>NW_020769310.1:35585894-35608796 GCF_900518735.1 Pseudonaja textilis
AGAATCTCATCTGCCATCATCAGGCTTCTGTATAGTGTTCATCTGTGAGTTAGGCTTTTATAGTGGTTTCAGATTTAAATTTGGGGCAGCCTATTGCTGTGCCAGAATGGTTTTGTCTTCACCCTGATTTGTTTGGGAGTCTTGGTCTGTGTTTATTGGTCTTGGAGTTCGCTGTGTTCTGCTTGATTGGTGTTTCTAATATCTCCTGTTTTTTGGCTCTTTTTGTCTCTTGATTGGCTGGCAACATTGTGTTACTTTATTGGAGACCTTTAGTGCAGCTTGGCTTCGGGGAAATGGACGGCTATCATTAGTTAGGAAGCTAGGTTTCATCTGGGTGCCTGGTTGGGGTGTGTTTGAGTTGGAGGTATCAGGGGGGATCTGTCTGTGCCCAGGTGTTTGCCTGGCTTGTGGCGTGGAGATTTTTTTGTTTGTGAGTGCAGGCTTCCAAATGATTGACAGTCTGGTGGAATCATCTCTTCTATTCATGCTTTCTGGTCTTTTTCAATCTCTATGGCTTCTCTGATGATTCTGTGGCTGGGGTTTTCTATAGTGGCTAGGGTTTTGGTGCCATTGAAGTTGATAGTATGACCTGTGGCTTCCATGTGTTGGACTAGTGAGGAAGCGTGTTCCAGCTTTTTGACTGCATTTTTGTGTTCCTCCAGGCGGGTACTTATTCTTCTATTGGTCTGTCCAATGTATGTGGCCGGGCATGATGCACAGGGGACTTCGTATATGCCTTGGTTTTCCAGGTTGATTTTATCTTTGGGGTTTCTGAGGATGGCTGCTATTTTTCTGTCTGTTTTGAAGGCAGTCTTGATGTGATGTCTGTGCAGTATCTTACTGATTTTGTCTGTAGTACCTCTTATGTAGGGCAGGACAGCTGTTCCATAGGTCTGTTCATCTTCTGGGTCTCTATTATGTCTCAGTGTGTTTTTGTGGATCAAGCCGGTGATTTTGCTTTTGTGGAAACTGTTGGCTGTCAGTACCTTGGTCAGGGTGCATAGTTCAGTCTTAATGTGTGTCTTGTCTGCCAGGCGTTTGGTTCTAGTAATTAGTGTTTTAGCCACGGAGTTTATCTGTGCTGGGTGGTGGTGGGATTGGGCGTTGAGGTAGCGGTTAGTGTGTGTTTTCTTCTGGTGTACGGTGTGTCCTAGTGTGCCATCTGTTTTTTTTTTTTTTTGTAGATTAGTACATCTAGGAATGGTAGTTGTTTGTTTGTTTCTGTTTCCATGGTGAACTTGATTTTGGGGTGTGTGCTGTTTAGGTGTGTTAGGAAATTGTTTAGGTCAGCTCCAGAGGAGCACCACTACAAAACCTAGCTAAACACTTAAACCACATGGCACCTTTTTTTATTTTTATACATTAATAACATTATCACTCTGTCCATTACTATCAGTTATCTGCTAAGTGTGTCTCCAGAAGAGATATGTGAATGACAGCCTTTTTCAGGCATTGAGCAACTCAAGAATCCAGATAAGAAATGCCAGGAACCATTAGCACAGAAGAAATTGCTCAAAAGCCAAAGATAAACTTTCAAGCAAAACCAAACACAGAAATACCAGGGGGTGAGCCATGAATCAATAAATGATATTCAACATCCTATTCAGAGAACAATCAAGAGTTCATTACAATATAACAACTCACCAGATGAGCCATCAATCTGTTCCACAACACTTTACTTGACTGGGAGAGTAAAAAGTTAACAACTCTAGAAAATGTTCTAATTAGAGCCAGAAAATGAATCAATATTTCAAAATGAGACATGGAACTAGAGGCTAAAATGCTTCTTGCTTGCACAAATGTTGATATAGATTTACTGTAAACCAGCTTCTGATGCTAAGTAACAAACTGATTAATTAAAATTATTATTAGCAATTGTTATTATTGTTGCTTCCCTGATATTTATGTTTTTTATAATTTTGCTTATTGTTTTAACTATTAGTCACCTATAACCATATACTTGAGATGGGAAGCCATATAAATTTAATAAATAGTTAAATGATGATACCCTCGATAGAACAGTTCATCTTTAAATTTCCAGATAGATGCCTAATCACAATTTGCTTATCATTAACTCCAATAGGGAGAAAGCTACCCAGGCTGTTATTGGAAGGCAGTAGAATAAATAGAGTAGGGTAGAACACTAAGAAGATTTTACCATAACTTCCTCAGATACTGAATTGTCACCTTGAGATGGCAGCTGGAGGCTTTGCTGTGCTGTTAAGGCTCCCTAGTCGTATTAGATTTACAAGACTGCTCCATATTTTCAAATGTACAGTGTTCCAGCTGATGCTGCTAAAAATGAAGAGTACTTAACCAAATTTCATATTACATCCTCTCAGATTTTCAAGTTTGTCAACATTTCAGCTCTGCCTATAACTGGAAAAATAGTGTATCCCTGAAGAGCAGAGGTGGCATTCAGCAGGTTCTGACCAGTTCTGGAGAACCAGTAGTGGAAATTTTGAGTAGTTCAGAGAACCAGCAAATACCATCTGTGATTGGCCCTGCCCCCATCTATTCTCTGCCTCCCAAGTCCCAGCTGATTGGATGGGTCTTCCTTTGTTGCTCTGCATAGGAGAATGGAGCTGGAAAGCAGGTTAGTGGGGTGGGAAGGGAATGGAGATTTTATAATATCCTTCCTCCAGGAGTGGGGAGTGAATGGGGATTTTGCAGTATCCTTCCTCTGCCATGCCCACCAAGCCACACCCACAGAACTGGTAGCAAAAAATTTTTGAGTCCTACCACTGCTGAGGAATCTACTGACACAAATGTGAACCAACCTGCAATATTGATAGGAAGCAGCCAATATCTGATAGCATCCAGCCTTATCCATGGCAATCTCTAATAAATCAAGGTATTCTAACCAAGGTAGAGGAGCAGTATATCCCTGTGACATTAGATTCAAGGAATCTCTTGACATTCCTATCATGGAATATTGCAGGTGATATATAAAATTCAAGAACCTTTGTTTCATGAACTTCATAACAACATTTGAACTATGTCAGAAGACTTGAGAGGTCAGTAACTGCTAGATAAATGGATGTACAAATAATTCCCCTTTTTTTCCTGCACTATGCAGAACTGGTCAAGGCAGATCATTGGGAGGGCTAAGTATATATTACTCTGTTATTCTAGGAGTCCAAATTAGACACTTTAACCTGATCAGCCTATTCTGCTCTAATATGCTTTTATTTTTAAAAGTATTTCCTGTTTTCAGTTCTTGTATATACAGTATTTTTCCCATTTATTCCCACTTCCAGACAGATATGATTTGAACTAATCTGAAGGCCTCTTCTTAAAGTAACATTATGAAGCCTTTATTTTTTGCATATGCAATAATTGTGGGTGATTTTAGTGCTAGAATAAGGGCTAATGGTTAACTCAGTTATTCTAAAAATCTTCTATTAACTCAGATCAGAAGGCACTTTCCTCTATTTTTAAGAGAATGCAGAGATAACACTGAAACTTTCAGAGAGCTACTCAATTCATATCCTCGGTATGTTAGACATTTTTCCATTTAATGGACAAAAACATGGATTATCCCTCACAATTTTCTAATTGTAAAGGAGTTAAATTTTCCCTTTTAGCCACACTAAAAGACAAAGTCTTCATCCCTTTCCAGAAGACTATGTTCTTTTTTATTGGATTCCAAATTCCTTATCATTCTCAGAGTGATCATTCCCCTTCCATTCTAAATTGTATACATTTATATCTTCTCAGTTAAAGGTGAATCTGGACCCTATCAAAAATTAAGGCTGATGTGTGTTACATGATCTCACCATAACAAGGATTGGTCTCAAAAAGGGATTCAGTTTAGATCTGCAGTCTTTGATGGGGAGAGCAAAATGAAAATCCTCATCATTTCCAACCATCTTAGCTTCAAGCAGCTTCAACAGCCATTTCTTACTGCAACAGGCAAAATCAAGTCTGGAAGTAGCAGTAGTCAACCTCTTCCTCCTGCTTCCAATTACTGTAACTGTGAACCAGTCAAGATTGACAGAATACTAGAAAAAGAATTGGTTATTTATTTCAAAAGATGGATTTCGTAAGCTTCTTCCAAATGAAAAAAAAAACTCACAATATGTAACAATCCAATGTAAAAAAAATAGATGTTTCAGGAAATTTTGACAGGAATTGATAAACATGCACAACAATAAAGTCCAGTTCTGACATCATATCTCCTTCATCTCTATACTTATGTCCAGGATAGCACTCAATTCAATAACTCAGTGCCCATCATACGCACTAAAATTGCAGGTTGGACCAAACAGGTCAGCCAAAGCAAAACATGAGCTATAGATTTTGTCAAAATTGAGGTCCTGCAGATAAATTTGAACTGGTAGACCCCAGTATTAGGTTCCCTATTTACATTTATTGATACTTAAATTTTGAGTCCTTGCCCTACTAGTTCCCATTTACAAAAAAAGATAACAGGAATGTAGCTATTAAGAACTGCTCTACCAGTCTCCTCAACACCATCATCAAATTATATGCAAGATATCTATCCTAAAGTTCCAGGATTAGTTAGATCTAGGGAACAAGGGCCAAGGAATAGGCTGAATTTAGAAGTTGCCACTCTATTTTTGATCAAGCTTTTATTTTGCAAGATCTGGCAGAAAAATATATTTTCAAAAATGTACAAAGCTATAGATAGCCATCATAAATCTTAGAACTGCCTTTGATTTAATTTCCCAATCTAATCTTGGCCTACAGCTTCAAAACTCTTCTATAGATAGAAGGTTCCTTCTGTTTATCTATAAATTATATGACAACTCAACTATAATGTCAGAGGGAGCCTCCAGGGCAATTATACTAAAGAGATTTTTGTTAATAGAGGAGCTCAACAAGGATACATTCTGGTACTCTCATTATTTAATTATCAATCTCCTGGTTGCTAGAATGGGCAACCTTCCCTCATTCCCTGAAACTGGCAGAGAAGCATATAGCAATCCTATTATATGCAGATTATGTAGTTCTACAGTTGTACAAAACCTATTTTAATCTAGAAAAGAGAATTGTAGATCCTGGCTAAATATGCCAATGCAGAACTCTTAGAAATTAACTATAATAAAACCATGAACCACAGTCACTTGTAGGCTGCATATGGAACTTATAGTCCAAAATGCCTAAGGTCAGTTATCAAGCAATAATGTACACTGTAATAACTGCTGAAATGCATTCTTGGATTGAAAGCCTTCCCATGCAGTCATTTCTCCTATTTACCTTGTGACATGACAATGTTATTCTTTTCACACCTTGTTTTGGGTTGTGTAGTCAGGCATTTTTTTTATAAAGTTGTGTGGATATTCATTTTGTTGAAAGATTTTGTATAGGTGTTGTTTCCTTTTTCTGCTGTTCAAGGTTACTTGCAGTGAAGTTGTGGTTGTCATCAAAAACAGGAGTCATATACTATATGACTGAATTAGCCCCTATATAGGGAAAACAGGCAGAAGACAGGAAGAAAGCATCCATGAACATCAACTAGCAGTCAGAAGACATGATGAAAATTCATTAACTTTACAACATCTGGACAGATTTAACCATAGCTTCAATTGGGAAATTGTGTGATCATCCTAGACCAAGCCAAGTCCAAAAATACTAGGGGATTGCTTGAAGCCTAGCACACTGACAGATCAGCCACCAATAGACACATAGACACCAATGATATCTATATACTATGCAAAAGAGACAATCAACAAGCTAAAAAGGAAACAAAGACACCTCCCCACCAGCAATCTGCACCCATAGAAGCATAGATTAATTCCAAAATTAACACCAGACCAGCAATCAAGTGAACTATACCCCAATTAGCCAACAATAAATTGCCCAACCAAAGAACCTCTAAAACCAATCCCACCAACAGGGCAAGCCATTAGAATATAAATTGAGAGCAAGCCCCACTCCTTACTAGCACTGATGATGTAACCTAGTTTGGGTAATAAATATTTGAAAGAAATAGGCAAAGCTCAGAGAGCACCAGGGACCCCTCATTTCAACTCCGACCTATCAATATTCTTCTTTATTGGTAGAATAACCACCTACCTTCCCAACTATAGTATCATTATGAAAAACAAATTATTTATTTGTTAAATTTATTTGCCGCCTATGTCACTGTAGGGTGATTCTAGACGGCTTACATTCATAAAAAAGGGGGGGGGGAGAGAATGAATGGCTATAATATATGCTATATATATGCTAAACCAATTTTAGGGTATTGTTTAACTGTTTGGAATCCCCACAATATATCTGATATCGATACAATTGACAATTGTACCACACAAGAAAGTCTTGCACTCTTCTGTATACAATAGAATTCCTTATGCTACTAGGCTTGAACTTCTCAGCTTGGATAACAGCACTGTGTCACTTGCAGTTAGACCTAGGTATTGCATACAAAATTATACAAAGTAATGTTTTACCTGTAAATGATTTTTTCTGTTTTAATCGCAATAATATGTGCATGAACAACCATTTAAAATTCAATGTAAATCATTCTAAACTTGACTGTAAAAAATAAGATTCCTGTAATAGAGTTGTCAGAGTCTAGAACGCCCTACCTGATTCAGTTGTCTCACCTACAAATTTTCACAGTTTCAGTCACAAATTGATTTCTGAGCACCTTATTTCATACTTAAGTGTTCAGTAGAGGGAGCATGCATAAGAGCACTAACGTGCCTATTGTCCCTGTCATGTATTTTTATTCTCTTATCATTATTCTCATTTTTGTTTGACAAATTCCAATAAATAAATAAACAGAAATAAAAAAATAAAACAATAAAATAAATAATGACAAAGGAAAACAACAAAAATACATCAATATAATAACCAAAAAGATGGATGGGTGGAGACCAGACAGCAAGGAGGGAGGGAAGTAGCCTCTGCCATCAATTTAGTAGCTGCCTCCAGTAAATAAAATTGCATTGTATTCCTTCTATATCAATTTGCTCAGTTTGATATTAACATCCACTTAATGGGGTCCCCATTTGCCATTTTTTGTAACAATATAAAATAGAGTATATTTCATATTTTTCACAGAATTAAGTCTTTTTTGAAAAAAAATTTTTTTAACTAAATCTATACAAATGAGGTGTTTTTATTGTTGATTTCCTGTTCATTTAATTTTCCTGACTTTAAACTGACAGTTTTTAAATCGTGGTTTGAGATTATTAAGATGACAATGAGCAGTGGATTATCAATTTCATAATATATGTTCAATGTATGTAATTAAACTTAACCCCCTTTATTACATACAAAACTGCTTCATAAAGTTAAGAGAAAAGAATGTATCATAGTGTTAAAAAATCACACAGTTTGCATTTCAAGAAAAAAACCCAATCATTTTAATAAAATGGCAAGTCTTCCAAGGAAATACTAAAAAAGATTCTCCATTTTTTCTGTAAAAGGAAACTCAATGGCCTGCTGCTTTTGCCATGTTTTCTTTTTCTGTGTTTTTAATCTGGGGGAGAAGGCAAATGGATGGCATATCTGTTAATATAAAATCTTATTTTAAAATAATAACCACAGGCTTCTTTCAGTTTTATGATTAAGGCACCAGGATGGAAACCAGGACACTCTGATTTCTAGTCCCACTTTAGCCATGAAAGCCATATAGATAATTTTAGATCATTCTCTTTCGGTCCAGCTTATCTCACAATGTCAATCATTTTCATAAGAACTACTACCTGGCACATCCATCAATTGAAAATTTATATTTAATTCTTTCTACAGCTTTGTATACTTTTTCTTTAAAAAAGTTAATTTTGGATTTACGGTCCCAGATCCTTTCCATATTGCTAGCGTTGGAGGAAGAAGGAATATTAGGTATGCTGGTCACCTTGAGTTATTTATAAAAAATAATAAAGGCTGGATAAAAAATATCCTATATACAGCTTTCTGAATAAAAGAATAAAAAGAAATATCCCAAGGATAACATGAATCTTTGAAACAACTGGCCCTGTTAAGCTCTAACCATTTTTATAACAATTGCTTATCTATTTTTGCTGCGATGTTATCTCTTAATATCTAACCATTTGATGTTTGTGTGTCCCTGAAAGGCTTCTTGAGAACATGAAATCAATAAATGTCAACATCTCACACAAAATGAAGATGATTTATGTTGCTACTCAGTCTAAAAAGATAATTGCATGGAAATCTGATGGACACAAAAGCAACTCTCAAGGTAACTAGATCAGTCAGCAGTAGAACTACATGTACTTCAAAGACTAAGCAGCACACCAATTTTACAACTGGTCCTTGGTAAGAAATTACTTTTGTTACTTTTGTTCTTAATCCAAAAGCTACTGTTTGCCATTTTTCATGAACGTGAACTCCTTTCTGGCACATCCATAAATTGAAAACTTATATTTTATTCTTTTTACAGCTTTGTATACTTTTTCCTTCAAAAAGTTAATTTTGGATTTATAGTCCCAGATCATTTCCATATAGTGAAAGCTGGAAATAGAAACTGCTTCTTGGAAGTTCTGTACTTTTATATGAAATGCCAGTGTTTAGCTATCTACCCTGATATTGAAGAACTTCAGAAACACATAGAAAATAACTAATGTCTACCTAAAATGTGCCCCAAAATGCAATGCCAGAACAAAGAAGATAAACACTACAAATACAAGTTTTTTGTTTGTATTTATATATCACATTTAGAAATTCCTCATGTCTCTTGCAGAGGAACTTGGCAATGTACAAGTAAGACATAAAAACATAAAAGCTGTATAATACGGTGCAGCTAAAACAAGACCAAAGTGGTTGTTAAATGCACAGGTGCAGTCACAGTGGCAGTCTGTATTTTCACCCTTTGGCAGAACCACAACTAGACTCATTTCTGAACACACACACATGCACACACACACATACACACACACACACACACACACATACACACACACACACACACACACACACACACACTCAGCAAAGAATATGTACTCATAACTTTATTGAACATTTTGTAAGAAATGTTATGCTGTCTACACTGTGGTGGATGTAAAGTCTCCTTAATATATTATTTATTCACAATGAGACATTAGTTTTCTGTTATTTTAAGATTATCATGATCATGATTATTTTATGATGATTGCACTATGGGCTTTTTATTTATTTGTTAAATTGTTTTATTGTTCTGTTTTTGTTATTCCTATTAGCTGCCCAGACTTGTGTGTCATAAGGTAGGCGGCCATATAAATCTTTTAAATAAATAATCTCTGTAACCACTTCAACGGCCTCTAATGATTCATCAGAAAAAACAGACTTAAGAGGTTTCACCAGTAGATGTTTTTCTGTTAAGGATGGGCAAAGCATAAAAATTTAAGATGCATAAAATGCTGCCTCTTGGCAGGAGTAAATCCTATCCTATATGGATCTGCGGTACTATTCTTCTTTTAACAATATTAAGCTACCAAAGTTTGAAATCTGTATGATGTAGCATTTTGGGGGGACAGAGCATGCTGGCAGTGCTGGTGATTAGCTTTGTCCTATATTTACATGTTGTGTCTTTTTTTTTAATAGACTGTCCTAGGAGGATTAGTAAAGCTTGGTATAAAATACATACCATAAACATACCCTAATGCATTCCAATGGATTTAGGTTGCTCCTTTAATTATTTTGTAAATTGTTATTTAAACTTGCTTGTACCATTCACAATTAGCGCATGGCCCTTGAGTTTTCTACTTGAGCTGTCTTAAGTGCAAGAAAAATGACATACATATAAGTAATCTTTGATTTTATGTTTATAAATTGTACTGATTGCATTTAGATTTAAAAGTGCTTTTAGGATAATGACTACAAATAGCATATCCCTTCTGTTTAGATTGCTTGCTAGAAATCTCAAAGATGAAAAATTTTGTCAACGTGTTCTGCAAGAAGCCTTTAAAAGCCAATTCACTGATGCCTTTAATCTTCATTTGATTGAACCCTTTTAGGTTATCCTTTCGGATATGCTGGCTGAACTTATATTTATATGTGGAATTTACAATGGAAATGCATATACTTAATTCTTATAAAAAAGGAGAGCGGTTGACTATCTAATGATGTCCAATTAAAGGTTAGAGTTAGGGAAATTAGCAACAGTGAAGACAATCACAGGTCAGCTTCAAACTGTTTGTAAGCATTGCAGAGGAAGCAAAGCTGATGTAGAAGTAGAAAATCAGTTAGCATAAAGTAATGGTGGGAGACCAAGCATTATCACCATATTATAGTGATTCTTTCCAAATCAGCTTCTGGTTTATATGGCTTAATTCAACATGCTGGTTCTAACCTATAAAGGTCCTCAGAATTTGGGATCTATTAGAAAGCTTCCACCTATATGTGTTCCGGACTAGCAGGCTCGTAGCCTGCAAATCTGATTGGCCCGCTGAAAGCCGATCGTGATTGGTCGCCATAGACTGATGCGATTGGCCAGTAAACGGGCTGCCGCGATTGGCCCTGCCAAGAGCGGCAAACTCAAATCGCCTTCATTGGCTGCCTAGCCGCAGCCAGCCCTATATAAGGGGCTGCTGCGGCTGGGGTTAGTTGCTCAGATCTGAAGTCACAAATAAAGAGCTTTAGTTACTATCTGAGTCTTGCCTCCGTTCTTGAACCGTCCTCCCAGATATAACACTGGCGACGAGGATGGGATGCAGAGGCAACAGAAGCTATTGAATTGAGCTAGCCAAAGGAGCACGTGGCTGACAGAGCACAACTACGGCGACATGGCCAGCAGCGCTATACCACCCGCACCATTCGATCCAGCTAGCGAAGATTGGGACTCATACATGGACAGATTTCAAATGTTCCTGGAGTCCAACAACCTCAAAGATGCCACGCCCAGCAAGAAACAAGCTGTTTTTCTAACCCATTGTGGACCAGCCATTTTAAGATGGCTAAAGCCTTAGCCAAGCCAGCTGAAGTTAAAACCATGGATTGGGACACCCTTGCTCCCATCCTGCGCAACCATTACGTCCCAGCCGTGCCAACTCTCATTCGCAGGCATGAATTCTACCAGAGGGACCAATGTGAGGGTGAGAGCGTTGGGGATTTTGTGGCAGACCTGAGGAACCTGGGTGGTTTGTGTGGCTTCGCCAACCTCGAAGAAGCCATGAGAGATCGCATTGTCCTTGGCCTCAGAGACCCAACCGTCCAGAGCAAGATCATGGCCAAGGGAGACATCTCGCTTGCAGATGCCATAGCAGATGCCACAGCAGCCGAAGCCACTCGTAAATCAGCAGCACGAATGCGTCGAACCAGCAGGACCAAACGCCAACCCCCCAACGATGCTGGGAAACTTTCAGACAAGTACACATCAACCGCCCATCACAAGGACGTCGATCATCCTCAGACAGCAAGGAAGAAGAAGTCCACAGGCTCTGGTCAGAACGTGAGCAACGGGACCCGCGGGGCCGCAAAGCCAACTACTAATGCGCCGGATGCGGGGGAAACCATCCCCGATCCGAATGCAGATTCTTAGATGCCATATGCCGTTTTTGCGAGAAACGGGGACACATCGCGAAGGTATGCAGAAACAAGAGAAATTCCAGCCCTAGACGGAGAGGGAGCAGCCCAAAGAGAAACAATGGCAACGCTACCACGCAGAGGGACCGCCCTAGCAACCAGTGGAACCAGTACAGCAGACCCCGAAGGTTTAACGACGCCCCCAGACGAGAGGAGGCTCATCAAACCATCACCATCGGCCATGCTTCATCACTTGATGCTAAAAAGATCCGAGTAGAGGTCACGATTGAAAACAAACCATGCAACATGGAAGTTGACTCTGGGTCATCACTATCCATGGTATCCTGGAGAACACTCAAGCAGCTAGTCCCCAACATCCAACGCCAAGACCTCAGCAGTCAGAGACTCATACTAAAAGACTATCAAGGCAACCGGATTCCAGTCACAGGTACCCACCATGTGCAGGACTCGTTCAAGGGTCATAAGGCAATTCTACCACTCACTGTCGTAGACCGAGACCGACCAAGTCTATTGGGTCTTCAGTGGTTCGCGCCACTAGGAATCGGAGTGGCTGGCATCCATCATACTGAAGACAATGACTGGGAGGCGGCTCTCACCCACAATTTCTGAGAAGTGTTCAACGAAAGCCTAGGCAAGTACAAGGGGTCCCCCATTTCATTTAATCTTCGCCCCGACATAGCACCCATTCGTCTAAAGCCACGCCGAGTTCCCTTTGCTCTTAAATCCAAAATTGACGAGCAACTGGACAAATTAATTGTGCAAGGCGTGTTAGAACCTATTGACCACACCCGATGGGAGACACCAATCGTCACTCCCATAAAACCTGACGGGTCCATAAGAATCTGTGGTGACTACAAGGCCACCCTCAATCATGCGCTACAGCAGAGCGCCTACCTAGTGCCAGTTGTTCAACATCTCCTGCATTCACTTGGGGGTGGCAAAATATTCACAAAATTAGATCTGGCCCAAGCGTATCAACAGCTACCAGGTGATCCCGAGACTGCAGAAGCCCAAACTATAGTCACACACCGTGGTGCATTCAAATGCAACAGGCTCCAGTTTGGTGTAAGCGTAGCCCCAGGCATCTTTCAAAGCCTGATGGAGAGACTATTACAAGGGATAAAAGGGGTCGTGCCCTATTTTGATGACGTATTAATAGCAGCACCCACAAAAAACCAATTAGAAAAACGCCTCAGAACAGTCCTACAGAGGTTCAAAAACGCTGGCCTCAAGGTTAAGAAGGAAAAGTGCCAGCTTTGCACAGAAAGGGTAGAGTTTCTTGGCTACCTCCTTGACAAGCAAGGAATCCACCCCACAGAAAAAAAATTGGCAGCTATCAAAAACACCCCAAGACCCAAAAACAAAACCAACCTCCAAGCCTTCCTGGGACTTATTAACTTTTATAACATCTTCCTACCCCAGAAGGCAACTGTTGCTGAGCCCCTTCATAGACTACTCGATAAAAGGGCATCCTGGAATTGGGGACGTCGGGAGGAACACGCCTTCCAGCAAGTAAAAGACCTCCTTACCTCAAAGGCAGTACTAATTCAGTATAACGAGACACTACCTTTGACTGTCACGTGTGACGCCTCACCATTTGGGGTAGGGGCCATTCTGAGCCACCTCCTACCAAACGGCTCAGAAGCACCAATTGCATTTTTTTCACGAACTCTATCAAAAACAGAAAGAAACTATAGCCAATTAGATAAGGAAGCCCTTGCTATTGTCTCTGCAATAAAACGATTTCATGAATATGTTTATGGGAGACCGTTTTCTATTATAACGGATCATAAGCCAGTACTTGGGATCCTGGCGGGCGACAAACCTACTCCATACATTCTCTCCCCCAGAATGACGCGATGGTCTGAATTTCTCGCTGCCTACGACTATCAATTAAAGTACCGCCCGGGGAAATCTATTCCCCACGCAGATGCCTTGAGCCGCTCACCGCTACCCGAGCCACAGGAAGACCCAGCTCCCACACTCCCAGTACTGCAAATAGAGACAATGCCATCACCTCCACTAACAGCTCAAGAGATCGCTTTTGAAACCAAAAGAGACTCTTGTTTGGCATGAGATCTTGGCTGGGTGGAGAGGGGATGGCCAGATTACGACACTAAGGAACTGTTTAAGCCATTTAAAAACAGACAAACGGAACTTTTTTCACAAAAAAGTCTTCACAAAAGACCGAGTTGTTGTACCAACTAAGTTACAAAAACGGGTCTTGCAAATGCTACACGATGGACACCCAGGCATCGTACGTATGAAAGCGCTGGCAAGAAGTTACGCCTGGTGGCCAGGTATAGATAAACAAATCGAAACCTGGGTCGCCTCTTGTAACAAATGCCAGGAAAACCACTCAGCTCCACCTAAAGCCCCACCAACAGAATGGGAAACACCCAGGGGTCCTTGGTCTCGCATTCATATTGACTTTGCGGGACCTACGAGAGGCCACACCTTCTTAATAACTGTTGATGCCTACTCAAACTGGCTTGAGGTCAATAAAATGAAAGCAACCACTACTGAGGCGGTCATTAAAAAACTGAACAGACTCTTTGCCACACACGGGTTACCAGATGTCCTGGTCTCTGACAATGGGCCCCAATTTACTGCCTTAGCCTTTGAACAGTATTTAGCAGAATGGGGCATCTGACACGCACTCACATCGCCGGCTCATCCTGCGGGGAATGGCCGGGCTGAATGAATGGTTCAGTTTACGAAAAAAAACCTACAGAAAATGGATCAAGGCAACATCCACGACAAAGTCACTAGAATGCTTCTCCTACAACACATCACACCAAACAGCACGACCAACAAGTGCCCAGCTGAACTCCTGATGGCCAGGAAACTCAGATCGCCTCTAGATCGTTTGCACCCTGCCTACACCCCGGAAAAGCCCCTGGGTTCCAGCAGCAAGCACTGTGTTTTCAAGGTAGGAGACCTTGTTTTCGCAAAAAACTTTTCTGGGGATCCCCTTTGGATTCCTGCCCAGGTAACTCAAGTTTCGGGCCCCCGCTCCTACCGTCTACTCACCACTGATGGCAGACCATGGAAATGCCATATTGACCAACTGCGCTCCAGACTAACCACATCTTCCAACCCTGACCCTAACTTTGACACTAGGGGGGGGGAGGGGAAGCAGTGAACTCAGAATTAGAACCAACACCTGTTTATTCCGAGCTAACACCGAGATCACCGCACCATGGTTGGCAACACTCACCAGCTGCAGCTGAGACTGGACAGTCGAACGCTTCGCCAAGAAGCAGCAACCAGGCAGGTTCAGCGAGCCCCGGGAGCCATGGCAGTAACAGCGAGGCTGAGGACTCCATCACCCCAGGGGCACCAGAGGAGAGCCCTTACCATGACACCGGTTCACCATTCCTGTTTGATCCAGCAAGCAGTCCATCTGAATCCGGGTTGGAACAGGGTCAAGCAGAACTGCCTACCTGCGAGACTATATTACTCCACCCCTTAAGCGGAACCGAGAGGGGAGGGGTGTTCCGGACTAGCAGGCTCGTAGCCTGCAAATCTGATTGGCCCGCTGAAAGCCGATCGTGATTGGTCGCCATAGACTGATGCGATTGGCCAGTAAACGGGCTGCCGCGATTGGCCCTGCCAAGAGCGGCAAATTCAAATTGCCTTCATTGGCTGCCTAGCCGCAGCCAGCCCTATATAAGGGGCTGCTGCGGCTGGGGTTAGTTGCTCAGATCTGAAGTCACAAATAAAGAGCTTTAGTTACTATCTGAGTCTTGCCTTTGTTCTTGAACTGTCCTCCCAGTTATAACAATATGTATGCTCTTTTCCTTAAAATATCCTAAAATTCAGAAGATACATGGTAAGATGTTTCAGAACAGTAGACTACAAGCTTTGAAACTAGTAATTTTAATGTTTTATCAGAATCATTTTAATCATTTTAATGTTAAATCAGAATCATTTTCTCATTCAGGAATTTTACTAACTTTAAGTTGTATTTAAAGTGTCAATTTACTCAGCTGTATTTGTTTTAGCTGATTTGGTATTATTTTGTATTGTATTCCATTGTGTCCTACATGTTCTTATTTTGGCACTACATTGACTTGATTGTGATTGACCATGAACAAGGTATTGAGAATTCCGAAATGTGAAGTATAACACTTTTTAATATGAAGGTTAGTCTGTAGTTGTAAACTTAACCTAAAAAAATCTGAATGATTTAAATGTATTCAACTCCTTGCTTTGATTTTAGCAAACACCAAACACAAACTATTAACCAACAAATACTGCTAAGTATACAGGTGAAACTCGAAAAATTAGAATATCATGCAAAAGTTCATTTATTTCAGGAATGCAACATAAAAAGTGAAACTAATATATGAGATAGACTCATTACATGCAAAGCAAGATAATTCAAGCCATGATTTGTCATAACTGTGATGATTATGGCTTACAGCTCATGAAAACCCCAAATCCACAATCTCAGAAAATTAGAATATTACATGTAATCAATAAAACAAGGATTGTACATAGAACAATATCGGACCTCTGAAAAGTATAAGCATGCATATGTAGCCAGTACTTGGTTTGGGCCCCTTTTGCAGCAATTACTGCCTCAATGCGGCATGGCATGGAAGCTATCAATCTGTGGCACTGCTGAGGTGTTATGGAAGACCAGGATGCTTCAATAGCGGCCTTCAGCTCTTCTGCATTGTTCGGTCTCATGTCTCTCATCTTTCTCTTGGCAATGCCCCATAGATTCTCTATGGGGTTCAGGTCAGGTGAGTTTGCTGGCCAATCAAGCACAGTAATCCCATGGTCACTGAAGCAGGTTTTGATGCTTTTGGCAGTGTGGGCAGGTGCCAAGTCCTGCTGCAAAATGAAATCAGCATCCCCATAAAGCTCATCTGTGGAAGGAAGCATGAAGTGCTCCAAAATCTCCTGGTAGATGGCTGCATTGACCCTGGACTTAATGAATACAGTGGACCAACACCAGCAGATGACATGGCTCCCCAAATCAACACAGTGTGGAAACTTCACACTGAACTTCAACCATCTTGCACTGTGTGCCTCTCCATTCTTCCTCCAGACTCTGGGTCCTTGGTTTCCAAATGAGATGCAAAAGTTGCTCTCATCAGAAAAGAGGACTTTGGACCACTGAGCAACAGACAAGTTCTGTTTTTTGTTAGCCCAAGTAAGATGTTTCTGACATTATTTGTTGTTCATTGAAGCCCATGTCCCGAATCCATCTGTGTGTGGTGGCTCTTGATGCACTGACTCCAGCCTCAGTCCACTCCCTGTGAAAGTCCCCAATACTTTTGAATGGCCTTTTCCTGACAATCCTCTCCAGGCTGCAGTCATCCCTGCTGCTTGTGCACCTTTTTCTTCCACATTTTCACTTCCACATAACTTTCTATTAATGTGCTTTGATACAGCACTTTGGGAACATCCAACTTCTTTTGCAATTACCTTTTGAGGCTTTCCCTCCTTATGGAGTGTGTCAATGATGGTTTTCTGCATAACTGTCAGGTCAGCAGTCTTTCCCATGATTGTGATTCCTACTGAACCAGACTGAGAGACCATTTAAAGGCACAGGAACCCTTTGCAGGTGTTATGGCTTAATTAGTTGATTAGAGTGGGACACTTTGAGCCTAGAATATTGAACCTTTTCACAATATTCTAATTTTCTGAGATTGTGGATTTGGGGTTTTCATAAGATATAAGCCATAAGCATCACAATTATGACACATCATGGCTTGAACTATCTTGCTTTGCATGTAATGAGTCTATCTCATATATTAGGTTCACCTTTTAAGTTGCATTCCTGAAATAAATGAACTTTTGCACGATATTCTAATTTTTCCAGTTTCACCTGTATATAATCAGATATTTTCAGATACATTAAGTGCATCAATGCATAAATCAACATTCCAAGTATTTAAAATATATAATAATAGATGTCAAATGCCAACATTAAATGAGTGGGCAGGAGAAAAATATTGTTGCATTGACATACTGTCAGAAAAGAAACCTGCATCAACTTTAAAAAGAGAGGAAATTGCTGAAGAATTTGTGGTCAAAATTACCTGTAGTATTAAACTAATAGCTACTTTGGAAGCTGAACAAATAACAGAAATACCCATTTAAATAATATTTAAAGAATATTGTAATGATATGGGAAATGTCCTTGGGGGTAGAGACACAGGCAAGGAACAGTCAGATAAAAGGTAACTTAGACTGCAGCAGGAGTGTGGGCAGGCACAAAACTCAGAAGACACCCTCCCTAGTTTCTTGTACTGTAAAGGGGTACAAAGGGAGCGTTATATTGTCAGACGTGCAAAATTCTGTTAATGTAATTTTTTTAATTTGCTCATCTGGCATGTTTTCTGTCTAGTTTACCTTGCAAAGTTGATGATATTATAGAGGTTCAATATACATGATTACTAGTAGAGTCATTGTCATATATAGAGTTTGAAAGGAGGGAGTAGTAGCTAGTGATAAAATACTTGCTTAGTAGCCATGAATGTGCTTTGCTTCTGATCTCCCTTCTCCCCACTCCCATCAAGATTACACACCATAATTTTATGTTCTGTTGACAGCTGTTGGTTTATTTATTTATTGCTATATTTGCAGCCTGCATACTATGCAGGTTGACTTTTCTGACATATCCTTATCTCACTTAATTGATTCAAGTGAAAGATGGCACATTTTATATCTCTTCACTTTATAAAATATAACTTTGCAACCTTGGATGCCCTGAAATAATTGCATTATTAATTTCCAAGAAACCTGACATCAGAAAGGCTACCAACTTTTACAAACATGAAATACAGGAGCAATTGCAACTGTGATTCACTATCAGAATAAAAGAGATTGCTCAAGTTGTATTTAAAGTTCAAGGCTCTCCGTCTATATTGCCCATTTCTTTCCCAGAGTTGGTTGCTATGCTTCTAACAAAATATTGAAAGTCACGCCGAATATATACTCATTTAACTGCACAAAAGATCAGTGGGGAAAAAAAAAACACAAGAAACACTTGTAAGTGCTTGAGCTCACAATAGAACTCTAAATGTTTCAGTTCTGGCTGCAGCACTGGATTTTGACACGCAGTTCAGCATAAACATGAAAATTAACTTTAATGGTCATAACAACATTGATTTTGCTATTGTTGTGGATTTCAGGGAATAGAAATTATTTTCTGTTGAAGAAAGTTCTTGAAAAGTAGCTTTAAATGGAAGCTATTTTATAAAATGGGTTGGTATCCTTTTTTAAAAAAAGAAAAGCAGATTATCTATTCAGGCTCCTGTTGTTTTCAGAAACAAACAGTGACTCTTTTGTATAATGAAGTAGATTGGTGGAAGAGTAGACACGATTTCATTACACTATATTACATGTCATTAACTAGCAAGTGGGATTTAAGTGATTTGTGCTTGCTTACCCCAAAATAGTTTTAAACAACTCCACAATGAGGCTTGTACATAAAACAAATATTTGATCCAAAAATTGAATGAGAGCTTTGGACTTGTAGAGAGTTTTTTAAAAACACACTTAAAGAAACACCAAAAGGAAAGAAAGCAACAAAAAATAGATTCAACCTGCCAGTGGTGATTTATTTGTATCCAGCAGTTTGGCAACCAACTGTTATGTCAATAAACTTTCTGATGTCACTTCATCTTTCCATGGTTTATGTGAACCATCATTTTTACTATTATAGATTCATATTTCCTGCTCCATTCCACTAATTTGTGTAATAATAACATGACAAAAATTCATAATATCTGAGTACTTGGTGATTTATCTTAGAAAGGAAGACGTTGTAGGTCATTGTGTATCTGAATATAAGGAACCAGCAGTGTTAAGATATTCAAGAAAAATTGAAAATCACTTTGAATACACTGTGGTTCTGCAAAGTATGGATCAGAGTGGTCTTGGACCTAGTTAAAGAACTGCTAAAGCAATTGTCTGTTTCAAGATACAGATTTTACAGATGTGACATATACAATGACTAACAATATGGCTTCTGCAAACAATTTAGGAATAAATCAAATCAAGATAGATATAACAATAATCACTTTTTAGGTAGCTTGTTATAACAGTTGACTCTATTGTCAGTTTTGCAAGATGTCTCAAATAGTGGGCAAAAATGTAAAGCTTATTTGCATTTAAACTTCTTGTTAATACTGAGTAATGTTCTTTCAAGTCTTATGGACCTTCATTTATACAATTTACTGTATATAAATCTAACCAGGAAATGTGAGGAGGGTAAATTTTTGACATAATAAATCTTATGATTCCTTCCTACTTCCCTCCCTCCCTTCACAATATTAGATGCCATCAATCACTTAAAATATGCATATATAAATTCCCATTAAAAATTGATTTTTCACAGGGTAAAATATGATTACTACTTATTATTCACAAACTAAAAGTCACTGAAGAAAGGTAATAGTACATAAGCAAATGCTATATTATTCAAACTAGTAATAATTATGATAAGATATGTCTTCCATTTTTCTTCATGGGAATAATGAATAAAAGAATCCAATCCTAACTGCCCAGTCATGCTTTGCTGATGTTTCCTTTTTAATCAAGAAAATATTAGATGCTTGGATGTTGTTAGCTATTAGCCTTGTGAGGTAAAAAAACCCAGTCAGGTGCACTAATTCTATTTTTATTATAAGGTTTCATTGAATTTTCCAAGAATCTTGCAAGTCAGGAAGTACATTTCTCTATACCCCAATCCTCTTTATAGCCCAAGAAATTACAGGAGAGGATTTTTTCTGAGCCACTTGCCTTTTATCAGACTATTCCCGTGGCTGTGTCTCTTCTTCCTGTCTTCCAGGGTCATTTTCATGTACCTTTATATTAATATAATAATCATGGAACAAAGGATTGACAAACCATACCTAATCTCAGCTTGTCGTGTATTTTAATTTTCTGATGAAAGATTAGCAATTACTTATATTTAATGTATTTTATGCACTTGCAGTGCTTAATTTTACAGTTATGGTCCCCATTGCTGAGAACACTTAATATAAATTCCAGACAAATATGTTAAGGTATATTTATTAAAAGGGAAGCACTGCTGTAGAAAATGATGATGGCCCTGTATCAGTGCAGTGGGGCTGATTGTCAGGATTGCAAGGGAAATTTAAAGGATGAACCACTTTCCTTTCCCATAAAATAAATACACTGCTATGCAAATCAGCTCATTAGCATAGGATGACAATTTATCATAATGATTGGTAAATCCACCAAATCTTTCTCAGTCTCCACAATCTAATCCCTATCTCCTCCCAGATGGTGAAATTTGAGAATTCAATGGTACTCTGACCTTAAAGACTTTGGTTTTAGGACAGATCTATCAATCACTAAATCAATATTTTCTCTTCACCTGCTTCTCATTATATTCTATTCGGTGATGAATGACTTGTTTACATTTTTGTTATATATGGTGGTGTTTTTTCAAATGCTTTCTTAAGCTATGTGACAGCAAAATACCAAAATGTTTAAAAATAGATGGAATGGTTATGATATTTTAACATATCTTTCATTCAGGTATCATGTATTTGTAAAACTAGCCATGTGATTCTTTGTTGGTCCCAAGTTCACAACATTTAGACCAATATGGGCAAAGGTCTAACTTCTAGAACTATTTCAAAGTATTATCATACTAGGAGTACCTGTTTCCTATTTTCCTTCTAACCTTTCAAAGTGTCTATGTTGCTTTCAAAAGCATGGATGAACGTAATATTTTTTTGCTCTTTCTGAATGGACTATATTTTGGAACCCATTTATCTGCCTGAGAGTGTGAATAACTTTATACAGAAAAACATTCTAGAATTTCTTTGCATGGTTGTTCCGCCAAGCATATTACTCTTTTACACTTTTCTGGCTTCTCCCTTCCCAGTTGTAGCAAGACCTCAGGTCAGCCAGCATTATTCAATGTAAGATTGTTTTCCCATGAACAATACTAGCAGTTCTATCTAAGAAGTAGAACTGAAGTCTTCCATTTTATTAAGGTCAGAGCTCAACTTTGTTTGAGCAAAACAGCCTCGGGGTTTGGGGAAATGAACTGTATGCATGGCTCAATAAATGTTTAACTTGATGTATTAAGTTGAAATTTATACTGGAAGTCATTACAATGGACATCCTCATCATATCTGGACAAATCAAGTAATTTGAATCAGGAAAGTTCCAAATTTAAAAGTGAGCCCATTGGCAATATAACTAAATAAATAATATAGAGGAAGTGTTTTCCCATCTTGATCTTTAACAAGTACTAAATTATTGCAAGAGATTAGGAGAAGGGAGAGGAGGGGAGGAGAGGAACGAGACAAAACAAGAGAAGGGGAGAGAAGAGGAGAGAAGAGGAGACAGAGATGAGAGAGAGGAAGCCAAAACTAGGTAAAACAATTGTGCACTATGGTCCTACCTACCCTAACTTTTATGATTATAAAATCTTAGTTGCATTTTTGGAACATGGCAGCTGTGAAGAAAAAACATATAAATTCTGCATATCAAATTGTTAAGAATGTAAGTCATATTCTGTTCTAATTCACCAGAGCATGACATCTTTTTTAAAATAAATTTTATTGGGTTTTAAAGAAAAACAATAATAAAAGACAATGCAAACTAAACTTAGAAAGCAAAAGAAAGAGAATAGAAGGTGGATGAAAAAGGAAAAGAAAGGAAAAAGAAAGGTAAAATAAGGAAAAATATTTAAAGAAGTGACTTTTTATCCCTTCTTTTCCTCACTAGTATAAATAAACCTAGTAATTCATTACCTTCTATATGAAACATGTAAGAGGTCTTCTTCCCAAAAGTCATCCCTTATCCATATACAAATCCATCATCATTAATATTTCAGCTGTGGATGGAATTTCAAGAATGAAATTGATTATTGAATGAGATAAAAGCTAAACAGATACTGGATTCCTAAGAGTAATATTTGAGGAATATACTGAATTGGATTGAACTGGACTGTAGTTAGTCCATTTGTAGGTAATCCACTCAGAAAAATTATGATAAAACATTAATCAAAACAACAATAATAACATAAAAGGAAAACATGGAAAAATAGAATGCTAACAAACAAAATTGAAACAAACCGACATCAATGACTACATGCTATACCAATGCCTGAGGAAGAGCAAAGTATTTAAGACTGATCTAAAAGAAAATAAGGTCACATCCTTTTGAACTTCTGTGGGAATGTGGCTCCAGAAGACAGGTGCCAAGAAGGATAATGCATGCCTTCTGGGTTCCAATATCTAATTTTACTTGGTAAATGGAATCAGAAGCTTGCTGACTCTGTTAAAACATACAGATAACATGGGAGAAAGACAATTTTCAAATAAAAGAATCATGAAGGACTTAATAAGTGGCCAGCAGCACCTTCAATTGCATCAGAGACTTAGATAATAGAATAGAATAGAATAGAATAGAATAGAATAGAATAGAATAGAA
>NW_020769310.1:35608806-35679359 GCF_900518735.1 Pseudonaja textilis
ATAGAATAGAATAGAATAGAATAGAATAGAATAGAATAGAATAGAATTCTTTATTGGCCAAGTGTGATTGGACACACCAGGAATTTGTCTCCAGTTCATAAGCTCTCAATGTACATACAAGCAACAAGAGATAAATCATAATCATATTTATCATAAATAAAATACATTCATCATAAATCATAAGATACAACACAATGATAGTCATAAGATACTAAAAAAGCAATCACCATAAATCATATTAGGATACTAAATAAAACAATAATAGTAAGAAAGAAGCAACAAAGTTATAATCATAAGAAGATAAAGAAATAGGTAATAGGAAAGATGAGAAGGATAATAGACACACACATACTAATCTAAGAATGAGTGCAAGATGAATTTGTAAAAAGGCCAATTTAGTCATAGCTGCCACTGGCTCTTGAAAGCAAGAGCTATGAGTCCATGATGATTCCAAAATTGCATACCAGTTCTGTTGCGGGGGGAATGCTACTCCATTCTGAACTAAGGATGAAAAATCTCCAGGAACATGAAGTCTAATAGAACTTAGACAAAAGAGTGATCTCAGCATAGTTCACTAACAGACACCAACAATAACTATTGGTATCCTAGAAAAGTCATCCCAGAATATAACTTACTACTAAGTAAACCAATTAAAAATTGAAAGATGCTCTCAAAATTAAGGTCTGACTGACAAACTTGCAGTTAATGTGACTTAGATATAGTTTAAAAAGGATTCCTTGTGGATGGGGTGACTAAAGTCCCATAGATGGTGGTACAAGTGATAAATATGTTAAATTGCATTTAATGGCCATTTTATCATGATGCAGGCATATTCCTATCCCATTAAGCCATCATTAGCCTTATCAGTTGCTATTCATTTTGTCTTCATTTGTCTTCCTAAAAAGCTTTAAATAGTGGTATATGAAGCATAAGGAAAACTATTTCCAGGATCTGAAATAGCATTTCAAAGAAATAGTGTAGCATACACAACACTGAAATGATGATACCAACTTCCCTACCAGATCATTATTCATCTTGGGTTATGACAGAATGAGAAATAGAAGAGCATAGAAGTATAGATAGTTTGAGGATCCATACAGAGAGATGACAGGAATATTTTGGCACTTACAAAAATATCCAAATATTGATATATTGCTTATTTTATTTGCATTTACAATATACTATATATCACATAATTCTGCACCTAGAAAAGAATGTTAGAAATAGAGTAAGCCAAATCATGGATTAGTCATTCCAATATCATTAAGAATATGTTCAATAAACTACAAGGATTTAGCTGTGCACATTTGCTTTCTTAAGCTATTCTTTGGCTTGTCATATCATGGCTGATTAGATTCTGCTGGAAACATGGAACAATGTAGTTGTGTTAACCATGTGTCTTTTGTGTATCGTTTGCTCATGTGCAGTCAGAATACACTTAAGAACAATGACTTTGATAGTCATTTTGGTTCATTGAGGCAACTAGATTTTTTTTTCTTTCCTGCTCTTGTTGAAATCAAACATGTAAAATCTGAACATAATATATTCTGTCATTGCACAACAAATTTTAATTATCATCACTAGTGCATTTTCTCCTAAGTGATTCAGATAGCTTAAAGATTGCCTTTACAAAAATATTCATCAACAGAATAAAGCACCTGTTGTAATATCCAATGTAAGACAAGAAGAAGTGGAAGTAATTGTGTAGATCTATAAAGAAATAAATGCTTCAGAAACACTTCCCTACACAATTACTGGTAACCAACATATATATGAACATTAGTATGGGATGTCATCCTAGACATAAGAGCACCTCTCAGCATCTTCTATAGTTGAAATAGTATTTCTAGTCTGTCTGCTGGTACAGAAGAAAGCATAATAAAGCACAATGTGGAACATAAACTGTATTCTAAAGAAATTATATATCTGAATCTTCATTAAACAAGATTAACCAAGAAACCTTACATTAGAAAATAGTCATTGTCTAAATCACATCCCTTTTCTGAAATTTTTAGCTGACAATATAGCAGTTCTTTAAATAAATGTAATTGTTCTATCTGTTCAGATAATGCTATTATTAAATGTAGTATTAATTCTTCACCATCACTGCATTAATAGAGGAAAAACAATATAATACCCATCCACTAGCATGTCTAAAATATTACACTTTTGGTAAAATAATAGGTAAGAGATACAACTTCATATAAGATCAAAGTTCAATATATGAATTCAAGTCTATCAACTTTGAGGAGAGAGCACTAGGATCTTAAAGGATAATTATCTTTTCCTTAAATAAACCTGGAATATATTATATCACTTCCATACAAATAAATCAGTTCAGCCACTTCATCATATGAAAAAGCATTGTCCTGTACGGAGTCAAGCCAAGATGGTTATGTTGTCTCAATATGCCTCTTCTCTTTATTATGGAGAAGTGAAGTGAATGAAATTCGGTATTGTTTGGTTGTGGTGGCATGTTCCCATGTTCTAGCTAAGAAAATGGTTTAAGGGAAATGTTTTCTCTCTTCTATCTCTTCTGTAGCTATGATGTTGGAACAGAGGTTCATAAACAACCATTTATGAGACATGCTTCCCTTCCTCCTCTTCCATTTTGTTGCAGTACATAGGAATCCATGTTTTCCACTGGGTGAATTTCCATGATCCAACATTTAAACCAGCTTTCTTTTATTTGGAGTCAGAATACAGCCATTTAAAAGCATTTTACTATCAATGAACAATAAACATGAAAAATATATTGACATATTCTGAGTAAACATTTCTAGAGCTAACTCCTCCTTCTTCAGATCACAGCCTAGAACAGTGGATCACACCTCCTTTCAAATGTAGATGTCGGGAGATACCAGTGTCTTTGAATAAACATTTAAAACAATCCTTTCTTTTTCATACCATTCAGAAGGCTGAAAGATCAAATACCAATTTCCCCCCCAAAATATATATCTCATTTCTTTGCCATTTCTGTTTAATCTTATGTTCTTACAATGGAGGTAACAACAGAACACATTCTCAGAACAAAAGTATAGTCTGAAATATAGTGGATGAAAAAGACCAACATAGTCCAAAGATGATGTCAATGTAAATAGGATTATAGCATATTTGAACTGTCACTGCAGAACATCCTCCCGTGGCTTCTTCTAAAACTTAACTGAGTTATTTGTGGAATGACACTCAAGTTGATCTTCTTTGGGTTTTCATGCATTATATGAATATGATCTACTTTTCCACAGATGTACTAGGGAATAATGAAGTGGCATCTCATAGTCAACTTGGCAACTCTATTTTGAAAACAACTCAGTTTCTGTGTTTTTGGTAGCAATTTAAATCTTCTTCAATATTTCATGCCATGTTAACATCTCCTTGGTGCGTACATAGCTTCATAGGCAATTGAATGGTTAAGCTGCCAAGATATCAATGGAAGCATGACATTTTCATTATGGGTTGTCAGGCAAACTACTTCTGCTTTCTTTAAGTGGATCATCAAAGTATCGCTACTCTACTACAGGCACAAACCACTCATCTAAGAGCTGGACTGGCAAAGCAGTAATTTATGCCAGATTTCTCCAGAGGTTCATGGTTTTGAAAGCTTGAATCATTGTAGTGTTGCCACTGATGAGAAATGCTAATCAGAGCAAAACGGTGGAAATTATTGAAACAGCTGCCACCTGTTTATGAGCAACTGGGCAGAGGTTTAAACATCTCTTTTCTGGTCCCCTTACATCCCCAGAAACCTCTAAATATTTTGTCATTGAATGGATCTATTGACAAGACATGAGATTACAATAATTATAGTAGGTAAATAACTTACTATTCTGCAAGAATGAATGAAAAAATAAATGCAAGGACTGTTACCTATAACTAAAGTGCATTGCAATTGTTAGAACTGTGCTGCAGGATATCCTGCAAACATGTTGGCGTAATATGATGCAAATGCTTATACAGTACAGAGGAGTAGATAATGAGCATGAAACTATTAGTCACTGCAAAGGATAGAAAAGTTGGTTCATTCAGTAGCACATAAAAATGAGGGGGGAAATGAATACATATACATATTAACAAATCTCTAAACAGAAATACCAGCAGAAAGTTGGCTCCTTGTTTCTGCTAGATCTTATGCATTTTCTTTTACAGGTCTTTGCATTTCAGCATTAGCCATAAGAACAAAATATCTAGCTTTTTGGTCACCCATGTACTTCTTTGACAACCTTTGGAGTTCAGAGGGATGTTTGCATGCAAATTGTACAGTAACGTTACATGAATAATTAGTTCTGCTCTGTTTTTAAATATGCCTTTGCTCTAGTGTAAGACCAGAAACAAATGGAGAAATATGGATAAGACAAAATAGGTCAAATTCCATCTGAAGCTCCTTCATACACAAGTGTGCACTGAACATATTTTTGAAGAGTTAGAACATTGTCTCAAATAAAACCCTCTACAATGGCAAAGCATTACTGTATCTTTACTGTGTTTTCTCCCTCAGCTGGCACCCTGGACATGTTTCACCTTCCTCCTTCAGCAAAGAAATCTTCTCTCCTCTCCATATAATTATAATATTGTATGTATTTTGTAACAAAAACAATTTCTGGAGAAATTTGTCTCAGCAGTGAGTTTGGTGGCAGTTGGCTATCAGGTGGAAAATGCGAACATTTTGGGTTGAGCAGCTTTGCATGGAATGGAACTGAATGAATGGAACTGAAAGGCAGCTTAAGTAATACCTGTTATTGCTTTTATCTCTCCAGAGAGAGTCTGTATTTAGGATTATCTTCTTTAAAAAAATGTAAAATTGTTATTAATCACATTTTATCACTCTATGAATTATAAAAGCAGCCTCAGAGGGCACCAAGCTCCTTAGTTCTCTCTCTCGGGTGGTAAATAACAGTTTGCGTTATGTTATCTGGAGAAATAACATATTATGCTTTCAGATTTCTGCATTCAGCTGCAGCTTTGCACAGGGTTTAAAGCCTCTTTATTTTCCATGTAAATTTATTTTCAAAATTGTTTCTGTGGACAGAAGTGAAAGCATATCTTTCTATTTTTCCACTTAATGTTATTGAGATGGCATTTGAGTGAATTATGACAAATCAAGAAACTGAGATCCAATGCCTTGCAAGAAGTCCATTGTTTAGTCAGAAGCAATTTCTGCAGAACAATGAAAGAAAATCCAGTAGATGTGGTAATATGCACAGAAAAAGAAAGAAGCCATATTTTGTTTTATTAATAATTTATATCTCATTTTCCTCTTAATTCCTCATACTTTGCCAGGCTCTGTCCTCCAAGTGAAACAGCTCTGCTTGAAAAATTTTCAGTAGCAGAATTGCTCAGCAAACTTTTACATCATACTTAGATGCAGTATTATTTTCCATGAAATTTGCAGCATCTATAAGCTCCAGCCCATGGCTTTTGCCTGTGATATAATGCATAAAGTCAGGAACAGTTTGGTGCCAATTTGCAAAATGATACCATTCATTCTATAGTAGAAAATATCTGAATGAGGTAGAAATGTATCTTTTTTTTAATCTTCCAATTTTTTTAATAAAAAAAAGTTATTAGTGAATTCCAATGCCCAGAAAATACAATAAAAATAACAATGAAAAGCAAAAATATAACTACATTAATACAATTAGGGAAACAATACAAAATTAAATGAATGACATTTGAAGAAAATAAAGATATATCCAAGATGTGTTAATATAGTAGCTTGATCCTTTAGTTGTTATTAAATCTAACCATATACAGTATATCAATCTAATGTTCCATCTACTCAGCTTAATACAATGTTATTTCAATGATACGTGTATTATATATTTATATCTGTAATATTTATCTTATATCAGTTTTGTTCTTAAGCAATATAAAATTTTATTCAGTTGGAAAATTTCAACAAATATAATTTTCAAATTATAAATGACTGAAATAACAATTTATTTAGGTGTCAGCTATTCATATATTTTCATTAACGTCTCCCTCTTTTTCTGCTGAATTTGCTAAAGAATATTGATCTTATACCTTCCTATAGAGAAGTAAAGATCCAGTCAAAAACTCACGTAGAAAAAGATGGGAAAGTCCTTTACTTGAAATCTCAATAGCCACTAATAACAATCACAGAAAAAGGACTTCAAACTTGCAGCAAGGGAAAGTCTAACCCATGCTGCAAACCTATTTAGATGGGGAGAAAGATAAAACTAATTTGAAAATTATGCTTGAATGTATCCAGTACATTGCACCATCCAGGCATGCAAATCAACTGACTCACATTTGAGGGATCATCAAATAAACATATTTATAAAGGACAATATTTGTAGCTCAGGCTCAGAAATGAGGGGTTCTTGGTGTTTTCTGAGCTTGGTTGCTCTTTTGCAGATGTCTTATTACCCAAACAAAGGGAACAAATGGCATAAAACGTAAGATTTGGGGTTCATTTAGCTCTTGGGTCTTGGGAATTTTCTTCACTGATTTAATGAGAATATGGTGACAATAACAATAATATATGTTCTACATTAATGTTTTGATTTCTGTAGGAATATTTTCTTTTAAATTAATAATAATTTTATTTAATACTAGGTCAGTATTATATCAGCTACTAACAACAGATTCTGTGTTAGAGTAAGCCATCATGTTAGGGAAATCAGGAATGGGTTTCCAGGTCTGAATGTAACTAAAAAGAACATGAGAACAGATTTCTAGATCCTCCTTAGATTTTTTTAAAAAACTGGTCTTTATCTTCAAAAGCAAAGCAGTGGTTTTTTATTATTATTTATCATTAATGTTGCATCAAAAGCTGTATTTTATGAACATACATGTGGGGAGGATTTAAAAAGCCTTTTTTAAAAAAAATAAACTATTAGTTGCTTTAATTCATTGCTTATCTGTTTGTTTTCATCTTAATAACTTTCAATGGAAATTGTAATTGAAAAGTAATGAAACCAACACATTTTTATCAAAAATGGTTTTGGTTCTGATCAGGCAGATCTCCTAGCAGAAGGTTTATGAGCTGAAAAATTACATAGAAAAACATAAAATCTAATAGTTGGCCATAAATCCCATGAAGGTTAGCACAACAGGAACAGTAAGAGTTGTGACACGTACACTTTGGTAGATATCCATCACTGAACAACTGCCAAGCCCAGGAATAAATAAGGCAGGGCTCAACAAAGTCACACCAAAATGGTACAACCAAGCCATCAGTGTTGCTAATATATCCCTGTGGCAAACTGGTTCCATAGTCCAATGGAAAGTGCTAATTAAGAAGAACAAAACCATGCTACTCTGTGGCTACTGAAAATCTATTCCTCAAGCACTCACTTACTGGTAAAAATGACTATAATTCTAATGGAATATTTCCTTTCTTATAGAATAAAACTATATTTCAGCAAGTCATAAATAAAGGAGCATTAGACTTATATTTCTTCTTTTTGTTCAAGAAGGTTTCTTGAGAATGCAGTGGGAAATAAGAAAGCCTTCTAAAATGCATATTATTATTTCTTAATATTCAGTATTAAGTTTTTGTTATTGCTGTAGTCCAGAAAACTAAATTTGATACAATTTTATCTCAGCTAGCAGTTATTTTAATATTTGCTTTTATTTGCTTCTGAAAGAGAAATGTTGAAAAATGTTTTTGATGACACACCCATAGTATGTTTTAGCTGACTATGGAAAACTTGTAGTTAGTGGTTATGAGATACAGTTGAAAATGGATCTTATTCAGTTTGGGGTTTGTTTGTTTTAATTCTCAGTTGGATATATTCTTGATGAATACATAAAAGCATGGAGAATTCATTAAAGACAATCCAATAACAAATGGTACTATTACAAATTATGTTATAATTTTATTTTTCAAGACAGATTTAGTCCTTTAAAGCAACTGACAGTAATCTGTTACCTCAAACATAAACCAACAATATATACTGCTCAAAAAATAAAGGGAACACAAAAATAAGACATCCTAGATCTGAATGAATGAAACATTCTTATTAAATACTTCGTTCATTACATAGTTGAATGTGCTGACAACAAAATCACACAAAAATTATCAATGGAAATCAAATTTAGCAACCCATGGAGTCTGGATTTGGAGTTACACTCAAAATTAAAGTGGAAAAAAACACTACAGGCTGATCCAACTTTGATGTAATGTCCTTAAAACAAGTCAAAATGAGGCTCAGTAGTGTGTGTGTGGCCTCCACGTGCCTGTATGACTTCCCTACAATGCCTGGGCATGCTCCTGATGAGGTGGCGGATGGTTTCCTGAGGGATTTCCTCCCACACCTGGACTAAAGCATCCCCCAACTCCCGGACAATCTGTGGTGCAATGTGGCATTGGTGGATGGAGCGAGACATGATGTCCCAGATGTGCTCAATTGGATTCAGGTCTGGGGAATGGGCGGCCAGTCCATAGCATCAATGCCTTCATCTTGCAGGAACTGCTGACACACTCCAGCCACATGAAGTCTAGCATTGTTGTGCATTAAGAGGAACCCAGGGCCAACTGCACCAGCAGATGGTCTCACAAGGGGTCTGAGGATCTCATCTCGGTACCTAATGGCAGTCAGGCTACCTCTGGCGGGCACATGGAGGGCTCTGCAGCCCTCTAAAGAAATGCCACCCCACAACCATTATTGACCCACTGCCAAACTGGTCATGCTGGAGGATGTTTCAGGCAGCGGAATGTTCTCCACGGTGTCTCCAGACCCTGTCATGTCTGTCACATGTGCTCAGTGTGAACCTGCTTTCATCTGTGAAGAGCACAGGCCGCCAGTGGCGAATTTGCCAATCTTGTTGTTCTCTGTCAAATGCCAAACATCCTGCACAGTGTTGGGCTGTAGGCACAACCCCCACCTGTGGACGTCGGGCCTCATACCACCCTCATGGAGTCTGTTTCTGACTGTTTGAGCAACCACATGTACATTTGTGGTCCACTGGAGGTCATTTTGCAGGGCTCTGGCAGTGCTCCTCCTGTCCTCCTTGCACAAAGGAGGAGGTAGTGGTCCTGATGCTGGGTTATTGCCCTCCTATGGCCTCCTCCACATCTCCTGATGTACTGGCCTGTCTCCTGGTAGCGCCTCCATGCTCTGGACACTACGCTGATAGACACAGCAAACCTTCTTGCCACAGCTCGCATTGATGTGCCATCCTGGATGAGCTGTACTACCTGAGCCACTTGTGTGGGTTGTAGACTCTGTCTCATGCTACCACTAGAGTGAAAGCACTGCCAGCATTCAAAAGTGACCAAACCATCAGCCAGAAAGCATAGGAACTGAGAAGTGGTTTGTGGACACCACCTGCAGAATCACTCCTTTATTGGGGATGTCTTGCTAACTGCCTATGCTTTCCACCTGTTGTCTATTCCATTTACACAACAGCATGTGAAATTGATTGTCAATCAGTGTTGCTATCTAAGTGGACAGTTTGATTTCACAGAAGTGTGATTGACTTGGAGTTACATTATGTTGTTTAAGTGTTCCCTTTATTTTTTTGAGCAGTATATTTTATTAATTTCTGAAATAATGGTGCCTGTCAAAGAAGAATTAAAAACAAGCATTTTTTCCAGCCAGTAATGTAGTTGAAAATAAAAAAATGCAGTATAAAAACACAGAAATAATAACTAAAATCAGGTAAAATATGTTAGGTTATCATAGTTTTCCTGGGTAGCATATTAGTAGGATAAAACTTTGGCCATATTTTAAATATCTAAGAGCAATGGAAACTCCATAGCAGAATCAATCAGTTTTATTCACTGACCCAGTGGTAGGATTCAAAAAAATTTACTACCAGACCTGTGGGTGTGGCTTGGTGGGTGTGGCAGGAGAAGGATACTACAAAATCTCCATTCCCTCCTCATTCCTGGGGGAAGGTTACCACCGGTTGTCCGAACTACTCAAAATTTCCGCTCCCGGTTCTCCAGAACTGGTCAGAACCTGCTGAATACCACCTCTGCACTGACCCAACAGATACCATTATGAACTGACTATGATGTATATTAAAGTCAGTTGGAATTAGTACCATCAATAAAATACAATATTTAGTATTAAAGGATGGCTCCAAAGCAGCTTTGCATGAATCCTAAGAGAAATAATTGGCTTGATTTTGTAGAAATCTGATTATAAAGTCTACTACAAAGTAGACAGATACTGACCTAGATCACAGTCTCCTTAGCTGGAAACACAGGCTGACCTCTACTCTGAAAATAAATCTTCTGAAACCTTACAGAATTTTGCAGTGTTGAATAATGGAATAATTAAGAAAATAATAGCTGCATTGTGAGACATTTATAAATATGTGCCCAGCAGAAAATAAATTAAGAATGGTTCCATCTTCTGAATGAAAAACAAAACACATTGAAGGAGAAAGATACATGCAGGAAAAGAAACATTAAGAAAAATTCTACCAAAAACAAACAAAAGAGCATAAATAAGCACTCCAAGCTCCCAGCAGAATACAATATTTGCTCAATCTTTACATGTTAAATTGGATTAAAGATGACTGGATAGATTTTTATTTGCTAGTTCCAGAGGATAAGAGGATAGTATGACCTACTAAATATTTCTAAGGATTTATTTATGATGGTAGAAAATGTGGGAGAAAAAGATATTAGATATCACCCCACCCAGGCCCAATAAATTGTTGACTATTATTATGAAGGAATAAGCTCTATTGCCAGGGATTTTGTTTTGTTTTCATTTTGTGTTTGTGTCAGTATTTTTATTTTCCATCAATGAGAGAGCAGGGTACCCAATAAAGTCCCTATCAACATAGATTGGTAATGCTTACCAGAAATATTCAAGGAGGGAAGGAAGTTAATTATTGATGACGTGTCTATCTTCATGTCAGTTGATGTCATCCTTAGCCTGGATAACTTAAAAATCTTGGTTAGGTTTATCCTTCTGTTTTTTAATTTGCACTCACTCTGCAGCCTTCTTTCTAGTCTCAATCTAAATATCATCCAGACATTCTGAGTGACTGAGCTGTTGTGAAAGATGCTTCAAAGAGAATTTCAATGACTTGCGGAGATTTTAATGGTTTCCTTAAAGTGGTAAAGAAACATCTTAAGATTCATATCATTTTATATTATGATAATAAATGCAGCATTCTTATACACACAAATATTCTTGAAAACTCTTAGATAATACAAAGCTAAATATTTGTGATTCAGTCATTGTACTGTTAAAGAAATGCACTATACAGTATATGTGACTGCAACTGTTTTCCTTTTCTTTAAAAACTATATTTGAAGAAATTGTTAGCAAATACATCAAGATTTCTGCAAACGAATATTTAAGCTTCCATGAACATTCACACAAAACAGCAAATATTTTCACAATGGTTCCTTTTAAGCTTTATTTTACATGGCAATTAAAATACGTTTATCTCTCTGATCTCTTAGACTATTTTAAACTTTTATTTGAGGAGTGGTTTTAATCTGGATTTAGTGCTCTTCAATTTTAAAAATGGTATGATTTTAATAAGAAACCACTTTGAAATTATTATGACTGAAAGGCAATGGTAGAATTTATATATCATACTAAGCCTTGATGTGATTTTAAATGGTTTGTTAAAAAAACACCACTATGCTCTCATAGACACATCATGCTATACCTCAATAAATAGGCTCATGCATCATGTAATATAATTCTGAGATAGTATAATATTTATCCTAGCCATTACACAAATCAGATTACCAAAAAATCCCCGTTATTTAAAGGATTTCCCTTGCATAAATGTGCAATGTTTTTTAAAAGGCATTTATGCAACTGTACATTGCTGTTTGAATTTTATTACCAGCATAAACACTGCATTTCTCTACTTCCTTCTTTAAATCATTATTCCTTTACCGTGGCTTATGTAATAAGTGTAAATCTGATGACATGCAAAATTTATGTTTTTTAAACCAATGTACCATCAAGCATTTTGTGGCAGAAAGAGAATTTATACAAATACATATTAAGTAAGTTTGAAAGAATTATCAATGCAGAAAGGGTGATTTTCAGTTTCTCATTGATTCCAGTATTTTCTCCAACTTCTAAATTGTCCTCTCCAAAGCAAATTACCAAAATCTATACTAAAACACAGATGCATGACTCTCTTAATGAGCCCTGCTCATCTTGAGTCCACTATGGTATCTTCTTTAAATTATTTTTACAATGAATTTTTCCCATACCTGATTTGTTGGTGCAGTCAACTCATTTGAACTTCAAATGTTTGCAGGTGTTCTGGTCTAATTAAAAGGAATACACATACATTTTCCAAGAAAAAATGGAGACTATCAAGCAAACACAATAGATTAAAGTTTTTATGGTTGAAATTAATTGTGCTTGCAATTAAATCTGGAAAACATGTGGCGTCTCCAATAAAAGAGGTGGATAAATTATTTTGAAAAATCTTGCTAAAAACCTGAACTAAATGTAAGTCACGGTGATACTAATGCAAGCTCTACACTTCTACTAAGTTTTAATATAAGTTTTAATGAAAATATGTTAAGACTTTGAAAAAGTTAAATCTTTGGGGAGAGAGTAACATTTCCTTTCTCCCATGAGATGTGAACTACAATGAGATTCTTGCAAATCAAGTTGGATCGACACATACAGCATTTTTAAACAGAAATGAGGTGAGCAGGTTGTATACTATTTAAAAAATTAATATAACCCCATTTTTAAAAATCAAGCAAATTATCAGTGAAATTTGTACTGTTTATTTTCACACTATTGCTTTTCCTATCATTTTAGCAGGATACTCTAAAGTACTTTTATTTTAATTACAGATCAGCAGTTGTCCAGTTGCTAACGCACAATCACAAAATGCCATGGCACTTGCAATATCCATGGGGCACAGAGCCACAATTTCTCAAAAATGTAACACAGATAAAGAACCAAACACCATGCAGATCTAAAGCTATTTGATTGGAAGATATGTACTAACAGAGTCTTGCAAAATAAGTGTGCTCTCTCTCATTTTCCTCTTTTTATCTTTTTAGTATTTTTTTTTAGTATTTATTTGATTTGTCAATTGCTTACAAGATACAGGTATAAGAATAAATATAGTTTTGAATACATGAGATAGATACTTTAAGAAAAATAAAAACAATAAGACAGGGATGGTAGGCATGTTGGTGCGCTTATGCGCACCCCCTACAGGCCTCTTAGGAAGGGGGTGAGGTCAATAGTAGACAGTCTCAGGTTAAAGTTTTTGGGTTTGAGGAAAAAACTGCAGAGTCAGGTAGAGTATTCCAAACATTGACCACTCTGTTGCTGAAGTCGTATTTTCTTCATGAGAAGCAATGGGGAAGAGGGCTGTTAAATCATTTTTCACATGTTATTTTCTTGGCCTGGGTCAGAGATGTTTACCTGATCATTGGCTTTGCAACAGCTGTCCCTTCTGCCCTTCATCTTCTATAATCACTAAACATGTGGACCATATAAAAACAAGATTCCATATAACAATTTGAGATTGTTGGCTCTTTAGACATTACAATATACTGCCACCTCATTCTGCTGAATAGCAAGACAGGAATTGACTTTCCCTCTGTATTACTTTGAGTTACTGTACTTTTGACCCTATATTTCCTATATTATTATTTTAATAGTCATATTCAAATTAATCCAAGGTCTTTGCTTATGTTTAGCACTTTAAGTGGCTTTCACTGTGGCTAGTACCATCAGGTAAAAGAGATATTTAAGAATAAAATACAGTATGACTTGGGTCTACCATAATATATATCTTTAATCTACTTCCTAATTCATTTTCATTGTCTAAGATGTGCCTGAGAGCTCTACCTTGATTCTGTTTTAAAATCTTCCTGATTACTTCAGTCATTGTCAACAGACTTCACTCTGACTTCTTTCTTCATCTGTTGCAGGATTTTCTACTCCCCACACAAATGTCACTCTTAACTGCATTGCTATACAACTGTCTTTTTCTTTGAAGCATGCCAAATTACTAATTTATTCACCCCATTTTGACTGTACAAAAAAAGCCCCTTGATTGATATTTAAAAAAACAAGACCAATGACTTGTCTTTTCATCAACAGAGCCTCTAATTTATCAAACATGTAGGGTAATTCATCCAGAGAAAGAAAATGAATATTTAGATACACTATCATTCAATATTTCATTAATAGTAGATCTTTATACATGATTTTGCCACTGGCTTTAACACTTACCACTGTTTTTCCTATTTATTGAGATTACTTGGAGAAAAATGGTGGTAATAGTGGCTTAACATGCATATCACAATGGAACAAATGGTTTAATGAACATTCTGTAGCATATGGAAGAAATACAGTATTACATTGCTAAAAAAAGATATGTAATAGAATAATAACAAATCCAGGATAATGGATGCTATGATGCATGTTTCCTTCTCCGTTCATAGTGTATGATCATAGATAAAATCAAGTTACTTAGAACCATCTATCTGAAATTCAAGTTCATTTTCATTTGCATAAATAGAGTCCAGGTAATCAGAAAACTGAAGGAAAACATTATTGTTGTCTGTGGTTGGTTTTGTGATAATTATGAGAGAGATGGTTTCAAAGTAACGGCCATAATTATCCACAATTCTCAGTTTACAATTAGTCTTCCTGACAGGTACAGTCACAAATGCCAGCTTTAATCATGTGTGCAGGTTGAACTAGGCCATGGCAGTGCTATAAGACTCTTTCTTCCTTCTCCTAATGAAATAATAATGTAAATTCACTATACTGATGGGCCAACCCCTGTGCATTTGTTAAAAGTCTGGAGAAATCTCTTAAAAGGAATAAAACCTCCCTGGGTATAGACTTGAGGTAATTCAAACCAGACAAGGGAAAAATGGCACTGTCATCAGGAGCTGGGATATGAAAATGATTTAATTAAGCTTTTCTGGAAGTATATTAGTGCTGCCATTTCCCAAATGGGATGCACTAAATTTTTGGGGTTTAAGGAAAGAGAATAAAGACCATTTCCAGATCTCCTTCTCATTACTTTTGCTATATCACCAAACAGGAAGACCTACTGACCAGGTCTTCTAATTATATGAGTGAAGACAAATTAGCCCTCATAAAACCATCTGCAATAGTCAGTGATACGTATCAACCTTTGCTTGTATAGCTCATGCCTTCTGGTTGTTAACACAAGCTTTTATTGTTGTTATTATTAGCCAACATCTATTGTCAATTGATAAAAAGCTTAATTTACCTTTTCTAAAAACTTTGGAATGACAGCTTCCCTCATGGGAATCTATGATATTATCTTCTGGAGTAATTGTTTCTAGTAAATAAGTGTCTTAGGAATGTTGCACATTTGGAAGAACAACAAAATAAGCATGGATTGAAATACTAACCATATATCACAGTATCTCATCAGTCTGAAATCCAGACCAATTAGTGGGACCATAGCATTTCCAGATCACAGAAGGCTCAGTTGTTTCCTATTGTGTTGTCATAATTTTGCGAGCTTTCGCCATGGGATATACATTGTTAACATCCTTCTATTTTATAAGCCCCCTGTTCCAACTACAGCAAGTCCATCCATAACTCTGCATATCAGTTTTTCTATAAGTAAGAAGAAAAATAGTAGTGCAGATTTAAAGAACTACTGTATATCAATGACACTATTAGCAACAGCCTTTATCCCAAAGTATTACCAAGTTCCAAAATGCATCCAGAGCATTCATTTTCTCTTCTCTATGCACACTAGGAATGGATAGATCAATGTAGATTTCACATGTTTAATTAACTGCTTCATAGGTAGATTTTCATTATGGGAAATTTATAGATGGATTTTTAATGAAATAGCCTAGCACAATTTCATTACCTTGCTAGGGGTTGGTAGTAGAGTTGCTTATAAAAATAAATATGATCCTTGAAGTTTCTTGCTGGTTTTAAAGTTTCATAGTTGGGGAAAAATGCAATGAAATATTCTAGGATTACTGAGGCATGGGGCTTCCTTCAGAGGTTTCTTCTCCTTTGCCGCAATTGTAAAGATACTCATGTGACAATTGGGTCATTTTAATTGTAAAAATATAAGTAGTCTTCAATTTCAACCACAGTTGAGCCCAACATTTTTGTTGCTGAGCAAGACAATTGTTAAGTGAATTTTGCTGTATTTTATTACCTTTCTTGCCACTCTTATTAAATGAATCACTACAGTTATTAAAGTAATAACATGGTTGTTACATGAGTCTGGCTTCCCATTGACTATGCTTGGTTACAGAAGATGAACACATTATCCTGGGACACTGCTACCATCATAAGTATGAGCTAGTTCCCAAATGTCCCAATTTTAAACATGTGAGCATGGGGATGCTGCAACAGTCATAAAAAAAAAACAGTCTTAAGTCGCTTTTTTCAATGTCATTGTAATTGTTAATGGTCACTAAACAAATGATTCTAAATCAAGGACAAGGTACCAAAGGTGCTTTTTCAAAGGGCAATTGGACTTTCTTGTTTTTGCTTGAAAACGTTTTGCTTCTCATCCAAGATGTTTCTTCAGTTGAAGATTCTTGAATGAGAAGCAAAATGTCTTTAAGCAAAAACAAGATGCCCTTTGAAAAAGCACCTTTGGGACAACCATGACCTGGAAGATTGAATATCTCCATAGACATGTAGACACCCTAGGGCTTTTTTTTGGGGGGGGGGGGCAATACCAACCAGTTTTGTTTTTGCAATCATTCATTTGTCTTAAATGACCTGGGAACAAATTGCCCAGATCAACTCCAAACAACATTATGATAAAATTCCCTACCATGCAGAGATCATTCCATCATATAATTTAATCAAATAAATTATATAAACAATTGTACGTTTCACAAATAAAATCCATAGCATGTTGTTGGCTCACAATACAATGCTTAAAAGGGGTATAAAAGTTTGCCTAACTCATGCTGTCCTGGAGGAAATTTAGAAGACATGAAATTTCTGAATCATGGGTCTTCTGATATGAAAAGAAGAAATGCATTTGTTCCTATAAGATGCTTTAGGAAACTGGAGCTACTCGGTGCTTTAGCTTTAAAACAGGGGTCGCCAACCTTTTGAACCTCAGGAAACACCAAACTCATAATTTTAGATCCCAAGGACCACTAACCAGTTCTGTGGGCGTAGCCTAATTTGTGGGTATGGCTTGGTGGTCATGTGACTGGCTGGGCATGGCTTGTATGTAAATATTATAAATATTGATATAAATATTGATTTTTTTTATATAAAAAAAGAGCAATGTTTACCCAAAATCAGGCAAAGCAGGCAGATTGAGTTGCTCAAGAATCACAAATTCATTCAGAGATCTATCTATCTGCCATTGCCTAGCTCAGTCTGTCACATAAAATTTGCTTGCAAGCAAACTCACAAAATTAACTCACAATACACCATGCATGTAAATATTGATTTTTTTTTTATTTAAAAAAAGAGCAACTTTTACCCAAAATCAGGCAAAGCAGGCAGGCAGATTGAGTTGCTCACAGAATCACAGAATCATTCAGTGATCTATCTATCTGCCATCGGCTAGCTCAGTCTCTCAAATTTGCTTGCCGTAAGTCTGCACTCCAACCATTTCCTGCTTCCTAGCTAATCTAAATCTCCTGGCACAGCAGAACAGATGATGGTCGGAAAAGGAAAAATAGCAATTTAGCAGGCAAGTTTACTGGGTAAGGAGTGAGTGGGTGGGGAGGGTTCCTGTGGGCCATGTGGGCGGTGCAGCCTTGAGTTTCTGCGCAGCCTGGATTAATTGCTTTGGGGGGAATGCTCTGGGGGTGAGATTTCTCTGCAGCCCATCAAGGCGACCGCTAGTTTAGAATACAACTAGGAGCATACACAACACTTTGGTATCAAGATGTATCAAAATTGTATCAAGATGAATACAGTTTCATCTTTATCAACATTTATTTTTAGCAAGTAACAGCATACTGTATAATAGCTTGATAACAACATAACAATCCAAACACAGGAGTTTTTATAAAATTCTATTAACAAAAGTCCATATAACCTTGTATATATCCTGTTTCTGAAAGTAGACCCTGATTACTACAACTAAATTGACCTGAAAGAATGCACATCTGTTTCCAACACAATAAGGAAAGCTATGAATTCAAGTTATCTTTATCATTTTTGAATTTTAAAAAAATAATTGGGCTCAAATGGAGACATTTCTGCAATAATGTTTCAAGAAGCTCAATCATATAGGCATGTTCATTTTCACATTTGTTTAGCTGTTATACACTTATGAATGTTTGAGGGATAGAATAGAATAGAATAGAATAGAATAGAATAGAATAGAATAGAATAGAATAGAATAGAAATGCTAATAGGAGAATTACAGCCAGTTATTCTTTTTTCAGTTTCAGGATTGGTTTTGCAAGAAAAATAGAAAGTGGGAACAATTCCTACATTCCTATTTAGGCTGAAATGTACAAGACCTGCCATTTCTTTTTTTTTCTTTTCGTATTGCAGTATTAAATAATGTAGCAATGAATAGAATTACTCATCTATATTGCATATATATTTCTTTCAATTGTTTAATTTCTTTCATTGTTTACTTCACACTTGATTTAAAAGAAGTTCACATTTAATCAATAAAAGGATTTTCCCACATGCTTACAATCTAAGAAACAGTGGAAAAAGGAGATAAAAGGAAATGAGAAACAAGCAAACCCCATAAGCAGTTTTGAACTTTGCCTAGTGCTTCTTATTAAAGACTGGCTGGAATAGAAAAGAGCTCAGGAAGGAGGAAGTCTGAATACTATCTGCCATCCTTTCTTCTCTTTTGGAGTTCATGTGTGTATATTTGTGTTTTTAATTGTACAATATAAAATATAACAAGTTGAAGCAATAGTTAGAGCCAAGTAAATAGCTTTTGGAAAATGAAAAATTCTTATGTACAACCATTCACTACAGTATGGAACATTCCATTACAACAATGTTTGTATTTTCCCCAGATAAATGATATCTAAGTTAGAAAAGGTGTTTCTAGTTAAGAGATAGATTAATTGACTTAGGTTTAACTCATGTAAAATTGCTCAAAGCATTGCCAGTTGAAAGGCTACTGCTTGATACAGCTGTTAACAGACCATCAAAGTGTGAGGTCATATCAGAGAAAATAAGACAAACCCCAAAGGTACAGTGGATTTTGATTTTCTTTTTCCAGCTTTGAAGGTGAATTAGACTAATGTTTTCAAGCGATTAATATGTTATACATGCTACCAAAGGGCAGGAGAGGTGAAGTTGCTTCATTTATACATAAGCAAGATACTGTATATGGTTATACAATGACAGCTTTACTACTGTGTGCTGGTTGGAAGGATGGGAGAAGCAGCAAGTTATGAAATCTCTTGTTAATGACACAATTTTATTGAAAGGGATATTGACTGAAAGGAGTTTTTTCTCTCTATGCACTGCTTGCAGAGGATCAAGTCCCACATATGCAATATCCCAAATGGACTTGAATTCATTTCTGGAAAGGAGAGAGGGAGAGAGGGAGAAGGAGAGGGAGAAGAGAGTGGGGGGGAGAGACTATAAAAGGAACATGTCACCAAAGAGAAATGGCTCTTTAATCACATTTTTATAAGAACAGATTTTAGTTGTGGTTCTTGAGGTTGATATTAGGGTTATGATTATTTATTTGCTGCTGCTTTGTAGTTACAGGGTATTTAAAGTTTTAAATATCCTGTAACTTTAAAGTTGTTTTTTTAAAGTTTTGTTAAAGTTTTACAAGAGTAGACAATACTGTGATTTCTGACTAATACTTCTAGCCAAAGTTCAGGAAGAAGAAAGGTAAACAAATAAATAAACAATATTTAGCTAAAGGGGCCTCAGTGTAGGTAGAGCCAAATGCACTGAAGGTTTTAATTTGAATTTCTTGAATTTCAAGCACTGAATATTTTCCTTCTGCTCCTACACATAAGCATTTCAATATTGCAGCATATTATCCTATGTTTTTACTATATGAATAAAAATAGCTCAAGTGAAATTAACACCTGTTCTTCTTCACCTAATCTGTTTTTTTTTTATTTTCATTTGGTGCCTTTTATAATTTTAAAGTTTTAAATAACATTAATTAGCTATTAATAAGTAATGTAATCTTAATATTACTGTCAATGTAATATTAATATGTTAGGCATTAATAATAAAAATATTTTTATGAATTGTTTTTCACTTTATTCTCTGCCACCCAGGATCACTTGATTAAAGTGTGTGTCCATTTAAATATGACTAGTAAATAAATAAAAAGTACCTCATTTCTTCTCACTCCTAGATAGCCTGCAGGCTATCACCAGTCTCAAGCGAAACCTGGGTTGTGGGGTGATGTGGAATATTGTGGAATATATGTATGCCCCATCTGTATAACAGCCAGCATGAGATAATTAGACACATTCCTCATTTTTCTTGATTTATGTTTGCTATTTGTTATGGTTTTCATCTCTTTGTTTCTGTATTTTAGTGGAGTGATAACTGGTTAACTAAAGTCAGCACTAAGTATTGTTGCTTTAATCAATACTCAGGGTCATTGTAACACCAATCCCTTTCTTTTCCTCAGAGTCTCTAGCCCAGGCCTTCAAAACAAAACAACCACATGGCTCCCAAGCCTAATATAGGAAGATGATAGTTAGGTGATAAGGTATGTCAAAATTCAAAGACAAGTTGTTTGAGAATCATATCTTTCCTAGCAATGATTATTCCTGGGAAAACCAATTGTTTTTGCAGTTGATTAGAAATAAAAGGGGCAGGGAGAAGACATGGAACACAATTAAGCAATTTGCTGGATAAGAGCTTCTTATCAAAAACCGATTGAAAATAATGCTAGAAAGAATGTATGGCACTGCCCATTCAAATGTTCAGTGTCCAGACCTTATTTGCTGGCCTAGATTTTTGAACATCTCTATCTGCCTAGTAGTCTTTGGACTACTGCTTGGTGCTCACCTCAGATAAGACAATCGTACTAGATGATTATTCCACTCTCTCTTTTTTATCTGGAACTATCAATGTTGAGGTCCTATTTAAGCCAATGTCAGTGGGCACAAATTCAGCTTCAGAATTGGTAGCTGTCTTTGAAACTGAAAACATTTTTTTACCCTGGAGAAAATGACACAAGGATTTTAAAATAAGAACTCGCTATTTTCTTACAATAAAGTGTGCTATATTTTTAAACAATAATTGTGCAGTAAAATGCTACAGCCATATCCCTGTCTACTTCTGAATTGCAATCACACAATTAATTATCCCAAATTGATAAACATCAAGAAGTACTTTCAGCTTCATTATTATTTCTAAGCCACAAAGCCCCTTGGTATGTACAACAGAAAAGCAATAGACTCACTTAGTTGTATATTAAGAACAAAACAAAACTCAACAGGAAAGAAATATATTCCTGGATGTCGTGTGGGCTCTCTAGATGTTCAAAAAGACAGAAGAGGCAGCATTTATAAACTTTCTCCATATGTTTCCTTCTGTGTGCAATTAGTTATTCTTTTTTTCCTCCCTTCAAGTATAATTCTTCTTTTTAAGGGGCAGGAAATCTAGAAAAAAATTAAGGTCTCAATTACAAACTGCAGTAGCTCTGCTAACTACGTTGCAGAAGGAATCTTCAAAGTTTAATCAGAAATTTGTACTTTATGCTCTATATAAAGACATTAAAGTGAGGGCTTGGAGTTGCAATTATTTGGGAGACACTTCATAATCACAGTGGCATTTTACTACCACTATTCCATTTTTTTTTCCTTTTGCCCTAAAATGGAATTGAGACTATTTTACCATAAGAATACATTTTTAAATATCTAAAAGACTTCACTGTAACATATTTTACCATAATAACACAGAGAATGTTTTCCCATTTATCTTCACAACCTTGAAAGGCTAGGGAATATACAAGTGGCTTATTCAAATGCCTCTGAATGCTCAGCAGGAGCATGTGGAAAAGTAAACCCACCTGTTATTGTTACACTGCAACTGGTGCTTTGAAGCCTGTGTCCTGATGGTAGATTCTGCAAACCAAATAGCTTGGGATAGACGTGTTTTCCATGAATGTACAGGTAGTCCTAGGCTTATGACTTCTTGTTCAGTGACTGGTCTAAGTTATGACAGTGCTGAACAAGTGGTACTTATGTCTGGTCTTCAGAGTTTCCACTGTGGCATTCCTACAAGTTATATGATCACAATTTATACTGTTCCCTGCTTAATGAACTATATGGTTATCACTCAGCCACCACGATCAGCAGTGTCAGACTTGCCATCACTAAGCAAAATAGTCACACAATGTCACATTTTAGAACCAAGTTGCACTGCAACAATAATTCCTGTCCTAATTGCCATAGTAAGGACTAGCTATATTAAGTTCTTTTTCAAAGCCACCCAAGTGGCTATGGCTAAATCTTGTATTGTGAGCCACCAAACATCAGGGACAATCTTCATCACATTTCTTAAAAAGAAATGTACTTTCCCCCAGCTTATGCCCACCAGTATTTTCATGTCTGTCCTTTTGCATCTTCTTTTATCCTTTAATTAGAAAAAAAAATCTCTTCTCAAAGGGATTTGTCTAATAAAATAATGAACAACATTATTAATTAATAACTTTTGTTAACAAGAAAACCTTAAAAGTACTCTAGCTCTTTGTAATTCTCAGGTTTTGCTATACTTCTAAAGCCTTTGAAGTCTTGACATTGTCCACTCTGAGGGACAGAGGCTGATGAAAGTACTAGAGGTTATGTCTCTCCATAACCCTTTGACTGTTGCTATTGTCTCAATAGTACTAGAGTCCGTCTGGACTGAGACAGGGTTAAATTGTGTAAAAGAGACAGAGAAAAACCAGCAGTGATTAGATGCAGCAGGGGGATAGCAGTCTAGCTATTTCTCTTCAGAAATGCTTTACTATGCATGAGGCCCAGTGAACAGAAGTAGTTAATGTCTAATTACCTAATCTCTTTATTTAGACATGCCGAGGCCAATCGATCATTTGCTTTTGTGGTTTTACTAATTTATTTATTTTTATTTTATTTTATTTGGTTTGTCAATTGCTTACAAGATAATAGGAAAAATAAAAGAAACAATAGTGTTGTTGGGTACTAGTTGTTCCAGTCCCAGGTTTGTTACAGCATTGTAGAAGGTTGCATGTACGAGTTCAGTTTTACATTCATTTAGAGTACAGTTAATGTGAGGTAGATTGAAGTCACCAAGAAAGATAAAAGCATGTGGGCAGGATGTTGCCCATGTTAGTAGTGAATTTAGCTTGTTTACATGTTCGATGTCATAATCAGGGGCTCTGTAACATAGTAAGAATCGAAATGTGATATTTAAGGGCAGTTCACAGACGATGGTCTCAGGAAGAGCAAGCTCTTGGGTAACTTGGATGTTTTTTAGATGTCAGGACTTTTTATAGAAGATAGCAACACCACCTCCTCTACGGATTTCACAATCTGATCAATAAACATGATAGTCTGTTACTGTGGTAATGGAGTCAGGGAGAGATGCATTGAGCCATGTTTCACAGACAAATATGATGTAGAATTTAGCCGTATTTAGTAAGAGGAGAAATTCAGGTATTTTATTCACAAGCCTTCTTGCATTGAGTAGCTTGCATTTAAGGCTATTTGTAGTTGGATTTGAGGTAGTTAGGGGCATGGATGCCTAGTTTTGAGTGATGGTGGTTTGGATTAGTTGGGTTGGATGTGGAGTTGTGGGTTGTGTGACTTACTTTTGATGCAATCTGCATGGTAGTCAATGTAGAGATCCTTCTCTCCATTGTCTAGATGTCTTTTGAGTTCCTTGCAGAGTTCATGGGAGTGGATTCATTGCAGTATGGATAAGTCTGTTCTTGAGCTAAGTTTTTTGTGGTTGGGACTGGTTTTTGCAATGGCGTTTATTGTATGAATGAATATGCATTTGCTGGACTCATTTTTGCAAACAACTCTACAAAATTTTGGGGACACCGAGCCATCATTGTATTTGAATTCAGGGCCATCTCTGGTTATTTCAATGATATCTTCAGGAGAGATGTTTGTTGTATTTGAGTTGCTTATGATATTACGAACTTTGGTAATGTCATCTGATTTATTAGTGTCTTCAAGACCAAATAAAATGGCATTTGGACGTTTCTGGTCACTTTCAATGGTGTCTCTGATGAGTAAGGAGATATCATTTGTGGAATTATTTGATGGGTTAGTAATTATTTGTGGTTGTGGTTGTGATTGTAGTTGAGGTAGTAGTTGTGGTAGTGGTTGTTCAGTTGGGATTTGATTTTGAGCTGATAGGTAGTCGCTTATCAGTGCTGTATTTTTTTTTCCAAGAGAAATTAGGCTTTCTTGTATAATGGTTTCAAAACGTGTTGCTCAGCATTTTTTAATTGAGTGCATTAGTGATTCTGTGCTATCAACTCTGTCAGGCAGGGTACTTGGTTTGTTTAGCTTAGGAAAACATGTTGGACATAGAAAGGGAAAGTATCTGATGCTTTTAGGAGATCAGCTAGGTCTTTGTTTAAGTTTAAGCAGGCAAGATGGGCTTGATTGTCACATAGGTAGCATTTGATGTTATTTTCACTTTCATTGATGGTTTTAAGACATCTGAAGCATGTACAGGAGTCCAGGACGTCATTGGTAGAGATATTTTTGTTGTTGTTGTTGTTTGGTAGTGGAGAATTTGGAGTTTCTGGATTTTCTGGCTGGCATGGTCAATGACAATAGTACACTAAACAATTACAATAACTAATTAATGTGATAGGTAGACAGTTACTTAATGAATGTTGGTAATTAATAAATGTTAATTGATAAGTTAGAGAACAAATCAAAAGTAAGGTTACTTATTACTAAAAATCAATCAACTTATTAATAAGAATCAATCAATAAATAGATTAGATAATCAATGATACAGTATTAAATCTCTATCAGTTCAATGAATCAGTAAATTAGTGGTCATTTAACAATTAATTATTATACTATTATATGATTTTAATGTTGCCTGCTGACGCTAATGCTTCTCATTCTTCTTTATTTTTATGTCAGTTTTCTTCCTAGTTCCATTTTTAAAATATTTGTTAGAAGAAATTCTTAGCCACCTTTAAGAAAATACGATAGTGCTAAAAATGGACTCTGTGTTATGGGAAGACTTCCAATTGGAATATGAGCTGACATAATTAGATGCCCCACAACTCTAATTGAAATTATTCTAATTATAACACTGGTAGACCATAGAAGATCTTAAATAAATGGTCAGTCTCCCTAAATCTAAACATCTATCCTTCCAAAATCATTTTTCACTTCTTTCCTTGGGAAATTTTTGACAGGCTAATTGCATGAAGTAAGTCTTACCTTTAAATAAGGCAAGTCTTTAAACATCAAGCAACAAATATCCTATTATCTCTTAATTCAAGAACAGTTTGAAAATAATGGTATGGGTTTAAAATATTGTCAAGAAAATTGTATAGACATTAAACATGTGTAAAAATATGTAACTCATCTAAAGTTTAAGCTATCTAAGTAAGTCTAAGGTATGTTCGAATCTTGTAATGTATGTTCAAAAGTAGGAGCTGAGCAATAAAAAGCTTAAAATTTCATAAACTCAGGATCTCACTCTCAAGTTACATTATGCAATGTTTCTTGTTAAACAAAAAGTTAGCGTAAGTACTTGGAAAACAATTATACCAACTCCTAAAACATATGTTAGCTTTTTAATGTCAAAGGAAAGAAAAGTCTGTATTTCAATGCAGACAACAAAACAAAATAAATATTTGCATCTAGATTATGTGACTTTGGTGTTCTGCCAATAAAATTAATATGTTTAGGTGACGTGATATAGGTATAGATTTAGATATATAGAAAATGATTCTAATTGCTATGAACATTTGAAAAAAAAATCTTGTCATCATAGTCAGCCAACTCAAAAGGTTGATCCATCAAAAAACATGCATTGCTCTGATTTATTGCCTATCTTCTTATTTCCTGTATCAGATCCAGAAAGGCCCCCTAGTTTGCTTTTAACAGTTGTTATTCTATAGAAAAAAGAGTTGTTCTATTTCATGTAGCAAATGTTCCATTGATCCATTTCATTTGAAGTGGTGAAGTTATAAAAGAATGTATTTCCCCCATTTGTCATCCCATTCTTCCTGAAGTGCAGGGAATCTTTTCCTATGATACACCAGTGTTTTCATCACCTCTAAAGAAACAATGGTTCATTTATGTTCTGCAAAATGTTATACACAGCAGACAAGTTTTCTCTGACTGATATGTAACAGATGATACCCACTTCTTAAAAATAAAGTAATAATTTTTTTAAAAAAGCTTATAAGTCCATAAAAGAAACTAAAATATTTAGTATTCAGATATATTTACTGACTCTTTTTTCTTTTTGTTTAATTATTATCCACACAGCAGACAATCATTATTTTTCTCGCATTCAGTTGCAAGTGGCTGTATTGAAGTTCTTCAGACTAATGATGTCAGGGTTGAAGCTCAAAGGGAAAGATTGAATATCCCATGTGACTTTATTATTTTGGCTAATTTCCAAGAACTAATTTAGGTTCTCCAAAGGGCAGGGGAATACCCAGTAGGATCTTCAAGGGGGGGTAGTTTTTTTTCCCATGAATAACAGACCTTTCTGCTTTTGAAAATACATTCTATTTCAAAAGTGGTTTATTGTCCAGCTTGAGAAACAGAAAATTAGAGCTGCTTTAAGTTTTTTAAAAAAGGTCTCCTAGCTATTTGGAGCTAATCCACAGTGCATAAAGAGAAAGAAGGGAGGGGAAAAATAGAGAAACGTTTTATTCCTCTTGAATATTGGCATGGCTGTAGTAATTATCATACTGTAAAAGAGATATGATAAACTAGCTCATTAGTTAGCCTTACTTTGGAATCCATATTTCAGAAGGCAAAAGAAAATAGGATGTTGTAACCAATGTGTTGGACTAGGGAGACCTGGGTTCTAGTCTTCCTGGACCATTTAAAATTAACTGTATATTCCCTTACAACTTGATGTTTTAAGGATAAAATAAGGCAAGTGTTATTGCACTTCTAGAAGACAAGAGAGATATTAATGACATAACAACAATGCTTCATTTTATTAGCCTTATAGGAAAGACCAAGATTTCAAATGATTTTTCAGTCCTAAAATCTGCAAATTTTATACATGGTATAATCTTACAAATCTGCAAATCTTTATACATGGTATAAGCAAGTAGAAGCTTACTTGCTTATATAGTTACTGTAAATATTACACAGCTCAAATTAATTAATTCAAAATTTAGGTAAAAGTTACAGGCTTCCCATTCCCAGTTGTATCTGATTCTAGGCGATGGTGCTCATCTCCATTTTCTAGTTGAGGGACTCAGCTCTGTCCAGAGATGTTTCCATGATCATGTGGCCAGCATGACTTTATACCAAGATTACCTTCCAGCTGAAGTGGTACCTATTTATCTACAAGCATTTGCATGCCTTTGAACTGCTAGGTTGGTAGGAGCTAGGGAAAAAATAGGAACTCACCCCTGTCACATGATACTAGGATCTCAAACTCCGAACCTTCCAGTTGACAAGCTCAGCATCTTAACTACTAATTTATGTAATGCTTAAAACAATTTAAAAACTAAATAATTATACAGATTATTTCCCATTCAGACACAAGTTACAACTGAATTGATTAATGCCTGTTCAAATAAAACAGTCTTGAATAACTTGCAGAAGACTAATAGGGAGAGTATTTCATTAATCTCTGGGTATGAGGCTTCATAGAACATGGTGCCTCAACAGAAGAAGATTACTCTCTGGAGATAAAGCATATAGGGTTTTATAACAGTATTTTAACTAAAAGTGGAAGCCTATACAGTACAGCAACTAGAAAATAAGTCCAATACTTGCATTGTAGCCAATAATTCCGAACAGCCTGGCTGCCACATTGGGCCAACTTAGTTTATAAGTACTTTAAAAAATGTCTCTTATGAGATATGGTGGCACAGTGATTAAAATGCAGTACTGCAGGCTACTTCTGCTGCCTGCCAGCTGCCTGAAATTTGGCAGTTCAAATCTCACCAGGCTCAAGGTTGACTCAGCTTCCATCTTCCAAGGTAGGTAAAATGAGAACCCAAATTGTTGGGGCAATATGCTGACTCTGTAAATCATTTAGAGAGGGATGTAAAGTGGTATATAAGTCTAAGTGTTATTACTATCTTATTAAAAATGCTCATTTTTTCCTATTATGGTATATTTTTTCTCATCATCAAAGCTATACTCATTCATGCATTTTTTGTTTCATGCAAAAACTTCAAGTTGACCATAGATGTAAATTTTGTTTTGTTATCTAACCAAAGAGATTAATTTAATCAGTGCCACAAGCTTCTTCAACAACCATTTGTTATAAGTAGCATTCAGCCTTAACCATTTTTGGCATTGCTGTAGTTCTCATATGTGAGGATATATTTCCTTGACTATTTTCTGGTTGTGTATGATCCCAAAAGAAAATCTCTGGTTTCAGTTTAATTTTTAAAAATTAAAATTAAATTTTTATTTATATCCAAAATCTTTTGACTTTTTTACATGTCCACCAAACATAAAATGTTCCTTTGTGTTCACATTTCTAGCAAATATTTGAAGTACCTTTACACGTTATCAATAATCTTGTCCAAATTTGTTCCTAACAGTCAGAATGCCTTCATTCCTGACAAGATGAATACATTCATAATTACATATCTATGATATTTTTGAATATTGCATCTTATATATAACCTTCATTTCTTATATTAATTATTTTAGGGAAGATATCAAATGGTTTTAGCTTCAGCATCATTTGTCACACAGTTAAGCATAATATTGATACTTTCGACAACTAGCTATACAATAAGAAGGATTAAGGACTACTGCATTCATTTTATTTAAATAATTCTTGAAAAATTATTCAGCCTCTTGTCAACCTCTTATTAAAAATGACCTTGGGTTCAAACTAGCTATAACACTTGACAACCAAAAATACGTATCCATGAAAGTAAGTCACATTTCCTCTCTTTTCTTTCTTCTAGTTAATTTGTGTACTATGAGGAGGGCTGTTTGCATCCAAGCAAACTTAAGTGTTACATAGTGGATAATATAATGGGACAGAAAACATATTTGCATAGTATCTTTGAATTAACCATTTCTTTTCCAAAATTACTCACTAGCATTTTTCTTAATTGTAAGCTTTAATCACTATGTACAGTCACAATAACAAGGAAGAAGAATGAGGAAAAATGGTTTTTTTTACCAGAAATACCTTGTTTTTTGACTTCTTAATCATAATTTTTTTTGAGATAGATAAATGTATGAAGAAATAGTTAAGAATGAGAAACAAGAATCATAAGTAAAATCAGAATTGCTAAAGTATCTGATTTAGTGGAAGGTAGTTATTATCATCAAATAATGTTGTACTACAGGAAATATTCTGCTTATGAATAGTCTTTTAAACTGCCTAACCTTGTAACTAATAAATACATCTATCTACTCCACTTCAAATATTAGATTAAATCAGATTTTTGTTTCTGTTGATTTGATTTTTGATTATTTGTGTGGTCTTCTATTTTAACATTATGTAAATTGACATGTTTGCCTTTCTACTTCTTCACCTATCAATCAACCTGTTTTGTGGCAAGATAATTTGGAGTAACCATGTTGGAGAGCATCTGTCCAGGTCATGAAGACACTGAAACAGGCAATTAATCTGGACTCATTACATAAACAGAATTACACACACACACACACACACACACACACACTGCCTTTGGTCTAGGCATAGAACAATAAAGTAGTTTGAACTTTACAAATGTGAGTCTGGTTGTTTGTACCTTTAGGCTTTATATTGTCAGATATGGGTATTAATCATTGTTTATTGATCCCTAGCCTAGTTTAAATAATTACAATTTTGTCTACACTCCACCAACAATGCAGATTCAAAACTACAATCAGAAATTGAGGAAGAATCTATTGGCTTGTATGGTACTAATTTAGACTTCCTGAGGCAGATCCAAATCATGCAAAAATATGCAACACACAGAAATGCATTATTCTAGGGAAATGGTTGCAAATACATATTTTAGATATTTTGTTCCAATCAATGGAAATAGTGGAACAAATGAGTATCTAAGTGAAACCAGTACTAAGAAACTTGTCAGTCTCGACACTAGACAATTCTTCACTTGTTACAAATGGTTTTTATTTTGGTTATTCATTCATTCATTTTCTACAGCTCCCCAATTCAATCAGGTGACTCTGTGTGGCTTATAACTTCAAAATTGTAAAACAATTTAAACAATTTAAAAAAAACATTAAAATAATAAAAACATACACAAAATAAATAATAACTAAAATAATACCTATCCTCATGAAGAATTGAAGTTGTTGAAAGTTTCCATACCCTCTTGAGATTCTTGCATTCTCCCACTAAAGGTATTACCTTAATGTGGCAGTTGGAATTGTCTCCTCTCCGCAAATTATTACTGCAGGACAGGATAAACATTGCAACTCTTTACAAAGTAACTGGCAGTTTGAACAATGCTCCATTACTGCTTGATCTAATGATGTCATAGTATGTGGTCCATGAACCAATACAGTTGGAACATGAACCAATACAGTTTGCTTTGATCAAGCATAATCACCCACTGATTTGAAAAGCCATTCCTTTAATTCTGTGCTGAATAGGGCTTTTCAATCTTTACTACTAAAGTAAAAAAGTAAGTACATTAGTAATTGTTGTTGTTATTCTTTATTTCTATAATCTTTTTAAAGTTGCCAACAGAAAGGGAGGAGGAGCAGTGTGGCAGCTTGGAAATCAAAATAGCATTCCATAAATATTTTTCAAAGATAGTAACAAGGTGACTGACGTTTCTGCCATGCAAAATTCCAACTGGAGAACATGATTGATGACTCTTGGCCATTGGAGAATATGAATGATACATCCAGGGGGTGGGGGAAAACCAGGGACAAGGGTGACAATGAATTATGTGTCTCAGAGTCAGCTACACCCAGGCAGTGCTGGACATGATAACTCCTAATAAATCCTTTCGAAGTTTTAGAAGTTTGGCTCGAGACTCATGATTTAATTGGGATAAAGACCATAGAAATATTTCATTAGTTGACCAAATATCTGAGGTATAAGACTCCCTAGCAGGAAATTGAGGCCAAAGTTCATGGGACTATTCCCCATAGTAAAGGTCATCAACCTAGTCACTGTGCAACTGAAGTTGCCCCAATTGTTAAGGAAAATACACCTGGTATTCCATAGTAGCCTCTTAAAATCTGTGTTGGGATTGACCCTGAGGCCCCTACCTTGTGAGTCCCCAGACCCTGTGGTCATAGGGGGCCAAACCGATTATGAGGTGCAGTGAATCCTCGATTTGAGGTGGCACAGGAGACAACTCCAATGTTTAATCAAGTGGAAGGGCTACCCCTTATTAGAGGCATCTTGGGTAAAGTGTAGGAACGTCTAAGCCAATCGCCTTGTGACAAAGTCCATGCAGAAAACCCAACTAAGCCTGGCGGGGGGGGGGGGGATTTCGCAACCCTAAGTCCTATACCTGAAATAAATTTGTTTTCTTTTTGTGTTGTACATGTCACTTTCAAGAAGTGAAGGGAGCCGAATGTCAATTCATAAAATATTTCTATGGTTTTTTTAGAATTGCCAACAAAAAGGAAGCAGGGAGTAGTGAGGCTGCTTGGAAGTCAGCTCAGAGTCAGCTACAGCCCAGAGTCAGCTACACCTCTACTGCTGCAGAGTCAGCAGCACCGGACATGTTAACTCCCAATAAATCCTTTTGGATGTTTGGCTTGAGACTCATGATTTAATTGAGGTAACTGCTGGAATCCTAACAATTATTTTTGATGATATTATTATCATCATATTTCAGAATTAAACTCTGTTTCATAACATAGCTCCATGCTCTCAAAATAAAATTAATATTAATTTTCAGCATTAAAAATGTTTTCTGTGCAAACATTTGTTTTACAACATGAACCATTACACATAAGTTCTCACAGTTCCTCCAGGTGCCTAAGAAGCATAAAGTTTCTGTTTGATATTGCTGCTTGGTTGATTTAAAGTTCAAAAGCAAAATGAGAGATTAAAAAGTTCATCTTAACCAAGTGGTTAAAATAAAAGCCAAAGAAAGGAAGAATATTACCAGAAAAGACAAAATCAAAATACAGGCTAGGTTTCATTTCATCTGAAAAATCTATCAGAAAATTTGGTTGTATATAAATACACATGTATTAATAATTAAAATATTATGACATTTAGCATTTGTTCAGTCAGGAAATATGAAGGGCTTAAACCTTAAACATAATATCAAATTTAGTATGGTATGACCACATAACCTTTATTTAGAAATATGGCTATCTTTGATCTTAGATCAGAATTTCTTCCATCATTTTCTTTCATGAGTTCTTCCATTCCACCCTTGCCCCCTCCCCCATTTGAAGTGGTCAGTCCAATGATAACATTACCTTAAGATGCAATATTTGTAAATAATAAGATTAGAAATGGTGCTCCCCTTTTTTGATGCATAATGGCTACTTAGATAGAATGGGAAAGGTTTGCTCAAAGAAAGCCAATCAGGATCAGATTTCTCCAGTCAATGCACATCGAAAAACATTTGTCAGCAAATGTTTAACTACAATTAAATTCATGCTTGTTTACAGGATTCTAATTGGATATTTCAGCACAAGTTTGCCCTGGGAAATTCCACTGAGTAATCTAAGAGCAGGTTTGCATTGCATACTGGAACCTGTTTATAATTAATAGTCTCTGATGATGAAGGGTGTCACCCTTTTTAGAAGGATTCGCTTTGTTTGTAAGGAAGGAAAAAATATCAAACTGGAAGAAAGGAATGAAGTGGGATGATGTTTCTGAACAGTTCATAGAATATGTCAGAGGAAACCAAACACTCATTGGGCCATAAAGAAAAAATAAACAGAGGGAGTATTACCATAAAGCGGAAAGCTACATTGAAGTGAATTACCTACATGAAAATTTAATGCAAATGACAAAGGAGCAAAGCAATGCTTCATGTACTAGTGTTGAAAGGAAGCTGATAGAATTGCAATATTTGAAACATTTCCTCTGTCGTGCTTAACGTAGATCATATTAGTGAAAACAAAGAAGGATCACTGCCTTATTACTTTTTCAATATATGTAGCTATTTACCAATAAAATATTTTCATTACATTTGGTTCTATTTTTCTTTGCAATATTTTTCAGTTTCATTTATATTCAGCATACTTTCAAACTGAACATATTCTAAATAACAAGGAATTGATCACTTTTTGGCTTTTTCATATTCATTTCCCAGTATGAGATTAGTAGTTTAAAATCGCTAATTGAAGGGAATCAGCGGTGGGTTGCTACCAATTCTGCCCTATAGAACTGGTAGCTCTAAAGAGCAGCATACACCGAACCGGTAGTAACACCAGTTGAATCCCACCCCTGAAAGGAGTTGAATTGTTCATAAATAGGTGTTCTCTTCAATAATTTTAACTTCAGAGAATGAATGTAGGTGAAAAAAACCATGTTTGCCATTCCCAGGAAATATGGTTCACTAAGTTTAGGTAGAACCAGGCCACATAACAAAGAGCTGAACTCAAAAAATATAATGTAATAATACATAGTCACAAATAATGATGCTGGTATCTCTAGATGTTTAAGAATAGAAAATATGTCATAACTCAGAAATGCCCAACTTTACACTCTAAATTCAAATTGGATGACAGCCCAGAATTTGTAGCCCCAGTACAGTGAGGTTCTTGAACTCTTTGGTAATTTAATCTGCATTCAAGCACCAAAGCATTCTTAATATCTCCTACCTAAATACAAGGAGATCAGAAAGAGGTATGTGTGAAACTGCACATATGACATGGCCTTCTCACTTTGAGCTCAGATGTTTAAACAAATACCTCAGTGCCAGGCATCTTGATTGTTGCTCAGGCATGCTATTGAAATATACTAAATTGATGGGTTTTAGAGCTAATGATTGTATTATGGAAACATTCCTCCTTTTTTGGGTGGAATTAGCTATGAAGTATATTTTGGTTTTTTGCAGTTTAACATTTCTATTGAGATATAAAATATTATAGGATTCAAAATGCAAAAGTAAATAGGAAAGCAGTGGGGAGGAAGGGGAAGAGAAGTGAAGAAGGATAAGAAAAGAAAAAGAAAAGGAAGCATTGACTTTGAACTCTTTCTGTTGCAAATAAGGCATCAAATTACAACTTTTTCCTTTTCATAATAATATGAACAAGCCATTTCTCTAAAGATCTATCAATCTACTCAGTAAAACCCAAAGTCAAAGTTTCAATCTTTTCACTTCAAGCATGAAGTTCAGAAGCAGTCTTCATGTGGAACAAAAGTACTTTATTCTTTAATCAAAATAGCCAATTTGCCATTTCAGCCAACTCCATCAACTTCTGCAACCATTCATCCATAGCAGGAATCCATTTTTGTGCATACACTATCTTGTTGCAGTCAACATATATGGTAACAAAGTTCTAGGTCCATTTTTTCTCCAGTTCTTTTTCCATTAGGCCCAAAAGAAAAAGTTCTGGTTTAATTATTTTCTCCATTTTCAAAATTTTATGTATTAAAATATGAATCATACTCCAATTATTTTTGCTTTATCACATGCTTTATCACAGATGATAAAAAGTCCCTTCTATACTTTACATTTCCAACATTCATTTGACATACCTTTATACATCTTAGATAAATTATCTGGTATTAACTACCTATGATACATCATCTTATAGAAAACTTATAAATCCTATTTAATATCCCTCCATAGAGGGATATAGTTGTTTTGAAACAGTTTTATATTTTTACTTGTCAGAGTAACCCTAAGTATTTCACCTTTTTCTCAACCCTAAAACCCAACTTTTTTTCAATATATCACTATCCCGAGAAGGCATATTCCTTATCAGCATTGTTGTTTTCTGTTTATTTTTTTTGAAACCTGCTAAAGCCCCAAACTTATTCAATTTACTCATCAAATTTTCTATATTGTTTTTGTAAAATATAACTAGATCCTGTAAACTATAATCAGATCATCAGCAAAAGTCCTCAAAAAACATTTTGTTAAAAGAATGTACAAAGTCAACATTACTTTCTTTTTCAGAGTGTTCCACTGAAAAGTGGTTTTCTAAACTTACATTGTTTGGAATAAACTGACTGTAGGATCTGTTCCAGTCTGATTCTGGTTTCAGATTGGATTAGAAAAATGAAAAACCTTATTTGTGTCAGTGAAAACTTTTGCTGGGGAGTAAAGCAGTTCAGTTAGTACTATGAACCAAGCCAGTCTTCTGGGATGCCTTTGCAGATCTGGGCTTAGAACCAGATATCTTGTGACTCCTGTCCTTTCTGGAGAGCAGTTTGATAAAATTGTGATAGAAAATTTCTGTTCTGTTTTCTCACCCTTGATATGTCAATACTACAGTTATCAAAACTGTCCGTCATATGGAAAACTTCCGGTTTGCTAGGCTTCGGCGGTGGCAGGAATCCGCGATCGTGCGCAGTTCCTGCTGCGCTCGCTGCTGGAGTGCCCATGATCCAACTGGATTTGGAGGCTATGGTTACCCCATAGAGGCAACCGAAGACAGGGGAGATCCAGGTAGGGGCTTAGGGGTATCACAAACCCCCTCCTCAGCCAACACAACTCCCTTTTCCAAAGGTGGTGGAGCAGTGGTCAGCAATGGCCGCCACAAAGAAGCTTGCATCCGGACAAGATTGTGCAGGAGGAAGTCAGAGAAAGTGAAAGTTTTTGGCTGAACTGGGACAATAAGGAGCTTCTAAATACCCTGGCAACTTAATTCTTTATATGATACATTGTTTCCCAAGAAGATCTTAAAAGCGGCGGAAGAAAGCAGAAATGGAAAGTTATTCTTTTTTAGTCTCCTTCCCTATGGAAATAGCAGATGGAAATCTGAAAACCTTGCTTTGGCACAGAAGGTAACTAAGCTTGAAAGCTAAGGGGATATTAAAGATCTTTGAACATTGGAATTAAAAACTAAAATTTTCTTGCTATAAGTGGGAAGGGAGAGGTAAAAACCTATACTAAGACTTTATTGGAGGAGATGGCTTGGATCTTATAAGACTAGAAATAAATGGCAATAAGACTTCTAAAAAATTATTTTGGATCTGTGTAATTGAATTCTATCCCAGGAAGAAAAAATATAAAAAGAAGAAAGTACTAAAGGAAACAGTTTGTCCTGGTTTGGATTGCTTTGTGACTTTGGGATTTTTGGAAATTATTCTTTGAAAGACTAAAAACATTTGGGTTGTTTAAAAAAAAACATTTTTTTTTATAATGGCATTATCTGTTGAAGAATTGCAAATGGAATTCCAAAAGTTAAAAGAAGAGGAACAAGAAGGCAAGGGCTCTTCTGGATCTATTTTTCACTTTTTAGAAATGGCGATTTCTACCTATCAGGATTTACAACAGCAAGAAAGTTTGGATGAAGAAGAAGAAGCCATCTTTAATGGACAAATAATCTTAGTCGACAAAGAAAAGAGAAAGAGGGGAAAGAAAATTGAAAATTCAAAACTTAAAAAAGCAACCAAGAAAAGGGAAAATAAGGTGAAAAATTGATACAATGTCAGAAAGCAACAGAAAAGAGGAATGCAACAGAGAGGGGAGACTAAGAGAGTGGAGATTGAGAGATGGGGGGGTAAAAAGGCTAGAATTGACAAGAAAAAGGGAATATGGGAAGAGAAGTCACAAAGGCTTAAAACAAGATGTTAAAAAGCAGGTATTTTTCAGAGATAAAGAGTAAAATATAATTGAAAAAAGATTCTGCAAAAGTACATAAGACTGTATTTGTAGATATTAGTATTTGAAATAGAGTTAGAAAATTGGAATATTATATGAGTTAACAATATATTAAAGGGAATGTATAAAATGTCTAAGATTTAACAATAGAGCTTTTTGAACATTGTTTTTACTATATTATAAGCATAATTTCTCTCTTTTTTAAAATTATTTTAAAATGTAGTATTTAGAATGTACTAAGCAGAATCAATATGTAAAGTATGTATTATTTTAAGTGCTAAATATAGGGGAAAGATAAAAAGGCGTTATACTTCAACCAGTATTACAGGAGAAATATTGTATTAGAAAGAAAAAATAAATAGATAATTGAAAAAGAATGGACAAAAGATGCAAGTATAGTGATTTAAATTGAGATGAAATAAATAAAGTAGAATTAAGAGAGTAAATAGAGGCAAGAAAATAGAATGTTAAATAAGATATGAAATAGTATATAAGGTGAGCATGAATTTGATTTATGTCTGTATAAAAAGATGTAACCCGGGGTTAAGCCACTTTCTAAAAAGAAGTTTTATGTATTTATGTTTTGTGTTTTGTTTGTCTATGTTTGAAAATTCTAGAAGAATGTTGGAAGAGAACAATGGAATTGTAAACAAGACAGATGGAAGTACACAATGAATAAAAAGATATAGAAATCAAGACAAAAGAAATATAATTGAATAGAAGGAAAGGGAGAAATAGAAAGAAGTTGGGAAAAGATATGAAGTTGAATATATAAGATAAATATGTATATCAAATTGTGTTTGTATGGGAACGTGATAATTTGGAACTATGCTGTTTCTAAATAAGATGTTTTATTTTCTTATATTTTATGTTTTGTTTGTGTATTGTTTTTTTAAAAAAAATTAACAAAATTTGTTTAAAAAAAAAACCTGTCTGTCATATTTCATCAGGCCACTGAGAAAAATTACCCAGATGCCTGGGCAACAGTGTTATTGGATATGTTCAGATTAATCTAAATACAAATTGCATTTATATTAATTTATTCAGTCAAACAGTTTACAATGTTATTAACTTTTGAAATTGATTGTCTGTGTAATTTTCCTTACATACACTACCAAATGCATATTCTTTTTATAAAGTTGATATGCTTTATTTTATGCAATTCAAATTTTTAATATTAAGCAAGTGCAAGTGTTGTAGTAAGGATACTAGCAAGGGGACCCAAGGTGGATTTCATTGTTTACTCATTATTAATCCATTAGACCAAGTTTAAGAACAGATGGAATTTATGTAGAGACAAGAATTATGTAGAATCAAACAAATGGCAGCTTCAAATCTCAATAAATAAATGCTCTGTCCTACATATTGGCAAAGAAAAATCAGAAAATAAAATACAGGCTGAATAGTCAAGACCTTGTTGATGATCCAAACTCTGTCAAGGATCTTGGAGTACTCATCTCTAATGATCTAAGTGCTAGAGCCCACTGTAACTACATAGCCAAAAAGGTGTTAAGAGTTGTTAACCTAATCTTACACAGCTTTTTCTCTGATAATATTACACTAATAACTAGAGCATACAAAACATTTGCTAGACCAATACTCAAATACAGCTCATCAGTCTGGAACCCACATTATGTATCTGATATTAACACAGTTGAGAAAGTCCAGAAATATTTCACAAGTAGAGTTCTCCACTCCTCTACTCATTGCAGAATACCTTATGCCACCAGGCTTGAAATTCTAGACCTAGAAAACCTTGAACTATGCCACCTTCGGTCTGATCTAAGTATAGTATATAAAATCATACATTGCAATGTCCTACCTGTCAATGAATACTTCAGCTTCAACCATAACAACACAAGAGCAAACTATAGATACAAACCCCATGTTAATCACACCGAACTTGATTGCAGGAAATACGATTTCAGCAACAAAGTGGTCAATGTCTGGAATACTCTATCTGACTCTGTGGTTTCTTCCCCAAACCCCAAAAACTTTAACCTTAGACTGTCTACTATTAACCTCACCCCTTTCCTAAGAGGTCTGTAGGGGGCGTGCATAAGCGCACCAACGTGCCTACCACCCCGTCCTATTGTTTCTTTTATTTTTTTTATTTTTCTTATATGTATCCATGTATTCATAACTATGTTTTTACTTATACTTATTATCTTGTAAGCAACTGACAAAAAGAAATAAATAAAATAAATAAATAAAAGCTTTTATTAGCAGCATAGCTGCACAGCAATGAGCCCTATTCAGCGCATGGAAATGCCGCATTTACTAACAAGGAATTATTTGATTAAGATTATCAGAAACACCTTGTGATGACCCGGGCATGGCACAAAGACAACCCAGCCAGATTAGCAATAACAGTCACTTTATTATCTCCAAGTTTGCCTCCAATGTGTGGCTGGAGAAAACTCTCCCAGGAACAGCCTTTGACAGCAGAAAATTAAGTCCAAAACATGAGCAACATGAACTGTAACTTAAAGTCCAAAGAAACAAAACTGAAGTAATTAGTTTGGCCGGGCAGAAGCAAGAATCTCAGGCTTGAAGGCATGGCAAATGGGTGGGATTCAATTTTTTTAACAACCGGTTCTGTGGGCGTGGCTTAGTTGGTGGGTGTGGCTTAGTGCTCTAGTGACTGGGTAGGTGTGACTTGGTGGTCATGTTATTGGCTGAGCATGGCCAACTCAATATCACTCACATCAAGACACGCATCTCCTCACCTGGCCTCTCATGACTGTGGGGGTTCTAAGTTCTAAGTATGAAAAATGGTCATAAGTCACTTTTTTCAATGCCATTGTAACTTTGAATGATCACTCTACACAAGCAAAGTACCAGCAAAAGAGGGAAAGAAAACTCCAGAGAAGCTCCTGAGACAGGAAGTCTAGTCCTGCCAAGAATGTAATAAGGGTTAACGGAGAGGTAGTTTCTGTAAGCAATGCCAGAATGTTTCCTTCCTGCCTTCCTTACAGGATTAGGCCAGTAATTTCTTCTAACAACCAGTTCTCTGAACTGCTTAGAATGTTAACAACTGGTTCTAGCGAATAGGTGCGAAATGGTAGAATCCCAACCCTGATGGCAAAACTCACATGGTTGGGAAGATGCCAGGAACACAGATAAGCCATGACAACACAGGATAAAGTCACTTTGCTCCCAGCAGCCTGTCTCATGCAGCATTTCTTTTCAACTATCTTTCCAGCTGTGGATAATGAAGGGAATCAGGGCCTCTCCTCCCTTGTAAGCCATGCAACCCACGTTGCTCTCTTCCCTCTTCCTCCCTGCATGCCCTAGGATGAAGTGGGGGTGAGCCTGGTTCTTCCTCTGAACTCCCTCTCCCTTGTTCTACCTCTTCCCTGCTCTGCCCAGCTGGACTTTGCCCTTCCCCAGCCTCCTCTACAGCCAATGGAGCCACACTTCCACTCCCTATCAGCTGTCCAGCTTCCTCCTCGGATTCAGACTCTGACAGGGGCATGACACCCCTTTTCCTGCCTTGCACAAACATCTTTCCTAGAAAAAGTTAATTAAACTACAATTACACATGAAACTTCAGTTATTGCAGAATTAGTCGGTTGTGGTCCTTTTTAGAACTAGGTTATTCAAACAGGTTAGACTACTTTTTAATCATTCACTACATGATTAAATGATCAGTTGGAATTATCATTCCTGGATTTTGTTTTAGATTGATAGTTGAATATTTGAAGCCAGAACATTTTGCTTAAGCTTTAAGATCAAAATTTTAATTGTTGGCCAGTTATTTCAAAAAAGCAGTAAAATAGGTTAAAGATGTTCTCTGTGAAAATCCCAAGCCAATGGCACTCCTTCATAAAAAATGTGAAGTTGCTTTCATCAATTTCTTCATTAGTAATAATAAAATAATCCAAATTACTTGCTTCTTTATTTATTTATATTTCTATCTCATCTACTCTCCAAAATTTTAAGAAAATGTAAATTCTTTTTTTTTTCAATTGAGTGGTTCAGAGTTATTCAGTAAGTTCCCTTATCTGAAGGAACATTTGAACCTACAAGTAGTCTTTGACTTACAACTGATTGTTTAATAATTGTTTGGAGTAAAAACAGCCTTGTAGAGAGTTCTTTATAGCTCATAAAGCACTCCTGGTCATTGTAAAAATGTCACCTATCCATTCTGTAGTCGCATGATTACATTTCAGGCACTGACTGACATTTGCAGCAACATGCTGTCAAACCCATTCATAACTTAGAATACTTAGAATAATTTAGAATAACTTAGAATAATGGAGAGATAGAGAAAGACGGAAGGGGCAAAAACTTTTGAATATCTGGACATCAGGTCCAAAACTTTGGAGAAAAATCAATTATAAACTCTAACTGTAGAGGAAGGGTAGCTGAAAACAATATATCAGGGGTGTTAAACTTGCAGCCCATGAACCAGATGGGTCACATGCAGGCCACACCCACCCTGGCTCATGATACATCACATGACATGATCAAGTTTGACACCCATGAAATATATTACTTTTATAGACATTTTAGGAATGTTATTAAGGTAAATATCCTTTTTTTGGTAAATTTGGAATAGAGTTGGAATATCTCATATTAACCAATCAATGGCTAAGGTAGAATAATCATTGGAATGTTAAGAGTAATCTTATTTCTTACATACTCCAAGTGAAATTAATTCAACAAAATATTGTTTTTCTTGTTTACACAGAAATATGTAAAATACTTGACTGTCAATTTCGTTTTTCTTGAAGGCTACATTTAAATCATAAATATTTAGTCATATGATATATCATTCTGGTTTGATTTAACATTGATACATTTATTTATTTGGTTTTGGGAACAGTAATATATTTTAAGGATGTGAATTTAGATAGCTGTATGAAGAATAATGGATTTATCTAGAATGGAATACTGCAAAAAAAGACTTTTTTACAATTGGAAAACAGTGCCACCCATGTCTTGCACTGATGATATAGTTATTATTTGCTCTTTAGAGTCTTTATTGATATAACAGAAAGAGCAATCAATATTATGCCATGTGATCAAACTTTAATGCTTTGTTTAAAAGCTGCAATTCAGAAACATAGTTCTGCTTTTTGTGGTTTTTTTTTCTTTTTGCATATTTTTATTTTGTTTTTCTGCTGTGTATCGAAGCAATAAAATAATTAAAAGGTATTGAATAAAATGGAGGCAAAAAGAAACAGGCTACTTGTTCACTCTATTTATTTTAACTAATCAAAGCTCAAATCCCTATATCTATTTTGCAGTACGAAACATGAGTTTGTTTACTCTGAGCTTTGTATTCATTATAATGTCTGGTTTTATTTATATTAAACTTATCAAGACATTGTTTTGTTTCTTTACTTATTAAATGCTGCTATTCCCCTGCTGCCAGAGTTTCATCTCCTTAATTCAGCCTCTAAAGACTCTTTAGTTAATGTATATTTGAGGTATCACTCTGCTTAAAATGAACTATGCTGAAAACTATCATCAAGCCTTTAACACAGAAAGAAATCAATCTAGTGATGGTAAATGGTCTGTGGTCTCATAGGGATAGGCTCATCTGTTAAAACTTTAAAGCCATACAAATCAAATATCCTCCTCTTTGTGGAGAGCTTTATCTGGAATTAATGTGAAGTAACCCTTTGAACACTGAAATTTTCACTCCTGATAGCAATGTCTTCTGGTACCCAAGAGTTCTGACCGCACTTTTGTTTCCAATGTTGTTACAAAATTTTCTTCTGCTTCTTTCTAACTTAAATCTAAGGAAGGGGGCGGGGGGATGCAATTACTTTCATTAAAATTTAAGTGGAATCTTTATCATTGTTCAGTCATCTGTCCAATTCCTCTTTTTTCCCATACTTTCTTTAAGAGAAAACTCAGAAAATTCTTTCTGTGAGACTTTCACAGTTTGAGAATCTGGGAAGCTTTGGAGATTTCCAAATGATCGTTATTTTAGAAGGTAATATAAGTAAGCTTTGCCACCTTAAAACAAAACTATCTACTGAATGTAACTAAAATTTATGAATATAACTAGAATTCAAGTAATTCTAAAGTGTGTGGGAATGAAATAGAAAAACAGAGGGTTTTTTTGTCAAGAGAAGAAAAAAATTAAGAAAAAAATTAGCACAGCATTAGTTCCCTCAATATGACATTTTATAGTTATTACATATCACCTGGATACTCTGATTTATATATATTAAGCAGGTTTACTGAAAAATTTGACCAAGTTCAAACAGGCACTCACTTACCAAAAAAAAAAAAAATAGTATTGAAAGCCTAAATCTGTAATACTACCAATAATTTATAGTTGCTAATTTGATTTAAGGCACAGTGTGCTATCTGTTTACATGTCAAGATATCCTTTTCTGTTGAGGAACAAAACAGAAGACAAATTCCATTAAAATGGTTAAGAACAAAAAGATAAGATTGACAATCAAATATCCAACTGTATGTTTTAGAGACATCAAACAAAAAAAAAAGGATAGAAATGAAATTAGTTCATTTCAATACAAAGTTTCTATTGTAAACAGCTTCATTTGAAGACAGAAGGCTATGTATCACACTTTAAAAATAACATCAGGCACACCAAGGAAAGAAAACCCTTTAAATCGATTAGCCTGAATGACGTTTTTGATGTTGGTCTTGTGAGAGTTGGTGTGTTTTTCATTATTTAAACTATAAACCATTTCAAATTAAGGGAGTGGCTGTCATGGATAAGATTATTATAAAGTACTAAAGTCCAGGGTTGAATTAGTTTACAATAACCACATATCCTAGAATAACCTTTTCGGTCATTATAATAAAAAGAAAAAGAAAACTTTTTACTGTCAGTATTTTTTGGTGTATGTTTGGAGAATTTAAACTGGCAGTTGAAAATGTTGAATAGCAGTTCCAGCTGAGCACTGTGGCTTATGCGGATTAAACTGCCTATTTAGAATGACAATAAGACAACCAACTCAAATTATCCCTCAGTTTAAGCAGGTTTCTTTCTTTCTTTTTTTAATATAATGTTATCAAAATATGGGGAAGAGGGACAGGAGAATCACAAATCCATTCACACATCCATGTTTTTACTCAGAATTATGTTACTGTTTTTTTTTCTCTAAAGTATAAAGGCTTTTAATAGTCTCTAGCAGGAATTAATATTAATTTGTCAGATTTTACAGAAAACTTTGCTTTTTTTTTATCTTGAATGTAGATTATATTACCATACAACTAATCCTTGATGTACAACCACAGCTGAGCCCAAAATTTCCATTTCTAAGCAAGATAGTTATTATTGCATCCTATTTTATAAACTGTTTTGCTATTTTATAACCTTTTTTGCGGTAACAGGGTTTATCACCCTGATTATTGGAAATGGTTCTATATATTTTGGACCTAGTTTTTTACTAGCTAAACCTAGATGTATATATTTAGTTGAGAGATAAACCCAATTTCCCACTTTATATTGGATTTGTGGGGACCTTTTTTCCACTTGTTTTTTACATTCTGTCTGTGCTTTGTTTAATGCTGCTTGTACAGCTTTTCATGTGCTTCATATATTATCTGACCATGTGTTAACGGTACCTGTCTCGTGATGTTTATGTGGCCATTCAGGTATTGGGACAAACTCGGTACCGCTAACTATGTGAAATGGGGAATATCCAGTACTGCTATGTACCATATTGTTATAAGCTATTTTGGCATAAGGTAAAAGATCCACCCAGTTGCTTTGTTGGTATGTGATGTAACATCTCAAGTACTGTTCAATGGCGGGATTAGCTCTCTCTGCCACCCCATTAGTACAAGGATGATAAGCTGTACTCAATCCTTGTGTCGAACCAATCATATGTACAAACTCTCTCCAAAGTTTCACAGTAAATTGTACCCTCTATCTGACATAATTCATTGAGGTATTCCATGTAACCTATAAATGTGTTTTATGAATAAACTTTCTGGCCAACTTTCTGGCTGAGGGTAATCCTTTACAAGGAATAAAATGTGCCTGCTTCAAAAATTAATCAATTACAGTCCATATAACATTGTATACATGATTATCTCGTAAGTCAACTATAAAATCCATGCTAATGTCCTGACATGGTTTTGTTGGTTCAGATACAGTTTGTAATAGACCCTCCAGTTAACTGATCTTTGTTTTGTTTACTGCACATGACTTTACATAGTAAAGTCTCTATATCTGACCTCATAGCTGGCCATCAAAACTGTCTTTCTGCAAGGTGTAGGGTTTTTAAAAAGCCATAATGACCTGTCTGTTTAATATCATGACAACGTTTTAACACTATTAACCTCAATGGTTTAGGTACATATATCTTGTTTCCTCACCGTGCTATACTATCCCGCATTTCAATCTGGCTTTGATTATTTATCAACCACTGACCTTCTGCCAATTTAGCTAGTAAATCGGTTGTCAGAATCGTAATTTGTAATCAGTCAACATGATCTATACCTGATATAAGGAGTTGAATTTTATTATCCCATTGACTTTTACACTGGGGAAGGCGTGATAAGGTGATCTGTCCACAGCTCAAAAGGGTGTAGACCCCCTTCCAGTAGATGTCTCCATGTAAGTAATGTCCACCGAACAACAAACACTTCTTTCTCCCAGATTGCCCAATTACGCTCAGCAGAACTAAATTTCCAAGATGTATAGGCATATGGTTGTAACATTCCCTCTGAGTTCTTTTGTAACGCTACATCACTGGAGTCTATCTGGAGTGATGAATCCCCCTTTTAAGTTCTTTTCGATGTACTTCCTCATCTTTTCTAGTTCTTTTGGATCATCGAGTACATTCGCTGTTTCAGTAGTTTTGCTCCCAGTACTATCTCTATAGAGCAATCCATGTTCTGATGAGGAGGTAAAGAATCAGTACTCTTTGAACACTTCCACCAAATCTTCATATTCAATAGGGTATTGCTATTGTGACATTTTCTGTTCTTCTTTCACTAATTTATTGGAGGATGGTCATAGCCCATCAGTTGTAGTTGGATGTGGTCCAATAGCTAGCATATTTTGTGAAAAACCCCTTCCCAGTGTATCACTGGCTCCCACTTATCGAACCAAGCCAAACCCAAGATCAAGGCTTCATTCATATGGGAAACCACTATGAAAGATATCCATTCCCAGTGCTCTCCTATCACCAGTTTTACATATTCTGTTCAGTGGGTTGCCATGTTGCATCAGATCTTGCTTTCAAATCAGGACACAAGACCACAAAGGATAAGAGAATAGAGGTTTATTTGCACAAAAGGTTCAGAGCATTAGCATGGCAAATTCTGAACCCCTGGCTATTCCTGAGGGGTTGCTTTTATGCAGCTCACAATCTCAGCTTTTCCCAGGATGTTTTTTCTTATCGGGCAATACCATAACATATGTACTACAAAAGGGGGAAGTAAGTCTAATTAGTCATTTTGCATGATTCAGCACATACATGCTTATCTTACACCATCTGTTATTTTCCATACCCACCCTTGCCACCCTTGCTATTTAGCTGTTTACAGAAAATATCTAGTTCATAGGTCATAATACTTAGACTTAGATTCAGCGGATTTTCTAATTTTCACAATATCATATTAAGCAATGTCTATAATGTCTGCAATATAAGCTAAGGAACTTCTGCTAATGATAAGAATATTTTTCTGGTAATTTTCCACCCTGATTCATTCCCCCCTTTGAAACTTCACTTAAATCCTTAGATTATTGTGGAGTTTCATAGATGTGAGATATACCTTCTATTGAGTTCAATTTCTCATATTCCCACAAAAACATGGCCTTATCTGCAGCCTTTTTTTCCTACCAGCATAGAAAGACTGTTGGAAATTACTCACACAAATATGGGGAGAATACATGGTAGAATAACACATCCTGCTGCTATCATTCCAATGAGTGTGACTATGGCTTGGAGGAAGGGTAATTTAGGGAACCAAGATCCAAATATCTCACCAAATTCAAACCCATTCCATTGGTGAACAGGTACATGCACAATGTTTTCTATATGTCTAGCACTTTGTTCAATGATTTCACCAATATCATCGAATTCCAGACAGCAATTTGTAAAGTTGAATTTTGTACACACTCCCCCTTCAGTGGCTAAGAGGAAATCTATGGCCAGACGATTTTGGTATATTGCATCTCTAAACTTTTTCTGCTGGATTGCTATTGTACGTAGAGATTGAGCTGTTTCATTTGCAATCAATTCTACAACTGCTTGTAATTGGATAATGCAGTTTAGCATATATATTGGCATGCGATAGCCATAACTGCCATCAGCATCCCAAGCAGCTGGGAAATAATATTGATTGACCCCTTCGAGGGGCCACTCATCATCACTCCAATCCCCTATCTTATAATCTGCTTTTAGTTGTCTACTTTTCCAATGGTCAGCTTTTACTACTTGGGGCTGATTAAGTGGTAACATAAAGAAGGCAGGGTTAATGATACCTAAAGTACATGCTCCTTTCCATTTCAAGGGCAGAGTACTATAAGCCATAATGCCACAAATCCAGTGTACACCGGGAAGGGCTACAGTCATGTTCTCCAAGGAATAATTGGACCAGAATTGGTTTGTATTATTTGGCCAGTACTGCCAAGAATTGGTAGTTTAATTCCATTCATGTACTTCTAGATAGTCTGTATCCCCTATTGATGGTCCCTCCCCTGTGAGTTTGCCAAACACCATTGGGCCACAATAGGAGTATCTAATTCCCACCTGGACTGAGGCTGACGTCTGGGCATGGCCATTAAATTATAGTTGATTGAGTAGTTCCATTCCTGGGCTGTCCATGGCCATTGGTCTCCCATTTTAGTACCCCCACATACATAGCACCTAGTAACATTTAAAGTATGTGCTATGGTAGAGGCCAATTCCAGAAATAAATTGCGAGCCTGCTGGGATGGTTAAAACTCGATATCAACTTCCTTCCAAAATTCAGATAAATATCTAGTATAGTTTCTAGTAGGATGATACCTGGTTTCCAGAGACAGGTGTATGATACCTCCCAGATCAGTGCCTTGTGCCCACAATCTAATTCCCATTGTTGACCCATATATGGAAATCCATTGCTGAGGGTTAGGTATAGTAATGTTGACATAATTACATTGATATGGCATACAATTTGTGAGCATATGTACTCTTGTTATCTGGAGATAAGTTCCCTTGCCCTTATTTGAAGCATAAGTGGCCCATGCAACACAATCCCAGGTTGGACAGAATCTCTCATCCATGTTTCTACAGTCCCCTTTTTCAGTCCCTACTGGGTGGTTATAAGGGCAAATATAAACATCAGATTGAGTATACGTTCTGTGCCATGACAAGGAAGACCCGCAGGAAATGGGCCACTGGGCCACTTTGCAGACATCAAACGAAATGGTACCTGGGCTAGCGGCTGACAATACCTGGTCCGGGAAATGATCGGGCCACTACTCGAACCTCTACTCGTACCACTACTCGAACCTCAACCATGTCTGTGCTGGGTTTATCCTGGGGACATAACATTCATCCTTCTGGGCACAGATAGAGTATCCGGTTCATTTATAGCAACAAGGAGTTACTTTTCCCTCACATCTCTAATGGGTATGATACACCAAGGTTGTGGTAACTGTTCTCCCTTTCAACACAGATTTAATACATACTGTGCAATTGTTGGGGCATAAGGGAGTTTTGGTAGCTGGAGCATTTGATCTTTCAGTTCACCTTACACTTTGAAAGATTGACAGTAGATCATCTTTATAACATAAAACTCCCTCTGTCCCATTGCACCTTTTATATGTCTTTTGACCATATGCACAGGAGGGTAAATGGAAATGAACGCATGAATCTGGCTTCCTAGTCCTGGCATGTAGAGCCCCTTCATTAGTTAGGCAGACTTCCTTTATCTGTTGTACTTCGGGGTATGTGGACATGCCTAATGGGTATTCATGGAGTGCGTGGAAGATGCCATCTTATTGTGTTGTTGTATATGCACTGCCAATATCTAGTTCCCTCATGCTCACGTTGAGGGAGATTAGCAGTGGAACAATTAGGAAACCTGGTTACACTATAAGTAAAATGTCTTCCTGTGGATAGTACCATAAAACACATATCACATGGCCTGATTTCCCTTCCCTTATCCTGGCCCTCCTCCAGGTCCTGGGGTTTCCAGTCCTTTAGTAGCTTCATAAAGGTGTTTGGCAATTAGGCTGAAATTAGGGATCCAGATACAACAAAAACCTGCGGCTCCCCAAAACCCTTTCAAGTCTCTCCTGTTGTTAGGTTGACATATAGCCTCTTTACATTCGTGACCTAAGGTACGTTTCCCCTGTTCTATATCATAGCCCAAATATTGGACCTTTTCTAAAACCAACTGTGCTTTTTCTAAGAGGCCTTATATCCCAGGTCCTGCAATAGGAGTAACAACTCATGTGTGTTTTTCCAGCAATTATCTTTTGTGTGACCAGTAATCAACAGATCATCCACATACTGCAACACCACATCAGGAGGGGGTATAGTCAAAGCTTCTAGGTCTTTGGCTAAGGCAGCCCCAAAGAGGGTAGGTGAGTTTTTAAACCCTTGGGCAATCTGGTCCATGTATACTGTTGCTTCCGACCAGTTAAAGGGCTTTCCCACTCAAATGCAAATAAGTGTTGACTGTTCTCATGTATAGGTATTGTAAAGAAAGCATCCTTTAAGTCTATGACTGAAAACCACCTGGCCGTCTGGGGGATCAAGCCTAAAATGACATATGGATTTGGACCACCAGATGGATGGTTACAGTGGCCAAATTAACGACCCTGAGGTCCTGAACTGGCCTAAACCTACCTTCCCCCTTTGGAATGGGCAATATTGGGGTATTCCATTTGGATTTGGTGGGCACCAGAATATGGTATCTCAAGTATAGATCAATAACTTCTTGAATTGCTTGGACAATATGCCTGGGGTATGCCCATTGTCGGATTCTGACAGGCGGTTTCATTGGTAGCTCTTCCACTATGATGGGAGGGTGGTGACTGGCAAGGCCTGGGGGGTTATCCTCAGCCCACAAATGTGGAACATTGAATTGCTTCCATTCATCCTCATCTCCCCATCCCTTGTCCCTGGCCACCATGAGCCTCCACTCTTCTTGTCTGGGTATTGTTATGTTTATCTTCCCATATCCCAGTGTCATTGTTCCATCCTCTTCAAAGGATATCTGAACTCAAAGTTTGCACAACAAATCCCTCCCCAGGAGTGGGATAGTACAGTCTGGCATATACACAAATTGATATGTTATGGTTTGTCTTTAGTTGTGCAAACAAGGGTCTCCAAAACTTCCTGTTGCCCCCTGGATGTTAATAGTGTGGGGGGAGGCCTGTGTTAGGGGCTGGGTTAGGACTGACCTTGTGGCTCCAGTATCTACTAGGAAGGTAATAGGTTTGCCTCCTACATTTAGCCAGACCATAGATTCTGGGAGGCGATCTGAACCCGGTCGGTTTCAATCCCATTCTTCCACCTCTGCCAAGCCTATGAGAGGGGTTCTTTCAAATCCTTTACTGTAACCTTGCCCTCCCCGGCTTCCTCTCGGGGGTCTTTGGAGGCCTTCTCGGAAATTCCCTCTTCTTCCATCTAGCTTCTCTTCTTTATTCCTTTCTGGACACTCATCCTTCCAGTGTCCCTCCTTCTTACAAATAGCACACTGGTTACATCCTAACCCAGATCTGTTGCCCCTTGCTTGGTTGCCTCCTCTATCTTTTGGGGTCCACATCATAGCTGCCGCCATTAATTCAGCTTTTCTTTGCATCTTTTGGTCTTTCTTCCGCTCTTCCTCTTTTTCCCTGTTTACAAAAACCTTCCGTGCCACCTCCATTAGCTCACTCATGAGCTTACCTAGTGCTTCCTCAAGCCTTTGTAATTTACGGCCTATGTCTGTGGCACTTTGTGAGATAAATGCCATTGTTAACATTCGGGCATTCACCTGATCAGTAGGATCTATGGGAGTATACATGCGGTAAGCATCAATAAGGCGGGCATAAAATGCTTCAGGGCTTTCTGTGGGCTCCTGCAACACCAGGGAAGGTTTTACTGGAGATCTACCCAAGTAGGATTGTGTGTGTCCACTATAGTTTTCACTAAATCTGCTACTTCTGTAGGTTTTTCACTAAAGGGACCATAGTGTAGTTTCCAGTTAAGTAGATCTGATGTAGTGAACGGTACATGTTGGAACAATGGTAAGGTGACCGATGCTGTGGGGTCCTCATGATCTGTTACAAGCTGGTCAACCTGCCTAAGTGGTGCAGTTAGGGATGTTTGTTCTGTTTGGGCTCTTGTCCTTGCTGCCACTGGTTCAGCCTCTTGTTTAGGGTCTACCTGGGGGTCTACCTGGGCAGAGGTCCCTGGGGGTGAAAGGTCAGCTTGGGCTGATCGATCTATTGTATCTGATGGATCCCCAGGGCTTCTCATGAGGGGGGATATCCGGTCTAGTTGGCCTATTAATCCTGAAACCCCAGAGGATTCTCTCTCATCTGACATCCTTCTTAAGCCAAGAGGGGGTACGTATGGGGGTGGGTGCAGTACTTCTGGGCAGCTAGGCATGACTGGGGTAGACTTCTTTAGTTTGATCAGTGGTAAAGTTTGTGACACTAGGAGCCTGCACCATTGTATTTTGAATTTTCTTAGCCATGGCGGACGGTGGTTTAATTTGTCAAGCCAAACATATATGTAAGGAGCTTGGTCTGGGTGTCCTAATGTAGGATGGAATACTAACTGATGAACCTTTACTGCTATCGAGGTGTCTAAAGTACCTATGGCTGGCCACCCCACTCCAAATGTTGGCCATTCTCCCTCACAAAACACCTGCAGTTTATGTCTGCTCCACTTAAGACCATAGTCCTGAGATTCATATACTTCCTTAAAATGTTTTAGCATATACCCCAATGGGGTTAGGGGCACACTTTCTCCACCTCCCATGAGCCACCCAGGTCACCAGACAAAACAATTGGGAAGAGGGGTTAGAGAAGAAGGTATGGGGTCCTTCCTCTCTTGGTAACACCAGGGGGTCCCACACATTCACGTCTGACCCAGGGAGCCAGGTGCACATGGTCTCCGATGGGAACTGTGGATGCCACTCACCTCCTACTGGCCCATGGTGCTGGACACTCACAGTCACCAATGGGAACCGCAATAGCCACTCACCTCAACCATTCCCCTGCTTGCAGGGAGGGATTGCTTTTCAAGTCCAATACTTGCCTGCAGGCGTGTTCCTTCTCCACTGGCTGGCTGGAAAATGTCCTGGTCTCCTTACCCTTTACCAGTGGTTCTTGGAGGTGTCAACCGCTATTGCCAGAACACAGCAGTATTGGGAAGTCCCTCGGATTCAAAGGACTGATGGCGCCTGGGATGTTCCCTTCAACTCACTGAAGCACCGGCACCTGGGGTGGACCCTCTAGCAGGCCTCAGGGCCCCTTGTGTCCTGCCGCGGTCGCCATAAATGTTGCAGCAGATCTTGCTTTCAAATCAGCACACAAGACCACGAAGGGTAAGAGAATACAGGTTTATTTGCGCAAAAGGTTCAGAGCATTAGCATGGCAAATTCTGAACCCCCAGCTATTCCTGTGAGCTGCTTTTATGCAGCTCACAATCTCAGCTTTTCCCAGGATGTTTTTTCTTATCGGGCAATACCATAACATATGTACTACAAAGGGGGAAGTAAGTCTAATTAGTCATTTTGCATGATTCAGCACATACATGCTTATCTTACACCATCTGTTATTTTCCATACCCACCCTTGCCACCCTTGCTATTTAGCTGTTTACAGAAAATATCTAGTTCATAGGTCATAATACTTAGACTTAGATTCAGCAGATTTCCTGATTTTCACAATATCATATTAAGCAACGTCTATAATGTCTGCGATATAAGATAAGGAACTTCTGCTAATGATAAGAATACTTTTCTGGTAATTTTCCACCCTGCTTCATCCAGAACCCCACCCAATAGAGATCCATCCACCTGTTCAAATTTGATAGGAGTGCCCAATCAGATCTTCCGTAATCCAAGCTTGGCCACCAACGCCTGAATTATTAAGCACCATGTACATCTTGAATCTATTAATGGTCCCAATTGTATCCCCGTATTAGTACGTGTATTCCCTAGAGCAACAGAAATAATAAAAGGATGGAAGGGCTTAATTACCATCAGATCATCAGGCAGTTTGCCCTCTATCTCACATTCCTCCATGGTGGTATATGGTATGATAGATGTATTTTCTACGTCCCAACTGATTGGTGACTGGATCACTAATCCTCTAGCTCTGTCATGTTCTTGCCAACCTCGACCTCCCAATTTAGCTCTGTGCAATGTTGAAGCCACCTGGGGATCTCTAGGTACCAACAACAGTGTTTTGGGACAGTCCATCACCCTGTGTCCAGGCCTGTCACATCGGAAACACCTTATTGCCCTTCTGCCACTTTGGCTTTGGGGCAGTCTGGTTGAAAGCCTAGTCACCAGGCCCAGAACCTTACTCTGTGTTATAACTCCTTCAGGCCTTGGATTCAATTGACATACTCCATCATCCAGTTCAATAGCTACTTTATACCATTCTATTAACATTGTATGCGAACCCTGATATAAACAAGCGTGGTTGAGTTTATTGTCCAGTCCTTCCTTGAATAAGTGGATTAATAAACTTTCTGGAAGAGTAGGGAGTTTACTGACCACTCAGTGAAAATCACCCACATACTGCCTTTTGTTTAATAGCCAGCAAATCCTCTGTTTGTTTATCAGTTGCCCTGTCTTCAAAACGTATTTGCAATGCGGCCAAAACCATCTGATATCTCCTAACTCAGCTGCTCAATGGCTATACATGTCTACTGCTCCTCATGAGTCTCCCCTACTAATACATCTATCACAGCAATTACCATAGACCAATGTGAGGGGTAACATTGGCCGTACAAGTCAAAATGGTTTATGACTTGTCCCAGGAATACAGCTACTTTATTGGTACTGCCATCAAAAGTCCCAGTCAAGGCAGGGGTTCCCCACCTCCCTTGTGCTGATATCTCCCAATGACATCCAGAAGATATATCCCATCACTCCAACAAACGGGATCCCGCCGAAGACCTCTGCTCCTCAGAATCCTGCATGGCTTCCAGTCTTCGAAAATGCAACTCTGACCAGTCCAATCTTTTACTGCAAATGTTAAATGAATCATGCAGTTGTTAAATGAATCTGGCTTCCACCATTGACATTTATTAGAAGTTAGCTGTAAAGATTACAAATGGTGATCACAGAGACATGACATTGCCAAATGCCTGAATTTTGATCACATGACCGTGGGAATGCTCCAACAGTCCAAGTGTAAAAAAACAGTAATAAATCCCTTTTTTCAGTGATATTGTAATTTCAAGCAGTCACTAAATGAATGGTTATAAGTTGAAGACTAACTGTACACATACACAAACACAAACACATACATCAATTGAAAGACTGGATAGGACTAAAAAAAAATTTGTGGGTTTTATGTCCAATTTTCTATGAAGCAGGACATTCACCACGGGCAACAAATTTGCAAAAATAGAAGATAGGAGAGAAACCATCTCTAACTAAATATAAATGTGATCTATTTGCAGGATTGTGCAGATCCCATGTAATATCAGCAACAGATGGTAAAATAATACAAAACATTATTTAATCTCAGTGTTTCAATTGATTTATTTACAACCACCCTGTGATCTTTATTATCATTCTTGATTAAGGAATAACTGGAATCCCATAAAATTTTATCAGAACTTTCTGCCCTTCTTCTTGCCCTTCATTTCTATTAGCAAGACTTCCATCTTCTTCTGGATGTAAGATGTTAAAAAATACCTTGCAACAAGTTGTCTAAACCTAAGAACCTCCTTCTGTCTCTTGTAGCTGTATACTATTTAGTAGCTGAATACTATCTTATTTTTTGCCAATTGCTGAAACAGGAAGTACTGTTGATGAGCAAGAAAGAAGGAGAATTTCAGAAGCAATGTTTCATTTGTTCTTTTGTCCATCTGTTAATTTTACTTGGGGGAAAAAGAGAAGTACCATTGATAAGTCCTTATTTCATGCCCTTGTTGGAGTTGATTCTGAGGGGGTAATTGAAGAGCTGTGGGAGTGGGAGTTTGGCTCCGATGGTTGTGGAAGAAATGGGGGAAGGGCACAGTCTGGACCACCCCCTTCTTTATCCTAGGGAGGAAGGGAGCAATGTGGCTTGGGGGGGGGGAACGGCCTTGATCCCTTTTATTAGTTGCAGCTGGGAGAACAGGATATAAGAAGGGCATTTGCACACAGCATCTTGCTGGAAGCAAAGCATGCATTATCTTTGTTGAGGCTTATCTGGGATTTGACGTTCTCCCAACTGTATGTGCTTCATTATCTTTTGGAAGTCTGCAATTTATTATTCTGTCCTGTCATATTAATTTCTTTAGCATGGTTTGTATTGTTTTTTTTTTATTTCTAATATATCTGTACTTTGGGTTCGGACTGCATTTCTTCTTTGTGTAGACTGTTTTTGGAAGCGTTTGATCTCCAGCTGAGGATAACTGGACATTGGGGGCCAAGTTGGAGGTATTAAAGGGACTTTACCCATTTTTGTGACTTTGTTGCTTTTGTGCCACGCCTCGGGTCATCACACCTTACTTTATTGCACATGAATGTTTCCAAAATATTTCATTTTAATTTCAAAACTTGGTCCTAAAGATTGGCATGGTAATCTGCCTTTGTTTGATTTTCAGTAAGAGTTCCATTTTTTTTTTCACCATAAAAAAAGTCTAAATCCAAATTACTTACAGTGGATTCATTCAATAAGACATTATATAGAGGTGTCAATACAGGAAAGAAAACATCAGGTCAACTTGCCTCTGTATCTTATTTTGAGTTATGAAGTTCACCATAAGAGTAAGATAAGAAGATAATAGAAGCAGTTCTTCTCATGATAAAGTTTAATATCCCTAGCCAAAGAAAGGATTAAACTGGATCTTCTTCCAATTGTTTAAAAGGAATTATCACAAGAATAATTTGGTTTTTGAGGTGGCCACAACAATTTACAAAGTTCTAATATACTGTATTAATCTTTCAGACATTTACATATAAAAATAAGATCTGCATGAGTTCACTTAACTTTAGTAGACTGGAAGATATATTTTCATCTTTATCCTTGTACAAGTAGTTCACCACAAAGTTTTACCCTAGGCTATTGTATTACATACTAATAAATATGAAAAGCCAGGTATACTGATTTGTAAGGAAATTGAGCCAAATGTTAATTCAAACAGCGCATTTAGAACTTAAATCTCCAAGGTCCTTTTAATTATTCAATCATATTATAACAATTGGATGTATAGATTTTTCTTGTTGTACAGTAGTTTCATGAAAGTTGTGCTTGTACTATTTTTTAAATGACTGAAATGTAATATTTCATGAAATAAAATGGAAAAAAATACGCATGGTAATCATTTGAAAATAATCCTTGCAGCATATTGGATTGTGGAAACAGCTTTTCTTTTTTCTGTTTAAAGTGTATTCTTTTAAATAATATTTTTAAAATGCTTACTTAAAACAGACATTTTTTTAAAAAAACCCACATACTGTAGAATCATTATAATTCAAAAACATCAGTACTGAAAATATATATTTAACCCCCTTTTGGTTAAATACATGTGATGGCCATCTTCCTAACATCTGGGATCATGAAATTTCCACTAAATAGAATAATTAGTGGTTAGAACTGAAAAGAACTTCTCATCTCCACAAGTCTCCACAAGTAAAATATTAAGAAAATGTCAGAAGTTCTACTGAGATTAACATATAAGGAAATTAAATGGAAGGTCTGTCTGCTATGCTTGTTGCTGAGAAAGAGCTTAACTAAAAACATTTTAAGAGCTCAGCTTGTTAACATTCTTCAGACCAAAAAGTTAAATCAAAAAAACCAAACCAAAACAACAACAACAAAAAACAAAATCAGGAGCCTGAAACAATTGACTGAAGTGATAAAATCAAAACCACATTGAATTTGGACTGTTCTACATTTGTTCCAGATATTTCTCTTAAGCAATGTATTAGTCTTATTTTCCCCACTATCTAAAAAGTAATAATCAAAACACAACAATGCAAAAATGTACTGTCAATAATGATATTCCATATTAATGGGACTTATGTTTAAATTATGTTAATGTTAATGTTTAAATTATGTTATCACATAATTTTTAATTTTAAAGGAATCATGGGTATTACAGGTGCTTATTTTTTTTCAGCTACAGAACAAAAATTTTTGATAAATGAATATTTGTATGTTGAAGTACTACTTTAGCAAATTAGCCACCAATAGCCTAATTAACTTACTAACAAATTAGCTACAAATCATAATCTACCAATCATAATGGCTTGATTTATACATATTGCTATATGGGAACAAAACAAAATTGCATTATGCTTTAGCATAATCTGTGAGCCAAGCCTGTTTGTGACACAATAGTTATCACATGTTATATGTGAATATCAGAAAATCAAATTCAAATCCTTCTACAATTGTTAAGATATCTGGCTATATTGAGGCAAGCATATTGCAAGGGGTTCTGAATTTTTTTTAAAAAAGTGTTGTGTTGAATTTCTTATGAATGTTGTAGACAAATCACATTTCAGAAGTGGTATTCAGCAAGTTTTGACCAGTTCTGGAGAACCGGTAGTGGAAATTTTTAGTAGTTCAGAAAACTCTGACTGGCCCCACCCTCATTTATTCTCTGCCTTCCGAGTCCCAGCTGATTGGCTGGATTTTCTTTCATTGCCCTGCATAGGAAAATGGAACTGGAAAGCAGGTTAATAGATAGAGAGGGAATGGGATTTTGCAATAACCTTCCCCCAGGAGTGGGGAGGGAATGGAGATTTTACAGTATCCTTCCCTGCCATACCCACCAAGCCATGACTATCAAGCCATGCCACGCCCACCAAGCCACACTTCAACACAATTGTTGAAGGAAACCTCTCTAACAAATGCATACAGTATAGTCATTATGGAGCAGTATTTGCTAAAGATACACAAAGGAGTTTTTTGTTTGTTTGCTTATTTGGAAACATCCTATGTCAAAATTTGCTCTGAATAAAAAACTTTCTATATCAAAAAGAATTGTTGAATAAAGAACACAAAGAATGTTTCCTTTTGCTCAGAAACTGAAGCTGCATATTTGAAGTCCTATTTCATATGCAATTCTAAAGTGAGCTGCAAAATTTTACAGTTTGCTGCATATGATTTGAAAGGAGAATTCACATGATTTTTGTATACATTTGAAGCTTCAGAATTAGCTTCAGAGTAGAGTTAAAAATATGCCATGGTGAACATTTTGGACCTTGAATGCCTTCTATATGTTCAAATACAGTATGTTTGATTCAATGGAAGCACTGCTTTTTGTCCAAACATCTGGCTGAGAACAAAGTTTAATGTGAAGATTAGGTTCTCTTGGTCACAACAAGAAACAGGGAAATTCTCCTTGAAACTTGGAACACTACATTCTGCTGGCATTTTTTAAAATATTCTTTTAATTTGAATACAATCATTCCATTCTCAATAGAGCAGTGTGTTGTCTGGGTACAAACATCTTTGTTAAACAGTAATCAAAGTTACAACATCCTTCATTACATATAAATTCTACAATATTTGACAGAGTAATGTCCACCTATTAACTATACTAATTGATTATACAATATTAATGTAATAGTATTCACATGTTATATCATATTAACTTATTTCTTTTCACACATAATCCTTATTTTGTTTCCCTATTTCTAACTTCAATTTTTATTATTTAACTATTTATAGAATAAATCCCATACTATGTAATATTCAGTTATTCTGCTGGCATTTTGACTGAACACTATTCTAGTTTGGATTGAGCTGGAGACATTTTTGTTATTCTATATTTTGAATCTTTAAGTCTCAAATTTTGTCTTATTTTGTGTCTTTGTGTTTTATAGTAGGCTTTTATTTCACTTACTTTACATCTCTTTATGGAAACATTTTTGTAGATAGAAATGTAGGATTTACCTCATTTAACAAACAAAATAATTTTGTTGTAAAATAGTTCATAATTAGTAAGAGCTATCAACTGCATTTTGGTCACTATATCCAAGGGAGATGGGCTGGTTCAAAATGTTAAAAATCAATCAATCAATAAAATGTTACACCATATAAAGAAATTTTTCAACAGAATGCCAAAAAAATACAGTTTTTGATCATGTAACTGACTTTCTGCTAGCACACTTTTTAAGCCATGCTGATTTACTGTAAGCTTACTTCAAGCATAAAAGTCATAGGATTTTTCTCTGGAGCTTGTAGTAAAACAATTGTAGACCAAAATAGCATGAATTAAATCACAGTCCAACTAGATAGAATAAGATTTTCTTTTCAATAGATGGCATGGTTTCACCAATGATTTTATGTGGTCTTAAAACAGGGGTGTCAAACTGGTGGTCTGCATAGGCCATGCCCACCACATCTCCGCGAATGGAGAAAACATCACAAAACATCATGTGACTGCAACATGACATCGGAAGTTTGAGACCTCTGTCTTGGAAGGAAAGGAAATTCCTGTATATTTTATCAGATGAAGTTCTGTTATAGTCACATGAATCTCTCCTTATTTATCTGCTGAAAATCATAAAATAGAAACCACATCAGTTCCTTCCTAGGGCATAACTCCTTATTCAATGCAAAACCCCAAATATTATACAACTGAAAGCCAGCAAATGATACATCAGTAATGTCCTATGAATGTAAATGTTACAACATATGGAAAACAAATATATATAACAGCAAGATTTGCAGAGCTAAAATCAACACTCTTCAGACTTGTGCAGAGATCACTTTGGACTTTGGAAAGAGCATGCTGATTAAGCCAAAAAGCTTGAATGAACACTGTAGACATACAAATGAATACTGTGTTCTTCAATGCTGATAAGCAAAAGATCCCTAGTTTAATTTCATTCTAGTGCACAACAGAAGCTATTTCAGAGAATGTTCATGAGCAAAGAAGTTCAAATATTTTCTGGAAACTTAGGGATTGTTTAGATGTAGGAAATTCTCTTTTGATTCAGCCAGATCAAACTCAGCATTGCCTCTACTGTTCTCCACGCTTTCAATCAAGGTTCTTTCCCAGCAACTTGTGGGATAACTACTTGTGGATTTATATTCCAAGCATGTCTCAGACTAGCACTGGGGAAGGACAGTTACAATTAACAAGGAGTGATAATGGTATCGAAAAACAATGAAAACAATGACAGTGTCATTATGTTATACCCGATAACATCATTAGAATCATTTATAGTGAAGTGGAGGGAGCTGAACAAATGAGCAAATGAGACTGTCCTTTTTTGCCTCAGGGTCAGACAAACACATTTTCCTTTTCTATGTATTAATTGCCTTTATTAATAAACACATACTATACTGTTTAAACTCTGTTCTTTATGCATTATTTTTTCCTAACATGTTTCCATTCATAAAGAGAGAGACCTATGCACTCCTACAATTCTGCTGGTTGGAGATGAGATTAATCTTTCTTGGGGGGGAAGGGGGCTCTCAAATGGCACATACCTCAAATCTTTCGATTCTAAAATTCCCTAATCTGAGGAGAACGATTATTTCTAATGCCTTCTAGTCACCAAGCATGGAGTCTCATTTTTCTATATGCGTGCACCCTCGTGGGTCAATTGGGACTCTGTACTTGGTGAATAGAGTTAATTATAAAGAATCTTTCTAATATGAATAGTCTAATATGAGTCTTGGGGAAAAATATCTGGCAAGAATGGAAGGCTATGTAAAAGGAATGAAAGATAATTACTAATTAGGCCATAAATTGCTGGGAAAACAAAACATTGAAGAAGCATTATGAAAGCCATTCAATTGTCTAACAAGAGATTAGAAAGATAAATGCAACATTCCTTGGTGGACTCTCCCACCCTTTCTCAATTTACCTTTTGTTTCTTTTGTCATGCGGTATATAATGGATGTGCTCCAAGTTAGTATGAGAGAAGAATGTTGCTGCTCAGTTCTGCTCTTCCCCTCATCCTCAATGCAATCTTCTGCAATGCTTTATACATTATAAAGCCCCCCAAAGCTTAGAGTACATCTTACATTATACGCTCTTATAAAAATGCCAAGTTTTAGCTATTATCTGTCCCTTTCGCAGAATTTAAACTTTTATCCTATGATGTGTCATATTTTACATGTCCATACTGTTGCCTGTTACCAAAATAGAGGCAAGGATTAATGTTGCAACACAGAATGAGTTTGGTGAAGGAAAAATCTAACCTAGGCCCTAGTTTGTATGAATTATAAGGAGGGCAATTGGCTTCACAATTGCTTTTCCTGCTGTTTCTGCAGAGAACCCATTTATGCAAGAGTTCAAATATAGTTCTTTTAGAGTATGTCCACTAGTCGTTAGCCTTTAATGAGAGTCAGCAAAGGAACTAATCTTTGTGATATATATTAGCTGCAGTTGGTTTGTTTTCTGGCTATGGTACTGTCTCTCTTTCTCTCATTATTTTTTTCCAAAGCCACATATCCTTTTTCATGCTTCAGTAGGAGCGTAGACATATAGCTGTCCAGTTCAGAAGGTCAGGTGATCAAAGTAGCATGTTGTTACAGCTGGAAGTTGCTTTGATGAGTCTGCCAAGTATGTATATGCTGGCAAAGCAACCCAGTAGTGAGTAAAAGGAATTATGAGCCTACTATTGTGTTTTGCTTGCAATTGTTGATGCCAGCACAGATATTTTTCTTCTTTTCATCCACCTTGTTCACATCTACACATTATTGATGATCTCTCTTTCTCTTTCAACTATTCCAATTCTTGAAGTTCAATTGATTTACATAGTGTCATTTTCTTACCTTCAAATGCTCAGTAAATTTTTGCTCAATTTTGCCTTTAAATAAAAGCTATCCAAGTGAGTTATTTTCAAATCTTCCTATGTAATGGATAATTATTTTACCATTAGATTCAGTGACCCATGTTGACCTTATATTTGAAGGATAATATTCAACTTCTAGCTCATGGATCTCCATCATGATGCAACACAAATTAAAAAAAATACTTGATTGTTTCACACATAGCAATGATTATCTGCTTGCAGATGTTGTCACCTAATGCAATGTACTTTGGGGTAATTTTGAAGGTGGTTCAGAAACCACAGTTAGTCTTCCTGATGGACTTAGCAATAAGATCACAGTAGGCCTGCCTTTTGCCCTCTTCATTTCTGATACTTATTGAACTATTATTTTGAAAATATTCATTGATGTACTTCAAGTTGTTTCAAGTAATACAAAAGCAACATGTCAACCAAGAGTCACTTCACTTCTCTTTACTCTTTGATCACTACTTACATTTATAGGAACTATAACTAGCTGGTTATCAAAGTATATTCACATAAACATCATGAGCATCTATCCATCAAGCTATCCAAATGTATGTATGCTGGTTAGTATTTACAATAGAATTATAAAACCAGGCAGGGAATTATAGAAGTTGAAGTCCACACATCTTAAAGTTGCCAAGTTTAAAAAACAGTAGTTAAAATATTACTGTTTTTAGAATATTGCCTTAAATAACATGAACAAATAACTGAGATGAATGACTTCTGAATAAGTCAGCCCTGTTTTAATTAGTTTGAATTCATAATTTAGACTATATTCTAAAACACATTAAAAGTTCGTGATATTATTCAGCGGTAAAATATCTAATATTCCATACTCAAGTGATTTCCCTAGATTTTGATTTTTTTTAATCAAAATATGTTGGAGAGTACATTTATCATTGATAGTCATGAAGTTATTACTTTAAATCTCAGTCATCTGTCTTGTTTTTATCTTACTATGATTTACATCCATAGTATGTTAGTCATTTATTAAATCTTATTTGGGAATAATTTATTTCTTGTTAAAGAACCTAAAAAGTATTACATTTCACTTTTTGTGAAATGCAACTTCTGAATGGGTTCCTCCCTCAATTTCCTCACTGTCAACTGGTAGAATTTTTAAAAACATGATTATGACAATAATTTTATGAATTCTGTCATATATTTTAGGATATGCTTGTGGACATGAATAAGTTGGGCTATAAATTGATATGAGATCTCAGTGCTTTCCACCACATGTTGCTGTGATATAATAACATTGAATTGAAAGGAACAATTGTCAAGTTTAGATCAGACCCCAGGTGGCCTCCCAGAATATATCTTCTTTCTCCCTTATGTTGTTCATTTCTAGATGGAAAAATGAAGCACTACTTTTCTTGTGGTACAGTACAGAAAACAAAATTAAACTCTCTTTACTTTTGAGAGTAGTTGCATACAATATACTGATGAGGATACCATAGGAGTGAAGGGATTATTTATTCTGGGGCTCAAAACTTGTTTCATTTGTCTCACAAGAAGAAACAAAGGCCTTATGCATGTCATCAGATGTTGAACAGCTAGATTGGAAGGATGTTCTATTGCTTAATATGTCATTGGCAAGCTTAAGTCTTTGTTTCATTGAAATACAGATGAACAAGGATTTGAGATATCAGTTGATGATAGCACTACATTCACCTCATCTGGGACTTACTATAGATGAGAAAAGACTTCACATGCAGGCTGAAGAGCAGCTAATTTTGCAGTAGGCCTAATAAGTTCACTAATGTATGTAACTCAAATGTAATGGGAGCTTTAGAGACAAACTTCTACTACAAATCAATTTCAGATGAAGCAGCATTTTGGTTTTTCTTTGTTTCTGTAGCAACCATGTACCACCTGGAAGGATTAAAAAGTTGGGTTCCTCATGCTTTGGGTTCCACCCATGATGCTTTGGAAAGGAGTTACTATGACTTACTATGAGCTGTTAGACATGGACTACATAAATCAACAAGATAACAGCAAAAGGCTATATGTACAGTATACTATACTGTGTAGTATATACAGCATATAGCACTACTACACTAGGTCTCCAAATGGATGCCAGTCCCACATATCTTCTGCAAATCCTAATGCTGAATACATCACAATGTATAATCTCAAAAGTAATTCCATCATAAAGAAATGAAGAAAGAAGGCACAACATAACTTCCCATTATTGTTAAGCATTTTTTACAAACAAGATAAATGTTTACTTTTATAAATGTTGTTAATTATTTGATGAATATGGTCTATATTATCTTCTGGCATATATGCATAATATGTGATGTTTCATTGTGTATGTTGGCATCTTAACATATGTCAGACACATCATTCTTTCAAAAAGATTTTGAAAGAATTAGTATCTCTATACTAGTGTACTCTTTTTTACAACCTATTTGATATATTTTTTTCTTGTACTTATGTCATAAAAGCATTTGTATGCTACCTGCTTGGGAGATACTAGGAAATGTAGGTCTACTTTAATATTTAAAAGGCATACTTCCAACTTCTAGGATTTTGTTTGTTTGTTTGTTTTTCCATTACAAGTTGTCCCTGGGTTGAGAATGTCCAACTTACATATAACCCATACTTATGTACTGGCTGCCTATTACTAAAAATGGTGGATGGCTTTCTGTTTCCTGAAGCTAATGGACCGCTGAAACTATACAATATTTTTATAAACCACTGAAACCATGTGTTTTTGAAGCATAGCCTGTATTGAGTGGTTTTCAGCAGGTCCTGAAAACATTGCACAACTTTATCAGTTCAACAGCTCAAAGAAGGGGAATGCCATCTTCCAATTTTTGGAACTAGGCAGCCATTTGTAAGCACAACTTCTGACTTATATGCAAATTAGAATTAATGACAGACTTAGCAACAGGGCTTGCCTGTACATTAGACATTCATACATTCATATACACAGAGTGCCAGAACATGTAATTGTTGTCGTTTTTCATAGTACTCGTCTATTTTCTGAAGAAGCTGTAAAAATAATAGTACTGGCTATTTTATTTAGCATATCATGCCGCCCACCCATTCCCAAGAATAATTTACTGTTTATTAAGATATTTGACACTGCCAGTATAATCAAGGTTTCTTATCCATGAGTATTTCCAGTGCAGTTCTTAATTATTATTCACTTTTAGTATAAGGTTTCCCTCTTTTAGAGATATTCAATCTTGTGGGAATACAATTTCAAAAATAATTGCACAGAAATGCTGGGGGAAGAAATGATTGTTTATTTATGTATTTTGGTACGGCTATTTGGTAGAGCTATTTATCTTAAGTTCCCTACACATTTCCATTTGACCCTTGTGGTGGCAAACAAGTTGATGATTTACAATTAGTATAAGATTATAAAACCTAAAAGAAAGGAACTGCTGTCAAGAAATAGGTGTCTCCATTGTGGAATGTTCTCTATGGAGTATTTCCTCCATTCTGTTATGATAAATTACACTGCTTTCTAGATCATATCTAGATATTGCTTTCCTGGATATTTTAATATTACTTGACATCTTTATTTTCTTTGGCCTTGCAATCTTAATATTTGCTGTTCCTGGCTTTATTTATTCTGTTGTGTACTGTGGCTTTTTTAATTGGCTGACTTTTAGAGCTTTTTAAATTGTTTTTATGGTTTCTGAATTATGAGGAGACTGTTAATGAGATTATACAAATTATGTTAATAAAATGGCATTTATCTTCATTTTCTAATTCTTGTTATAATCTTTTGAGAAACCAGTTAGGACTCTTCTTCAATCATTCAAGCTCAGTTGCCCAAAATATGTCCAGCTGCATTTTTAAATAAAGGCTGTAATACATAAAAGTGGACTGGCCATCAGAGGTGGTATTCAGCAGGTTCTGACCAGTTCTGGGGAACTGGTAGCAGAAATTTTGAGTAGTTCAGAGAACTGGCAAATACCACCTCTGACTGGAGATTTTACAGTATCCTTCCCCTGCCATGCCCACCAAGCCACGCCCACAAATCTGGTAGTAAAATAATTTGAATCCCACCACTGCTGGCCATGCTTTAGAATTGTATGATGTCAGAGAGAAAGAGAAAAAGAGAAAAAAGAAAAAATGAACAAAGGAAGGAATTAACAAAGGAAGAATGGATTTGCAGCATTAATTTCTTAAAAAGATAAAAGTTTGTTCAAGTTTACATATCTCACTTCCTGTCTCAATTTTTTCTTAATTGCATTTCTTATTTCAATTGCAACTCTTAACCCTGAAAAAAATTGAATATTTGAAGCATGATTCCTTCACTAGTTTGCTGATTATACAGAAAGAAAATGCTTAAGTGCAGAAACTATTAAAAAATCTGTCTCACTTCGTTCCATTGCATTTCCTTGCAGGTCAATTCAAACACAAACACTTATTTAAATATATCGTGGTAAAATGCATGCTAAGAATGATGCTTCCTGTCAGGCCCCTGGTAGAGACTGATTCTGAGGGAGAGGAGGGACAGCTGACAGGGAGCGAAAGTGTGGCTCCGGAGGTTGTAGAGGAGGCTGGGGAAGGGCAGAGGCCGGCTGAGCAGTCAGAGGAGGACCCAGGCCTATCCCCTCTCCATCTTAGGGCACACGGGAAGGAGAGGATAAGGGAGAGACATGGTCTACTCAGGAGGAGAGGACCTGAATCCTCTTCATGGGCTGTAACTGTGACAACTGAATAAGAGGATGGACATGTGTATGGGCGAATGCTGGAAACAAAGCGTGGAAATGTCTCTAGTCTATGGTTCCTCTCTGAGTTTGGGATCCTTCCCAGTGTGTGTTCTGTTATCTGTGGACATCCTCCAGCCCTTACCTTGCCTGGTTTGTGTTATTTTTTCCCTCCTTCTTGCTTGTGTGGAAGTTTTTTGTCTTCCGTCAAGGATATTTTGAGCTTGGAAACAAAGTGAAGGAATAAAAGGGGCTTCACTGGGTTTTTGTGACTGTGTTTATCTTGTATCCCCACCCTGGGTCATTCCCCGTAGTTAAGGTCTAGCTCAGTTTTGACTCTGACACATTTTCACAAATTTATTTTCCAGTTTCCTTAAAGTTTTCTTTCCTCTACTTGTTGGTTCACGGATGTTCAGAAATGTAATGTTCCAAGTAACATCCCGGGTGACACCCACAGCTTCTGAGTCCCACCTGATCTTTTTATCTACTCTTCATGGGCTGAGGTGGGGAAGAAAGAAACTAGCACAATGTAGAATAGCTTCCGCTTTATTTCCAAGAAAATATTTGAGATCTATATCCTGTAAACTGAGAGTAAAATTATATTCTTGGAAAATTAAAATTATAGCCTATAAATCTGTGTTTTATTTGGAAGCATGCCCATCTGCCTAGAAAATAGAAAGTGAAGCCAAGCTGATAGAGAGCACTTTGGGATATTACACAGCATTAAGGGAGACAATTTCTGACATGTGGTAAATATGTATTTTGGATTGACTATGTTAGTGTTAGCAGACATTTTAACTGAGTATCTACTGTATTAAAATCCCAAATGGTTTACTTGCTCAGTACACCTATTGTAGTTGGTGGTACCAGACACTTTTATTCTCCTAGGGAATATGATAATCTTTCTAAAGGGTAGATTGACTCCTTTGAACTTCTCTGAATAAAAAAGAAAGATGCAAAATTTCCTAAACTATTTCTTTTAAGGGTCATTTCTTTTCCTCACAAATATACCACAAGACAGTGATATCTGATAATGGGGGTTGGGGGTGGATATGAAGACTGGCAAATTTGATATAATTGCTCTAACCACAAATGAAGCTTTCCAAAGGACACTTTTGTTATTGTGGTTGAGAATGTATGAAATTTGTTCTTAGGACTTGATCTTATATTTATTTTTATTTTTTAATTTATTTTGATTTGTCAATCACTTACAAGATAATAGGTAAAAGTATATACATAGTTATGAATACATGAAATGTATACATATAAGAAAAATAAAAGAAACAATAGGACAGGGATGGTAGGCACATTGGTGCGCTTATGCACGCCTCCTACAGACCTCTTAGGAAAGGGGTGAGGTCAATAGTAGACAGCCTTAAGTTTTTGGGGTTTGGGGAAGAAACCACAGAGTCAGATAGAGTATTCCAGACATTGACCACTCTGTTATTGAAGTTGTATTTCCTGCAATCAAGAGACAGAGGGACTAATCAGAATTAGTCCCTCTGTCTCTTTCTACAATTTTCTTGCTCATAACCATTGTCAGATTTTGTTGCTATCTGCTTTTTTTTTTAATGTATAGCCATGTAATAGTTTACTTTGCCACCTCTCTTTTCTGTTCTTCCTTTAAATCTAATTTTTTTTCTTTGATTCAGTTTGATCTCTCCAGTACTTAGTAACCCTTCATGGAATCTTAGCTTCAGTTTATCTTCTGCACTGTCTTTCATATATTCTTCCAATGTCCTTTTCTTCTTCTTCTTCAAGTATCTTGTATATATGAATGAACGGCATGATTCATTCTCATTGTTTTTCTGGTCTTCCTATCCAGGGCTTTTAATTCTGCTTGAATTCAATCCACTATTCCAGCTGTGTATCTAATGCAGGGGTGTCAAACTCAATTTCATTGAGGTTCTGTTTGACCTTGGCGGGGGCAGGGGGAAGAATGGCCAGGGGGCCATGGCCAGCATGATGTCACTTGTGTTGGGGGGGGTGCCTGTGGTGGCCCAAGTGCTCTGCAGTGAAAATGGGCTCCCAAGCTCTGTTTTTGGCTGCGACGGCCTCCTGCAACCCTCTACCAATGAAAACAAAGCTTTGGAGGGCCACACATGACTCTCGTGACCTCCATTTTCTCTGGCAAAAGCACCACAGGCCAGTCCTGTTTCCAGGACAGGCCTGCAGGCCCGTTCTCTGATCACCCCAGGAGCTGGATCCAGCCCCCGGGCCTTGAGTTTGACACCCCAATCTAATGACTTGAATTGTCTGAGTGTTAATTGCTTGATGATATTTCCTCCACTGAGTTTGGAATATAAGACCTTCTTCACTCCCATGATGTATTCACTTCTAACCTTAATATTGATATCGATGTGCTTTATTTTGTCAACTTGAAGGATGGCCAGGTATTTGCAATAATAATCTTCATTCAGACTCTTAATATTATGCAGGGCATCATGAGTCATTCAGTTTTCATTATTTGTCCCCTGTTGATGGTGAGAGTGGCAAATTCTCCAGTTCAACCTCCATTGCAATATATTGGTTGTATATATGGACAGTGTTGATCAGGTTGTCAGATAGTGTTTATAGCTTTAGCTCATTCATGTAAAGGACATGGGATAGCCAGGCCAATGGTTTTGATGTTTGATAGCTATTTCCTAACTTGTTCAATATTGTGGATGGAGGATCAGTACAATGACAAATAGTAGAGGTGATAGTGAGTCTTCTTGAAAGATATTAACCTCTTCCAATATATCCACATTGACCAGCAACTGCATCTTTCACTGATCTTTGATCTTTACACAAAGCTTTTGACATTTTTACTGGATCCTGTTATTTCCAGACACTTGATTATTCAGTTTTGGTCAGAAAGTGGAGTCATTCTCTTATTTAATTTCTACATTCAAGTAGGTCTTATTTTTCTTACACTTTTGCAAAATTATCTTGTCAGTTAAAAGTGATCTTCTCTACTTTGACTTTTGGGGCAGTTTTCTTTCTGGTAGAAAGAGTTTGCTTTCAACTAGATGCACCAGTTAGCAATTTGAAAGTTGTTAGTAAGTAGGGTAGTTGGACTGCTGAATTAAATTTAGAAGTCACCCAATAAGATCATGGGGAAAAGGAGAGGAGAGGGAAGGGGAAGGGAGGGGAGAGGGGAAGAGGGAGAGGAGATCAATAGTTACCATACTCCCAGGCCTGGGAGCAAAGCCAAGTTTTCAAAGATTTTTGGATTATATGGGTTTCTGAGGTGGTGCTGTTCCAGAAGGCAAATTCTGCAACAGAGAAGATGCTTCCTGGATCTTGATAAATGGCATTTTTAAACTGAAGGAACCTGAACACCCATTCTAGCAAGATCTTCCAACCCTTTCCTGAAAAGGGTTGATTAGTGTTAGTGGCTGACATGCCACAATTAGAATAAAAGCAGAGATGTGGGTTCACTTTGCTAACCTTACCACTAATTGTCTCCATACAGATTCTACCATTACTTACATTTTATTATATTAATAACAATTTGTCTTAGCAGTAATTTCATGCTAAATGTTGTTTCTCCTTTCTATTGTTTCTTTATTTTAATTATTATTAGTATTTTGAAGTCATATATCTGTCATGCACAATGCCCATTTAAAATAGTTTAGTGGATAACCATATTAGCTTTGGAATTAGTGACAATTTATAGTCATACACAACTTATTGGAATCTCAAGATTATAATGACAGAATGTAAACATTCACTGAGAGAGAACACCTGTCTCAATTATGAATGCCTTGCCTACAAAAATAATGCAAGTTTGCATTTAAATCTAGCACCAGAAATATCAATATAATATTCAACAATTAGCTTTACAACTCTACAAAATGAATACTTTTGGTGAGTTAAAACTTTAACAAGTCATTCAAAAGGGATTCAGGCATTATTCTTTAATGAATACTAAAACTGAAGTCTACGGAAGAGCTGTAAGAAGCAATGCTGAAGCTAATCACACTCAGTGTCTCAAAGGAAGCCCTCATTTGTAAATTTCCCCAAAGAAAGATGGCACAGCTGTCATAGGTTCATGACTCCCAAAATGCATTTCTTTTTCTCTTCATTAATCCGCCACTAATTCAATCTATCATGCTTGTGTTATAATCATATCTTACATTTCTCTCCATTAAAGTGGAACAAATTACAACATTCTTCATTTTAGAAAATCAGTGCTATTATTTCTGCTGTCGATTCCATCTTCATGTTAAGGTGTTTTTTTCTTCCTTTCATAAAAAGAAAGAAAGAAAGAAAGAAAGAAAGAAAGAAAGAAAGAAAGAAA
>NW_020769310.1:35682886-35721156 GCF_900518735.1 Pseudonaja textilis
CCCCCCCCCCCCCCCCGCAAAATTTGGCCGGAAAATAAACTGTGATAAAAAAAACGGTGATAAAAAATAAATAATTTTAAATAAATAATTAATAATAAATAATAAAAACATCTCACTAACTTTATTTCCAAATAAATTTAATATGTTAACTATGTTTTCTATGGTTTTTGGGGATGATTGGGTATCGTTACTGTTATTTTATTTTATGTGCGGCCCAAACCAAATTTTCATCTTCTAATGTGGCCCAGGGAAGGTGAAAGGTTGGACACCCCTGGTTTAGACCAAAAGTAACAGGCTGTCCACAGCTAAAAAGAGAAACATAACATTTTCTTAAGAAGAGAAGAAGTCCTATCAATGAAAAAACTGATCTATGTTTCTACTAACCTAAATTTTCTTGGTGATGAAACATACAAATGGACTTCTAATGTTCATGTTAAAACAGTTGGTTGACATCAATTGCTTCCATTTACATTAGAATATAAAAATACTTGTGCTATAATTATAGATCTGCTGTGCAATTTTCCAAAAAGTATATCATAGCTCACAACTACAGCACTGATTACTAATGCAATCCCATTTATATTTATCTTATTTCATCTTAGTTAATTTTAATTACTCCATATCATATGGACCCTTGATGACTGAGTGGTTAGAATTCAGTATTACAGGCTAACTCTACTTATTGCCAGGAGTTTGATCCTCACTGCCTAAAGCCTTCCATCCTTCCAAGGTTGGTAAAATAAGGACCCAAATTGTTGGGACAATATGCGGACTCTATAAACTGTTTAGAGAGGGCTGTAAAGCACTATGAAGTGGCAGATAAGCCTAAGTGCTATACTATTTATCTTCCTGGGCAGAAATTATTATTTATAATTGTTGGTTCCCATCCATATGATGAATTTAAAAATTAATCTAAGTTAAATTAGTATTGCTGTATCACTGATCAAATGTTTAACATTAGCCTTATGAAGAAAAGCAATTCAATTCATGTATAAAGGCAAATTTAAGTTTTATCTGGAAAATTGAACATTAATATATTCAGTTTATTTATTTAGAAAATGTATATTGCTGCCTATTTGCAAATGGCAACTCAAGGTGGTTTATAAAGAACATAAAACACAATATAAAAGAAAAATAAAAAAATAAAAAATAACCCCTACCCCCCCCCACCCCACACACACACACCCTAGTGACAACACACATTTATACCAGCCATTCAATGGGCTCCATCCTGCTCTGGATTACCCAAGCCTGCAATCAGAAACCCATCTTCAGGGCCTTCAAAATGAGTGTTAGAGTGGAATCCAGAGGGGTGATGTTCCAAAGACAAGGTCCTTCTTCTGGATCCTGCCAGATATATCTCCCTGGGGGAAGGAACCTCCTTAGGGAAAGGGACCTGCCTCCCCACTTTAGTGGGTCAGATAAATGTGACTGGCAAGAGACACTTCCTCAGATAACTTGGTCCCAAGCCATGAAAGGTTTTAAAGGTGAAACCAGAATAATTGAAGCAAATCAGCAACCAAATCAGAGCAGGTGCTACATGTACGTACCAAAGTCTGCACAAAATCATGTGAGCAATTGATGAAGCTAGGAATCCACAAATGGCTGTATTTGAACACCAGATAAATTTTTCAAGCAAAAAAAGGTGCTGAAAAGATTAATCTTCATTTTAATTGAAGTCAATTTCTTTAATTGTAGAGTAATGGATACATGAATAAACAAGAAAAAGGGAGAGATAGAGAGAAGAAAAGAAAGAAAGAAAGAAAGAAAGAAAGAAAGAAAGAAAGAAAGAAAGAAAGAAAGAAAGAAAGAAAGAAAGATTAATATTGTTGCTATTTTGATTTTCCTCATGAGAAAAAAAAAATCCAGGATTTTATGCAAGGGATGTAGTTATAAATTGCAGGTCAGAGAATTTTCACTAATCTCTTTACTGCTTATAAAAAATGTCAGTGAAAATACCAAATAGTGAGCACGTGCCACTTACCAAAGCACTTGCTAAAAATGCATCGTTTAATGGGTTTTTTTAAATGGAAAGACATATAATTTGGGGGATGGAAAATAAAACTGCATGACATCTGCAAGCAACAAATGAAATGCAATACTCCAAAATATACAATCAAAATAAAGAGGTGAAGACTAAATAGACAGTGTTTTTTTAATGTTTAATCATCCTGTGTATGATTAATATTTTATGTGCTATACAAAGTTACTTTATGAAGTGTCTTTGCACTGCTTTTTTGCTCCTGGAGCTTTCTAATGATTAAGCAAACAAAAATGAAATGTACCCCCCTTGCACAGTGATAAAATCAAATTAATCCCCTGGACATTCAAGTGTTTTTTTTTAAATGGGGGAGGGGCTGAATGCTAGACAGACTTCATTTCACTTATGGCTGTATCACCTGGGAGCAAAACATTTGCAATCTCAGTGAAATCAGTAATTGACTCATATTAAAGAACTCTCTAATAATCCTTGTGACTGCAGAGCAGATTTATCACTCAATGAACTTCACACCTTTTTTTTTTGCCTTCCTCAATGTCCCAAAGCAACATTTTATAACTGTTCCAATCCAGTTTGGCTCATTTTACAAGAACCAGAGAACCAATCTGAATTCTCCTGACAGTTCAAGATTTAGCCCAATCCACTTCCGGTGCCTAGTTAAAATATAACTTTAAAACAATTAGCTTGACTCATGTTATAATGAATGTATTTATTCCCTTGATATATTCAAGATAGATTCAGAAGGATGTTGATAAACTTGAGCATTGGGTTCCAACAAATTGCAGTTTGGTGGTGAGAAAAGTAAGGTCCTGCACATAGGCAGGAAAAAAATACACAAGTATGTCCCTGGCTCAACAGTAGTACTATGAGAGAATATAGGTGTCCTAGTGGACCATTACTTAAGTATGAGCCAGCAAAAATGCCAATGTGGTCTTAGGCTGCACTAATAGAGTGATAGCATCAAGATCACAAAGTGACAGTACCACTCTATAATGCACTAGTAAGGCCAAACTTTGTAAGGTTCTACATTTAGGCAAGAAAAATAAAATTCACAGATACAGTAGAAGTAATCCCCATGTTACAAGCATTTTCTTAGTGAACATTAAAAGTTTTGCAATCAGCACCCCCTAGTGTTTACAAACAAGTCCCAAAACTACAAATCTTGCAGCACTATGGCAGTTATTCATCCTTATGAACAACCGAAGAGCCTCTGCAACATCCACACTTTGCTGGCCAAAATGGAGGTTTAGAGGAGTGGGCCTGCCCCTCTGACACTGCTTAGGCCTCTGCAGGCCTTAGCTGGCATTTTTCCAGCCAAAATGGAGCTCCATTTAGATCTGTGCAGGTCTCACCTGACACACTGCAGGCCAAAATGGTGGTTTGGAAGGGTGGGTTAGGGTTGAGACTCTAGTACAGAGAAGAGCACTCAGAGAAAAGAAGGACTAAGGATGATATGATAGCAGTGTTCCGATATCCCAGGGGGTTGCCACAAAGAAGAGAGAGTCAAGCTATTTTCCAAAGCAGCTTAGTGCAGGACAAGAAGCAATGGATGGAAACTAATCAAGGTGAGAAGCAACCTAGAACTAAGAAGAAATTTCTTGACAGTTATAACAATCAATTAGTGGAACAATTTGTTTCCAGAAGGTGTGAATGCTCCAACATTGGAAGTTTTTAAAAAGAGATTGGACAATATTTGTCTGAAATGGTATAGGGTTTCCTGCCTAATCAGGTAGTTGGACTAGAAGACCTCCAAGGTCCCTTCCAACTCTGTTATTCTATTCTACCATTCTACACTTGGAATACTGTATCCAGTTCTGGTTGCCATAATACAAAAAAGACGCTGAAACACTGAAACTGTATGGCAAACCATTGAACATAGGTATGAATAGCCTAATGAAGAGAAGAATTAGGGGGGATATGGGAAAAGAAGAGAAAAGAGGGGGTCAAAGAAACTTCAGGGCAAAATAAGAAGCAACAGGTGAAAGTTTATTAAAAAGTGATTAAACCTAGAACTAAGGAGACATTTCCTGAGACAAAGAGCAATTAACCCATGGGATAGCATGCCTCCTGGAGCAGTGATTACTCCATCACTGGAAGTTTTCTTGGTCTGTGTATGAGTTTCACATAATGCATTCTGGGATTATTATTTTCCAATCATTTTCCACAGTTTGACATGATTTTGATATTCAGTGAAGCATATATTGATTTGTTTAATATTCATTAGCATTCTCAATTATCTCGCTTGCATTAGTAATAATGCCTCTTGTGTCTCAGCCTTTTCTAAATCTATCTTGAACATCTGGCATCTCCCTTTTCATTCTTGACTCTAATCTACATTGGGTGGTCCTAAGCATTATTTTGCTAGGTTGTAAAATAAAGATATTGTATGACAATTTGCACACACTGTTAAGTCTCATTTCTTTGGCACCAGTTATTGTTTTTGAATATTATTACTATATAGGCTGATTACTTTTTCATTTATTTAAATTTAAGGAATGAAGTTGTTGCATTTGAAGTTATTTTCAAGTTATTTTATTGCTTTGAAGATCTTTCACCAAAGTAATAAATGAAGCATGTTTCTGTTTTTAAAATGACCTTCAAGCATACAGCTGTTGTGCAACATTTTCAAGCTCTGTCTTAATCCTCAGAGCAAGATTTCTATTTTTGTTTTTGTTTTTTTATTCATTGAAAGCTGCCATTTTAATGTATTAACAGCTGTGGCTTTTAAAAACTGCTCAAGTTAAAAGCACCTTAGTAAATATCAAAGTATGTACAAGTTTCTGTTGCAACATAGGATTGCTTGTTCTTTTTTTTTTTCTTAAGAAATGCTTCATCTGCCTACAGATTTAAATTGATTTAAGGGTTGGTTTGTTGTTGGCCATGGCCACAAAATATTGTGGCACTTTTGATGATCTGCCTCAACACAGAAACTCAAAGTATCAGGTTGACAGAGATTGAGAGATTTTAGAGTAATTCTAATTAGAAGCGACTAATAATGACGTTTCAAGAATGCCTTTGGACAAGCACTTTCTGTTCAAACTCTACAATTCCTGGAATGGAGAAGTCCAATATTGTTATACAATCAAGCAACCTAAGTAATATGCTCTCCTATAATTATGTTTCCCAAAGTGCCACTTTGGCTGACAGAGCAATCCTATAGCATCCTATAGTATCTCTCCCCCCACCCATTAGTTGCCCTGTATTTAGTGGAATTTATTCCCAGATGGGAATCTTTTTTTTTTTTACTTGAAATTCTTTTTCTGGTTCCCCAAAATATCTGCTTGGCTCCATACTGTCATGTGTACATATCAACATGTATTTTTACACACCTTATATTGGAGCATATAGTGCTTCATGTATGCATTATGCCACTATATACCATACACGACTTTTGGATCACCAGACAGGAAAGATTAGCCAATAGAGTCCACTTTGTTTCAGTTTAGTGATGCTCACAAATGGAGTGTAGTCATTTTTATCAGCACAATGTTTTTTACTATTGTTGTACTAGGGAGTATGTAATAAATACTAATATAATATAATTTGTGTGTGTGTGTGTGTGTGTGTGTGTGTGTGTGTGTGTGTTTTCTCCCTGGTTTTCCTGCATTCTTTGCTTTTATGAACTGCTTCACACAATAATGAATAGTGCCCTTTTCCTCTAGACATTCTGTATGGGGATATAGCTTTGCAATGTAACCTACCAACATAAAAATACTTCTTCGTTGTATTTCATCCTGATTTTTCGCATAGCTGGATGCATAGCAATATAGTTGACATTTACTTTGATACTTTAAACATATCAATTATCTCAGAGATACATTTATCTTTTGTTCCAGCTAGATGGCTGGTAGTGCTTTTGCTTATGTCTGGAGAAGATCCAGAGTTCACTCGCTGGCATCTCCTGTGAAATGATGTTGAATAGCAGGACTGCAAAAGACATCTGTCTGAATCTGTAGTATTCCTGTTGGTCAAAAGCAGATAGTTCAAGGCTAAACATAGCATTGATCTGAATCAATGTAAAACAGTTCCATATGTTAATTTGCACAAATAGTGCTTCTCCACCCCTACTCCACAGAATCACAGAGTTTCTCCCTCACACACAAACACATTTCACTCCCTTTTTCCTTTCTGATGTAAAGTAATGCTACGTCAAGTCTTGTTGCATTAGGTACCAGCTCAAGAAATCCTAAATCAGTTTATGTAGTTGCCAGAAAATAAATGATGTCATCTGCAAGTATCTGCAGGACAAGGGGGTATAATAAGAAAAGACCCTTACAAATGAATAGTATCACCAAGTGAGAGAATAAAAAGATATTGACCCACACAGAATGAGATGCAAAGAAAAAATAAAATACAATTGGAAGTAAAATATAATTTTTTTTATAGTATATGAACATCTTCATCCTCTCATTCAAAGGAATTAAGTGCTTTAGCATGAGAATTGACAGGTTAATATTCAGTTTCAGTGGTATTAGATACATTGAGGTAAGTAGTTAACAAGAAATATCTAGTTCATAATTTAAAATTATTTAAATTAAATTGTAAAATAAATGTACACTTATTCATAAGTAGAAGAAATATTTCAGGATAGGTTTACATCCAACAAATTGTAAAGATACATTTTATGTAGCTATTTATTGCCTTAATGAAATTTTGGACTTGAAATAAATATCTCATGGCTGAACATCAAAAATGGAATAAATAATAGGCAGAAAATTAATTACTATTAATATCTTACCAGATCATAAGGGAATCATGTTGTTTATTTGGAACATGGCAGTTTGTGTTTGTGATAGCTATCACTTGGGGGTATATTACTGAACTGTAACAAATGACAACCTAGTATCCCTTCTTCCCATTATGAAAGCAAAGGAATTTTTTTTAATAAAATTTGTATTCCAGAAAGTGTTTTTTTAAAAAAAAATCAGATTGAGGCATTCTAATATAAAAGCTTTTAGGAACTTAAATCCATGAATCCATTTCTGTCACTCTTTATCAAAATATATTACTCCTTCAGTTTTCACACTTCTCTGAATTTTATCATATAACTTAGCTAACAAAAGGTATAGAAACAAACATTTTTCACCAAAACTCTAAACATATTTTCTGTTAAAAACAGCATTTTTTCTGATAGTTTATGCAAATCAGAAACACCTAAATATTGAATCAACAATAGATTGGAGTAGATTTTTAAGTGAATATTCTACAAACACAGCAGAAAACAAAGTGTGTGATGAGTTTTGATGATGTTTTACTCTGTCCTCACAGGCTTAACTAACCTTTAAAAAACTATATGGCCTTTCCATTTAACTGTTCCTTAGTCACCTGGTGGCTGTCCCTTTCAATTCCTAATATTGAAATACATGATACATGGACATAACAGATACTGATACACACACACACACACACACACACACATTCTCCACAGTATGGAACCTAAACAACAGAAAAAGAGAAGTATTCCTTCTAATTTATTTATTAATGAAATTTATTTGCTGCCTAACTCGCTATTGAAGTATTCCCTGGTCCTTTATAGAGTCTAATAATCAAGTAGCTGATTGATTTGCCTTAAAGGTAAGCTACAACTGGTGTGTATGTGTGTGTGTTTGTAAATATTCCTATAGAGGACCTAGACAGAAAGAAAATAGGCCATAACCTCAAAGGTAAATATCTGCATATGCACTACTGTGGTTAAGTTATTAAACAAATGATGAAAAGACTAAATATACTGGACACATGATTTGTCCTCTTCAATCTAACTTTGAGTCAACTTGAAAAGCAAAGACTACATTTATTTGGTTGGCTGGTAGAGTTTTTCCTTTGGTTTTGTCATTCCTTCATTTTGTGCATTCCATTTTTAGGGCTTTTTTGATTATGAAAACTTCAAACTAGGTTTAAAATCTATGTTGATTTGTCTGCTAAGCTTACAGAGGGGAACTCTTGGTTCTTGTGAATGTTCATGATTGGGATGCCAATACAAGCCTGAAGAAATGTGTTAGCTTCAAAGCCATCCCAGAAGCACCACACAATTCTTCAAACTTATTATCATAATTCTCTCTCCAAAAGTTTTAAGTTGATAACTACACATGACATCTAGATTTGGCAGAGGGTGACAAATTCTTTAATGTTGAGTACAAAACAGAAGACAGGAGACAGGAGATCAAGAGAAGCTGTGTGGCAACCCAAATATCTTCATCAAATTACAGAGATAATTAAAAACAAATGCAAATTGCTTCTTGATTCTTGAATGTCTTTGTCTAGGCAAATCCAAGATCCTTGCCAGATGCCTACTGTATGTTGCCAGATGCCTACTGTATGTTGCAGTCTCAAGTACATTCTAAGTACATTGGTTTTTTAAAAGGAATACTTTCCAATTTTTTAGGCAGTCATTTAGCTTTTATGAGGTATATCTCCAAAGTAGAGCCTCATAATTTATTTACACTTCTCTGGCTGGAAAATGAACCCATTTACAACCCCCAGACATCAGGAATGGCTCTGATTTTTTAAAATTTCTTATCATCATATAGTAGATTCCCATTCCATTTTGCCAAGAGCTACCAATCATAATATTCTACACTGCTTTGACTGATTTATACACATTCCCAACTATGATATTTCCCCCCACTTACATATGTAAAATCATGAGACATATTATAGAATAAAAGATAACATTCTACTAGAAAGGGAGAGGTGGGATTAATCTAAACCATTACAATAACTGAAAGCAAAGTGTGTTCAAGAGTAAAAAAGTACAGGGATTATCTGGGCTCATATCTATTGCTTCTGCTTTTAACTTCACATATCAATGTCAGAATACAAGAGAAATACACAGATTTGTGCCCATTTAAACTGCATGTTGCCTTTTTAAAATTCCTATTTATGAATTATTGTTTGCATATATATAATATGAGTCATTTGTACAGTGACCATGTTTTGAGGGGAAAAATAAAGGGGCAATAAACCTGAAAAGGGGACAAATCTGAAAGAGGTTGTTAAGAATTTTTTAAAATTGTTTATATCTATATAACTTTACTTTACAAAGGAAAATTCGAGAGCAACTTTTTAAAAATTCATATTCTCATAAAAATAACTAAACTCAACAATTTATGTAAATTAATTTTTAAAATACAATTTGATTTCCATATTTTTCACATGAATGTGAAAGACTGCATTAAGTGGTATAGTACTTTTTGTACAGTAAACGTTAAATGACCAAAATAAATGTGTTTTTGAAAATAAATCTAAAAGACATCTTTTGAAATAAAGGACTGTCCTAATGTATAAACACTGTAGCTATATCAAACTGTTCATTAGAACAGATATCTTTTTGGCTAAGATTATACCTTGGTCCAAATATCTTATTTTGTATAAATGGCTTTTGTCTTAAATGTATTGAAAAGAAAACTGATGAACAAGTCTTTTCATTGCAACTTATGAGGAATCTCTGGATGCTTTGTAATTCTCAGACCTGTGAGGAATCATAAAAGGACAATTGTCTTATGCAATGCACCTGTTTTGTGATATATGGCCCTGTGCTGGAAAAATTGATAAATTCCAAGTCCAGAAGCCTCAAGGGCCCCATCCAGATCTCTTACAAAAGACTTTTTAAAGTGCTCTGATAAATGGAAGCTGTGGAGCTTTTTCACGAGGCTTGTAGAACCGCCAATCCTAATTGCAAAATAAGACCCATGTTTTGCAACTGACTCTCTGTGTATGCATACACCCTTTTCTGACCAAATTGCCACAGAATAGACAACTTGATCAACAAAACAATAACAACACAAAATGCACTGCAGGCACAATAAACTGCATGCACCTTCACTTTGAGGGGAATCATCAGTTATTATTCAACCAGAGACAAAGTTCTTATGAATTTGTATTTGAAGTGCCTGCACGTCATGTAATCTTGCTTTTAAAGTTTGCCACCTAACACCGCTTGCTGGAGTTAACCCATTAGGCTGCAGCTTCAAAACGCATCAAGAGTCATAATGGTGTCAAGTAAGCACTTCCTTCTTAAGCATACGAAATAAATATAAATGTGAAAGAGGATGGAAAAATAATTGTGCTCTCTGGATTACATGGCCTTATCATTTATCACTTTAGTTGTGTCTGTGTGCTTACTTATCATTTTGTCTAAATGAAGCATGTTACAACAGAAACTTCTAAAGGCTTATTTAAATACCAGCTTATACAGTAGATAGGAATGCCAGCTCACATTAACTGTCTTGAGAGTTGCATTAAAAAACAGCCAAGCTTGCAATCTTCTGGTGCAGAAAACAAGGCTGATTCTATTAATCATCAAAAGGATGAGCACCTTAACTGTGTTGTTCCATTAAAAAAGGACTTTCAGTAAGAAACCAAAATCAGTCCACACACTAAACTGATTATTTGCTTTCACCCTTGTGGCTGAAAGGGAGTAATCAACCCTTTAGCAGCTCTGAACATAACCCAGAGAAGCTCAGGTTGTACGGTGAAACAGCTTTCTGCATTTAGATTAATTTTCCGGATATATTCCAAACTCATTCACAGAAGCACTGAATTTGAAGGGGTTATTTAAGGCCATCAGATCCAACACCCTGCTCAGTATGGAAATCTAAATTAAAGTAAGCTTGACAGATGGTAGTCTAGCTCTGTTTAAACACATCCAGGGAAAGAGAATCACACTTTCCTACATAATTGGCTTCATCACATGAAAAGTACAGGCTCTGCCATACAATAATGCAATACACTCTCTCTTAGGTAGCACCAGGAAAATAGAGTGGCAGCTAGGAGATAAATCCAGAAATCCACACATTCACAGTATTTATTTTTAAATACAAGCCCTATATGTATAGCACGACTCACATGGGATCTATTTGAGGAAGGAACTTCTGAAATTGCTTTGAATGGGCTAGAAGAAAACAGAGAAACTATTACTGAAAAAGAAAGCTGTCTTCTCTTTGCCACCATCATAATATATTTGGCCATAATTGAAACAAAGCAATTCAAATATATTCAGAAAAAGTCAATAAGGAAGATAAAAAGGCTAGAAATTAAGTTCAAGAAAAAACTTGAGAAGAGAAAACTAAGGCGGACATGATAACACTCTTTAAATATCTGCAGAGATAGAATAAGATCAAATCCTTCTCTGTCTTAATTCATATACTTCAATTATTCTGAACCTCAGCTACTTTAAGATGTATGACCTTCAACTTTTCCACTTCAACTTCCAGGAGAATTCTGGAGATTAAAGGCCAGACACTTAAAACTGCTCTGGTTGAGTAATACCGACATAAACTACTATGGTGCTCATACAGTCAGAGAGTTTTGCATTTTTGTCCATCTATCAAATTCTATCCAAGTACTTGGGTAACGGAGAGTTGATATTTAATGGTTAAAGGTATTGTCACAGAATGTAAGTTGTTCCAAGTAAAGTTGCCTTTTGCAATTGATGCTTCTGTCAATGCTGATGGTGTTCAAGTAGTGCTCCAGATGTTTTGGCATAGTGGTACTATCTTTGCTTTTTTTTGCCACATTTCTTCTATTTTTACTTGAAGTTTTGTATTTTATGATTTTCTCCATTTCTTTTTCTTCTATTCTGCTGTCTTTGGTTATTGTCACCTTCACTGCCCATATTTCCTTTCTTATCAACAATTGTTAAGTATGGAGTGTTATGCTGCAGATGTTTGTTTTACCCTATTTATTCTCAGAAAAGATATCAGAAGAAATCCAGGTTGTTATTTCACAATATTTTCAGCAATTTGTCCTTAAACATGTTTGCAACCAAGAGGTCAGAAGTGTTAATAATGTACTCTGAAAAAAATGGCATAGCCTACTCAAGGCTGAATTAATACAAGCATATTCATGTTAACACTGACCTCATCAAATAACAAGATACGTTGATTTTGTTCTCTATCTCTTGCCATTGTTGAAGTCTGAAAGATGGGAAGAAAGAAATTTAGGGGGGGTTGGCCCCACATGACATTTTATATGTTTAGAAGGGAAGACTTCTCAACTGTCCTTCACATTAACAAACTGAAAGAACACTTCTGTTAGTGTTCATCCAAGTCTGGTCCTTCATTTCTCTTGTAACAGCAGCAGGGTGATGCTTCCTGGTTTTGTTTTGTTTTCAGATGACAATCTAAGTACAAATGAGATGACTGTAAAAGTGGTGAACTTAAACACAAAATAACCCTGTTTAGGCTCTAATAGCAAGAATATATCACCCTTTTCTCATTGTACATTTTTGCTACATTTAGTATTCTTGGCAAGAAAATCTTCAGGTGAAAGAAATCTATAAATTATTGACTTTAGTTGAGAGTCATGCTCTTAATGAAGGAAAACACATATATTTGTTTATTTCTTGGAAAAAAAGAGAAAATTAAACAAAGATGAACAAATAACTATGCAAAAAAATGAAAGTATGAAGATTAAGATACCCAGCATATATTTCTTATTGAATTAATATATTTTAATTCAAGTTCAAATAGTAATTGTATTTCAAAATGTTTCTGTTCTGAATACTTTTATTAATAATGTTGTAATCTTATATTGATCTGAAACTATAAATTTCCAGTCGTTCTGATATTATAAGAGTGTTTATGGTGCTGCTGAAGATATTGCTAAAATAGAATATTTATTATTCTGTGAAAGCAATAGCAATAGCACTTAGACTTATATACCACTTCACAGCACTTCAGAGCCCTTTCTAAGTGGTTTTATAGAGTCAGCATATTGCCCCCAACAATCTGGTTCTCATTTTACCAACCTGGAATGATGGAAGGCTGAGTTAACCTTGAATTGGTGAGAACTGAACTGCCAAACTGCTGGCAGCCAAGTAATCTGCAATACTGCATTCTAACCATTGCACCACCACAATAAAACCTTATATTTATATTGGTCATTAGGAGAGAGCCTGCCAAGCACAGGGGACAAGTCAAACAGGGACTTAGTCTGGAATTCCTAAATGGGCACAACAGGGCAAAGTCTGATTATTCCCTTTGAATGCCATTTAATTATCTGGTCTCAGCCAGATGCATCATCTGAGAAGATTCTTGTGTATAGGCTTGAGCAATAAAAAGCAGCTAATTGAATTCTTCATGTATGGATCTGGTTTTATGTTTTAAGTTTGGCTTATAATAACTTCATTGAAATTCCTAGAATCTAATTTCCAATGTTTATTGAGAAACTGGATTATTTTTCTGGTGCATGGATCAAGACTTGTAAATACAGCATGCTTCTTTTAGGTTACTGTCCTATATTCAGCTTGAAATAAACTTTCCATTAAACTTCATTGAAAAGAAGAGGGGAGGGACTTGGGAGGTTCAATTTAATTTGTCTGCCATCTTGATATTTTGCATTTTTATTATTTTCCTCTGTTTCAAGGGGAAAGTGATCAGATGAAACTAACATATGCAAGAGGCAAGGAGTTAATCCTTTCCCCTGCATCTTTTTAAGGATTTATTTTTTAAAAAAATTACCTATTTCCTTGCATTTAAAGAAATAAAAAACTAGGTATGATAGTTGTGAATTTACATACCATCTACATTGTTTTATATTTACAAATCTTTGTGACAAATTACTCAAGATATTTGAAAAACCAGTTTCTAGTAATATGTCTATATTTTAAATTAATGTTTATTTTGTTCTAGTAAAGACAAATTTACTTTATCAGGGGTATAATTCAAAGTAATATAGAAACAATTAAGTCCAACTGGAATAAGTTAGTGAATACATTAAAAGCAATATCTAATATTGTTTTTCAGATAATTTGCCCATATGGCAACTGATCAGATATACAATGAAATTCATTATACTTTGGATCATAAATAAAATCTGACTGTTTTCTAAAGAAAAATAATGGCAGCAAGTTTGGGGCTTACCAAATAAAGAATTCTAAAATAATTTCTGGGCTTATGCTTACAGATTTTTGCAGCATTTCATCAGCATAAATTTGACTATAAAACCAATTAAAGCATATTTTAAATTCTTGCTGTAATTCTTTGTAATTCTTTAAGGTAAAAATATAGTTCCAGTTTCAACTTGACATTGTCCATATAGTGCAAAGGCAAGTTCATTATCTTAATCATGTTAGTTTAAAGAGAAAATTGGATATTTAAGAACAGTGTTAAACATCTTTTTACCTTTTTTACTTTTCTTTTTACTTTTCTTTTTTCTTTCTTTCTTTTTTTTAAAAAAAGATTTTGATTCCCGCTCTTTTATCAAAGGATTTTGTACTTTTTGGCTCCTAACTGAAAACTTTTCTCTTTTACTTTTGACTGCATCTAATAAATGTCATAAAAAGAGCCCTCAGCAAGCAAACAAATAAATTCTAAATATTTTATTCACCCTTGTTATGCTAAATGCTAGATGAAATGCACAGCTGTAGATAAGCTTTATCATGTATATTAAGCTAGTAAAAAGGGATCACAAGCCAGCAGCTTAACATCGTGGAAAATTTAGTTTCTCAGATAGTTGTGACTCTCTGGTTCTTAAACCATTAGATACTGAGTGTGTCATACAGATGGCAAATTCATTCCCTGTGGAGTGATGTTGCTGTCAATAGCACTGTACCAGATGTACCATGAATATACACACAAGTGTTCATGGCTGGAATAGAAATGCCAAGAGGAAGCAAGAATGAGAGAGGAAAATTAAATGAATCAACTTTAATGATATCATGACAAGTTTTCCAATATTGAAATTAAACAGTTAATCAGTATTAAAAATTTAAATTATAGATGCAATTATACATGTATTGTTGCATATAAATGCAAAATAAATAAAAACATATTATTGCTATCCAACTCTCACTGGTTTTAGGGTATTAAGGATTTATGTTCATATTGTAGGGCTGTAAATCGAGCAGAAGTTATCATGCTTTCTCACTGATAGTTGAATTATATTTATACTGGTTTCTACTGGGATTTATATATAGATATCCTTTAGGATATAAAGTAGAAAGGTAAATAAACAACAAGCAGGAATTAATGTCATTCATAAAAATCCTTGCAGTTCTTTGTGGAAAAAAGGGCAATGAAAGAAGAAGAAGACAATAAAAATACCAATATAATAGTGTACAGTTTACTGTGGAGTATTAGCTTATGATTTTTTCCTTCATTGTGACACCTTTTTTAAAACAAAAAAGCAGAAAATTCTAATCACTTTTTAAATTTATAGTTAACTTAAATTCTTAAAGAACTAGTACCTTATGAATAATTACGATTTTGTGACTTTTTGATTGAAGGTTTTTTTTAATCTACTATTCTATTTTTCTATTCCATTTCTACAATAAGGGACAATAATGTCATTTGGTTGCTTATTTATTTACTAAGATACATTTATGCCACCTTTCTGCCTCTGATTAGACCATAGTTGTAATTCTTCAAAATAAATATTTGATTAATTTGATTTATTCAATTTGTATAGTCACTATTTCACATATATGGCTCTGGGCAACACTCAACAATTAAAAATAGCAAGAAGAATAAAAATATAAATAAAAGGAACATAACTATACTTAAACCACTAATAAAAACTCAGTTTATCATAGACCCTCATCATAATCAACAATTAAATACAATCAATGCATCCAATTCAATATAACTGCTGAAAAAGTTCATCACTCCTATTGGATCCCCAAGTGATGTAGCCCAGCCATATCTTTAGGACATTCCTATAAACCAAAAGGGTCAGGGCCTATCTAAGCTCTTGAGGATTCATGATCCAAAGGGTAGTGCCATGCCTGCCACAGTACAAAAAGAGTCTTTTCCAGGGTGCCACTAAATGACATCCCTGCAGCATGCCTCTTGCTGGCTCTGATGCTATGGAATGAGTAGATGAGACCAAGGAGAGGCAGTTCTCCATGTATATATCCCCACGCCACAATTTCATGTATGTACTGCAATAGTCAAGATGGAAGGCCACAAGGGCCTCCCAATCTAGAAATGGGTGAACCTGGTGCACAATGCACAGCTATGCAAAAGGCTCTCATGGCCGCAACTGCCATCTGCTCTTGAGGCAGGAGTTACACATCCAGAAAGACCCCTAGATTTTGCAATGGATTAGTTTGGGGTAATGACTCTCCTTCTAGAACAAGAAATGGTAAATCTCTGGAACCAATCTTGTTAGGGTTGAGCTGAAGCTTGTTGTTACCCATACAAATGCCTACAACCTCCAGATACTGAGACTGGACATCAACATGTAATTTGCTAGAGGCCGAGATATAAAGTTGTTATCATCAACATATTAATTATTTCTCTCTCCATGACAATGGATGAATTCACCTAGTGGTTTGGAACAAATAAAATATAGAACTATCTGACCTCTACTTTTGAAAACATCAGATTAAATAAGAGCAAACATTCAATTACCACTCAATAAAGCAATATTATATTCTGGGTGTACATCAGCTTCACAAGAAGGAATCCAAAGAATTGTTCAGGTGAAAGTCTTCTGTAATCTAAGAACCATTACTGTGAACGCCTTGTTCATTGTATATACTGTATCTATCATTCTTATTAAGCATGGGGTTTGAAACTGGGTTTCCATCATACTGAACTTTATATGATTAAATCCAATGTGTATTTAAATCCACCTGTGCTAACACAAATTCTAGCAAAAGTTTAAAATGAATGTATCTTAGATGTTAACATTGGATAATAAGACTCCAATAAGGAAAGAACAATAAGATCAGGAAAATCTTTTCTCTCTCATCTTTCCTTCTCCAAGAAGTTCCTAGTACTGATTACTTATTTTAAAGAATATTCCCTATTCATAGCCATGAATGTCAGATTACCAAACAGGTGCTATATGTTATTTGTTGATCAATTAGAAATATGTGTGCCATGTGAATGGTCTCAGAGTTGAAAAAAGTAATTAAATTTAGCGTACATGTCACATTTTCCCAGAGTACCCATAGTTTAACACTATTATTTTCATTTCATTCTCAAATAATATTATCCATATTATTAATTAAAGTTCCAAATAAGTTGCACAAGTTCTAAATAGTTCAATTATTCAAGGCCAGGAATATGAAAAGGTTTCTCTGATAAATAGAAGGTTACTGCCAGAGAAAGTTCTTATATACATAAGTATATTTAGCATGTCTACTTTTCCCGCTACCCAGAAAAGACAATAGGAAAGGTAGGCAATGCTGATCAGTATCTTACAAGTCAAAGATGAAATTTATATAATTTATGAAAAATGAGAAATGGATTCTATGATGATATTATAATGAGCCTGTAAGGAAATAATTGTTTTACCACTCTTGTAGCTTGAATCCCGCTCTTTAAATTGACCCTTGCCACTCATTCTGGAAAGCAGTGGCAAACAGTAATTTTACTGACAATGAAACTGTCAGCCAGAAAGAAGCATTTGTGAATGTGCTTGACATCTTAATCTGAAAGCTTGGAGAGCCACTTTAAAAAGATATTAATGAGTTCAACTATAGTACACCTTCCCTCCAAAAAAGAAAAAGAAAGCATACAGAAATTTGTTCTTCCTAAGAAAATATAGTGACTTGTCACATGTCACGACTTTACCAAACATGGCATAAAATGAAGAATGGAAAAGTATATATTGAAGCATCAGTACAGAAAAGCATTATTTTTCTCTATTAAACTCAACCATGCTCCATTAAACTGAATCCATAAACATGTGAGTGTGTGTGCATGTGTTTACCCTAGAACCAATTCTTTTCTGGTAGTAAAAAAAAAATTGGAATAGCTACAAATATTTCAGATGTATTTATTAGCATAGCTGGCTGGAGAATTCTGGAGGTTGAAGTCCATAAGTCTTAAAGTTGCCAAGTTTGGAGACCTCTGATTTAGAGCTATTGGAAAGGTGTAAGTGTCCACCTGTACAGACCAAATGCATCTTTTTTCATTCAGTGATTCAGAAGATAAAGCCATTTCACTAAAACCAGTTTGTCAAATGCAACTCTGTTAGGAAGCACAGCCTAAATTTTGTATGATGCTTTATGACAATCAGTATCACTTGAATGTCTACTTGTCTTCTCCCTCTCAATCTCTTTTTTATCAAACTTACTTTGTATTTGGAAAACTTTATTCCAAGAATGCAAGTTTGTAGTAGTGCTCAGAAAATATCCAGGCATAAAGTTTACTAAAATCACTGGTTTCATCAAGAAGGCGCGTCAAACCAGGAAACACTATTTTTGCGATTTCATCCTTAATGTTAATCAAAGAATTATCCTTATTTTTTTTCTATTGTTCTCATTCAATTGTTTTTCAAAGGGGAAAAGAAGTTCAGAACAATTCTCATGGTTGAAACATCTTGTCCTTGCATTTATTGAGTTAGGAGGAATCAAAGAATGTGTGTGAATGTCTGGAGCTTATCTGGATAAACGTCCATTTATTTTCTTTTTCTAAAACTTCAGTGAATATTTTTGAAAGTCCATTCTACCCAAATGTAGCAACTCCTAAATCATCCTGGCGTTCTGTGTATCATCTCTTTATGGATAACATCCAGGTTCACAATATGAAGGCTATGGAGTCCCATCCATTTCTTACAGCTTGTTCATTTGTTTTAGGAGGAAGTATAAAAAAGTATCAAAGTTTGGAACTGTGTGCTGTGGGCCAACTTGAGGACATACCAAACTTTTGTAGTCAAAAAAGCTGAACAATGTTTGGGCACAAGTGGAAAATCCAAATAAAAATTCCCTGGTTTAAAACCTAAAGAGGAGCTCTGATATCCAGATAAAAAATGTATTAAGATCATAAACATATCAATCCACCTTTAATAATATAAGTTCCCTTCCTGTTGCAGTTTCTGCACTGTAGAACACCTTTCCCACTGAAATGTGATGGGCTACTAACCCCTCTATCCTTCTGGAGAGCACTTAAAACCTGGCTTCTCCCCTTTCACCACCCCTCCCACACTCCCCAGCCATTAGAATAGGAAGAACAGGGGAGGATGAGATAGGTGGATGCATCAGAGAACTGTTGTTTGCTTTCGTTTTTATTGCTATTGATTATATATTATTTTTATGTGATTGATTGTAAGCTGCCCAAAGTTATTTTAAAATGTGTGGATATATAATATTTAAATAAATAAATTACATTCATCATATAAAATCTCCTCATGAGCCTTATTCTACTCTGAGATATAGATCTGGCTGTCAGCTTCAAAAAAAAAAAAAAGAGTTGTGCCAATTCATGGAAAATATATGGGAATAAATAGTGACTAGCCTTGATGGTGTGACTGCCTCAGAAGGCCATCCCTAGAAGACTAGTGGGCTTCCTTGTGCAACTAGTTGGCTACTGTGAGAACAGACTGCTGGATGTGCCCAGTCAAGGTTTAAACCTACAAAGCACTGGTTTCCCTGATTAATCTGCTTCTGATGTCTCTTCATAAATGGAACCTCTGGTTTCTCTAAACACATTGCTGAACTCTCAAGATGTGCCACTTTTTATTATCTCTATAAGAAATTTGCCATGTGTAAGCTCATCTTCAGTACTAAAATGTATATAGGTTGACATTTGAGTTCATTGCTGCAGTAGAAGCTGTTGGAATTCTACGCATGGCAAGGATTCAAATGGATGAACTTATGCATGTAATGAACTACTGTATATGTAAAATCAGCAACTCAGAAAATTAGTCTTTGGACTAAAAATAAGTTTACAGAAGTTGTCGAGCTATCTGAGACATCATTTTGTACTCTAGCACCATTAAAATATACTCCCAATTTTCTTTGCATTTAGTAGTGTCCCAGCTTCCTTCTATAAAAACAAACTCTTTCTGATATCATTTAGTCATCCTTGTTCTAGCATGCACCCATGTTTCATGTGAATACACACAGCATGAGCTAGAACTTGCTCTTAAGTCCAAAGGGAAATTGTTCACGTGTTAATGAGCTGTACCCTGAGGACATAAATAATATTTTATGCATTTTAGAAACTAATAGTTCCTTGAATTTTCATGCCTCATTTGTAAACTCTGTATGATTCAACAACTTTTGGGTTTATTCCAGCATTGAAATATTTCTCCTATAGCAAGAAGCAGGAAGATAGAATCAACAATTGTTATATGGGATTCTATGAGTAGATAGACAAAGTACAAAAGATTAAAATTATATAGATCACACTTTTCATAATTAGGTAAAATGGTAAAAATCTGAATATCTCATGCAAATATACATTTAAGCTCCAGCATTTGTTGCTGTGATCAAGAAAGGGAGCTATTTGGATTATCACTAGTATTTTAGTATTGCACTGAAAATGACTATGTAAGTGTACCATTAACATTTTATACATAGTCATAAAGAAAGGAAACACAAAACATCAGCTGCAATATTCTCAGTGATTTTCATATAAAAGTATACTTCTAAAGAAGGAATATGTAAGAGAGACACAATAAAACACAAACATTCTGAGTTAATAAATGAATTTCTGGCTAAAATGTATATATATAATGTATATAATCATTCTCCCAGCAGACAAAGGCAACGCCACGGTCATGATGAACACATCGGACTACTAATCCTAACTATCCAACTTACTCCAAGACCCCACTTACAAATATCTAAATACAGACCCCACCACCTAACTGGAAAATCCACCAAATCCAAAATAAAAGCCTCTCCCATCAGTGAAAAGATCAAGCAGAGAATCATCCCCAGAGAAAAATCATCCAGATGCCCTAAGCTCTATGGCCTCCCCAAGATACACAAAGAAGGAACACCACTCAGACCCATAGTCAGCTCCATAGGCTCACCTCTACAAAATCTTGCCAAATTTTTCACCAAACAACTCCAGCCCTACACAGAATCCATCACCTCACACGTACAAAACTCTTTCCACTTCATAGAAACAATAAAGAAACAAAACCTACAACCCAGAGACCTACTTGTGAGCTTCGATGTCATATCCCTCTTCACCCAAGTACCTATTAAAGAAGCCTTGACAGCTATCCAAAACAAATACAACCCCCCCTAAGCATATCCTATATCTGACCAACCACTGCCTAACCAACACATACTTCATCCACAATGGACAAAGATACAAACAGATAGAAGGAGCACCTATGGGATCACCCCACTCACCCGTCATCGCTAAATTATACATGGAACACTTTGAAACCAACGCTCTAGACAAATCTGAATGCAAACCCAAACTCTGGCTTAGATATGTAGATGACACTTTCCTAATTTGGCCACATGGGAAAGAAAAACTGGACAACTACCTCACACATCTCAACAGCCTACACCCCAAAATACAATTCACCATGGAAACAGAAATCAACAACCAACTTCCCTTCCTGGATGTCCTAATTTACAAAAACCCAATGGCTCCCTAGGACACACCATCCACTGGAAGAAAACACACACCAACCACTACTTAAATGCACAATCCCATCACCACCCTGCACAAATCAATTCCATAGCCAAGACCCTCATCTCCAGAACCAAACGCCTAGACCAGGGGTCCCCAGCCACCGGGCCGCGGACCGGTACCGGGCCGTGGATCATTTGGTACCGGGCCGCAAAGAAAATAAAAATAAAAATTAAAATGGCGGCTTTCTTCACCTTTGGTGAATGCTGCTGGGATCAGGGATCAAGGACACAAATGAAAGAAGGGGAGGGAGGAAGCAACCAAAGCCTGTCCTGCTCTCCGGCTCAGCGGCTTCGGTTTCCTCCTGCCTCCTTCCTCTCTCAGTTGCTCTCTCGCTCCTCCAGCAGCCCAGGAAGAAACTGCTTCAAAGAAGCCGGCAGGGTGGCTTTTCCTGTCGGCGCAGTTCCTCCGAAGCGCCCGTTCACCCTCACCCCGCCACCCGCGGTTCAATCCAGTGCTCCATTCTGCCTGCCTGCCTTCCTTCATTTCTGGTTGTTTCGGAGCAGCTTTGTATTGGACAAACCAACAGGAGAATAAATGCATGCATCACAGAACACAAGAACGCAGTCAGAAAAGAATAAAATACTTCCTCCCTTTTCCAGCAGCTTAAAGCCACAGGACAAGAAATTAATTGTGAGGGTACCAAATTAATTTCCAATACTGAACACTTCAATAAGAGAATAATCAGGTAAGCCTTCAAAATAGAGAAACACCTCCATAAGATGATTAAACGGGACGATACCTCCCACCTACCAGACATCTGGAAACTAGCCCTTATCAAGAAACAATTCCCAGCCATGAAAACCAACACCAGACCCAAACAATACACGACGCCACCACCAATCTCCCTCACCAGACTCAAACCCACCACCATCCAGAAACCAGACCATGGCTGCATCACCAGCTGCCACACACCCTGACCCCCAAACTAAGCAAACTGACACACACCATGAACATATAGCCATACCTCAAACTCAGAGCCAAACCTGGAACATTACATCACAGTCATCCGCTCAGGATATCACATCAAAGAACTCAGGATGTTGCAACACAGCCAACGACCCAGGAGATTAGAACACAAGACCCAGGATGTTACAACAATAGAACTCAGAAGGTCATCACACAGCCCATTACCCAGGTCATTACAACACAGGAAGCTGATAGACACACAGCCAGTACCTCAGCCACACAGGTTCTTACAAAAAAGCCAACCAATCTGAAAACATCAACCAATCAAGAAATAACAGCACAGCCAATAAGCCCGCTTACAATAGAGCCAGTACACTACACCTCCCCACCAGTATTTATAGAGAGACAGCAGCTCTGATCACACTTTGTTCACACAAGCACAAAGCCAAAAGCACCAGCCTGAAGATGGCAAGTGGGACCTCATCGAAACGTCACTAAGATACTCTCAATCTTCCACGGGAAAAGACCAAACACGCCAAAACCTGCATACCTCTACCCGTGAAAATCTACAAATAGATAGATAGGTAGGTAGGTAGGTAGGTAGGTAGGTAGGTAGACAGACAGACAGACAGACAGACAGATAGATAGATAGATAGATAGAAATTCATTTTGTCATATAGTTCTATATTCATTTTGTTTTTTACATATACAATTCAGTTTATTCTCCAAGGCAACAGAAATTTTAGATTATCAAAAATATGAAGGAGAAAATGGTATGAAAAAATAGATTGAAAATGATTTTCAAAGTACTTTTAATTGGTTAAGAATATAATATCTTCAATGAATAGAAATTTACATTAGACTGGGTTGCCTTGTTCATTTACCTTTTTAAGGTAAATGATAAAAAATACCTTTTATTTTGTAGAAGTAAATTGTAAATCCACTCATATTTCTTAGATATCAAGGAAAAATACTTATAAAGCAATACTATGTAAAAGGATTACCCATTTGTTGAATGACATTGTCAGCTTAATTATGGCAATGATTTTATTAATTAGAAATTAACTTAAATACTATGTTGCAGAAAAGTGTAAGATTCCATGGAAGTAGAGGAGTCATAGTTAAAAAAAATAACATTGTTTTCAAATAATACTGAAACATAGAAATGTCTCTTTTTAACATCAATTCTCTATAGGAATGACAGAAGATGAGTGATATTTTTCTGAGATTTTAGAAAACTTTAGTTGTTAAAGTTGGGTATTCCTTAAATTGCAAGATAAACAGACTTTAAGCATTAATTGAAGCAAGTGGGAAGCCACCAAGTTCCAAATATGAAGGATAAAAAGAAAATAGAGAAAAACATACAGAATGTTCTTTTACATTCATTTTCCCTTGAAATGGACGAAGTAAAACAATATTTGAGACAAGGGATAAATCCAAATGTTCTGTTAATGTGGTTTGTTACAGTTCATGAGACAGCCCAAAGTGTGCCAGACAGAATTTCCTGTCTGTTCTATCTTGAGTGGTATTGCCATAGCAGTTTACAAAAAAAAAAAAAAAATTAAGATGCAATAATTAATTGTTTCAGGTACAGAAATATGTTATTTAGTTGCTTCTCCTAATGAGGGTTGGTGCTTGAGTAGAAGATTAATTTTAACTAGTGGCTAGAATGGTAGAGTTAACTATCTGTATAGTAGTTGATAATTTTATAGAATCCTGATCTACTGGGGATATTGCAGCAAAGTGGTAACCCACACCATTTTTCCTAGCAAATGAAAAAAATGTGTTACTTAAGAGACTGTAGTAGACTAAACAGCTTACAGAATTAGCTGACTTTACCAATAACTTGTAGTTCTACTTCTTGTTCTCAGTTTTTTAAAAATAGAACTATAAGATCCATCTGTGTGATCATAGTTTCTGAAAACCCAACAATAAGGATCAGGATATTATTAAGCATATTCCCATCAAATTCATGGCAGAGTTGAGTTTTCATTAATTTTAGCTGATTTGTTTCATCAGTTCTCAAATAATAGTACAGATAAGCAACACTGTCTCTAAAGTAATAACGCAAACACTTCTGTTCTTTCATATTTATAAGTTAAATACAACATCTGTCCCTGGACAAGACATTGTAGCAGAACCACGTTCATCTATAGCAGCTAAAAATCAAAGAGTCTGGTAATACCTTTTAAGATTAACAAATTTTATTAAAAGGAACAAAGCTTTTGTGAGCTACAGCTGTTAGCCTAAAAAGATATTGCCAGACTCCTTCTGATTTTCCTTTTACAAGCCATTCTGAATTGCAAAAAGAAAACTGAGCTTAATTATATATATATTCCATAGGTCTGTTCATCTTCTAGACCTATGGAACAGCTGTCCTGCCCTACATAAGAGGTACTACAGACAAAATCAGTAAGATACTACACAGGCATCACATCAAGACTGCCTTCAAAACAGACAGAAAAATAGCAGCCATCCTAAGAAACCCCAAAGATAAAATTGACCTGCAAAACCAAGGCATATATCAAGTCCCCTGTGCATCATGCCCTGCCACATACATTGGACAGACCAATAGAAGAATAAGTATCCGCCTAGATGAACACAAAAATGCAGTAAAAAAGCTGGAACACACTTCCTCACTGGTCCAACACATGAAAGCCACAAGTCATAGCATCGACTTCAATGGCACCAAAACCCTAGCCGCTATAGAAAACCCCAGCTACAGAATTATCAGAGAAGCCATAGAGATTGAAAAAAGACCTAAAAGCATGAATAGAAGAGATGACTCCACCAGACTGTCAATTATTTGGAAGCCTGCACTCACAAACAAAAATATCTCCACACCACAAGCCAGGCAAACACCTGGGCACAAACAGACCCCCCCCCCGATACCTCCAGCTCAAACACACCCCAACCAGGCACCAGATGAAACCTAGCTTCCTAATAAATGATAGCTGTCCATTTACTTGGAGCCAAGATGCACTAAAAGCCTCCAATACAGGAAACACAATGTTGCCAGCCAATCAAGACAAAAAAAAAGCTACAAAGCAGACAGAAGATATTAGAAACACCAATCAAGCAGAACACAGCAAACTCCAAGACCAATAAACACAGACCAAGACTCCCAACCAATCAGGATGAAGAAAAAACCATTCTGGCACAGCAGTAGGCTAGCACCAAATTTAAAACAGAAACAGTCTGAATGGAAAGAAAACTTAAAATAGCATCACTAAACTCTGCTATGAAAATTGCAGTTTTATGTAATCATCTGATCCTCAGGATAGTCAGGCAAGGCTGCTTAGATAAGCCCTGTCTTAAAGAAACAGGAACTGACAAAAGGCTAGTTGCGTCTCCCGTCCTCTTCACATTAGTATGCAATGCTAGTTGCAGCCTAAAGCACATTAAACAGATTAGCTATGTTTATTGACATAATATAGTTTGGACACATGTTGAGAAATATTATCTAACTTATTAATAGAACTTACAATTTGTGAGCTGTGATAAATGCTTAAAAGGGAGAGGCAACCTTGCAAGTTGCTTTTCTATTACTTAAACAGTGTGCTAAATCTTACTTCCATAAAATAGTAACCTGTTTGTGCATAAACTGATAAATTTTAATGTTGACCTCTTATTCTTTTATTGGTACATTGCAGAGTATAATAGAAATATTTTAAGTAATCATATTCTACGTTTAATTCAAGCTTTAATTGTTGAAAGCCAGGTGTTTGAATTGCTCTTGTATTTGTTGAGTGGTGATGATGAGGATGAGGAAGATGACAATAAATATTAGAATTTACTTGTTTAAGAAGATTTTTAACTTTCCATGCTTCAGATATATTTCAAGCAAACTGGATTTTTTACATTACAGTTTAAAGCTTTAAAAAAATTAACAGAAAAGTATCCAAGAATTATAAGGAGTGGTGCCGTGGCTCAGCGGTTAAGAAGCTGGACTTGCTGGAAAGCCAGCAGCCCAGGTTCAAGACCAGAGCACCACACAAAGGGATGAACTCTCATCCTTGCCCCAGATCCTGCCAACCTAGCAGTTTGAAAGCATATAAATGTGAATAGATAAATAGGTATCACTTTGGTGGGAAGATAACAGTGCTTTATGATGTCATGTTGGCCACATGACTGGGGAAATGTCTTTAACACAAAGACATTTCAAAGGACTTTCAATGGAGATGAGCACCACCCCTTATAGTCAGCAACAACTAGTGGAGTGAACACTGTGAACACCCTTCCATTCCTAAACTCCCTTCCATTGGCAAAGTTTTATCATAAGAGTCTAGAAAAAAAATGTCTGGATGAAGTATGTTTGAGAAATTCAATCTTTGCTGATCTACTACTTCAAGGTAATATACAGATATCTAACACACTGAGAGACACAGAATTCTCCACTATTGTTATGGAATTCTCCATGATTAAATGTATCAACATAAAAGGTTTAAATATTAAAGAGTTTAAATATATTAAAAACAAGTACTCCTCTAAGGAATATTAACAAAAAGTAAATTAGTGCATTAAATAATAGGATGGATAAAGCCATACAAAAGTATCATACTATAAAAAACATACAAATAGTCCTCACTTAGTAATTACTATTGGAGCTGCTAACTCAAACATTAAGTGTTGAAGTTACTAAGCATAAAATCATCACATGACCAAGACTTACAATTTTAGCTCCAACTTTACTTCCCTCAATTCTACCTGATGATCTAATTTGGCCAATGGGTTACAAACTGTAATAAAGAATACAGGTATTCCTTGCTTACCAACTACCTCATTTAGACCAAGGGTCTCCAATCTTGGCAACTTTAAGCCTGGAGAAGTTCAACTGCCAGAATTCCCCCAGCCAGTTGAAGTCCTCCAGGCTTAGAGCTGCCAAGGTTGGAGACCCCTGATTTAGACACTATTCAAAGTTACAATGGTTAAATTGTAGCTTTGCAACCAGTTTTTGCATGTATAACTATCACAGTATCCCACAGTCATTGACTGACATTTGGGTACCTCACAATCTGCTTATGACAAGCACAGTTAATAGAAAAAAAATACGTGTGTGTGTGTCTGCATGTGCTTATATGTATATACATACAAATACACACACACACTGGCCAATGTTTTAACAATTAAAATGGATAAACCAAGAAAGTGACCTGAATCATTTTCCTATATTGGATTTACAAAAGACTTTGAAAAATTATGAAGAATCTCATGCAAAGGGGCAAAGGAAAAAATGAAAGTAAAGTTCTACAATACTCTATAAAATTATTTGAATGGACTAAAAAATAAAACTCATAAAAGTAAAAGGAATGAATATAAGTCTGACTGTTTTATTAAGGTTAACACTGGCATGTTATTGCTTTGGGTAGAGTGAGAAAAAGGGACTTTAAAACTAAATTTGTCACCTCCTTAACAATTCTCCTAGATTTCACACACTCTCTTGGTTTGTTAGTGTGTCCTATAAGAAGAGGTCATTTCTGTGCCTAGGAGTGATTAGATATATTCCACCATCCTTTCCAGCTGAGGCTAGAATCAGGTAGAAAGATAGAATAAGAAACCAATTGACAGAAATAAATTTTTGTTTCTTTTCATTAAAAAAATGTTAATATTCTGCAAAAAAGTACAATGCTTGATCAAGAAAGCATTACTGATGAACATTCTTCACTTTATGTTATGTAATATATATAATTGATGAGAATATCACACTATTAATATTATTAATTTTAATTCAGCATCATAATAGTTGCTGGATTAACTTTAGCCAGAATCCTTTTTCCCAGTCTGATATTCCCAGTTGTCTGAACAAAAGATACTGATTATACACTATCCTTTCAATATAATAGGCAACTTTTTTCTTTTTTGAATATTTTATCATGGTCCTGCTTTCATTCTAAAATATTCTTGTCTTGAAGCCCTTTCTCTTTTCTTTTCCTTTTGATCATGAATACATGGGATTTTTTTTTCTCTCTGTCTCCATCTTCCTGTGCAAATATCTGGCTATTTATCATTTTTAGTTTTTTCTATATTTTAGCTAGGAAAAAGGAAAAGAAAATAATTTTACAGAAACACTACCAAGAATAATTATCATAATACACTATGTTCCTTTAAAGAGTCATAGTATACTATGAAATAAGAAAGTTTTTTTGAGGGTACATACATAACACAGAGATAAAAGAAGATGACAACAAGTCAGACATCATTTCAGAAATCACTTCCAAAAAGAAGATCTATACACTAAATGCATACCAATATTTCCAAGAAGGTAGAGTTATTGCTTAGCAAATTGGGATATATCAGCTTAGCTGTCTTCTAGAATTTCTGGGATTCTTTTATTTATTTATTTTAAGAGACTGCAAATATTTATAGTAAAAATTACAGTTAAATTGCATGACCAGTAGAAAACACTGGATAATCTCTTCTTGGCAGCATTACACTGAAAATGGTAATCATTGTGGTTAATTATTGTAAGCTCCTTTTAGGCCAGATATGACTTCTAGATATTACTTCAATATAGCTCAAGGCTAGTTCTGACATTACTGTTTCAGTAGTAGATGCAGTTTAAGAAGCCAAGGCAGAATTTGTTGGAGTATTAAACCATCAACTTCCATTATGTTGGGATGAGTGAAGGTTGAACTTTGATTCTGATGCAAGTCTGGAGTTGTCAAAGTCTGGAATGGTTTACCTGATTCAGTTGTTTCAGCTACAAATTTTCACAGTTTCAGTCACAAATTGACTTCCATGAACATTACATCATACTTAGGTGGCTAGTAGAGGGGGTGTGCAAAAGTGTACTAACATGCCTATCATCTCTGTCATTGTATTTGCATTCTTTTATTCTTGTTCTTATTTTTGTTTGACAAATTCTAATAAATAAATGAATAAGTATCTTCTTAATTTGCTGAACTAGTTTCATCCAGGGAATGTCTTCAGACCTGTTGATTGTGAGCCTATCCTCACTGCCACAGAGATATTGAATTATTCCATAACATGTACTCATAGCATATGTTATGTGCATCCTGTATTGAGGATAGCATGTTTTGAAGATATCTTCATCACTCATCTCTTTATTCCTGTACAAAAAATAGCTCAGGTGTTGTGAGGACAAAGTATGGCTACAACAGTTAATTGCTACCTGATCTGTGGGCCTAGATTTTTTTCCCATTAGTAAGCTGTCTCTCATCCAGCAGCATGGAAAAATGTTAAGTTCTCTAATACTTTCACATATAAGTTACAAGTTGGTTACAACAAATGTGCATTCTTTTTGAAAAATAGGAGATTTCTCCTTTGATAGGCAAATTCAGGGGAATCATCCACCAAATTCTCCTGGAAAAAAAATTCAAAATTTTGTATGTTACCAATCTAAACTGGAGGTGACACAGATTCTTTCAAGGACACTAGGCAGAACACTGCATTAAAGCCTCTTTGTTTTATGCCACTTTGTTAAGGTTATATTGATAGCAAGTTGGGCATAGTTCTCTCTTCATGAACAGATTATAGGCACATTCTCTGTGAATTGTGTGCAAGCCACTATCAGCAGGCATTCTTTTGGCAATAAAAGACACTATTTTAAGCAAAAGTTCTCAGGAGTTTGTCAGGGCTGCCCAAGGGGACCAAGAATAGTGAGAATCTTGTGGTTTGAATTTGGTATCGAAAAAAAAGAAAGAAAGTGTGAAAAGGGCAAGCAATCAGAATGTTAAAATATTGCATGTTCTATGATACAAAAATGGAAACTTGATTTATCCTGAGTAAATCTAACACATTCATCAAAACAGCCCTTTGGTGCAATGGTGTAATTTGAACCATGGCCTGGAGCAAGGACCTTTCCCATATTTCATACACATTTATGCTATGTTGAAAATGCAAGAAATGTGGTTATCTCTATACATTTGGCCAACTCAGCTTTAAATCTCCCAAAAATGACTCAAACTCTGTAGGAATAAAAGGTATTTTCACACAACTAGAGTTTAGAAAAAAACAAACTAGAGTTTTACACAAATAATCATTAAAGGTACTCCCACTTAATAATCCTGACTGGGACTGGTAACTCTATCTCTAAATAAAGTTGCTAAGTCATACATTTCATGGCTGTGCCTGTGCTTTCCATCAGACTAGAAACTATACACTCAATTTCACACCTTCAGCTTTGGTTTGCTTCCTAACCACTCCTAATCACTTCCTAACCACTGTAATATAAGAGCCATGGTGGCACAGTTGTTAGAATGCAGTATTGCAGGCTACTTCTGGTGACCACTAGCTGCCAGCATTTTGGCAATTCAAATCTCACTGGCTGAAGGTTGACTCAGCCTTCCATCACTCCAAGGTCAGTAAAATGATGAGCCAGATTGGTAGGGGCAATATACTGACACTGTAAACCTCTTAGAGAGGGCTGTAAAGCATTGTGAAGTAGTATATAAGTCTAAGATCTATTGCTATTGTAATGGTCAAGTACTTGCTTATCTATACTCAGCGAAAGCAATGCAATCATGCTAACAGACTAGGACTGAGAGCTACAGGCACTCTACCAAACAGCTTACTCTACTTAAATCTCCTTCTCTCTAATCTCTTTGCTCTGTAATGGGGGATGAAGCAAGTAATATTTTTGTAGGCAATCTCTTCTTTGCCTGACCCTCCTGACTGTTGGCACACAGCTTTCAATGTGTGGAAGAGTAAACAGCTTACTCTCTTGAAATCCTTTCCAATTTTTCAAGAGTTGAGACTCACTTTTTTCTAGGAGTTGTGTAAATGGCCTCCACATCTACCATTCAATTCCCAGAAAAATGTTGCTGTTTTAAAGATTTGCAAAAAGTGTTATGTTTGGAAGCCTGGGCCTTCCTCGTAAGCACCTTATTTTTAATTAAATCTGAGGCACTATATAAACATTATTGTGTTCTACAGAAGTTCTATTTGTTGGTCCGCATTTTGAGCGGGAGTTTTGTTTGTTCTGATTGGCTGAGCAGCCTGACAGTGTACTATAAAAGGGAGCTGTCAGACAGCATCAGCTGTTACCTGTCAGCTGGCCGATTCAGCAACATATAGGCAGAGTAGGGTAACCTTTTTCTTTGTTACAATGAACATTGTTTCATTCTTCAATGCCTTCCTCAGCTCATTCTTAGAAAGAACATAATAAACATAAACTGATCTTGCATAACTTGAGTATTAGTTAATCAACACATGTCCAAGCCTCCTTTCAGACATGCAATCTCCCAGATGATTTTGGACCCGGAGTATTTCTTGCTCAATATACATCACAAAATTGTTATTTGGGAATAAAACTGGAGAAAGGTGTACTGCTTATGCCAACCCATAGGAAAGGGGTAGGATATACAATAAATTTAACAAATAAAATATTTATCAATAAAAGTTTCCTAGGAAACAGTTGTTAGGAGGGTAGCTAAGTAAAAATCCTGGTAAACATAAAAAAGTGATCTGCTCTTTATATATTGCTAACAATAATTTCAGTAGAGGTCCACTCTGCAAGGCAGCACTACCTCCACTCAAGTGTAGCATCAGGCAGGACATGGATAGCTGAAGCTGAATATAAAAGGCCACCATGAACATTTATCTCATATGTTGTCCTTAAATGTTATGCATTAATATACATAGTTCCTTTTTTCTGACTACAGTGTCTGTCACCAATATATATTGATTCTTCAGTCTGGCTGACTATTGCTCTTCCCTGGGGCAAGACCTTTGAGACAAACACAAGTGCTCCCATTTCCTTTCAATTGCTAACTGAAGATGGCAGGAAATAGCTAGTTTTCTTGAGCAATTTTGCCTGTCATCAGTAATAATGCAGGAATAGTGGAAGCATCTGATTTCAGAATATGAACTATGTGACTTTTGTTTGTTTCATTTGTTGATCTTATTTTAAAACTTGGGGTAAATTTTGTTTTATTTGAGGTTTCAAGAATTTCACAGCAACTTACCTGAAAGATCTGATATCTGTACTCATTGCTGAGTTACATTTGCAAATAACTCAGGAAGCCAGTTGGGAGGTATCTATATTATGGCTCCCTGACAAAAATTTTGTAGCCTTAGAAAGAATATTTAGCTGATGCTGTGGGGTCATTTATTGATGCTCATTGAAAATGACAGCTTACCTTGCCAAACAGCTCTGCCATTCTCAAGAGGTATGTAGATTTCACTGCAGGTGGTGGGCACTTTGCTTTAACTGTATCCCTTGATGTCAAAAGTAGTACGCCATTTATTCCTCATGAAATCTTTCCAGTACTATTGCTTATCTATCATAAATTGTTCTTAAACTTAAATTCTTCATTAGTGTGAATAATACGGACACACACACAAACACACACATATGTGCATGCATACAGAAAGAGGTCCATTAAGAATACTATAATACTTCAGGTTAGAAGAAATAGACCCAGCCTGGTTTGTAATAACTGTTATACATACTGGGCATTTAGGCACAGAAAGGAAAATATTAGGATAAATAACATATTAAGAGTCCTTTTACTTCTCTCCTGTGATGAAAAATATCTTCATAGCTATTCAGTTCCTATTACCTCTGCGCAGACCTGACACTATTAAACAATATGGGTCTCTCAATATGTAGGGGAAATGATGTGGTTAAAGCAAACCAAGAATAGTTCAAAAATAGAATTTGTATTGCACTGGATTTGTTCCAAAGAAGCCCAAACTTCTGCAGGGTGTAAATGAACTATATTAATATGAAATGATTGCTCAGATTAATTTTCATATAACTAAATCTATCATTATACTGCATAAATCTGCCATACCCTTTTCTTGGATTTCCATCTTCCCATTTCCTGTATATAAGTTCCTATGAGTCTATGAGTGAACTAGCCACTAAGATCTTCTCATGAATGGATGCCACACCTCCTGTTGTTTGTCTGGAATCTCAATGGAATAGAATTAACAACAATAATAGTGAATAAATAGTAAATAAAAGACATGTATTTAAAAAAAAATCAACAAAATTAATATTTGAGAAATAAAAAAGCTGATCTACCTACAAGTGCCATCAATAATTAATCTACAAATAAGTACAGTGTTATAGATGGAAAATATAGGCAAAGATAAAATCACGTAATTGGAAAGCACAGATATAAACAAAACAGTTCCCCAACTGGTGACAATCTTCCTAAGTTTTTTTTAATCAGAAGATCTACACAGAACTACAAATCAAGGAATAGTATCCTACAATTCTTGCATGACCTCCAGCTAATGCTAATTGACAAAAACAAAATTCTAGCTGCTTCTTCCAACTTAAAGTTTTTGGATTTATAAAATGCTTAGAGTCTATCATCAACCTTCCACCCACTGTTACTGTTTACTGTATCAAGATCAAGTAATTATATAGATCCCTGCCAAATGTTGAAGGAAAAGATGCACTCTACTACAAACCTAAATATTAAATATGTAATGGGCCAGATTACACTAGCATGACATGAAGAGTGAATGATTCTAGTGCAGCTGTAGAGATTAATAAATATTTTTATTCTACATATTTTTTAACTTTTGTTAAAATATGATCAATATGATGATTATCATCATTATCATTACAACAGAAGAAGAGTTCTGTTAGATAGTTGACAAGATTTAATGCACCATTAAAACAAACCTTCAGATACTGGGACCCAGAATTACCAGTGGGAAGTATAGAATATAAATTTCTGGGATTGAACATTGACATATAATTCATTTCACAATTCTTTTGAAATATGTCTTTTTAAAAATCCACTATTGGAAAAATACATGAAGAACTTCACTTATTTTATTAAATAACATTTAATAAAATCCAAGATCAACTATGTCTTATTCCATTCTTTTTTTAATGTTGACTAAACTATTTACAAAATGGTTTCAACTGTACTGGTTTTTAAAACAACTACAATATGATAATATCTAATATAATATATGATAAGCAGTTTGCTCTAGTGGTTAAGGCACTAGGCTAGAAACCAGAAGTCTGGAATAATTAGAAATGTATGGAAATCTGTATTTGTAACAAAGATGTCTAAGTACTGTTAAAGATATTCAAGATGTGTAAAGAGAAAAAAGTTGAATAAAAACAAAAAAAAATAGAAATCAAGAGTCAGTCTTAGGCATTATATCTGCCTGAAGACTTTGAGACACTCTGTCTCAGTCCCACTCATCTCTCAAGATTGTTGATGTGGGGAAAATAGGAAAAATTAGGAGAATTAGGTATGCATGCTGCCTTTAGTCATTTATTAAACAAAATAACAACTGGAAATAAACAAACAAACAATAATCTTTATTAAAGCCCAATAGGTATTAAAATAGAGTTATGAAACTCTTCACCTTGTTATGATTAAAAATATAGAAAAATATGAGGGTGGTTAAAAAGCATGGTGGAAAAGTGATACAATTTAATGTAGCACAGATGATAAAATGAAGGGAGAACCCCATGTAAAGCACTTCAACTCCTTGGAAAGCAAATGACATAATCATCATCATCTATCCTTACAATTTTTTATGCCATTTGCTTCCCAAGGAGTTGAGTGCTTTACATGGGATTCTCCCTTCATTTTATCCTCAGAAAGTCCCCATGGTCACATGATCAAAAATCAGATGCTTGCACCTGGTTCATATTTATGAATAGTTGCAGTCTCTTAGGGTCATCTGATCACGTTTTGCAATCTTCTGACAAGCAAATTCAAAAGGGAATCCAGATTCACTTAACAACCTTGCTAACTTCACAAATGCAATGATTCACTTAACAACTGTGGCAAGAAAAGTCATAAAATGGAGCAAAACTCACTTAATAAATGTTTCACTTAGCAACATAAATTTTGGGCTCAATTGTGGTCACAATTCATGGACTACCTATACAAATTTGTACTAGGCGTTCCCAATTACATTTAGCCCTTCATTCAGATGAACTTGTCTTATGTGTCACTTTGAATAATTTCAGGACAATTCTTAATATATCTCTTTAAAAAAAAAATAGCAACCCTAACATTCAATTTGTATTGTAACATTACAAATTTAGTATTTTATCTCCATTCAAAGACAAATTTATATGAGCATACACGTGCATCTTTATGGTCATTTAAATAAACATTCCCAATGACTCACTCAGAAAATTCACCAGATTATAATATTTTTGTAATAGTCCAGTGACTGGTAAGAACATAAAATAGCTCTATTAGGCCAAAGCCCATATTAGTCTTACGTTTTGTTAGATACAGATAATCAGAGTTGGAAGGGACCTTGTAGGTCATCTAATCCAACCCCCCGCCCAAGTGGGAAACCCTACACCATTTCTGACAAATGGCAGTCCAATCTCATCTTGAAAGTCTCAGCTGATGGCGCTCCCACAACTTCCGAGGGCAAGCTGTTCCATTGGTTGATTGTTCTCACTGTCAGAAAGTTTCTCCTTATTTCCAGGTTAAATCTCTCCTTGTTCAGTTTCCATCCATTATTCCTGGTCTGGCCTACAGGAGCTTTAGAAAATAGCTTGACCCCTTCCTCCCTGTGGCAGCCCCTCAAATATTAGAAGACTGCTATCATGTCTCCCCTGGTCTTTCTCTTTACTAGACTAGCCAAGCCCAGTTCCTGCAACTGTTCGTTGTAAGTTTTAGCCTCCAGTCCCCTAGTCATCCTGGTTGCTCTTCTCTGTACTTTTTCTAGAGCCTCAACATCTTTTTTATAATGTAGTGACCAAAACTGGATGCAGTACTCTAGGTGTGGTCTTACTAAGGCTTGATAAATTGGTATTAGTACTTCCCTTGTATCCCTCTGTTAATATCCCTCTGTTAATACAACTTAGGATTGCATTAACTTTTTTGGCGGCTGCTGCTGTTTTTGAAGCTGTAGTCCATCTGAGGTATTGAAAAGAAAGAGATGTAAGTTTATCCTTCTCTCATTTTCTAACTGGTATTTTGAGCCATGTTGCCCCAAGCCAGATGTAATATTGAAACTTCAAGACTAATAGCTCATGACATGCCTGTCATAATTATCCAATTGCCTTTCAAAGTCATCCAAATAACTGACCATCACTTTATGTCTTGTGGTAATAAATTCCACAGCTTAATCATATTTTGAAGTAATATTATATATTCCAGTCATTCAAATGAAAACTGTTTTCCTGCCTAGTATATGCTAGAAGAATCAGCATATTCAAATGTTCATAACAGAAGAACAGTCAAAATATATCTATGGAGGCCAGAATCGCAATTGTTGTGAGGTCAAATAATTTTCAACTGTTTTAACAATTTTCTTCTTACAGATCCTATTTCTCCAAAAAATTAATAATTTTTAAATTTCTCCAACTTTTAATAATTTATGTATTTCAGTTGCTCAGTATTTTGTAATATTTTTCAATTCTTTTCCAGCTATTCTACCATTATTTCATATTGCCACATCTACAAGTACAACTTAGTGTCCTTCAATGACCATTATATCCAACATGTTATGTTTTGGGTGTAAGTCTGTCTAAAGTCCTTAAAATGTTTGTATTATCTCTCTGGAACATTTTTTCAGAATTATCTTCATACCAAGACTTTAGGATATCAGGATCTGAATAAATATTGTATTAGCAGCACAAATTGTAAAAGAGCAAGTTAAGGAAAATAAATTATTGTTATTGTTGTTGCTAATATTCAGTCAAATGATTGTGCCTGAGGTCCAGTCTGCTGCCTTGTTTTATTATTTGTCATATAATTAATATTTGCAAAACAGAGAACTTCCAGTGGCAAGGCAAGGACGAACAGAGGTGCAGAAGCCCGTCTGTGGTTTCAGTTAATCTCTTTTTGCGGTTGGCATGATCCTTTGAGGTTGCACGAGTCCCGGAGAGATTCGTGCCAGCGTGGGGAAGGCAATCCCCCTGCAGCGAAGAGGAGCCCTCCAGAGCCCAACGAGCAAGAAACAGTCCCCTATCAATGGCGGCTCAGAAGTCCAGACTGCCACCGATGTAAAGAAGTGAGTGAGTGACAGTTTGTGAGATCATTGGGGAAGAGTGTGGCAGAGAAAATTAGCGGCGGAGAGGAGGATTGGAATGCCATAGATTTTTATAAGGCTGTTACAAGTGTCTGTCTGGAGCCCTAAAAGAAAGCAGCCAAAAAGCGGATGTGAGGCAAGTGAAAGTGAAAGGGCTTGGCAGACAGAAGAAGAGAGGGGACAATAATGAGTAAAAAGGGAAGTTTACAAGGTTGGGAGACTAGTGTCTGGAAGGTGCCTGGAAGTTGTGGAGGATTTGGACTATCTCATTTGATTTTTATTCTGATAGACTTTATTAAAGCAGAAACAGAAGAAGATCGAAGCTGATGGAAAAGAGACAGAGTGGCACCACAGGCGATACTTAGAAACCCCAAAGTTATCATAACAATATAATTGATATAAACCACTTAACAGCCCTTAAGGAGCATACTGATCTAATTGAGGAGGTGGTTCCATCTGAAGAAAATCAGGAAAATTGAACTTAGGAACGCTAAGACAAAAAGTAAAAGTGGAAGCTTCCGAATGTGTGGAGATACCGTGTAATTGCAGTCACTACTCAGAATTTTTTACCTCCCCACTTCTGGTGCATTTGGAGTGAAAGCTCTTAAATTTATAGATGGAAAGCTAAAAACTTACTTCAAAATTCCTTTCCCCCCCTTTTTTACTCCCCTTTTTCTGTATACATTTGCTCAATTTTCTTTTCCCCTCACCATCTGGCGCTATGATGAACTATCTCTCCTTTATTCTCTCTTTATAATGATTATAAATATGCCTACTGGGGAAAGGAAAATTGATTGTTGTATCTGATTGTTAAATAATTGAATTAATTGATTTAATTGATTTATTAATAATAGTGATAGTTATACTTTGATTAGATATATAGGGAAAATAGTAAGAATATTAAGTATTATTTAATTAATAAGAATAGGGTTTTATGTATTAATATTATAATTTATTGTGTGACCACAATTAATCTACTTGGGGATGAATGTAATAGTGTTTGTGTTTAAGAATATTTAAAATAAGGTTAGATAAATACACATATTTATTTATAATATTTAAATATAGTTGGATTTGGATATAATATAATA
>NW_020769310.1:35734275-35748573 GCF_900518735.1 Pseudonaja textilis
AGATAGATAGATAGATAGATAGATAGATAGATAGATAGATAGATAGAGAGATATATATATGAAGATATAACAATAGTTACTAAATAACAGAAAGTATCATGATTCTAATAATCATGGTTCTGCATGATTACTTGGAACTTTTTTTTATAGAGAGATGTATTTCTACCTATCTATTAGCAGAAAGTGGAAAGAATTAAATGTCAAATAATCTAATAAAATAGGTTTAACATAACTGAAAAAATGAGAATGGCCTCAAAACAGAAAAAACAAAATCCTTTTCCCAAGCTTGTCCATTTTACATGATCAAATTAATTGTAAACCTTAGGTCTCAACAAATCTTTATATGGAATTGTTACCCACTTTTGAAAAAAATTCTGTAGCAGAGCTGCAATGTGTTTTGTTCAGTAAAATATTTTCTAAAAATAAGCCAAGACAACTTTAAAAAGTTGAAAAACAGAATCATTGAGAGCCAAACTTAAAAAATTATTACTATTGTTATTATTGCTTTAAATCACTTGTTCTACATTGTTGTAATATTAATCAATATTCAGATATTTTCCTTAAGGTCACTGCATAAAAATGCCCCATTTCCAAAATATTTTCTAATAACGTATTTTTGAATTTGCATTTACTGCATTTTCTCTCATGATGATCAATGTTATATGAAGCACTGAAAGATAAATATGTTTGCTGAGTTAACACCTCTGGTTTCTTTTTTTTAATTGAGTCAGGTGAACCTGTAATCTGAAATAATTTCCTTCAAGCATGCTTAAATATTTTGATAGACATCTCAGTCTCATTGTTCACTTGTAAGATGAGCCAAAGGAAATCTTCTGTTTAAAGCTCCTAGCAACAGAATCCACTGAGCTATTTCTCAATGTCAGCAACTTACATTAAAAACACAATGTATTTCCCATCACTCATTCTTTTAATAACCATTGGCCATTTAATAGCCACTTTCTAGTGCTGGAATTTTCTGGTGGTAATAACCAGATCTAATGCTTCTTAGCATTTTGTGGTCAACCAACATTGAGTAGCTGCTGCCATGTATCTGAGCAACATTTACTAATACTGATATATGGTACATTCAGAATGAATCTATCTGAATATAGTTGAAAGAGAAAAAAATGAATTTTAACAACTGTACAATCAGGCTGCAGTGTAACAAAATTGACAGAAGTGAAGAACGTCTGAATACTTTCTGAATGGTAACTATGACTTTATTTTGGGTTTTGCTTCAGCTTGCTCACAAGCTTATCTTATACTTTAGGAGTTTGTTAAAATCAAAGTATATACAAAATATATGCAAAATAAATCCCCATCAAGTGATATACCTGTTATGTAACAATATACCAGTTATGTTTAAAAAAATGAACTTCTAGCTGAAATATTTTTAGGCTAAGGTAAATTACACCAAGACAAGTTCTATTTGAAAATTTTAATTTTTTTAAAAAAAATTAAGAATTTAATGTTGCTGCCAAGACATTCCAGAGCAGGATTAGGGTTACATATAGAAGTGAATGAAAACCTGTACACAAGGTCATAGTCAGTCACTCACCCATTTCCCAGTTGTGGTTTTTCTCAAATCTGGATTTCTAAAAGGCTCATCAAAGACATTTACCACCCTGAATTTCACAAAAAACCAATAATCCCGGGCAGGGGAACCAAGCAAAGATTAATTCTAACCTGTTGCAATGATAACTTTTGTCCTAACTATGCTCCTTTTCAAGATGAAGAGGAATGGTTCAAGTTGAAACATTGGACAGGTTTTGGGCATAAATGGATTTTTTTAAAGTAAATAATGAATTTATTCATAGATTAAAAGGGCTTTTTTATTTTTTAGACCATCATGTTGCATAAAAAATAATCTAATTGTCAAGAGTTGCCCACAAATGAATTGGCAATGAACGGAACTGGGTCTACGGATGTCTGCATAGGGGAGGATGTCAAAATCTGTGAGAAAGTGGAGGTGATATTGCTGTTGAAGCCCCACCCCTTTTATAATGCCTATGCAAAAGGGATTAACCTTCAGTGATGATACAACTTTGCCATTTTGCAGACTTTCACATACATGGATGCTATTGAAAGGATCTTTGAGTTACATTTCTTCCAAATAAAGGAAGAAAATGAATGAATTGTCAATTAGTAATCTGATATTTCAATATCTATACAGTGTGGTGTATAGGAAGTAGTTCATCCTTTGTCTACTTTTCATGAATTTCTAGTCAGGTATGACAACATTTGAAAAAAATTCTCGTGGTTAGTACAAATCATTGCTGTTTCACTCTTATAAAAGAAATGAATATCATATATAAGGATATAGAAAATTATGAATTAACTTCAGCCTTGCTTTCAATAGTATTTTTGTTTCTTTTTCAATGAATCTATTTCATATATTGGTAGCAGAATAGTAAGCAAACAATGGTTATTAAGACAAAGTACAAATTAAGTACTTGTAATAAAGTATTTGTAATAAAGACAACGAACTAGAGACAATAAAAAAGAATTGCTTTAAAAAGAGCTATCTAGAAGTTTAAACTCTTACTTGATCTTATGATTTGATTTATTATCAAAGAGCTATATTAGTAATAATAAGTGCCTTAATTTAAGTCACCAAGAAACCACTTGGAGCATCTCCAAATTTGCTTTATACAGAATTAACTGGCATGGGGCACTTAAATGGAAAAGATGGCCATACCAATTAAATAAATAAATATAACAAGTAAGAGAGAAGTCTCAGACCTCCTCAGATTGGTTTCTGTGTTGTTTTCATTCATCTGATACTCAGTCTTTTGCATTGTTGTTGTTAAGCTTTTCTACCTATTTGTTCTTCAATTTGATGTTTGTGTATCTTGTACTCAAACAATCTTTGAGCTCCTCATAATAAGATATGTTTGTAAAGCTTCTAAGATCCAAGCAAGAATTCTTTCTATATCTCTATAATAAAATCATGCTGTATCACACCTTACTATAGAGCCTCAGGCACATGTCTCAGTATTTATATTTTAACATGTCATCAGTTTAGCACTGTCAAAGGTTAGCACAAGAATTACCATTGCTGAGTAGAGATTTACTTATTTCTTACATGGTAGACTTAAATTGGATTTAAACATCAGCCATTCATATATAAGACACCCCATATTCCCGCCCCCACAACATGTGCTCTAAATTTAATTAAAATAACTGAAATGAAACTAGAGATAATTTGTTTTTCAAATAGTCTGCCACATGCTCCATTTACATAAAACCCATTAGTTTGCATTAAATACAAATTAGCTGCTGATATGAATTAAATCTCACATAAATAGTTCAGAATAGCCTCAATTCCACACATTTTAATTAATATAACAGTTAACTAGATTTATTTGTAAGGTAATCAAAACTCTTTTTCTTTCATTCATCAGCACAGGCCTCAAGACAGTAGTGGACAGTAGCCCTCCAACATTGGCTGTTTGAGAAACTACATTGGAAAAATACCAAACTCTTAATATATTCTTTCATTATGTAAAAAATATAGAATCAAACCACTAGAAAGATAAAGGAAGGATTTAATTTATATAATAGTACTTGTACTGATGGCGGCTAGACTAATATATGCACAATACTGGAAAAACGAAAACACACCTCCAGAAACAGAGATAATAAGAAAAAATATGGCATGTGCATAATCAGATAAGTTAACTCTAGAATTAAAAAAGAAGGAGAATCTAAATACTATGAAACATGGAATAAATTTTATCAGTGGTTACATAGAAGAAGGCAAGGTCAGAACATAAGCAGCTATGATGGTTAAAATAATTAGTAAATAATATATAAAACAAGGAGATTATAAATGACAAAGTAAATGTATATATGTATAACAATTGTAATACCAGATCGGCCACATCATGTTGCATTCTTATAATTAAAATTAAAAAAGAAATTTAAAAAAGAAAAAGAAAAATGGTATCAAGAAGTGTTTTCATTGAGGGTTTGTTTATTATATTTAAATGGCTGCCCATCACAAAGCAAGACTCTGTGTAGCAGACAATTAAAAAAACTAAAAACTTATTAATCACTTATAATGATAGTAGTGTATATATTAATTTTAATTACTAAACAAATCTAAAATACATGGGTTGATCTAATTTGCAAATAATGTTAGAGGAAACATTTGAAATTCTTAATTCTTTTCATGAAAAAAAAACAGATGTTAATTTCTTTTCCTCTTTTAATCAGAATCTTTAAAATGGTCTGTCTTGATATTATTATTCATTAGTAATAGTGACTAATAACCACATTATACTGAGTTTTCTTCAAAGTAAAACTACCAAAAAAATTAATTCTGTTTGTCCTCATTTTTAACATTGTCATTGTTACCGGGCCTAACTTCCTTTTCATAGAAACTTTTTCTTTTCTGACAAAATATCTCAAAACATTTTTGAAAAGAAATATCTAAACTGGGGTTAGACAACACACCTATTCATATATATCTTCAAAGCAAATGCGGTGTAATTGAGTTACTAATAATTTTACTGATCAATTGCACATTTTTTCATTGGTGCTGATTCTACTTTAAAATTATTTTGGACCCAGCTAAAAGTAATAGAAAATCAGCTCTCTTGAAGCAAGCTATAAGTATGTTTGACTCCACATTCCTACCCATCCCTTCCACCAAGCTGTCTGCTCTTTAATTTTGCCCATTTCCCCTTTCAATCCTTTCTTTCCTATTTTTTTGTTGTTTATTTAGAAGACATTGCCACTGTGAAATCCAATTGGAAAGTAACCCATCACCGCTTTTTCTTGATTCCAATAGTCTGTCCAAGTAAGTTCATTAATCACTGATGAAACAAACATTTGATGCCATTTTTATATGAATGGGCAAGCATTTCTTAGTACTTTGGGGATAAAGGTTTTTACTTGTTCCTTATATGTGCTTTACTTCTTAACATAAATATCTAACATATGGAAGGTTTCCCAGCCAACTTCTGGGGTGAGTTTTTCTCAAGAGCTTTCTATAGATTTTGACAGAGTGCAGAATATATCTGTCATCTACCATTGTCAAGACAGAGTGGGTGTCACCACCTCTTCAAATTTCCTATAAGTCTGTTTCCAGAGAAAGAATGCTGTCATTATAAATGAGAAGTTGGACTCCTGGTAGATTGTTTACACAGCTTAAAGTTGGGAGAAGACAGATAAAAATAATGTTATATATAGCATTCACTGGACTTTCATTAAAAGCCGGATAGACTGATAGTTTCACGGTGGGTCATTTGTGTCCTGTGTATTTATAATTAATGTGAGTTCTCCATATTAAAGAGCTCTGAATTATTTCACTTTCTATATTTTAGCATCATATTTTTTATTTATTGGTCCTTGATATTTCAAAGCCTTTTGCAATTAGATTGCTTTTCACTGAATATTAAATCTGCAGTTGGTAGTTTATTGAATATTTTCAGCTGGTGGTTTATTGAATATTTTCAATATTTTCATATTTTTTCAGAAACTTTTGGCTCAGATGTATTTATTATGTGTCTGAGGAATCTGTATAGCACTAGAGGAACAGGCACACAAATTCAATTAATGATAGCAGTACTGGAGATTTCACCCAAAAATAACCATCAGAATCCATAACTCTCTTTTCAATCTGAGTTTTCAAAATATATTGCATAATGTGTTACATAAATAGATATCCATCTTGATAAAGATTAAATAATATTAAGTACATGCAGAAAGCTAATATGAAATTGAGAATTTAAAATATGAAATAACAAAATGAAATGCTAAATTCAATTACGCATTTGCTGTTCTTCCATTATCAGCTTATACTGTAGTATAATATTCACCATAAGTATGCCTATAGTCACACTCAGTCATTACAACTTGGATGACATAAACTTATAATTTCATTCATAATTAGTTTTTCATTCATAATCCCACCTATACCCTTATTTCTATGCTCATATTCATTAACTTCATTCAATAAGATCAGGTCAACCACTGAGATATTACATCCATTTCATTTTCCACCTGTTCTCAGCTTTACAAATATGCAAAAATGTACTATTTCTATTGTATAATTTGTTAGTGAACCATTTATTCTTTTTAATTTTAAAAAAAGATATAAACCTGCCAATTTCCATCCCGTGGTATTACATTTAATATAATGTTTATGGGCCCTCCATAAGGTAATAATCAGACCAGAAAAATACTGTGGACATAATATATTTAGATTTCAGCAAGGCATTCGACAAAGTAGACCACAACCTACTTCTTAGTAAGGTAGAAAAAAGTGGAATAGATAGCACCACCACTAGATGGACTCACAACTGGCTAGCAAACCATTCTCAACAAGTAGTCTTTAATGGGTCTAAGTCTACATGGAGGGAAGTAAGCAGTGAGGTGCCACAAGTTTCTGTCGTAGGCCCACTACTCTTCTTAGATGTGGGAATAGAAGGGGAACTTACCAAATTTGCAGATGATACTAAGCTGGCAGGAATAGCTAACACCCAAGAAGATAGGCTCATGATCCAGATGGATCTTGACAGACTAGAACACTGAACCGTATCTAACAAAATGAAATTCAATGTAGAGAAAAGTAAAGTCCTACACTGGGTGAAACCAGGCTCAATAGCAGTAACTGTGACAGGGATCTTGCAGTCTTAGTGGACAGCCAGCTAAATATGAACCAGGAGTGTGCAGCAGCAGCCAAAAAAGCTAATGCAATCCTAAATTGTATTAACAGAGGGATACAATCAAGATGAAGGGAAGTACTAATACCACTCTATAAAGCCTTAGTAAGACCACACCTACAGTACTGCACCCAGTTTTGTTCACCACATTATAAAAAAGATGTTGAGACTCTAAGAAAAAGTACAGAGAAGAGCAACCAAGATTATTAGGGGACTGGAGGCTAAAACATACAATGAACAGTTGCAGGAACTGGGCTTGGCTAGTCTAGTAAAGAGAAGGACCAGGGAAGACATGATAGCGAACTTCCAATATTTGAGGGGCTGCCACAGGAGGAAGGGGTCAAGCTATTTTCTAAAGCGCCTGTAGGCCAGACAAGGAATAATGGATGGAAACTGAACAAGGAGAGATTTAACCTGGAAATAAGGAGAAACTTTCTGACAGTGAGAACAATCAACCAATGGAACAGCTTGCCCTCGGAAATTGTGGGGGTGCCATCACTTGAGACTTTCAAGAATAGACTGGACTGCCATCTGTCAGAAATGGTGTAGGGTCTCCCACTTGGATGGGGGGTTTGGACTAGATGACCTACAAGGTCCCTTCCAACTCTGATTATCTGTTATCTGATAGATTATAAACTAAGGCCATATTTCTGTTCTATTTTATCAAAAGTGAAGTACCCAACAAATTTAGAAAACAACTTTTCCAGGTTCAGAATTCGACTGTAAACTGATCTGTTTAAAGAAATCAAATCAGTTTTCTTTCAGGAACTATTGTATTTCCTCAGGTGCCTTGAGTTTTAGGCTCTTTAAACCATGCTGGTGATGACAGTTATTATATTTATTTCATTATATTGTTGTGATATAGTTTTTTAATTATAAAACTAACGTTCTGAAACTAATCTTAACAAAAGACAGTATAGAAATATTTTAAATAGGTCAACTCCTTAAGAATCACCATGGTAAATGATGAATTAAATAGATAAATTGGAAAAGAGGACAATTGTATGAATAGTCTTACAGTTATATATGTGTGGAATTGAGAAATAGGTATACATAAGGGACTACATGTGCAGGCCTAAGAATTGCACACTATCAATTTAGGATAACTTCACATACATTTCAATCAAATGCTGTTAGTGTTTGTTAGTAATTGTTCACAGTGTATCCAACAATACTATGTCAGCCTTGTTTGAACTATAGGAAGCTGAATCCCTTCCCTATATCTTGTTATCCCTGACATTCAATTTCTTTAGCGAGGAAAGGATTCCAAGGATTATAACTGGTCTTTGCAAACAGGACTGACAAAGCCAGCATCTGTTGGAAAGCTAGCTTTAAAATATAACACAGAGACATAATTTGAATGAATTACATTTCATTCTCAGAGATTATATTTTAAAAATGTACTAGTGATTTTAATTGCATCTCCAGTATGAAGTACATTGTCTTAAATTGTACTGAATTTTTTTCAGTACAGTTTTTTTTTAAGATATATATATGTGCACATGCATGTTCCCAACTGTTTACACACACACACACACACACACACACACACACAGAGAGAGAGAGAGAGAGAGAGAGAGAGAGGGGTAGGCGACATGGTGGCGCAGTGGTTAGAATGCAGTATTGCAGGCTAACTCTGCTCACACTGCCTGGAGTTCGATGCCTTCGATACTGACTGGCTCAAGGTTGACTCAGCCTTCCATCCTTCTGAGCTCAGTAAAAGGAAGACCAGAATGGTGGCAATATGCTCACTTTGGAAACCATTTAGAGCGGAGGTCTCCAAACTTGGCAACTTTAAGAATTGCGGACTTCAATTCCCAGAATTTTCCAGCATGGCTGGCTGGAGAATTCTGGGAATTGAAGTATGCAAGTCTTAAAGTTGCCAAGTTTGGGGACCCCTGACTTAGATAGGGCTATAAAGTACTATGAAGCAGTATATAAGTCTAAGTGCTATTGCTACATAATATTATACTGATGAAACTGCATATAGTTGTAGCAGTAATAATAACACTTCACAGTATGCTTTGGGGAAATGATAGTAAAAATAATTGATCCCAACTATGGTCTTTTGAAGTGATCTCAAATTTAATCAAGTGGTCTTTTGGACTGGTCACAGTTTTGAATTATATACATATTAAATCCACCCCCTTTTTGTGGAAAGAAGAGTTGGACAGTCAGACCAGAGATACTGCTCTTATACTGCTGTTATATCTTGGCAATGCTGACAGCAAGTGAAGTGGCACTAATGCAGAAATCTTAACAACTGCTACAGGTTTAGTACATGAAGGGAAGTCAAGGTTTCAGCTGTTTTCAATAATTCACATAATTTAGCTACTTCTTGCCTAGCTACTATAGGAATAAATCTTAGATTGGCGACATGGTGCTTGTTAAGATATTAGTAACCACGCTTCTTATGCTGAAAGTCCAGAGCACAGCTTTTAGACCCCGCAAATCCATTTTTCATTCAGAAAACAGATGGTAATCTGGTATTCAGTGGTATTACATATATTCTATGAACAGATGATGCTGGATTTATTTAATGCAGAAAAAGATCATAATATAAAAGCAGAAAATCACAATCGCAACTTAGTTATCTTCATATGTTGGAATGTGATTTCCATGATTCGCTAATAGTAGCTAGGATTTTTAGAAGATGGTGTAAAATGTATCTAGTGCTAATGTCATATTCAGGGAGGCTAGGGTAAAGTGGTAATCAATTCAGTGTGAATACCTTCCAAATTTTATGGAATGCCATCATTCTATATTTTTAACTTAGCTTGTATGTACATGTTATGAGTCAAATAGATTCAGAAAATAGTTTAATTTATAAAGGGAAATATAAGAGACAGAAAAAATATTATTTGCCATTTTTATTGAAGATCCCTGTAGATCTAATGTAATTCAGTGTTTTGCCACCTCCAGGGGCACAAACTTGATAGGTAAAGGATTGAGCACCGCATGCAACCCACAAATTACTCTCACCAATATAAATTATTCACTGAATGCCTGAGTATTGGAATTAAAGCTTGCCTCCCCAGGAATGTTCCCACTTCCTTACACTTGGAAGGATTTCTATGCAGATTTTGTAAGGAATGAATGGAATATTTATTTTTACAAAGTTTTCCAAGGCTATGGGGTTTGATTTTGTTTTGGGGTTGGTTGGGTTTTTTGGTAGACTTAGTGTTGACTCCTGGCTATTATGTAGACTAATCCCTGCAGTTTCCTTAGCAAGATTTTGCAGTGGTTTGTCAATGCCTCCTTCTTAGTCAGAAACAGAATGACTGTCCTAGGTTGGTTTTGTATCTAACGTGGGACTAGAATCAGAATCAGGATAGAGCCAGAAGGGACTTTGGAAATCTTCTAGTCCAGCCACCTGCTTAAGCAGTAGATTCTATACCATTTCAGACAAGTGACTATCCAGTCTCTTCTTAAAAACCTCCAGTGATGAAGTACCCACACCTTCTGAAGGCAAGCTGTGCTGCTGGTTAATTATCCTCACTGTTAGAAGTTTCTCCTTCATTCCACATTGCTTTTCTCCTTGATTAGTTTCCATCCATTTTTTCTTGTTCTGCCCTCTGGTGCTTTGGAAAATAAATTGACCCTCCTCCTCTTTGTGGCAGCCTCTCAAATACTGGAATACTGCTATCATGTCCTCCCAGTCCTTCTTTTCTTTAAACTAACCAAACCCAAATCATTCTTCATATGTTTTAGTCTCCAGACCTTTAATCATCTTAGTTGCTCTTCTTTGCACTTTTCCCAAAATCTCAACATCATGTCCCCCATTTTTCAGCTTGGTGCCTTAATTGCTACACCCTGAATCCGAAATATGCTAAGTTGAATAGTAAGATTAAAGATAAATGCTGATATGACACTAGAAATTTAAAAAAAAACAATTAAGCAATCAGCTAAAGTAGCACCTAACAGCAGAAATAAATAAACTAGAGGTATATATATCAGCAGAAAGGGGAGATTAACATTCAGATTAAAAGGACAGATTAAAAGAAAAATGAGTATGAATTTGTATGGGAAGATAATGACAGCATTCATAAGGAAAGCATTCTTAGGGAAAGCCAATATAAGGAACACTGTTACATTGTACCTATTTATCTACTTGCATTTACGTGATTTCAAACTGCTAGGTAGGCAGGAACTGGGGCAGAAATGGGAGCTTACTTAATTGAGTGATGCTTGGGTCTCAAACTCAGGCTGTCAACTTTACAGCTGACAAGCTCAGCATCTTTAACTGCTAACCCATTGCACACTACACTAATACATAGTATTTATGAAATGTGCTGCTTCATATAAAAATACCACAAAATTATAAGAAATATCAGAAATGGAAAAAGCAAACATAGAATCTATCAACTTCAACTTTTATGCAATAAAATACTCTCTATATGAATATAAGATTTCATAGATTCACAACCTGATTCTTATATGTACCCAGATTGCAAGAAAATGAGTTTAGGAGACTAATAGTTAAATTCCATTGTACTTGCTACTATCCAGTCATTGAATTGCACAGCACTTTAGGTAAATTCATCAGCACGGGATGATAAAATTATAAATAACCCAGTAATGGCACACCTCTTTATACATGCTAAATATATCCTTGAAGAAAGAAAATAAAAACATAATGGATATTTTTCTTTCTGCTTTATGTCCAGAGCTATAAACAATTGAAAATACCATTAGTCCATCCTAGTAGCACTATGAATTCCAGATATCAAGTATGAAGAGTGTGAATATGAAATATAGAACATTTGAATTCAATAATGATCATTGCTAATTGATATAACTTTATAACAAACTTTATATAACAAATATAAAGACTATATATTCCAGGAAATAAATCTATAATATGTGGCTGTTAAGAATAAATAAAAACTTGAGAATAAATAATACATCCATTATATTTTAAGAATACAATACCTACAAAATATAAATGGCCATTCTCTTTAGTGCCATTTAGTGGACTTTCATATTTTTTCTGCCTAGATATAATAATTTAATCATATTCTAAATTCCTAAATCCATTTGTTCTGTTGTCTATAGCATGGGGTTTTTTCCTAACTGTAAACTGTTTAAATATGTAAACATTTTAAATATAATTCTATTGAGATTTGAAATTTTATTTTTAAATGTTTGTTTAAATTAAACCAATTAAATTAAATTAATAGCCAGTTGATATATCATTTAAAATATCTTTACCCATTTAACAGTTCTGTCTTAATCATCACATAAAAATGATGCGATTAAAAAGACACTCCCCTTTTAAGGAAAGAAATTTCAAAAGATTATGTGCTTTGAGTAATATTTTCTATTTCTATTACTTAGTTCACATGTTACTGTCAGTTATTTCGGTGTCATGCTTCGCTGTGATTTATGAATGACAAATTTAAGACTTATCACAGTAAAAGAAGAAAGGAAGAAATAAAGATATTTCTGTAATGAATATAAACCAAAAAGGTGCCATGATTTTTTAAATTTTGATAGACATATGTTAAGTACGGCTGTGAACCAAGTATCAAATTGTAAACTCAAACATTCTCTGACAAGTTATAAAATAAAAGTATTAAATTTCTGTTTCTTTTTCTTACTTCCTATTGATAAGAGCAATGGCTTATCTTTACTTCGAAGTTTTTTAACTGTATGAAATTAGAAAACAATCATGGAAACACCCTATAAAGAGAAAAGTGCTTCACCCAGAGACTTTTTTTTTTTTACAATGTCCCCAACATGTTCTTAAAACCTATGCTTTATGCCCATAAAACAGTTTGGCCTAGTAGTTGAGGCACTAGGCTAGAAAGCCCAAAACTATCTTCTCTGTCCCTCCCTCCCTCCCTCCTTGATCTGGCTTACGTTCCCCCAATACTTTTTGAACTCTGGAGCAGAAACTCTTATCCACCAAAAAGTGTGTTGCTGTCTCCCAAGTGATATTGGGAGAGTAATAAAGTCCTTCTTCCCCTCCCCAATTCATTTTTCCTGACTTTTTCCCCAGTTTGAGCTACAAAGAGGGAGAAAGAGGAGATTCCTCTCATCTCTGGCATCCTCCCATTACATTATATTAAACTGTAGTAACTTGTCAAAGGAATTGTCCTGAGGCAAGTTGTCCCATGGCGAGTTGGCCAGGTCAAGGTGGTTGGAGCCAGCCAACCCAAGGAAAGTGGTGGTGGCAATGAGGTCCAGGTGAGGTAGTGGTGGCAAGTTGTCCTAAACACTTCCTCTTGTGCTCACTTTCATGCATTCATCTTTAAGAAATTACAGAATTGCTACTAAAATCTAGCTGGCCTGCTGTTTTAATGCATCACTCTAAGGGGTATGTTAACGTATCTTTAATTTTAAGGGATCGCTCTGAAATTCTTTAAGGGATACATCATGAATTGGGATAGTCACTGGCTTCCACAACAATTTTTGCAACTACTTGATAATGCATTGCACTGGCAATCTTCATAGGATGATATATACAATGTATTTGACAAAGATGTGAAGATCTTCACACATTACACTGCAGAGCATGGAAGGATACCTACAAAGTTCTGCCCTATACCATTCAGAATCAAACTGCTATTTGGATAATAGAGGAAAAGTGGGAATGGGAGACAGCCATCTAGATGTCACACACACACGCACACACACACACACACACACACAAAAGAGAGAGAGCTACAGATACAAATATATATAATATAGAATGGTAGGTGCCATATCCACCAAAATCATGCAAAAGGATTCACACAATGTAAATTTGTTTACAGTGATTTCCTGAGACTACTAAACAGAATGGAATTTAGTATTCAGAGTTTTACATATTTCTTCTTTCTCACATAACTTGGAAGAAAGACAGGTAGTTGTATAGAGGACACATTTCTGAGAGAGCTGCTCTCATTTGAAGTACATCAAGGTCAAATATTTAATGACAGCAACTGACCCATGGTCCTCTCCTCCCACCCCCCACTTCCCACCCCTAAGAATCTAATCATTCCTCCTAGCAGTCACTGTGCCCTTCAGGAATTGAGAACTGGTGTCAATTTTTCCTTGCTCTTTTAGAAAGAGTGAAATGAGATGGTTCAGTTGTCTGAGAGACAGAGTGTCTGACATCATCACTGAATGCTCTGGCCTGATTGTCTGATGCATAATAGAGGGAGACAAAGGGGAAAAATGAGCAGCAACTTTTAGGAAATGACTAGATGAAATCTAGTACTTATATTTAATGCAACATTTTAATAATATAAATCTGCATTCAAAATATTTTGCACATCCACTATGTTTTAAAAGTTTACTACATCTAAGGAGAAAATTGCTGTAGTATCTTCCATGGGTCTCTGACCACCATATATTATCTTGTACTGCATCAATGAAAACAAATGGGTGCAGGGAATTTGCCTGCCCTGCAACAGGGAGAAATAAGCTTATTCCCTCAATCCATATCTGCAAAACATTTGCTTTTCAGTGTGTTTCTCCTCGGCTTTTCTTCTTCATTGGTCTCCTGTCCCACCTCTTTTTCTCCAGCTCATTATTCAGCTGAAAGTAGCCAAATTCTGAAATTGTACCCAATGAGAACCAAGAAGAGAAGCAACAGAATGGCCAAAAGCACCCAATGAGAATTTCTATGGACAGCCCTCAA
>NW_020769310.1:35748583-35799297 GCF_900518735.1 Pseudonaja textilis
ATGAGATTTAGTGGTTTTTCTAAAGATAATAGCGACCTTTGTTTGGATAGCATTGAGCAAGTTGTGTGAGCTGGTGGCCAGGTTTAGAAACCACAATTTTGTTAATGTTCTTTCTGGATTTTCCAAACAAAAATAAAAGGAATCCTTTGATAAGTTCAATTTTTGTAAGGACAGAAAATAAAATAGTGGGCTATGCCATTCTCATATCTTATTGAGTAGGGTTTTTTATGGTTAAAAAACAGGGAAAATACCCTGGTTTGATAAGGAGATGCTAGAAGAAATTGTGAAGTCAGAGTAGAGTGTGCTGTATGTATAATTTCCTTTTTATACAAGATGAATGGCTTAGTGGGTTTGTTGGTCATAGTGTTTTCCTTGAGATTTGTTTTTTCAGGGAGAGAAACGTGAGTTTGTATAGGCAGGTCACCTTTTCCTAGGTTTCACATTTCTGTATTACATAAGGTGTATTTTATGTGGCCTACCACCCTTTCTTCTAAACTTGTAGGCTGTGTAAAGTCTTTGATAGAGGTCCTTTGCAATACAAGCTGGGGTATGGGCTGTTCTTTATACTGTTAAAGGTACCACATTACTCATTGAGGAAAACAGCCAGTAGAGACAGCTGGAACAGTTTTTGAAGCTATACTGATTGATTTACATCACTGGCACTCAGTGACAATCTTTTGAGTTTCCCAGGCATTTAAGAAACTAGTTTAGCAGCTTTAGAAGTTTACTAACCTTATCTTTACTAATCTTATTAGGTTTATTTCATAATTTATGGAAACACAAAGTGAAAAAAATGAGTTCACCTTTCTTCACCTGCTTAGGTAGAAAATTTGAAGAGAATCCCTGCTTGCATTATATCAATTCCAGATGACATGGAAAACTTAGTTGCATACAGGCAGAGACAAATTCTTTGAGTTCTGAATACTTTCAGCAAAAGTTAATGAGGGGCCCAGCTTTTTTTTTTAATGTGTTATTACAAATTTTCTAATGCATATATTGATTATTTTGATTTTTATCCTTTTCATATTTGTTACCTTTTTAATATATTTTATTGGTTTATTCATTATCCAGAAAACTATATAGATGGTCTGGAAGTGCAATAAATAATTAATCCTTTCCTGCATATTAATCCAAACTACTTTCCTTTTATATCTAATTTCAAACACCTTATTATTTATGCCCCCATTATCTCATGACCAGATTTATCTGTGTTTTTTATATTTGTCAGTCAGAAATCAAAGAGGAAACTTCTTTATACACAAACCCACACTAAAAACATATATAACATGTGAAGGAATTTTGTTTAAAAAGTTGCTCTTTAGTGATTCCAGAAATGGTTATTCCACAGAATGTAAGTTTCCATTCTTAAGACTGTCGGCAAACAAGTTCTTTCTCTAACCCATTCATAATACTCATTTGCACATGAATTCAGTGATGGAAATCAGTGCAAAGATCATCCTCTGACTGAAAGCATATTGAATGAATGGATTCATTAGAACAAAAATAGTTGGTTGTCAACTCAGAGTAGCTATTTAAAACCACCAGCTTATGCCCACACAGCAGTCAGGTCAAAGGTGCTGCCGAGATAAAGGCCTAATTTTAGGCATTGTATGCTATTTTAAATAATGCTGTCATTATATTTTAAAATAAACTGTTGACTATGGACACAGCATATTTAGTATCTACTTTTTGACTCTGCAAACAATTTGAAATTAGTGGATTTCTTCCTTCCAAAATTCATCACTTTTTATTTTGGGAGTTCATATTTTTATTTTAAAATTGGAACACATCACTTTGAAGCTCTTTTTTGAGCATAAATGACTTTAAGAAATACTCAGTGGGTACAGAAAGGTGAAGTCTTTTAAAACAGATATTTGTTACTGGATGTTAATGATCATTCTCAATTCTTTGCTATATATTCTTGAGAATTGTGTGAGATGGCTTTTGCATAAATATAGATAGAATAAAAGAAACATAAACTTGCAAATGTCAGTGATCATCTAATCCAACACTCTAAATGATTTACTAGAGTATTTCTCTCAGATGATTAGCCAGCCTCTTCTAATGAAGGAAAACATATTAATTTCTATTAATACTTTTAAGCAGTAGCTGTATTGTTTATGTTTAAGGCAGACACCAAAAATCGAAAAGTTAAGGAGAACTTGCTAACTTGTGTTCTCCAATTATGTCATCATCTCATATTTTTTTTCAACATGATTTTTCCAAATATTAAACAATATTTAATATTTTAAAAAAATCAGTGGACACTGGTTTTATTGAAGAATCTATTTATTACCCAAGAAGGGACAATAAATTGAGAAATTATTTGTACCAAAATTTTCCCACTATCAAAAAGGATGTTACCATTTATCACATATAACTGCAATGAATAAAATTCAAATATTCTACATTTGAAGCTGAGAATAGTCAAATTAAGTTGATGGAACATGCTCATTCATATCAGCATCGTTGTTGGTTTAGAATTGTAGGTTGTATTTTTATGAAGATATCCCAGTGATTCAAAAAAACAAACAAACCCACCACTGTTTTTCTTTCCTTATATCAGGGGGAAGATTTGCCCTCAGGAGAAGACATGCTATTTCTAAACTTCTTGCCTCTCTATGTTGAGATTCTGTAGGAGAAACAGAAAAGACTATTTCCTTTTAATTATGAAACTGCTTCAACATCAAGGCCATTCCTGATATTCAACAAGCACTCATTTGCTATAGGCAGCATTATGAAAAAGCAATAAAGGTAGAAATTATTATCTGAAAAAAAAGAGAAATTATCTTCATGACAACAATAAGCACATTCTATTAGTCACTGGCATAGATTGAACTCAATTGCAGTTCCTATTATATTTCCAGAACCATCCTGAAACTCACTACAGATGGACAAAATGTATCCTGTTATCAGAATTTTTAAAGATGACAACAGCTTGCTCTAATAGGAGAGAAGCTTCATTTGCCTGGTGTTGAACAACAGATACAAAGCAATTAGTGCCAGTTAATAGAAAACATTACCAAGAAGTGTATTGTTATCAATCACATTCTAGTATAAAGCTGGCTGCTTTATTAATGACTGGAAGGAAGGAAGGAGGAAAAGGAAAAAGGAGGAGTGCTCAATTCTTTTCCTCAAGAATAAAGATTGTACAACTGAATTCCACTTGCATTTCTGTGACACAAATCAAGTAGTTTATTTTAAATTATAAATATTGCACAAAAGTAAATAGCTTTGAAATTAATAATCTTGAAATAATAAATGAGATCATTTTTCCTGATGTAGCAAGATGCAGCTTCCCACCTATTATCTATTATTATTTGCATGCAGAAAATTATTCTCTTTTAATACATCTCTGCTCCATTAAAACCAAGGCAGCCTTGTTTAAGAATCAACATAATACATTATGGGAAGTAGCACAGTTTTATTGAACAAATCTGTAAAAAAATATACTACTCACTGAAATGAAGCAAAAAAATAAAGTGAAACACTGTGTGTTTGTAATGTTAATTCAGTATTGGGGTTAAATATTATTTTTTTTAAAAAAATGCATTATGATGGCTAAACTTATAAAAGTCACAAGCTTTCATTCTTACCCAACTCTATTCTATTATATGGATAACCATTCATCTCCAATATTAACCCTATTTACATTTATTAATAAAAATGTTAATTAAGTTAAAGGGTAACGTCTTCTTTAAATCAAGCTTGCTCTCAATAAGAATACATCCATGTTATTTTCTGGCAATAGAAAATATGTCATTTTTTAAATATTTTTTTTAAGAAAAAGATCTTCTACAGCTGCTTCTAGAGATGGTGTTATTTTCCCAAGAGCAGGCTGTTGGACAGTAACCTGAGATGTTCTTCAATAGAAGGCTCAGGATATTTTATGGAACTGCTTCATTACATTGTACTGTAATACATCATCACTGTCAGAAAGCTGGAGTTTTCCTAGCAGCTATTCTAGTTAAGAGAAATTCTTTGAGATCTCCATTTAGTGTTTTTTTTTCCTTTGTATAAAATTGCTTATTCCTTCTATTTTTCCTTTTTCTTTTTGTCACTCCATTTCCAAAATCATGGAATTTGATCCATGAAATATGAACCAAATATTTGGATCAGCATTAAATAGTCAAAGAAGAATAATTATAATTCTAAGCAGGATGTCAATTAAGGTTTTTCTGCTATTTTCCCACTTATAATTAAGTGGGAAAAACCTGTACTTATATCACGGCAGTTACATTTAGATAACATAAGACTTTAAAAGAGCAATATTTGAAGAATACTTGCAAGAAATCCTATTTTTTAACTATTTCAGAGAAGATGGGTTGAATAATCAAGATATGCCAGCCCTCATGTACTGACTTCCTTTGTTCTTTTGCCTAGATTAATTTATGAAATAGAGAAAAAAATATGAACTTCATTTTCTACCTGCATTTCTTGACACATATTTTGTATACACGTCAATAGGCTCATTCAGAATAATATTTCCTTTCATTAAATGTGTTCTGAGCAAACAGAAGTCTTTTATTACCAGTACATTGGAAACACCAGTCACAACCATAATCCATTCTGGAACTTTGGTCACAATCCGATTTCATCGTGATTGGAAACGTAGGCATGTAAAAAAAAAATGGTGTAACAGAGAAATCGTCGTGGCAGGGGAAATTGCTGGAACTATGTTTGATCAATACCTGAGGATGTTTGGTCAGCACCTGATTTGGTTATGGTCAGAAGCATTAATGACTCAAGGTTCCACTGTAGTTTATTTAGAACTTACATATTTTGTAAAATGTTCTATCAATATTTACAGCAAAAAAAACCCTCTCTCAGTTCCTTGGTATATAAACTTGGTATACAGTATATCTATATCATCCAGAACTATATCTATATGTATATCTTTATCAACAATATCACCTATATCATACCCATCTACATCTACAATCTAGTTCTAAATCTATATCTATATAAAATCTTTTGATATCATCAATCTTGAAATATTTCAGAGAAATCTGAGCAAGACAATCTTCTTTCTCTCTCTCTCTCTCTCTCTCTCTCTCTCTCTCTCTCTCTCTCTCTCTCTCTCTCTCTCTCTCTCTCTCTCTCTCTCTTTTGCATATGGAATAGAATAACAAAGTTGGAAGTGACTTTGGAAGTTTTACAGTACAACTCCTTGCTCAGGCAAGAAACCCTATACCATTTCAGACAAATAATTGTCCAAACTCATCTTAAAAATTTGCAATGTTGGAGAATTCACAACTTCTGGAGACAATTTGTTCCACTGGTTAATTGTTCTAACTGTCCAGAAAATTCTTCTTAGTTCTAGTTGCTTCTCTCCTTGATTAGTTTCCATCCATTGCTTCTTGTCCTGATTCAGGTGCTTTGGAGAATAGTTTAACTCCCTCTTCTTTGTAGCAACCTCTGAGATATGGGAACACTGCTATCGTATCATACCTAGTCCTTCTTTTCATTAAACTAGACATACCCAATTCCAGCAACTGTTCTTTATATGGTTTAGCCTCCAGTCCCCTAATCATCTTTGCTGCTCTTCTCTGCACTCTTTCCAGAGTCTCAACATCTTTTTTACATTGTGGTGACCAAAACTGGATGCAGTATTCCAACTGTATTTACTGTATTGTATTTCATCTTAAAGATAACAGATTTTCCCAAAGGATATTTTGACTTCTTTTGACCATCAAAGTGGGGCTCACCCAAAAGATTCCTATAAATTGTTTCAAACTATGAATGAAAGGTACATTATTGACTTTTTTGAGATATCTGTGAAAAAGATTAAATGCTACAGTGATCTGAAATGTAATCTACAGAAATCTAAATAAATATTGGTTATTCAAATTAAAAAGATGGCAAGGCAAATTATCCCCAGGCTGGACTGGCAAAACTCACAAACAATTTTCAGTATTGGTCTCCTGATGAAAAGCAAATCTGAAAGCTGCCAGTTTGGATATTTGTATTTAACAAGTGAATTTTAACAGAGTCAAACAAAAGACAAGGGGACAGAAAAGGAAAGAGTTTTAGATTTGTATTAATTAATTCTGTATGTAATTCTGTATGTAATTTTCACAATTTTTCTTTTCCTTTGATAAAGTCAGATTACTGTTTTTCAAAGCATTGTTTACATTTTTATGTACTTGAAATACACAACAATATTTTGGTTAAAAACCAAATATCTTGATTTAAAAATCCTGCAGAGAACTACACTATTGGGAATGTTCTATTTATTATTCTATTTCATTCACTTACATATATGAAATAACATTATTTATGTATGTGTCTGTGTCTGTGTCTGTGTCTGTGTGTGTATGTGATTCATATATGTAAGTGTAATACACGCACTCACACACACACACACACACACACGAACACAGAAATGAAGGAATCAAAATTAGGCATTGTAAAATTAGATTAATAATGATAAATGTGGAAATATAATAATTCACACAACTATTAAAACCAAAGCCTTTATTTTTAACATAGAATCCCCATGCTTTACTAAAAATAAACAGGGCTTTGTTGGCCTACTAATATACCAATTGATATGCATACAATTAGCATGAAGTTTCAAGTGCTCTGAAAGTAACTAAACTATAACTTTAGTCCCTCATATTTCATAAATGCTTCTCTTTACTCTAATGCCAACTATTAATTTGATGCAACAAAATTAAGGTGGTGCAAGGTGGACTTCCGGTTTGCAGGGCTTTGGTGGCAGGCAGGAATCGGTGATGGTGCGCGGTTTCTGCCTGGGCTCATTGCTGGAGTGCCCCGAGCCAGCTGGCTTTGGGGATATGCCACCCTATAGAGGTGGTGAATTGGGGGGAGATCAACAGCAGGGTCGAGGAGAGCCACATCTCTCCTCCTCAGCTGGTCAAACTCCCTTTCCCGAAGGCGGTGGAGTGGTGGTCAGAAATGGCCACCTCAAAGAAGCACTCAACCGGAAAAGAAAGTGCAGGAGGAAGATAAGAAGTGAAAGTTTTGGCTGACCAGGATAAAAAGCAACAACTAAGGTACCCTGGAATTTAAATTTTATAAGAGATAACATCGCTCCCAAAGAAGAGTCGGAAGCAGAGAAAGAAAGTGAAAAGGGAAAGTTTTTTTTCTTCACTCTCCTTCCTCACATTGACAACAAAGAGAACTGAATAAGAAATCAGAAAAATCCACTTTGGCACTAATAGGTAATTAAGCTGAAAATATAATTAAATGCCAAAGGGACAATAAAGAATTCTGGACACTAAAAAATCCTTTTTTTCTATAAGGAAGAAGGGAGAAGAAAAGAATAAGGGCAGGATTTGGAAGGAGGAGACTGCCTGGATTTCAAAAGAATCTAAAGTAAAATCTTAATAAGACTTCTAAAAGATACATTTTAACTGGAACTTTGTAACTAAAGAGTAACACCAGGAAGAGAAAGTGAAGAAAGAAGAAAGTGTAAAAAGAAACAGCTTGTGTGTATTTAGATTGCTTGGTGACTTTGGGATTTTTGGATATTATATTTGAATGACTAAAAACAATTGGGTGGCTGTTTAAAAAAAAATCTACAATGGCATCACTTCTGGATGAACTGAAAATGGAATTTAAAAAATATAAAGAAGAAACACAAGAAGGGAAGGGCTTCTTTGGCTCCGTTTTTCAATTCTTAGAAATGACGATTTACATCTATGAGAAATAACAAGAAAGGACTGCACAACTAAAAGATTGGGACAAAGAAGAAGCCATCTTTAATGAACAAGTAACTCTATTTGGGGAAAAAAGGGGAAAGGGGGGAAAGAGAATGGAGAATGGAGTGGAATACAGAAGAGGGAAATGGAGGTGGAGAGATGGGGGAGAAGAGAGGAGAGAGAAGAAGAAAGGGAAGAAGGAAAGGAAGAGAAGTTAGAAAGGTTTGGAGCAAGATGTAAAGAAACAGGACTTATTCAGAGATAATGGGTGAAAATTTAACTGAAAAAGGGATTCTGTGAAGGTACATAAGATTGTATTGCTATATTTGTAATAGAAATAATGTTAGAAAATTGGAAACAACGTATGATTAAAAAGTGGGATAAAATAGTCAGTGTAATTTAGTGAAACTTTTGTGAACAAAATAAATGAAATAAAATAAATGAGAGAATTGAATTAGGAAGGAACAGGAACATTTTAATTACTCAATGTTTTATAAAATATAAGTGAAGTGGGGTGGGGGGGGAATTAGCTATGGAAAGTTTATAAGTGTTCCCATAGAAGCATGATACTTATCTGAAAAGTAATGTGTAAAACGTTAAGCTTTAAATGAATATTAATGTTAATGATAGAATTGAATTAGTATGGATTGTTGTTCTAATTATATTATACATCTATAATTCTTTTCTTTTTTCAAAATACAGTGTGTAGTTTTAGAATGTACCAAGCAGAATCTGAATGGAAGTTATGTATTATATTAAGTGTTATAATTTTAGGGGAAAGATATAAAGGCATCATACTCCAATCAGTGATTACAGGAGAAATTTTGTTTAATGAGAAAAGATAGTAGACAGTTGAAACAGGACAGACAAAGAATGTAAGTACAATGATTTGAATTGAGATGAAATAAATAAAATAAAATTAAGAAAGTTAAAAGAGAGGAGAAGCTATATAGAAAATGTAGAATAGTAATAAGATATAGAATGGAATATAATAATGAGCATGAACTTGAATTTGTGTCTGTACGAAGAGATGCAACCTGCGATTGTGCTGCTTTCAAAAAAGATGTTTTATGTTTTAATGTTTTATGTTTTGTTTGTTTATGTTTGTTTTTAAAAATCAATAAAATGTTCAAAAAAAAATTAAGTTGGTGCAAGAAGCATCAATTGTCATGATAAGTCCTCAGAAACCTACTGAGGAAAAGTTAAGACTAGGCCGACTGGACCAAGCTTTTGTCATCTTCCACAATGATATATGCAGGAGACAATTAATATTTACCAAATAAGGATCGTGAATAAATACTCTGAAATGATAAACTAAGGTTAGAACATTCTGTGCATGCAGGACTTGTGAAATGATGAGAACAGAATGTTGTGCAGATGAACAGAGATGGAAAAGAATAGTGGCTTTCTTGCAAAGCACACACCAAGGAATGAAAACAAGTACAGGCTACCTGCTGGTCTCCATCTGTTTAATTCTGAATTCAAAAATGAGATATAAAGTTCTCGTTGCTGAGGCAGTATTTGGTATCATGTTGTTCAGAACAACCAAGTGGATAACACACCCACAATGCATTGACATCTTAGTTTTCTAATGGCTCATTAAAATAATAATTATTTTATGATTATTCAGGAAAGGGAAGAAAATGATTTCACTCATGGAAAGCTTAGCAAAGAAACAGGTAAACTGGGATTTGTTTTAGTAAAGGGTGATGAAAGTAATGTTGGAAGCTAAGCAATGCCCAAACTGGTCTTGGAATGAACTGAAGCCAGAGATGATATTTAGCAGGTTCTGACCAGTTCTGAAAAACTGGTAGCGAAAATTTTGAGTAGTTTGGAGAACCCGCAAATACCACCTCTGATTGGAGGTTATACAGTATCCTTCCCCTGCCACGTGCACCAAGCCACGCCCACAGAATCAGTAGTAAAAAAAAAATTGAATCCCACTACAGACTGAAGCATATCACCATTCTGAAAATGCAAGCAAATTGAATATTTGAAATTCAAACTAAAGAGCAATCATAATCTTCAGAAAATAAAGCAATAGTCCTGAACTGAAGCTACCTTATTAAGTGGTATCTCAGAAGAGGCCAGACAATAAAGAAATAAAAGAATGTATATAGATTGAAAGCATATGAAAATGAGAATCGTAAGTGGTACTACTTACTCACTGATCAGGCCCTTTCAGGTCTGAACCATTTTTCAGTCAAGGTTTTCAAAGGGCCAATTTGCAGGTGTTCTCGTGGTTTAGCATGCTGAGCATTGATCTTTCAATCAGATAAGCATTTGCAGGTATTTGCAGTTCCATGGGAACAATTTCTCTACTTTCATTGATGGAAGAAGTTCATAAATAATTCAACTCTAATCCCCCTACAGATTTCTGGAGCATTTATCTTGTCCTAGCACCCTTCAAGCCTCTGACTCTGCTATCTTGTTTCCTACCCAATCTCCCCCTCCCCCAAAAGGCATACTTGATTGCAGGTGTCAGGATTATTTTAAATGCAAGCCATAATACACAATGTGTCTAAACACTTTTCAATTTATACAGAAATTTGAAGACATAAATAGCGCATTTTTCTGGAATGTCTTTTTTTATAGAAAATAAAACAAATGGTTATTGCAATGGCAAATATTTGATGTACAGAAAATAAGCTATAGTGGAGATTCCTTTTGGTCAAAAAAAATCACCACTACCACGACCACCACCACCATCATTGTCGTCATCATCATCATCATCATCATCATCATCATCAATATTTATTGCTGTTTTACATAGGATTCTAAACAAGACTAACCCCAGATTTGACAGGATATCCAGATAAGGTATCCAGTGGTAAAAAAAAAATTATCTGACATTCCCGGTTACAGAAGTGTACTTTTAGACCCATGACCAAGCAAACAATTCATCCACAGTAAAACAATTAAAAATGGATTACAGTCCTTGGAACTCTGGAGATATCAGGAGTGGATTTCTACTGGTTCTGTCCACCTCTGCAGAACTGGTAGCTCTGAAGAGCAGCAGACATAGAACCAGTTCTATATCTGCTGATGTTTTTGCCCACTTGCCCACCCGGGCTTTTACCTGATCTTTATTTCCTGATTTTTCAACTTCAGCTGCCGAACACACCACTGCAGTTAAAAAAGCAGGGAAAGAGGGATGTTTCAAAGGCTGCTTTTCTGCATGCAGCGTGCTAATGACGATTTACAGGTGACAATTTACAGGCGCCCACTTGCAGCGTGCAGGGAAGCACATCATAAATCACCGAACCTCGTAAATCCCGAACCGGTAGTTAACCCTGTCATATGCCACCCATGGAGATACCTGAAAATGATAGATACTAATATCACTTTTGTTCTCCTTTTAGGAAAAATATAATTACATTTCTTCTTAAAGTATTATTTAATTTGATTTAAAGTCTTAAATCCAATTGTAAGTTGAAATCTAACTAGGTAGACATGGTGGTGCAGTGGTTAGAATGCAGTATTGCAAGCTAATTCTGCCCACAGCCAGCAGTTCAATCCTAACTGGCTCAAGGTTGACTCAGCCTTCCATCCTTCCAAGGTCAGCAAAATGAGGATTCAGATTGTTGAGCCAATGTGCTGACTCTGAAAACCACTTAGAGAGGGCTGAAAAGCATTATGAAGCGGTATATGAGTCTTTTATTGATATTGTAATATGATAAAAAATAATCTGTTGATCTTAGGCTAAGACAGCCTGCTATAATCCATAGAAACTCATCAGATGATCACTGTCTTACAGCCCACCTATTCCATGTGCATGTGAGGGGGAAATGAAATGAAGAGCATGTTGCTATGTATGTTACCTGACATTTCCAGTTGAACTTGAGATATAAATGTAAAAAATTAATACTAGGCCTGGACAACAATTTGAAGGTTTATGTCTATGGAGATTCTCAGCTATTCAGGTCATGTTGTCCCAAGGATCTTTTTTCAAGAAACAACTAGAAAGAGCTGAAGAAGCTTCTTGGATGAGAAGTGAAATATCTTCAAAAAAAAACCAGAAAGTCCAGTTGCTTCTTGAAAAAGCACCTTTGGCACATTTGAAGAGGTTCTTCTTTAATAAATAAACTTTATTCAATTTTTCAAACAATTTTAAAACATAAAATAAAAAATATATACACAGTTATATCAACATTGAAGACATCATTTATATTTCATAATCTTATTTCTATGCTTAATATCCTACTACATTACAATTACATATTCTTTTCTCTATTCTTATTCCTTATTTATACCACTTATTACATCATATATTTTCCACTTATTCTACATTCAGTATATATATTCCTATCTTTTACTTAATTACATTATTTTTGTCCTATTCTCAAACCATGTGTAGCAGATGTCCCAGACTGTATAGTATATTGATTCCTTTTTATCTTTTAATTTTAAAGTCAGCCTGTCCATTTCTGCAGTCTAGTATTTTCTTTATGACTGCTTCCTCTTGTGATATATCTCCCTGTTTCCAGTATTGTGCATATGAGATCCTAGCAGCAGTTATTATGTGCAGCATAATATATCTATCAGTTTTACTGTATTTCCTTTTATTATACCCAATAAAAATAATTCTAGTTGAAGTTCATTTTTTTGTTTTATTATTTCTTCTAGCCATATTCAAATTTCACTCCAATATTTTTTAACTTCTGGGCATCTCCACCACATATGAAAAATATGTGCCCCTTTCTTTCGTGCATTTCCAGCATTCTGGGTTTTGATTTGCAAACATTTTTGCCAGCCTGGCGGGGGGTAAGTGCCACCTATAAAATATTTTATACGTGTTTTCTCTATACTCCGTAGACAATGTTTGTTTATAATTTGTCTCCCATATTCTTTCCTAGTGTTCCAATTCTATGTTATGTCCCACAATTTTTGCCCAGGCTACCATTGTTTCCTTAACTACCTGAAGAGGTTCTTCATTAGTGAATGAAGTACCTCTAAGGAGCAGCTAATGAAACTCAAGGCTGTCCTGAGGTCTTTGGATATAAATCATGTGTAGTTCCTTTTTAACCATAATTAGTCCTAAGTTCCAGAAGCCGATTTCCCAGAAGATCTCCCAGTAGGCTCTCACTTTAAAGAACTACTACTAACTTTCCAAACAGAATGGGCTCTAAAGGACAATTTACTCTCTTATTTTGTGGATCCAATTCTAATTATGAACAAAGAATAAGTGGGGGATGGAATTAGCTGTATGGCCTCTCCAATGTTATGATTCCAACAACAGCTTTATACTAACCTTTCCTTGAAGAAACCAATGATTGTACAGATTCACAGGCAATATGGCACAAGTATAAAAATAACTTTAAACCCCAGCAACTATTGAATTTTCTAAGAATTAATCCCTCTGTGCAACAAACCTGTCTCTGAGAGGTTTGTTCAGAAATAATAGCCTCCCAATCTGTTACCCAACAGAAGAAAAGATTCCTTAATGGAGAAGCACATTTTGAAAAGTCAGTACTTTCTTTTCCTCTTCCTTGTTTAAAAATGCCTGTTGCTACATTTGCCTTTGCAAAAGGCTAAGGCAGCCATTCCTGTAGAGTGACAGTATCTCTCTGACCAAGTACAGAAGCTACTTGATCTTGGACAATCTTCACCACTTTCCACTTGAATCCCTTTTGCTCTTTCTCCTCTTGGCTATGATACTTTACCATCTACTGATATTCACTCACTATGAGGAATATCAGGGCAAAATGTGTTTTTTCATTTACTCTTATGCACAAAGAGTATTTCTGTTTCCTTCTTGCACATTTTATGGCTTTAAGCTGTGTCTACCTTTCCTTTTCTCTTTTTTCTACCTATCACCTTTTGGCTAAACTTCTGCTTTTCCTTTTCTCCCTTGGTGGCATTTGTCCTTGTATTAAATAAAGTCATTCTACAAACAGGATGGTGGTGGTGGTGTTTTTGTATCTTTTCTCAAACTGATTTCATTTCTTCCCTTGCTACATTTTGAGACTATCTTCTCCTCCTTGCTAGTGCTCCCCAATTCTAATTTCTTTGCAAGCACCATGCTAGCTGCCAGCAGCCACTTTGTCTTTTCCAATTATTTATTTCTTTAAATAATCTATTAAAATAAATTCATTAATTGTTAAATTCCTCAATGTAATTTAATATTTCCAATGATCCTTGAGTAACAGACCTGTGCAACCAGGTTTTTAACCATTCAGATAAATTTCCATGCTTCTTGTTGGAAAAATCTATTGTATAATGACTGATGAAGATATTAATATGCTTTCTTATGAAAATTAATGTTTGATGGAGGTTCAGAAAGGAGTGATTTCTCAAAAACTGAATGAAACTTCAGAGAAAAATATTAAATCACCCAAGGTAAATTATCAAAAGCTTTTTTTAATAGACAATTTAGGATTAGTGAATGTATATAGAGAGAAAAATAGTAATCTAGACAGTGCATTTACCTCTCAGAGGTATTTGAATTATTTGAATTTCAGAGATTAAATTACTAAGATTTCCAAAGTAGAAATTTTACCAAACTTTTCTTGGAGTTTGGTTTATAAATTAAGTTCTTTTAGATGGAGATTAAATGAAACACCATTACAGAAAGATGCAATAGTGAAGGACACTAAAAAGCAATTAAAGGAATTTTTGAAAATAATTTAAATAAAGGCACTGAGATTGATCAGGGATAGTAGTGAAGCTTTTTTGTAAGGATAGGTTATATAATATAATACTGAACTAAAAGGAAGGGGAAGAGGTAACACATAGGTTATTTCAGATGAGACTAAAAGAAAAGTAGAAAAGTTCCCAGAAAAGATCTCAACAAATTACATAATTACAGCAACAATTGTTTATGTTAGTAGTAAGAAAGATAAAAAATAATGGAAATGTGAATAAACCTGGAAAATGGTTAGCATATAAATTAAGAAAATGGGGGTGGGGGGGAATGAAGTTTTAAGAGGGCTACATGGTATAAATGGATAATGTATCTATGTATTTTATTAGTATTACTCAAATTTATGTAAAGGATATGACATTTATCTAAATAGATGAATATTGAAACTACCAAAACATTCAAGAAAAGTCCATCAAGATAAATTTATTAAGAATTTCTGACAAAAAAAGAGAAGTTATGGATGGGCCAATAACAATAAGATAAGTTTACAAGTTTACAAAGATTAGATTATGAAATATTCCTAGATCTGATGGACTAGATCAGATAAAGCTTTTGACATATTGATCTGGACTTTCTTGTTTCAAGTTTGTTAGGAATAACAAGGTTACCTAACGTAGTTTGGGTAAAATAATATATATAAACTATGATAGTAAGTTTAAGTGTGTGTCACTTTAAACTGCAAAGCATGTAATTTTGGGTGTGGTGTGAAACCGCCATAAGAGGGAGCAAGAGAACCTGCTGGATTGCTGACGATTGCTGGTTTGATGGATTGATGGTGTGCTAACTGCGTGTTCCCTGCTGCTGAAGGAAGAAAGGAGGTTTGACTGCTTCATATCTCTACTGCGAGGAGATATATTACTGGACTGATATTTGTAAGTTTACTGACCTCTTTTTCGACACTGGACTTTGCAACTGTATAATCCCCAGACGGACTGAACTAGTGAATGATATATGGACTGTTTGACTATGCTAAAACTCTTACTGGAATAAACTATTTTACTAGCACAGTGTATCTGTTTTACTGAGTGTAAACTACAAAAATGTTTATCTCACATATTTTGCCTGCCTGCCTGACATTCTGCTAGGGTGTATCCCTAACAAAGTTTTGAAAGTTAGGAATTTTGGGAGACGTTTATAAAATGAGTAAAATCAATTTATACATCACAGACAACATAAAATATTGTTAATGATACTCTAACAAAATCATGTGACATTCAAAAACTAACAAGAAAGGGTGCCCAATGTCCCTCTTTTGTTTATTCTGTTTATTCTTGAAATATTGAAAGGCTCATGGGAGGAATAATTTACAAATTAAGACCTTTTTCAGATGACTTGGCTTTGAAAGATCCTTAAAGAAGAATTAAAACACTAATGAGAAAATTAAAAGAATTTGATGCATTAGCAGGTTTTAAGATTAATAAACAGAAAGTCAAAGATGTTAATAAAATATGAAGTTACAGCACTGATGAACAAAACTAAATTGAGAAAAAAATAAAAAGCTTGGACATTACTATGAATTACAAGTTATTGCAAAATAATTATGTTAAGACATGAAATAAACTTAGGAAAATTATGATAAGATGTGACAAAATGTGACAAAATCTAACTGTCATTCTTGGAGAAAAGTTTAAGATGAATGTTATTTTTCTTTTAGACAATACCTGTTTGAATAACTGGTGCACTTTTGTGTTAGGAAAAAGTATTAAATTAGAAGTTGCTAGAGGACCATGATGGCGAACCTATGGGACACATGCCATAGGTGGCACACAGAGTCATTTGGACAGGCCCACAAGCCCCAGCCAAACCTATCTGCACTATGCATGCACTCACCTCCCAGCTGGTTTTCGGCCCTTTTGAGGCCTTTTTCAGCCTCCCAGAGGCCCACAGCCTTTGGAGGCTGAAAAATAGGCCCATCACTTCCAGTACTTCTGGTTTTGTCACTTCCGGTATTTGGAGGCTGAAAAACGGACCCATTTTTCGGCCTCCAAATGGTGCAGAGGCTTTCCTCAAGCCTCTGGGATGCCAAAAAAGACCTCAAATGGGCTGAAAATCAGCTGGGAGGCACAGGCAGTGCAGGTAAGGGGGTGCTGGGGGTGTTGCACATGCATGTGCACATTGCATTGTGGGTGCCAGCACAAACGCATTTTTGGCACACCACAACAGAAATGCCTTACTGCTATAGGATGTAAAAGACAGAAGAAATTTGTTTTGCAGGATTTGCAGTTTTCTGCTTGGTTTAAATGAAAAAGGATATTAAAACTTTATATACAATCTATTATTTACTCTTTCACCATTTCTTGATTGAAGTAAAGACCTCAAGTCACAGAATTTCAGAATCAGATCAGTTTCAACTAGCAGTTAAGGTGCCAGGCTAGAGACCAGGAGATAGTGAGCTCTAGTTCTGCCTTAAAAATCCATGAAATGGATGACTTTGGGGCAATCATTCATTCTTACACCAACTCACCTTACAGGGTTGTTATTATGGGTAAATAGGAGGAAGAAAGGATATTCGATATGTTTACCACTTTGAGTTATTTATTTAAAAAATCAATGTAGTCATTAAAAGATAGATGAAATTCTCTACATCACCAAGATTATGGCATATTGCTTTGTGTTAAGTTTGAGCAATGAGAGGCTGAACCAGAGCATGAGTGCAACAGTACTTTATTTTACAAATAAAGGGCTGACCGTGCTTGCCAAGCCTGGAACTGGCTCGCAGCAATCAGCAACCAGTTGGACCCCGCAGCCTGCTTTTATAGCTGGCTGCTGGGGAGAACCAACCAATGGGAATGGGGGAATATCGCCCACACAAAGTGAGTGGACCTGAGTGAGAACTCCTTGAGTCCTCAGGACATAACACCCCTTCCCCCCAGATGCGAACACACATAGTCCTTGAGGTAGACGGGGGGGTTGTGTTGGCGCCCGGAGCGGCGCAACTCGGGAACATTGTCTGTCTGTTCGGTATCAGTCTGTGACGGTTGAGCTGGCATAGTGTCGCCAACACTCTCTCTGGACTGGGCATCCTCGGGAACCACCGGGTTGGTTTCTGGGGTCGAGCTGTCGTGGGTTGGATCAGGTTGGTCAACTCTCTGGGTGCTGTTGTCCGAGTTTGGGCTGACCGGAACGACCGCTGGCGCAGACTGGTCGCTGGGTGCGGTGTGGCTGGGCGGCGGATGAGACGGTTCCCCTTTGACTGGAGGCTCTGGATTCTTGTTAGCGAGGTTGCTGAGGCGCCTTCTGAGTTCGTCTATGTGCCTCCTCCAGACGCGACCATCTTCCAGCCTGACTCTATACGATCTCGGCCCGGTGACGGCGATGACCTCGCCCGGAATCCAAAGCGGGTCCCCAGCGAAATTCCTTGCGAATACCGGCTCCTGTAACATAAAATGTCTAACCCCCGAAGTGGAAGCGAGGGGAGAGTCAGGGCAGTATTGTGGGTGCAGTCTATCTAATACAGTCCTCAGGCGCCGGCCCATCAGAAGTTCCGCTGGGGACTTATTGGTGACTGCACAGGGGGTTGAGTGCTGGCTCATCAGGAACCGTGAGAGTTTGTGGTGCCAGTCATCTCTGCCAAACCTAGCGAGGGCCTCTTTGGTGGTCCTGACGGCCCTTTCAGCCAACCCATTACTCGCAGGGTGAAATGGGGCTGTGAAAATGTGGCGAATGCCAAGGTTGGCTGCAAAACGGCTGAATTCTACTGATGCGAACTGTGGGCCATTATCGGAGACCAAGGAGTCGGGTAGTCCATGTGTAACGAACAGGCGCGTTAACACGTTGGTGATTGCTAGTGTGGTGGTCGTGGATAGCTGTGCCACGTCTATCCATTTGGAATAAGCGTCCACGACCACTAGGAACATCTTTCCATGCACGGGGCCAGCCAGATCGATATGGATTCTAGACCAAGGGGCGCTGGCGCTCTCCCATCTGGTAGGGGTGGCGATGGGGGGAGCAGGACGGGATTCCTGGCAAATGCTGCAGGAACTTACCCAATTGACAATGTCCTTGTCTAGACCCGGCCACCACACGTAGCTGCGTGCCAACGCCTTCATTCTCACAATGCCGGGGTGTCCCTCGTGCAACGCCTCCAGGACTCGGGTACGCAGCGAGGTCGGAATGACCACTCGAGTGCCCCACAGAAGACAACCCTGCAAACTGGACAGCTCCTGCATGCGAGTCTTAAAGGGTGCGAATTTGTTATCAACGTTGCCTCCCGGCCACCCCCTCCTCACCCAGTCGAGCACCTGGGCGAGCGTTTGGTCTGCCTTGGTTTTGGCGGCGATGTCAAGGGCGGTGATGGGCAGGTCCAACTGGGTGATTTCAAAAATGGCATTGACAGGAGCTGGGTCTTCAGCCGGAGCGGGTAAGGGGCAGCGACTGAGCGCGTCAGCGTGGGATAGAGTTTTGCCCGGGCGGTGGATAAGTTTGTATGAGTAGGCCGCTAGGAAAAGTGTCCACCTTGTCATCCGAGGGGAGAGGACTTGAGGTGTCTGTTTGTCGCCGGCCAGTAGGCCCAGAAGGGGCTTATGGTCGGTGACCAGTTCGAAGAAGTGGCCAAAAAGGAATTCATGAAACTTTTTCACGGCTGCAACAGCTGCTAGGGCTTCCTTGTCAATTTGGCTGTAATTTCGCTCCGTGGCCGAGAGCGTCCTGGAGAAAAAGGCGATGGGGGCCTCGGCGCCATTGGCGAGTCGGTGACTAAGGACCGCCCCAATTCCAAAAGGGGATGCGTCTGCTGCCAGTACTAAAGGAAGGTTGGGGTCGAATTGGATGAGCACTGCCTCTGACGTAAGTAGTGATTTGACGGCGTTAAACGCCTGGTCTTCTTTGTGCCCCCAGTGCCACGGTGACTTTTTGTCTAGTAATCTGTGTAGGGGTTCGGCTACTGAGGCTTTATGGGGCAAGAAGGATGCATAAAAGTTTAGGAGTCCCAAGAAAGCTTGTAGCTCCGTTTTGGAGATCGGTGTGGGAGCTTCGTGGATCGCCCTAACCTTGGACTCCAGGGGGTGAATGCCAGAGGCGTCAATTTTATAACCCAGAAAGTCCACCTGTCTAGTGGCAATGGCGCATTTTTCTTTTTTTAACTTGAGGCCATGCTGTCTGAACCTCTCTAATACTGCTCGCACTCTCTGGAAGAGTTGGGGTCTGTCCCTGGCCGAGACCAAGATGTCGTCGAAGTAGGGTACTACACCAGGGAGACCCTGTAAAATCCGCTCCATGAGGGACTGAAAAATACCCGGGGCAACACTTACGCCAAATTGGAGACGCTTGCATCGGAAGGCACCCCTGTGAGTGACGATGGTCTGAAGTTCCGCTGTTTGGTTATCAACAGGGAACTGTTGATATGCTTGAGACATGTCCAATTTAGCAAAAATACTGCCCGGTTCGAATGTGTGCAATAAGTGCTGAATGACGGGCACAGGGTAGGCGCTAACTTGTAAATATTTATTGATTGTTGTCTTGTAGTCCGAGCAAATTCTCAGGCTACCATCTTTTTTGAGGGGTGTGACAATGGGCATCTCCCACTTGGCGAAATCTGTTGGCTCAATGACCCCTTGTTTTAGTAGTTTATCCAATTCAGCGTCTAGTTTTGGTCGAATAGCAAATGGAACTCTACGTGGTTTTAATCTGATTGGGACTGCCTGGGGATCAACGGTGAATGAGATGGGGGTTCCATTATAACACCCCAGCTCCTCGCTGAACACATCTGCGTAGTCAGCGAATAAGGAGTCAGTGTCTGAGGTTGAGACAGCATGGACTCCTGTTAACCCTAGGCCGAGGTGGGGAAACCAATCGAGCCCCAATAAGGTGGGTAGATTGCCGTTAACTACCACTAGAGGTAGGTGGCCTTTAAAAGCTCTAAAACTGACAAAGAACTTGCCTCTGCCGATCACGGGAATGGCCTTCCCCTGGTAGTCCTTCAGACCGAACTGGCATCTCTGAAGCCGGGTAGTAGATAGGCTGGGGTGGAGTCTCTTGAGGGTGTTCCACGAGATTATTGAGAGCGCTGACCCAGTGTCAACCTCCATGTGGCACGGTTTACCTTCTAGGGAAACGGAGAGAGAAATTTTACTAACAGTGTGGCCAGTATGCCTGGCAAGGCGGTGCGTGCGACAGTTTAATACTTGCCTCTGAGGTCCCGAGTGCGAGGACAGGGGTCTGTGTGCAGCGCTTTGGGGGGCTTGGCAGACTCTCGCAATGTGCCCCCTCTTATGGCAGTTGTTGCAAACGGCTCCCTTAAACTTGCAGGTGGCCCTTTGATGTGATCCCCCACAGGCTAGGCACAGCGTGATGTGCTTGGGTGGACCGGTGTATTCTTGTTTGGCCCCTACCTGCGACCGTCTGTCATTGGTGAGGCGATGGACATCGTTCTCATCGCTGTGGGCTTCCTCCGCTTCCACCTCTTCGGAATGGACTGGGAATGATGCTAGCTTGGCACTTGGGCCCTGAATTTCGGTGGCTGAGTTCGTTGCTAGCTCGGCTGCTAGGGCCTCCTCTACCGCTTGCGCAAGGTTGAGGTCTTTTTTAGCTAGCAGTCGCCTCTGTAGGTTGAGATCCTTGACCCCACAAACTAATTGATCGAGAAGCATGTCCTCCAGGTATGTTCCAAACCCGCAGTGCAGGGCTGCTGTTCTGAGGGCGGCCATATATTGATTGATGGTCTCCTTACTTGATTGCTTCCTCATACGGAACGTGAACCTCCTGGCGATTTGTGAAGGTCTGGGAGCGTAGTGGTTAGTGAGGATCTCAAGCAACTCGGACCACGGAACGTTTTTTAATTCTCTCGGCGCTACGAGTGCTGCGGCGGTATCGTAAACGGTGGCTCCGCAGTAGATTAGGAAATAGGATTTTTTCCGATGCTCTCCCGCATCCGCCAGGCCGACCGCATTGATGTAATGATTGAAACGGTTCTTATACGATTCCCACTTCTCTTCGTCTGGTTTAAACGCGGGGAATACTGGGTTGGAACTCATGGTCCTGGAACGGCTGGGCTACCTGCGGAAAAAATCTCTCTGGGACTACGAGCGCTCGTGAGTTACTAGTGAAATCAGCTCTGGAGAGGTTTTTTGCTAACCTCTCTTTCTCTCTCTGGGTTACCACGTTGGCTGCTAGCCGTTGGAGGTGTCTAGATTCGTGCCAAAAAAGTGGGCATTAGTGACTCTCTACAGCGCTGTGCTGTGATTCCTACTGGCTCGAAATTCAAATGACACCCGTTTGAATTTTGCGCCAAATGCAGAGCGGCTGCGGCTCGCAGCGCTTCACTTTCCCCGTAGCGGGGCTAACAAGCGGCTACAGACGCTTCTAACTTTTTGACTCAGACCGCTTTCTCTGGCTGCGGATCTGCGTTTGCTCTTTTTGATCGCTCGTTTTGTTAGCTGACCGCTCTCTCTGGCTGCGGATCAGCGTTTCCCTTATCGCCAGCCGATCGCTCTCTCTGGGCTGCGGATCGGTGGCTAGTGACTCAGCGGTTGCAAGGTGCATCTGGTAGCCATCCCATCCTCGTCGCCAGTGTTAAGTTTGAGCAATGAGAGGCTGAACCAGAGCATGAGTGCAACAGTACTTTATTTTACAAATAAAGGGCTGACCGTGCTTGCCAAGCCTGGAACTGGCTCGCAGCAATCAGCAACCAGTTGGACCCCGCAGCCTGCTTTTATAGAACCAACCAATGGGAATGGGGGAATATCGCCCACACAAAGTGAGTGGACCTGAGTGAGAACTCCTTGAGTCCTCAGGACATAACACTTTGGGCTATTGAAACTATAATTCCCATAAACATAGGTCATTACTGTTGTGTTTATATGGGCTAAACTGAATCTTTGATCAAATCTGAATTTTTTCATCATTAAAAATACATATTTTAATACAAATAATATTTACAGAATTAGAAAACTATGCTGAGGATATTAACACTCTTCAAGAGTTTCTGGAGGAGGTTGAATTTGATGAGATGTGTCAAAAAACAAGCAAACAATTTAAAGTATCTCAAATAATTCATAAATGTACAGTTTTAGGAAGCTTAGAATTCTGACTCATAGTACAGCAGTAAATTGGAGAAAGTTATGGGTTTTTTTATCAATTAGACAAGCCATTCCCAGCTGGACCTAATATGAACCGAGAAGGATGGAAAACAATATACAGCTTGACTGTTCATAATGCTAGATTTGCTTTCTCAGCAAACAAAAAAGCAACTAAAACATGCACTTGTGATAAAACAAAAATGTGTTTCTTCCACCTTAGATATGATCATTGTAGCATAACTTTAAATACTATAGTTACAAACTGCAAAGTGCTGAATCAACAAGTCATAATAAGAACAGAAGGTGTGTATGTTTTTCACTTCTAAAAGCTCAAGTGATTTTATATCATCTGAACTCATTTGGCTTGGTTTCCATGAATTTATTTCAATCATAGGTCTGGGGTTCATTTAGCTTTTTTAAAAAATGGATTTAGTTTCTATCATAAAAATACAAATTTGTATTTAAATGAGAAGCTACACAAGAGGGTTGTTAATATCACTGATGAAAAGGAAAAATGTGGACATACTTTCACATTTATTGTTCTTCTCACGTTCATTTTGAGCCAATAATCTTTCAGTCTTATATCATTATTGTCTGTATAATAAATGTTTTTGACTTTCTAGGCTACAGTATGATGCTAGTTCATGACTCATACAACCACCATGTAGATATAGTTCTGAGCTCAATAGTGCATTGCATGAACTACTGTATAAAAAGACTCGGGGGGGTAATCATTTTATGGTGGCTAAGCCATGTTTGACATAATGCATAGAGCACGGATGACATTGTCCATAAAACAATAAGGATGTAATTCCAGATGCAAATTCATTTATGCTAGTTTGGCTATAGAATCCATATGGTGCACATTTAATAGAAAATTCAATTTTTATTTTTCGCCTGGTATACTACTGAAACTTTTAACATTTGTTTGTAACCTTTCCTTGTTTATCCAACCAATATTTTTTCCAAACAAATATTTTTTCGGGGTACAAAAACTATTTAGATTTAATCCATTTTTCCCTGGAAAAGATTTTTCTGTCTTAAACAGCTTTGGAATCAAAACAGCTGTTGGTTCAATAAAGATCTACAGTGCTAATGGATGTTAACAAAAGATTTTTATCACATCCAAAGATAATAAGAAGATGAATCTTCCTTGGAAAAGTTTGTTTGCATATCAAATTTCCATCCAAAAGGGTTTGTGCTGACCTTCCATTTCACCCAAGTTTTCTAAAGGCCAAATAAAAAAAGTTAATAAAATTAAATTATTTTGAAAATGAATCATATTAATAACAGCATGCCATAGGAAATCAATTTGCAGTCCTATAATGAACTGTGATGTTGTGAACAGAGGTTACTGATGAGGAAAGAAATTAGAAGATAAAAAAGTTTATATTTAAATACTCAAGCAATTCATCTCATTATAAATAAATAAATAAATAAAATCCTCCAGTAAGCAGGTTTTATCATGATAAGTGTCCTGAAATAAAATCTTTCAAAGCTTAAATATTATGCAGAAACATACAATGCATTTCATGGGATTCCATGCTATCTAGAGTAAAATTCCAGAAGGCTACTGTTGCCAAACAAAATAAAACCAACAAAATCACTCAGTCCCTTATTCCATTCCAATTATTTTCTGCATTAAAAGCATTGAGGTCCCCATGTCAGCCTTGACATGGGTGGTAGACTTTAGAAGAAACCCTCCTGTACTACCACCTCTTACAATACTAGACAACACCATATCAACAGCAGAGACCTTCAAATTTCTAGGTTCTACTATATCACGACCTAAAACGGACATCTAACATCAAAAACTTCACCAAAAAAGCACAACAAAGAATTTTCTTTCTGTGCCAACTCAGAAAGTTCAAGCTGCCCAAGAAGCTGCTGATAATTATTGAGTCTATCATCTGCACCTCTATAACTGTCTGGTTTGGTTCTGCAACCCAACAGGACAGACACAGACTTCAGAGGATAATTAGGACTGCAGAAAAAAAAATTACTACCCGCCTGCCTTCAATCGAGGACCTGTATACTGTGTGCGTCAAAAAGAGGGCTGTGAAAATATTTACAGACCCCTCACATCCTGGACATAAACTGTTTCAACTCCTTCCCTCAAAACAACACTATAGAGCACTGCACACCAGAACAACTAGACACAAGAACAGTTTTTTTCCCGAAAGCCATCACTCTGCTAAACAAATAATTCTGTCAACACAGTTCAACTATTTACAAAGTGTTCACTACTATTACTGTTAATCTTCTCATCACTCCTTATCACCCATCCCCTCCCACTTGTGATTGTAAGACTGTAACTTTGTTGCTTGTATCCTTACAATTTATATTGACTGTTTCCTAGTATGATTTGATTGTTGATTATACCCTATGACTATCATTAAGTGTTGTACATTATGATTCTTGATTCTTAATGAATGTACCTTTTCTTTATGTATACTGAGAGTATTTACACCAAGACAAATTCCTTGTGTGTCCAATCACACTTGGCCAATAAAGTATTCTATTCTATTCTATTCTATTCTATTCTATTCTATTCTATTCTTGATATGCTATGATCAATAATACTATGTTTAACAAAAAGGTAGGAAGATGATCTCCATCATTAGTGCTTGCTAGTGTTAATACAAATGAGTTTAGAAACAAGCATAGAAAGTTGCATTACATGACATTTCCCCAGTAAAAGTTTTTCATTGTTCTGAAGTACGCATACAAACTACTGCCACATTGAATCTTCCTATTTGGTACCATATGTCATTTCAGATTTGAGCTCCAATAATACCAAGACAACTTGACACTAAATGTGCTCTTTGTAAGAAATGATCATTGTATAAGTATAATGGGATTTAGATGGCAAACAAACCAGGGCTTTCAAAGATCATAAAGGGCCATTTTTCCCGATTCACAGGCAAGTCAAAAAATTGTCCAGTGCCAGGAAGGATTTTCCTGAAGAACAAAAGAAGAGCATTGAATTTATACACCAGTTTTTAGCCATTAGCTTTGCCTAAATTCTAATCATATAATAATATGAATTAGTTATTAGCTATGAATGAGTAGAATTATAATTTATAAGAATAATTATAGTCTAGAGAAAATAAAGTAATAAATCCAATTTTTTGAACATTCACCCACATTGAAATTTTAAAGCATTCCCCTCTTTTGGTGGGGAGGGGGAATAGAATTCTTGATGAAAAATTTCTTTGAAATAGTAATTTAAATGAACTGAATTCCAGAACAAAAACTTTAGATGATATATGATATTCACTTCCCAGAATACTGATAAATGAGTGCCTTTCATACTGAATGACAGGCCTTCCCAAACTTGGCAACTTTAAGACTTGTGGACTTCTATGCTGGCTGTAGAATTCTAGGAATTGAAGTCCACAAGTCTTAAAGTTGCCAAGTTTGGAGAGTGCTGTATAATATCATTGAAACTTGCACTCCTGAATACCATTACAAATAAATAAAATAAATATAAATTTCCAAAATATATTAAATTTTCAAAAAATGTAAGTTCAGGTTTTCTATCAAAAACCCCTAAGCTTTTTTTTCAAAAAATACAGAAGCAAGAGATTGGTATTATCTTAATATAAACAGACACATTAAAAGTGTACTAGAAAGACCATTTATTCTGCAGAACATCTGTGAACACTGTTCAGTATACAAATTTAGCACAAGTCATTTAACTACTTTAATTAATTTTATAAATGATCAGGGAGAAAGCTAGCAGATCAGCAGTCTTTCTGGTTTAGTTTTAATGTTAATGGGTGCCAGTAAATGGTAGACAAAAATAAATTCAGCATCTCATAATTTATTTTTAGAAAAATACTGGTTCTCACTCTTGCAAACACCCCACAGACTTCCAATATGAAACACGACATTTTATGTATTGGAAGAAATAGAAAATAATCAGAAAACAATTGTATTTCCTTTCCCTCCTGCATTGAAATGGGAACTGAAGTGCTCCTTCAGTTTCTAATGTTTTTCTTATACCAGCCTAGGAATATGCTATATGATTTCATTTTGAAACTAACATACTGGCTTCTTCTTTTTTATTTTCTTTCTTTCTTTTTTAAACAGGCTCCTTGAACTTCTATGCTTTGAATCATTACAATCACACTAAGATCCCCTGCAGAGTTTCAAGTGGTTTCAATATATACCATAACACACTTTCATAAGCAAGTGTCACTTCTCTTTTGCTTTCAGGCCTCTGTTGTAATTTAGGCTGCATTTTATGGGAAGCAAATTTGTTGCTGAACCAAATCAAAAGAGATTTGAAGATGGAAAGATCCGAGTGGGTTGTATACAGTTTGCAACTTATGCTGAGTGCCTTCAAACAGTTGATGCAAAAGCACACAGTCTTTGTGTCACTAAAAAAAGGCATATTAAAAGAAATTGTGAAAATGCTATAAGGGTCTAAACTTTTTGTTAAAATTCGTACATATGAAGGGATTGCAATCTGTCATGAGAATTGTTAGCTGCAACAAGCAGTTTGACAATAATACAACCCTGCTTACAGCCATTCTTAGCCACCTTTCGAGTGAACTATTGCAGCTTGCTCTACACAGTGCTGCCTTTGAAGACATATCAGCTACAGTTTGCAAGAGCACATTTTATGGTCCATGGGTCACATCCAGCCCTTCGGCTATCCCTGTCCACCCAGTGGCATCAGTAGCTTCACAGTGGTAGAAGTGGTACAATGGAAGTAAGACAGCATTGACATGGAGAGGGGGCATCGTCAGGGGACAGGGCATCGACGTCAGAGTGTTGGTGATAGTGAGGATCAGGGTGGCAGAAGGGCAATGGCAGGGCAGAGAGGGCAGCCTTCTACAGCAGTCCAAGTTTCTCACATGGCCTCTTGAGAAAATTAATTGTCTGCTCCTGGCCTAGAATATAGCAACTGAAATAATTAATGACACATTTAATTCACCTGAATAACATAACCTCCGTTGTCGCCCTGACCTAACCATACAGCAACGTGCCCGCTCCCGTGTACTCCGCACTGAACTCAAAAAACGTCTCAACAATGGAGAGAAGGACCTGTACATTGACTACCATGCTGACTGTATCAAAAGTAAGTCACACATCCCGCAACTCAGCTTTAACCTTCAACCACAACCCAACCTCAACCAATCCACCATCACCCAAGACTAGGCACGCACGCCCCTAACTACCTCAATTCCAACTACTGCTGGCCTTAAATGCAAGCTACTCAATGCAAGAAGCCTTGTAAATAAAATACCTGAATTTTTCCTCCTACTAAAGATGGCTAAATTCGACATTATATTTGTCTGTGAAACATGGCTCAATGCATCTCTCCCTGACTCCATTACCACAGTAAGAGACTATCATGTTTACCGATCAGATCGTGAAATTCGTAGAGGAGGTGGTATTGCTATCTTCTACAAAAAGTCCTTACATCTAAAAAATATCCAAGTTACCCAGGAGCTTGCTCTTCCTGAGACCATTATCTGTGAACTATCCTTAAATATCACAATTCGATTCTTACTATGTTACAGAGCACCTGATTATGACATCAAACATGTAAACAAGCTAAATACACTACTAACATGGGCAGCATCCTGCCCATACCCTTTTATCTTTCTTGGTGATTTCAATCTGCCTCATATTGACTGGACCCTAAATGAATGTACAACTGAAACCATACATGCAACCTTTTACAATACTGTTACAAATCTGGGACTGGAACAACTAGTATCCAACAACACTAGACTAAACAACTGCCTCGATCTCATCTTCTGCAATAGTTTGAATTTAATTTACGGAATACAAACTAAAGAACCCTTTTCCAGCAGTGACCACAATATGATTGACTTTTGTCTCAACATACGTTCACACAAAAACCACCACAATGATGTGATCCCCAATTATAATTTCAAAAAAGGCAACTATGATCTTATAAACAACGATCTCTCATCCCTTGATTGGCAATCTCTATTCGCTGGATGCAATACTGTTGAAGACCATTACAACATATTTTTACTTGAAGTCAAAAGAGTCATCAAACTATATGTACCAACAACTACTCCCAAAACAAAACAAAAAAACAGATTGCCCATAACAATAAGGAAACTTCAATCCAAAAAGAGATCACTCTGGCGGAAAAACAAATCTGGTCACGTTGCCAATTTCAAAAGCCGATACAAACATTTATGCCACCAAATAAAGACCGAATGCACCAATTATCACATTAAACAAGAGGAAAACCTTCTAAGCACCAATTCCACCAATGCTTTTTACAATTTTGTAAACAACAAACTAAAAGATTCAAGGTCCATCCCACCCCTGATAGGACCTAATGGTAAAGACTGCAACGACGACACCATTAAAGCCAACATCTTTAGCACATTTTTTGGCTCAGTATTTGTAAACAGCAATGGATCATGCCCAGCATTTCCTAGCCGAACCACAGATAACTACAGTGATCTAATACATATCGATTTTACAGAAGACAATGTTGAAAAAGCACTACGCAATCTAAAACCATCCCTATCTATTGGACCGGATGGAATATGTGCCTATTTCTTAAAAAAGTTATCCACTGCCATAGCCAAACGTCTAAGCATAATCTTTGAAAAATCTTTCAGGACCAGTTCCTTGCCTAACCTATGGTCACAAGCCACAGTCATCCCCATCTTCAAAAAGGGAGACACCAGCCTAGTTGAAACTTACAGACCAATCTCCTTATGCTGCGTCACCTGTAAAGTCATGGAATCAATTATTAACCAATCCATCATCCTCCACTTAGAGACAAACAACCTACTCTCCAATAAACAATTTGGTTTCAGAAAAAAACTATCCTGTAATCTGCAACTCTTACACTGCAAAAACATATGGACTACACAACTTGATCAGGGCAAAACAATAGATGCAATCTACATAGACTTCTGTAAAGCCTTTGATTCAGTGGTACATGACAAACTACTACTAAAAATAAAATCCTATGGTATCTCTGGACAACTGCATAACTGGATAGAAGCATTCCTGTCAAACAGACAACAAATGGTCAAAATTGGGAGTGTCCTATCAAATTCTGTACCTGTCAATAGTGGTGTCCCCCAAGGCAGTGTTCTAGGACCAACTCTCTTCATACTCTACATAAATGACCTCTGTGATCATATTAAGAGCAACTGCGTTCTTTTTGCTGATGATGTAAAGCTGTTCAATACCACAGACAATACTGCTACCCTTCAAAATGATCTTGACTGTGTATCAGAATGGTCAAACAAATGGCAACTTCAAATCTCAACAAATAAATGCTCTGTCTTACATATTGGCAAAAAAAATCCGAAAATAAAATACAAGCTGAATAGTCAAGATCTTGTTGATGATCCAAGCTCTGTAAAGGACCTTGGAATACTCACCTCTAATGATCTAAGTGCTAGAGCCCACTGCAACTACATAGCCAAAAAGGCATTAAGAGTTGTTAACCTAATCTTACGTAGCTTTTTCTCTGGTAATATCACACTACTAACTAGAGCATACAAAACATTTGCTAGACCAATACTCGAATACAGCTCATCAGTCTGGAACCCACATTACGTATCTGATATTAGCACAATTGAGAAAGTCCAGAAATATTTCACAAGAAGAGTTCTCCACTCCTCTACTCGTTGTAGAATACCTTATGCCACCAGACTTGAAATTCTAGAACTAGAAAACCTTGAATTACGCCGTCTTCGGTCTGATTTAAGCATGGTATATAAAATCATACATTGCAATGTCCTACCTGTCAATGAATACTTCAGCTTCAACCATAACAACACAAGAGCACACAACAGATACAAACTCAAGGTTAACCGCACCAAGCTTGATTGCAGGAAATACGACTTCAGCAACAGAGTGGTCAATGTCTGGAATACTCTACCCGACTCTGTAGTTTCTTCCCCAAACCCCAAAAACTTTAACCTTAGACTGTCTACTATTGACCTCACCCCTTTCCTAAGAGGTCTGTAGGGGGCGTGCATAAGCGCACCAACGTGCCTACCGTCCCTGTCCTATTGTTTCTTTTATTTTTCTTTCATTTTTCTTATATGTACTCATTTCATGTATTCATAATTATGTATACACTTTTACTTATTATCTCGTAAACAATTGACAAATAAATTAAATAAATAAATAAATAAATAACTTCTAAAAAAGGTGCAATGATTATCAGGCAGCTTTTGGGTGTAGTTCATATAGTCATGTTTAAAACTTTTTATGATTCAGGATTTAGTTATTCTTGGGATTGCCTCTTCCCAAAGATTTCTAGTCACTCATTTAGTAGAGGGGATGAAACTCAAACAATATTTTAATCATTTACTATGAGAAAATGGCTTTTCTGTTGCTGTTCATCTCCTTTGAATCATTTTCTAGATTGGATCAGCACCCACTCTGTGGGTATTAAGAAATCTGCCCAAGAGATAATTAATGAATATGTAACTTGGAACTGGTGCCCTTAAACTGATACTTTAGCGGGGAAACCAATTTATAGAAGGAGTGTTATTAATCAGAATTTAAGAGGACTATACAAATGTGACAGTTAAAAGTATTAAAGTATAACAATTATGAAGTTAATATATGTGAATTAAAAATATGCATTGGGAATAATACAATAAAATAGAAAATGTATAAAAGCATCATTAAGATAAGAAATTGAATACAAAAATTACATATGTATGGTCATATTTGTATGTATATGTAAAACCTGTAATCACGCTGTTCTCTAAAATGAGATATTAAAAGGTGGAAAAATGAATAAAACTATTCCTTTAAAACTCTACAAATTTAACAAAAATTAGGAGTTCACCTTGATATCATAAATTGAAGAATTTGTTCTAAATAGTACAACTTTTGTAAAGTTAAATTAAAACTCTAGAGAAATGCAGTGGATTTGAAATATAGGCCAACAGGGGGGAAAATTGATTCCATGTAAAAAAAAATTCAATAAAAGAATAGCAAATTTTATCCTGGTTGCTTCAACTACTTAAAAAATTGAAAATATCAAGAAACTAGCTTCAGTATGGATTGTGAAAGTTTAAGTGCTTCGACAGTTGCTTTTTCTTATTTAATATTTTCAGTTCCCTTTTTAAGATTGCTGAAACATTATAAGTAATTCTCAACTTACAACTGAGTGCTTAATGAGTGTTGGAAGTTACAAAGGACCTCCCTAGAGCTACTTACAACCTGCTTTTGGATTTATGCTGGCTATATACACACATTGTCATCATGTCATTGCATTTTGGGCACTTGGCAACCAGTTCACCTTTATGGCCATTCACAGCATCCCATAATCAATTACAATGACTTTGTCAGTTTGCAGCATTTCTTTCTGGTTTCTAGCAAAAAAAGAAACTTTGGGCAAAATATATTTGTTTAGTGACAGCAGCATAAACTTAATAATCATTGTAAAAAATGTTCATAACTCCAAATTCGGTCACCTTATGCCTTGTTTTGGAGTAGAATGATTTATGATTGTAACCCTAGGCTCAATTAGGGTCAGAAATTGAGGATAACATAAAAAGTAAGGTAATGAAAATAATTTTCAAAGATGTACTAGTTTTGAGTTATTAGCTGTATCCCAACCTTATGATCATGCTTCTATTTCAAACTGGATTGGCATCTCTTAACCAGAGTCTTATTGACAAAATAGATATACCTAAACAATTGAGAGAAACTTTCATTCATAAACCACAGTTGTGTGCAACAAATTGTTTCAAAAAGAATCATTTTTACTAAATGTTTCCATTCCCATATTTTCAGTAGCTTTGAGAAGCTAAACAAATATTCTCTGCTCTGCCTACACAACGTGGCTACAAGAAACCCATAGTGTAATATCGTGACTGTAACATGATTGCTTCTGTATCTAAAGCCCAATACTCTCAATTGTATTCTACACCTTTCTTTATTCTCTACCTAGACAAGAATAGATATAGCTTTTACTTTAGTTTAGTGTCTCTAATATGTATGAAAATATGACCACCAGTTTCACAAACTAGTTCAAACTGAATAGATAACACCTTCAATGGACGTCAAAATAGCTTGTTATTTTACACAATCTGTTTTCTGATTAAAAGGCAGAAGACGAACAAGGATCAGACAATATCAGACAAAATGCAATGCTGCTTACAATTTGCCATGATAGTTCAGTCCAGTCTTGACTAAGTTTTTAAGTTACTCTAAGTCATTTCTGAGTCATGTCTTTTTAATGCAATCATATCAAATTAAGGCACAACACATGCACAAAAGTAAGCTACTCTTTTGTTACAGTCTTTATGTATATTTCTTTCCTTTATGCAAGAATCCCAGCTGTGAAATGCTGTGCAAATCTATTTTAGTTAATATTTCAGTGAATAATTTGACTTAGGTATTATCCTCAGCAGGATGGAAATACTTGGACAAAGGGCTTCCGGTGAATTATGCGGTGATAATAAGAAAATGGTGTTTCACCTGTTTGGACAAAGATCAGTAGAGGAGATTTCCTCTTTTGAGGGGAAAAAAGATTATAAAGGCTACTGGAAAAAAATGAACAAAAGAATTTTGGTAATTTAAACAGCTGATTAATATTTAATTCTAAATGTTTGCCTCACCATTGTACAATGTGTTGCCTAACATATATCTTTATGATTAAATAGTACTTGATTGTATTTGAATTGGTTTCTAGAAAACTTCGTTTCAATTTTACAAGACCATCAAGAAGAATCATTAGATATGTTTTCGGACCCTTAGATAATGCATTGTTGTTCTGGACAAAACGTAGAATAAGAAATAATAACTTGGTTTTCAATATTAGCATTTTCAGTTTTGTGTCAGGGTTATTTTTCTTGATACTGCTTCACAAGAATGAACATGCTATATTTTGTAAGAGATCAAATTGTATCACTTTTATTAGAACATCACATTTTACATCTTAGTATGAAGGGTGGCTATTGCCAGAGGCAAAATTCTGTCTTTCTTTTTCCAATTCAACTTAAAATACTACCCCCACAATATGAGTACTTTTAATTTTACATATTTTTAATGGGCTGGTTTATTCTAGAATGCAATAATGTTGACTTAATTAAAAATAAGAAATATTTAATAATACCTTGAAAGTTATCCAGGTCATAGTTATCCAAAAAGTGCTATTTCAAAAGGCAATTAGACTTTCTTTGCTTTTGCAGGAAGACGTTTCTCATCCAAGAAGCTTCTTCAGTTTAATCTTCAAGCAAAAACAGTCACCTTTTGAAATAACACCTTTGGTTCAGCAATATAGAAAGACTGAAAAAATATGGTGGCAAATCCAAGAAGATATTCACAGGAAGCTTCTGAAGATGATTTCTTTGGGGATCCAAATGTCTGTTTCAGGCTGAAAATTTGAAAACCATAAGGCAGAGATACAATTTCATGGTGTATTTTAAGAGTAAATGGTGGTAATGCAATTTATACCTGCATGCAAATGTCTTGTGGTATATATTTTCAAGATTGCACTGGGTGGATTCATCCTTTAAGCCAGGGGTCCCCAAACTTGGCAACCTTAAGACTTGTGGACTTCAATTCCCAAAATTCTCCAACCAGCATAGCTGGCACAGAGAATTCTGGGAGTTGAAGTCCACAAATCTTAAAAGTTGCCAAGTTTGGAGACATCTGCTTTAAGCTCAGCCATAATGCAGTTTGCTTGATTTTGGCTTTGTATGATATATGAGTCTGGTTGCTTATATTATATAACTACTATTTATTACATTTTTTTTTACTTTTTCAACATATGATTAAAACAACCTAAGGTTGGAATGCTAAACCAGCCATTGAAAAACAGATATATAGTTTAAGAATACTATTTGCATTTGCTTTGTTTTTTCACAGCTATATATATATATTATTACAACTGTCTTTCCCAGCATTTGCCTATTCTCCATTAAATTCTGTTTCTGTCACCCTACTTCAAGTTTCATCGTGTAAGAAATAAGCTTACTGTTAGAGAAGACTTTTATAAATGAATACATTTGGAAATGTTGTCACTTCAAAATTCCCTCAATCATTATGTGTCTACTTTATTTTTGCAACACCTAAATTTCATACAGCTAGTCCCCATTGAATGACCATGCATTCAGTGACTATTTGTGGGTATGCTACTTCCAATAGGTCCTTCTAAATTACAGATGTTGCCACATCCCTGTGGTCATATGATCCCAATTCACGCACTTGGCAACCAGCTGTCAATTATGTTGCAGTGTCCCAGTGGTCATGTTATCATCATTTGCAACCTTCACTGTTGGCTTCTGACAAGCATAATCAATGGGAAAGAATGCATTCAGTTGCAATACTGATCTATGGGATGCTGTAACCATGCAAGTTTTGCCTAATGAAAACAGTTGGGACTGCTATCATAAATAGGCATGGTCATGTCATGTCACATTTTATGACTGTGTCATTATTCATGGTGGTACCATTCTCAATTATCATTATTAAGCAAGGAATATCTGCATTAGCTGACAAAGTTGCAATATCCCTAGCCTCTCCATGGTTTAGATTTGCTCTTTTTACCCTTTTACATTTTTATAAATTTGTAACATGAAATCATTTTTTATGTTTCCAAACACAAGAGAAGATTATGCAGTGTGAGACCTATTTGAGTTGGATCACATTTGGCCAGGCATGATTTGTTTCAATCATATTAGTATAAAATAAATTTTGAAAGTTTGCAAATATATTTCATTCAAAGACTGCTACAGTCAAATGATATCAAAAAAATTAGTGAAGCTAAGGGATGGAGTCACAGCTTGGAGAGAAAGCACAGCACTTTGACTGGCAGAAGCTGAAAACCAATTTAAAGACATTCCCTTTTCAAATTAAATCCCAACACTCTCCAAACTAAAAATGGACAAAAATTATGTTCTGGTGGGAAAAAAACATAAAATAATAGAAGCAGATTGACAGATGCAAACTGATTGGTATGTTTATGGATTTTGGAAAATTCTTAACACAATGTATGATATCAGATTGAAAGCAGGAATCAGATCAGTTGCAATGCTAATCTATGGGATGCTGCAACCATGCAAGTTTTGCCTAATGACAACAGTTGGGACTGCTATCATAAATTGGCATGGTCATGTAATGTCACACTTTATGATTATGTCATTATTCATGGAGGTGTGTTTCCTCATCCAACTCTGTATTGCCACCGAAAACTCAGTTGGACTAAAATATTGTCATGGTTATGTCACGATCTTCACACTGTTTTGCTTCTTCAGAACAGAAAATATCAGAAGCCAGAAAACCTTACATAAGGAGACTCAAATGCCATTAAATAATATCATCATAAAGCCTGTCATTCTTCTTACTATAATTTCAGAAAGAAACCGTAGTAGTGTTTGAAATCTATAAGGGCATCTATGGATATAAAAATGGACACATTTCTTTATGGATACTATAAATGCTTGATGTCAGTTTTAAAAAAAAAACATAGGATTTTCTCTGATTTTGTTTACTGAAAGTGAATCACTTTGTTTTTCTGAGACAAATACAAGAAAAAACAAGTGAGAGTATCACCTGCTTCATGGAGAAATTGATACAAAAATTGTTTCAAAGAAAAATGCTTTTAAAACAATGAAAGGAAGGAGGGAATACATCACACATAATTCCTGGAAAATGGTCCAGTGAAAAATAAGATAGTTTCATATCATAGAATTTCACTGTTAGTCCAAAGGAAATGGGATAGGGAAGAAAGGATAATTATGAAAAAAAAAACCTTAACTTTTGGCTGAAATCTGGAATGGAAGCAATCCTGCTAAGCAGGAAGGTTACATTACATTTTCCCTCCAGATTCTCCAATTCCCTAAATCTGAGATATTCAATAGCACAAATTCTTCCAGATGCAATTTCTGCCATCTAATTGTGGAATAGAAGCTAGCAAAGAAGGCTCTAGGGTCGGGGAAAGCATTTGCCAAGAGCAAAGTAGCAGAAAGCAATTTTATGATCATGGAAGTGAAACAAGTTTGGATAAATTGGTTCAACTGCAGCTTAGTTTAAAGGAAGAGGGCAACTAAGTCACTAATGTCTCAATTATTTCTTATAGGGGGTAAAATAATAAAAATGATGCATTTCCTAACTTCTAATACAAAAGGCATAAATAATGCAAATATATTTTGTAAATAATAACCTCTACTTAAGATGAGGCACGCTCATCCTATGCTGAAAGATATTTCATCTATGCTTAGATTCAGTTATCAGAAATGTCCTGTCAGACATCACTGGATAATTTGCATTGGAAAAAAGGATACTTACCAGTTAACTTCAATGATATTCCATTTTATTAGGATATCTTATTTGAATTTAGTGTGTCACTTATATTTATCTACCTACCCGCTTAACCTTAATCTATCTATCTATCTTTATCTATCATCTGTCTATCTGTATCTACTTATCTGTTTGTTTTTTGTTTGTTTATTATAGCCACGGATCACACAAAAGTGACTCTGGGTGATTATACATTGTTACAATTGCAAAACAAACTATAATATCCTTTGTTTGTACAAAGACATGTTTAAGGCCAGAGAATATATATAATACATATATATGTGTGTGGTATTCAGCTTTGTCTGGGTATTTTTCCACATCATTATAGTTGTGCTTTTAAAGTTGTAGCAACGTTTCGGCAGAATCTCATCTGCCATCATCACAGACGAACACAATACAGAAGCCTTATGATGGCAGATGAGATTCTGCCGAAACATTGCTACAACTTTAAAAGCACAACTATAATGACGTGGGAAAATACCTGAACAAAGCTGAATACCATACATGTAAGTACCTGCGAAAACTTAAGAAAACACACACACACACACACACACACACACACAAAGTTGTAGCAATGCTTCGGCAGAATCTCATCTGCCATCATCAGGCTTCCGTATTGTGTTTGTGAGTCAGACTTTCACAGCCGTTTCTGTTTTAAATTTGGTGCTAGCCCAATGCTGTGCCAGCCTACTGCTGAAACCTACCTTCCTAATAAATGATAGCCGTCTGTTTACTCGGAGCCAAGCCACACTAAAAGCCTCCAATACAGGAAACACAATGTTGCCAGCCAATCAAGACCAAAAAAAAGCTACAAAACAGACAGAAGATATTAGAAACACCAATTAAGCAGTACACAGCAAACTCCAAGACCAATAAACACAGACCAAGACTCCCTTCTAATCAAGATGAAGAAAAAAACATTCTGGCACAGCAATAGGCTAGCAAGAAATTTAAAACAGAAATGGCTGTGAAAGTCTGACTCACAGATGAACACTATACAGAAGCCTGATGATGGCAAATGAGATTCTGCCAAAACGTTGCTACAACTTTAAAAGCACCACTATAATGATGTGGGAAAATACCCAAACAAAGCTGAATACCATACATATAAATACCTGCGAAAACTTAAGAATATATATATATATATATATAAATATATAAATAAATATAAATATATATATATAAATAATATATATATATATATTATATATATATATAAAATTTTAATTTAGACTTTAAAAATAATACTATTAGCTGAAAAATATTTAGGTCTGAAGTAAAATTATGTGCATGGATGCCATTCAACACCGATGAACTACAGGTGAAACTCGAAAAATTAGAATATCGTGCAAAAGTTCATTTATTTCAGTAATGCAACTTAAAAGGTGAAACTAATATATGAGATAGACTCATTACATGCAAAGCAAGATAGTTCAAGCCGTGATGTGTCATAATTGAGATGATTATGGCTTACAGCTCATGAAAACCTCAAATCCACAATCTCAGAAAATTAGAATATTGTGAAAAGGTTCAATATTCTAGGCTCAAAGTGTCCCACTCTAATCAGCTAATTAAGCCATAACACCTGCAAAGGGTTCCTGAGCCTTTAAATGGTCTCTCAGTCTGGTTCAGTAGGAATCACAATCATGGGAAAGACTTCTGACCTGACAGTTGTGCAGGAAACCATCATTGACACCTTCCATAAGGAGGGAAAGCCTCAAAAGGTAATTGAAAAAGAAGTTGGATGTTCCCAAAGTGTGGAAAAGCACCAGAGCCAGACAAGATAACTCCTTCCTGCTTAAAAGTCTGTGCTGACTATTTGGCCCCCATCTTCACCCGAATCTTCAATAGATCACTAGAGATGTGCTATGTTCCTTCCTGCTTCAAACATTCTACCATCATCCCAGTGCCAAAGAAGCCCTCCATCAAGAAACTGAATGACTACAGACCAGTTGCTCTAACATCTGTAGTTATGAAAATCTTTGAAAGGCTTGTGCTGTCCCACATGAAAACCATCACAGATCCGCTGTTAGATCCCATGCAGTTTGCATACCTAGCAAATAGATCGACAGATGATGCTGTTAACATGGCTCTGCATTACATCCTACAACACCTCGAATCTCCAAATATGTACACAAGGGTCCTTTTTGTAGAAAGTTATATAGAAAGTTATGTGGAAAGGAAAAGTGTGGAAGAAAAAGGTGCACAAGCAGCAGGGATGACCGCAGCCTGGAGAGGATTGTCAGGAAAAGGCCATTCAAAAGTGTTGGGGACTTTCACAAGGAGTGGACTGAGGCTGGAGTCAGTGCATCAAGAGCTACCGCACACAGACATATCCTGGACATGGGCTTCAAATGTGTATTCCTCTTGTCAAGCCACTCATGAACAACAAACAACATCAGAAGCATCTTACCTGGGCTAAAGAAAAACAGAACTGGTCTGTTGCTCAGTGGTCCAAAGTCCTCTTTTCTGATGAGAGCAACTTTTACATCTCATTTGGAAATCAAGGACCCAGAGTCTGGAGGAAGAATGGAGAGGCACACACTGCAAGATTCTTGAAGTCCAGTGTGAAGTTTCCACAGTCTGTGTTGATTTGGGAAGCCATGTCATCTGCTGGTGTTGGTCCATTGTGCTTCATTAAGTCCAGGGTCAATGCAGCCATCTACCAGGAGATTTTGGAGCACTTCATGCTTCCTTCTGCAGACGAGCTTTATGGGGATGCTGACTTCATTTTCCAGCAGGACTTGGCACCTGCCCACACTGCCAAAAGCACCAAAACCTGCTTCAATGACTGTGGGATTACTGTGCTTGATTGGCCAGCAAACTTGCCTGACCTGAACCCCATAGAGAATCTATGGGGCATTGCCAAGAGAAAGATGAGAGACATGAGACCGAACCATGCAGAAGAACTGAAGGCCACTATTGAAGCATCCTGGTCTTCCATAACACCTCAGTAGTGCCACAGGCTGATAGCTTCCATGCCACACCGCACTGAGGCAGTAATTGCTGCAAAGGGGGCCCAAACCAAGTATTGAGTACATATGCATGCTTATACTTTTCAGAGGTCCAATATTGTTCTATGTACAATCCTTGTTTTATTGATTACATGTAATATTCTAATTTTCTGAGATTGTGGATTTGGGGTTTTCATGAGCTCTAAGCCATAATCATTGCAATTATGACAAATCATGGCTTGAACTATCTTCATGTAATGACTTGAACTATCTTGCATGTAATGAGTCTATCTCGTATATTAGGTTTACCTTTTAAGTTGCATTACTGAAATAAATGAACTTTTGCACAATATTCTAATTTTTCGAGTTTCACCTGTAAGCATGATTCACTCAGCCTTGGATTGAAACCAGTGCCTACTATGCAGCTAAATATAATGTTATAATGATATGTAAGAAACTGAGAAATATATATTTATGGATATGTGTCCTGAATTTTAAATTTTGTTGCATTTTAAAAGATAATATGCATTTTTCCCAAATAAGCACCAAAAAGATCTTGTTGATCATTAATGACATTGTGTCTAACTTCTCTGATAAAGCATATGTAAAATACAAATCTTGAAGAAACTGCCCGAATTCAGTTTATACAAAAATTCCACTGAATGGAATTTTGAGAGTTTGAATTAGTCAGTTTATCAGAAGGCTGGCTGCAACATTGTGAAATTATTAAAACATTGTAACTCTTATTAGTAGAAAATTCATAACTAGGTCCTGCACTATACATATGTGAAAATTGCCAAAAGCTATCCATCATAACATGTTTATCTATGAATCTCAAAAAAATAATAAATTTCTTATATTGGCAAAGTTATACCTTTTACATTGTTCCACAAGCAAAAAAGAAATTAGTTTGAAAAAGTAGGAATGAATTTATTAAATGTAAAACCATCCCACCTTTTCAAATGTCTTAAATTCTCAAATATTTGAAGTATTCCATACAATTAGTTCAAAATTAGATGTTTTCTTCCTTTTTTTCCTTGATTATTTTGTTAAAAATTCTATGCATAGCTGTAAAAATACTAGATAGGATCAGAATGGCTTTAAGTTAAAATCCCAGTTAACCAAAGAACTAACTTGGACCTGTGAGACAATTAATACCTCTCAATTCTATCCACCATTTATGATTCCTATTTTGAATACAGGATGAACTCTGGATAAAACATGCTATTTAATGTATTCACAGGGTATGAATTCATTTTTTTAACCTTGATGTCACATAATATATCTGCAGCTGTTGACATAAAAGCACAATGGAAGTGCAAGAAAGGGGTGGCTCTAAGAAAAGGAAGTTATATCTTGTTCCAAGGCATAAAATGAAATTTTTAAAAATTGAAAGGTCTATGCCAAGATTGCTGGAAGCCATTTTCTGAGGTCCTGTGAAAAAGGCCTCATAAGTTAGGCTGCCAGTAAATATAACTTGAGTTGCCATGGTACTTTCTCTGCCTGATCTTCCATCAATATCTGCTGCTCCTCAGACTTCAACTCAGCAGCTCATCTTTGGGTACCATTTTACAGATATACTCCTGGGTAATGTCCATTCCATCCAGGACAGTGGTTTTAACACTTACCATAACACACCACCCCCTTTCCAGCTGGTGTACTGGAAAGCGGGTGGCGTGGTATGTGTGTTGGGTCTGGTAGAGGAATTTGAATTAAGGAAGACATAGAAATGAGCTGGAGCATGAATAGAAATAATCACACTATTATTAAGATGTCCATCCATGGTAGTGCAGTGGTTAGAGTGCTACTTCTGCCGTCCCACTGGCTCAAGGTTGAGTCAGCCTTCCACCCTTCCAAAGACCCCAATTGGTAGGGGCAATATGTTGATTCTGTAAACTGCTTAGAGATGGCTGTAAAAGCACTGTAAAGCAGTATATAAGTCTAAATGCCATTGCTATCCATGAAACCAGGTTTGAAATACAGATTATTGAGGTGAATTTATCTTGGGGATCAATACAGTATTTATTTCTCAAACTAAAAATATCCTAATGATATACATACAAATATAAAACTATTGTAGTTTATTTAGATAGAAATTATATTTAGATCACAGTTGATAACTTTATCTTACAGTACATATACAGTATATCAGATACAGCACTGATATGAAGGTGTAATATATTTATGTAACGTTACATTCATAAATAGTACAGTATATATTATGTGCCATTATAGACACAAATTAATGTTATTGACTGTGATCTAAACAATTGTCTATGTAAACAAACAAGTTTTATATTTGTGTGTATATCATTAGGATTATTTTTTTGGAAAAATAAATGCTAAACTCATCCTCAAAATAAATTCACTTCGATTTAGCTCTTTAGATTCTAATCTGTATTTTGAACCTGGTCTCATGGATGGATATCTTAATAATAGTGTTATCATTTGTATTCATGCTCCAGCTTGCTCACCTTTGGTTCTGTTGCTTTGTTTTTATTGCTCTAGCAAACAAGGTTCTAGTTTCTCAACATCAGTTCCTTATTTAGTTCCAATTTGTAGCATCATAACCTTTGCTTAACCTTGGCTAAAGAGAAATCTCCCTGTTCTTTTTCCAGGAAAAGGTTTTTGTCTTCAACTGCTTTTTAACATCTGATAAAGTGCCTGTAGGCCAGACAAGGAATAATGAATGGAAACTGAACAAGGTGAGATTTAACCTGGAAATAAGGAGAAACTTTCTGACAGTGAAAACAATCAACCAATGGAACAGCTCGCCCTTGGAAGCTGTGAGAGTGCTATCACTTGAGACTTTCAAGAAGAGATTGGACTGCCATTTGTCAGAAATGGTGTAGGGTCTCCCACTTGGGCAGGAGGTTGGACTAGATGACCTACAAGGTCCCTTCCAACTCTGATGATCTGTTATCTGTTATATAATGTGGCAGGTCTAGATCAGCATCATTCTCTGAATTTTATGGACCTTGGAACAAAATAACATTGGTCAGCTTCCTGAATTCAGAAATAGAGAAAATGCATGAAACAATGTTGCCTACTAGATCTTGGGCATTTTAAAGAGTTCCAAGGAATGTAAGAGTATCTTATTTGGGATCTCTAGTTCTCCATCTTCCAGCTTTTTCAACAGCATTTGGATTCTGTAGAGATGTCCACAATCAGTACATCTGGGAAGCATAACATATCTTTATGATTTCAGGCCATGACACAAATATTTTGAAATACATTGAAAGGCACCCTCCAATGTGTCTTCTGGAGCTGATTTGAATTAATAACTTGTATTTAAATATTTTCAATGAAATAATTAAATGAGATCCATGTAGTTCCAAGCCTGATGGCATTCTGGAAGTCTTTAAAGGGCTTCCTGTTTTATCTGGCTTTAGGCTGGGATGGATCAAGCCTCTGGTAGGTTGAATGCTGTGATGTGCTAGAGCCAACTTGAGAGCAGAGCTGAGCCAGGATCAGTAGTGTGCCTGTTAGCTGTTTGGTCACTAGCAAGGTGCCACAGCAATGATTATGGATTATGGTAGAGCTAGTGGCTATACATTTATCAGCTTACCATTAAATGTATGTACATTGCTATTGGGCAGATTCCCCATTTTGTTAATTGTGTTTTTTTAATTTGGCTTGTATATTTTTATTCTGTGAACTACCTGGAACAAAGCCATTAGGGAACAAGGCTATATATAAAATCATCTGCATGCAATTTATTGTGCTTCAGAATAAGAGAACAATCCTTGGGACATAGACTGAGTATTTTTACACTATAAAGATGCAGCCATTTTGCTGATATTGAGCAACATGTGAATGATGCCTTACAGTATTATAATGAAGAACAAGATTTAAGTACAATAAATGTATAAATGTGCACATAATATTCTACAGGGTTTGAGGGCCTCTAGATGCTGTAGGTCTATAATTTTCATCATCCCTCAACAACTGGCCAAGCACGAAGTTGGAGTTTAACAACATCTGGGAGAACACAGTTTCCCTAATATTAGCTTTCCCAACTAACTATACTTAAAAATGTTCAGATGCCATGGATAAATTTAGGCAGGTCCATTGGAACTATTGTGGTTTTCAAGTTATTGCTTTTTCAGAAGAACTTGGATGGGCAGTTAAGGAAGGGCAATGGTTGGAGATATATTTTTTCTCACTCTAGCCCTCTACAATAACAAGTACTGACCTTCATTGTTTTTTAATAAGCTGGAGAAAATTAGCCTTAGAAACCACATCAATTTTTTCATCTTTATCCCTCTAAAAGAAAAAAAGAAAAAAAATCAGTTGAACTGTATAAACTGATAGAAAAATGGAGAGTTTGTCTAATGGCTTGGAAAACATTTTTAAACCACAATGGCTGAGAAAATATAGTCTTATACACTGGACTAAGGCTTTGATAAACCACACAGAAAAGTTTTCAGGCATTTATTAAGTGACTCACTACCTTGCAAAATCCCTAAGTAAATCATAGGCCATGAAATCATTTTGTCAAAACAACTGGTGAAAGGCTGTAATAATCTTGAAACTCTATATAAGTTCTAGCTGCCACTAAATGTGGCAATTTAAATATCATATTTTCCCATTATTAGGTTAAATCTTTTCTGCAGCTGTGAGTTATGAGACTTCCTGGCTTGTCAGAAGACATGAGAGAAGCTGTGAATGCTTGTTAAGTCTGAGCAGTTATTTACATTTTAGATCAAAAATCAGAAATATGACTGTATTTGTGTTGGGAATATACCTATCAATCATTTCTTAAGACATGCTAATTATATATACACATAAGCCTTAATCAGTCATATTCAATTCACATTTATATATTTTCCATTTATTTCAACAGACTAGCCCTTCTCTCACAAATGTATTTTCACAATAATCCACAAACATAATTGCTTATCATTTTTGCTATACAAAAGATTACACACATTTTTAGCAGAATATCCATTACAAAACTAAATCAGCAATATTATCTTCCCTGAAATTGCTCTCCTATAATCCACAATGACCAAGTAATAGAGATCATGGGAGCAACAGTATTTCTCCAGATACATTTAAAGACCAAAGGCTTATTAACCTACTTATTCTTAAATATTGTTGAATACCAAGAACTTTTTCAAATAAAACTAATATCTTTTATAAAGTGTCTTCATTGTAAGCAAAAATCATTCATGCACATTCATACTTGTCAGAAATTTTGATTAACATCTGTGTAATGCTTTTTAAAATTAATTTGGGAATATCACTCCATAAAAGTCTATGTTATACTGAACAAGCAAAAAGACACAATCTAAGACTGTAGACAGACTTCAGTTTCATCCAGTGTCATTCATTTATCTATGTACCTCTACTTTTGTCGCAGGAACTTGGACATATTTGATTCACTTTAGTATGATTTCTACCAGCAATTTATGTCTGTTATTTTTTTAAAATAATCTTGGTTATTTTAGGAAATGAATAAACAATCTAGGTAGCATGCTATCATAGCTTCATCTGCAAGCATCCATTTCTGGGCAGAAATCCCAATATTGATATGACCTCCTGTCTTGAGGGTGCTAGATTATGCTACTGCTCAATGAGACTTCTTATAGTCCAGCCATCACTAGGGAAACATTAGACAGATCTTTTTCAGTGGCTTCACTCAAATTGTAGAATTTTGCTTCTTTCCACTAGTGAGCATTTTTATTCAGCCAAAATATGGCATTTTGAAAACTGTATTTAACTATTTGAATAACTGAACAGATAGTATTTGCTTCTTTTTTATACATATGTTTTAACAATATTTTGACTATATTTTAAAGTATTCATTTATTTTTATTTAATATTATGCCTTATCCAGAGAAAGATGACAAATAAGTTCAAAAACTATATATATGATTCTCTGTAGCGCAACAAAACAAATAATTTAAGAAATGGGATTAACTGATATCGGTAACAAGCTGACAGTATTTTTCCTTGTTAACAATACTAACAATAAAATAATACCGTATGATCATTGTTCACTAAAATGTGCTGTTTCAGTTTATATTAAGAAAGGAAGCTCCAATAAGGATCCATGCCTCCATTTACAGTATTCTTTAGGTCAGCAATTGTATAGTAAATGAGAACATGCATTGTTAATTTCCAGGGAGTAGGGCCATTCTCGTAGTGACCTGTTTTTGCAGCACTACAGATAACAGATCATCAGAGTTGGAAGGGACCTTGTAGGTCATCTAATCCAACCCCCTGCCCAAGCAGGAGACCCTACACCATTTCTGACAGATGGCAGTCCAATCTCTTCTTGAAGGAGAAGAATGCCTGCTTGAACTTTTTTTGAAGTTATTTTTCAAACACTTGTCTTCAAACAAAATGCACAGAATGCTGATGAAAAATTAACAATTACTTATTATGGCTAGTTATTACTTATTATGGCTCCTAATATTGCTATTGATTTACTGTGAAAGGCTTTTAGGTGTGATAAAATGATAACTATTCACATAGTAATGGTGATTACTAAGAAAGATAATGACAATCTTATTTACAAAATACTGACATTGTGCTCCCTCTCTCTCTCTCTCCATCTCTCCCTCCTTTCTTAATAGGATTTAAGTGGAAAAGCAAAATGCAGTGCTTTGAAATGTTAGGGAGATGTATTTTTACATCTTCTCTGCACCTCTTGTCAGCGTGAAATAATGTGAATCAAATTTCATAAGGAGACAATAGTTGGTAGAGGCCTTCTGAAAAATAATTTACAACTCAGTATAATCCCCCAGCCTTGAACACTGCAGTAGGAACTTGAATTTTGAGTTGTCACCAAGATTACTGACAGTTGGAAAAAAAGATAAATTTACAATAAGCAGTCAAAAACAATACTGGCAAAAAAAGTGTGTGGGATTTCATTTTATTCAGGTTACTTCAGAAAAAATTATTCATACATGGGCCCATCTTTTCTTCCTAGGTTAAAATTGGATGCATTTTCTCAAGCTCTTAAATGTGTTGTTATTCATGCTTCAAAGGACAATAACATTATACCAAAAAAGGCTTTTTTTACATGAAAGCACGCTTAATATTTACAATGCAGTAATGGTAAAATCCTCTCTTCCATTCTTAATCATATTCTCAAATGGTATGTTATGCATTGTGGAAAATGGCAGTTTTGTGTACATTTTAATCCATCTATACCTCCATCTCTGTGCGATAGAGATTGCTCATGTTCTAAGAATCATATAAGAAGATGGAGATGAAAGGGGGTAAAAGACTCTAAACATCTTCCACCCTTAGCAATTTCATGAATAAATAGAACTATATTGAATATTATCAGAATCATTTTCATGTGGAGAGAGAGAGAGGCATATTAGCTATAACTATTGCATTAAAGAGAGCGAATTTTATTTTTAAAGCATCCACATTATTGTGATTTTATTCCATTGAGGTTTCTGGTATGGATGCATAGCTTAGCTCCTCAGAAAGTTTCAATTAGAATGGATCCATTAAATATATGCAGCCCATTAAGCTATTCATTTTTGCATTGAAATCATTAATGTCTTAAATGTAGCAAGAAAAATGCTTGGCAAATAGTGATAGTTATAGATGTAAAGCTACAATAAATAGACAATTTTCTACTTCTTAGATGAAAGATAACACTAGCTATTCTGATGAGAGGCAGTGGGAAGGGTCTATCACGCGTGCAAGGGCTAAATTGATTAATGATATATAAAGGTAGAGATCTCTGCAATGGTAGCTTAATACTCTGATGATGTCAGCAGAGGCTGACAAAAGCTTAGTAAGTACAATAAATGTAATTTTAAATTCCGGAGATTGCTATAGATCAAACTATATCTATCTATCTATCTATCTATCTATCTATCTATCTATCTATCTATCTATCTATCTATCTATCTATATTTGTTTTCTGAGGTTTTCACGGGTATTTCTTTGTGGATCTTTGGTTATTCAGATTTTCTCCCGCATAAAATTGGAAGTATCTTGGCAATGTTTTGACGAAATCTCATTCATCATCTTCAGGCTTGTGTCTTCAGCTTTGTGCTTCTCAGCGTAATGTGAGCTTGCAGCTGCTTCTTCCTTTTAACTGCTAGTGGGGGTTTGACTTGATTGGGTGGGGGCTTGGCTGTGTTCTGATTGGGTGGGGGTGTGTGTTCTGTTCAGGTGGGGGCATGGCTGTGTTCAGGTTAGTCTTAGTTGCTAGGGAATTTGAGCTGGTGAGCTGTGATCCTGTTGTTTGGCTTCGTGTTCATAGTCATGCCACACCTTCATGGTGGGCATCCGTTCATTTCATGTATGGGTTGGAGGGGTTTGAAGTGGGTAATGATGCAGCTGCGGTACGGCTTCTGGTCCGTGGTCATGTCTCATCAGCTGTGTGGGTGTGAGTCTGCTTTCTACGTGGAGATGTGGTGGAGCATCTTGTGTGGCCCTCGTGGGTGTGGGTCTGGTGTCATTCTTCATGTTAGGTACTCATTTGTTAGTGAGGGCAGGTTTCCAAATGGCTGGTAGGCGGGAGGTATCATCTCGTTTATTCATGCTGTGTGGGTGTTTTTCTATCTCTTTGGCTTCTCTGATTATTCTGTTGTTGAAGTGTTCAGTTTTGGCGATAGTTCTGGTATTTTTAAAGTCAATCTCATGTCCTGTGGCTTTGAGGTGTTGGACCAGGGAAGAGGTCAGTTCTTTTTTTTTTTTTTTTTTTGATTGAGTTCTTGTGTTCTTCAATGCATGCACTTATTCTTCTGTTGGTTTGTCCGATGTATGTGGTGGGGCAGGCAGTGCAGGGGATTTCGTATACTCCTTGGTTTTCTAACTCAATTCTGTCTTTAGGGTTTCTTAGGATGGTAGATATTTTTCTGTTTGTGCAGAATGCTGTTTTAATGTTGTGTTTTTGGAGGATCTTGCTGATTTTGTCTGTAGCGCTTTTTATATATGGAAGGAGGCTTTGCCGTTCTCTTGTTCTATGTCTTGGATTTTGGTTGGGATTTCTTTTTGGAAATCTTTTCTTTGGAATCCATTGGCTGTTAGTACGTTAGTGAGAGTGTGTGGTTCAGTTTTTAGGTGTTGTTCATCAGCTAAGCATTTCGTTCTGGAGATGAGTGTCTCAGCTATGGAATTGATCTGTGCTGGGTGGTGGTGTGAGAGTGTATGTAGATAGTGGTTTGTATGTGTTTTCTTCTGGTAGATGGTGTGTCCTAGGGAGCCACTGGATTTTTTGTATACTAAGACATCTAGGAAGGGAAGTTGATTGTTAGCTTCTGTTTCCATGGTGAATTGTATTTTGGGGTGTAGGCTTTTGAGGTGTGTGAGGAAGTTGTTCGGTATTTCTTTCCCGTATGGCCAGATTATGAAGGTGTCATCTGTGTATCTGAGCCAGAGTTTGGATTTGTGATCATATTTTTCTAGAGCTTGTGTTTCAAAGTGTTCCGTGTAGAGGTTTGCGATGACAGGTGAGAGGGATGGTGAAGTATGTATTGGATAGGTAGTGGTTGGTCAGATCTAGGATGTGCTTGGGGGGGTTGTATTTGTTTTGGATGGCTGTCAAGGCACTTGGGTGAAGAGGGATATGACATCGAAGCTCACTAGTAGGTCGCTGGGCTGTAAGTTTTGTTTCTTTATGATCTCGATGAACTGGAATGAGTTTCTTACGTGTGAGTTGATGGATTCTGCATAGGGCTGTAGTTGTTTGGCAAGAAATTTGGCTAGGTTTTGTAGAGGTGAGCCTATGGAGCTGACTATTGGTCTAAGTGGGGTTCCTTCTTTGTGTATCTTGGGGAGACCATAAAGCTTAGGGCATCTGGATGATTTCTCTCTGGGTATGATTCTTTGCTGGATTTCGCTTCGCTGATGGGGGAGGCTTTTATTTTGGATCTGGTGGGTTTTTTTAGGTAGGTGGTGGGGTCTGTGTTTAGGGGTTTGTATGCAGGGTCTTGGAGTAGGTTAGTAAACTTGGTTTGGTAGTGAGATGTGTTCATAACCACTGTCGCGTTGCCCTTGTCTGCTGGTAGGATTATTATGCTGGTGTCTTCTTTCAGGTTAAGTAGTATAGTTTGTTCTTGCTTTTGGATGGTTTGCTGGTGCAGAGGATATTGGTGATTTCGAGTCTGATTCTGTTAGCATCATCAGGGTTATATATACCATATATATGGTATTTAGGTTTCTTCAGGTATTTTCCCACGTCTTAATATTTGTGCTTTTATTATAGGAACGTCGCTATAATAAAAGCACAAATATTAAGATGTGAGAAACCTAAATACTATACATATAAATACCCGCGAAAACATGTATGTATGTGTGTATGTATGTATATGTATATATATATATATATATATATATATATATATATATATATTTTCTGAGGTTCTCGCGGGTATTTATATGTGGATCTTTGGTTGTTCGGGTTTTCTCCCGCGTAAGATTCGAAGTATCTAGGCAACGTTTCGATGAAGTCTCATTCATCATCTTCAGGCTTCTGTCTTCAGCTCTGTGCTTCTCTGAGTGATGTGAGATTTCAGCTGTTTCTTCCTTTTAACTGCTAGTGGGGGTGTGACTTGATTGGGTGGGGGCTTGGCTGTGTTCTGATTGGGTGGGGGTGTGTTCTCATTGGTAGGGGGTTTGGCTGTGTTCAAATCCAAAATAAAAGCCTCCCCCATCAGTGAAGAAATCCAGCAAAGAATCATACCCAGAGAGAAATCATCCAGATGCCCTAAGCTTTATGGTCTCCCCAAGATACACAAAGAAGGAACCCCACTCAGACCAATAGTCAGCTCCATAGGCTCACCTCTACAAAACCTGGCCAAATTTCTCACCAAACAACTACAACCCTATGCAGAATCCATCAACTCACACATAAGAAACTCATTCCAGTTCATCGAGATTATAAAGAAACAAAACTTACAACCCAGCGACCTACTAGTAAGCTCGATGTCATATCCCTCTTCACCCAAGTGCCAATAAAAGAAGCCTTGACAGCCATCCAAAACAAATACAACCCCCCCAAGCACATCCTAGATCTGACCAACCACTGCCTATCCAATACATACTTCACCTACAAGGGACAAAAATACAAACAAATAGAAGGAGCACCCATGGGATCACCCCTCTCACCTGTCATCGCAAACCTCTACATGGAACACTTTGAAACACAAGCTCTAGAAAAATA
>NW_020769310.1:35809297-35856482 GCF_900518735.1 Pseudonaja textilis
TTGTGGATTGAAACTTGAATACCAAAAATATAGGGAGTCTCAAGTGAGAGGACAGGAGATCGGAGGTGAAGAAGTCTGGTGCAGGCTTCGAACACCTTTTCTGGCGTCAGGAGCGATCCCCCAGGGATACATGAACCCTGGAGAGGTTCGTGTCAACGTGGAGATCCTCGAGCTGCAGAGGGGGGAAGGCAACTCCCCAACAGTGAAGAGGGAAGCTCCCGAGCTCGGCGCTAAAGAGTAAGCTGTCATTTTATGGCGGCTTCCAATCCGGTCTGCCACTTGAGTGAATAAGCAAAGCAGTGACAGCCTGCGAGATCCAGTAACAGGAACAGAGAAACGGTTTATATCTTGGATTCTTTGAAGTCTGAAGGGAGTAGAATGACAGAAGAACGATAGCATAAATTCTTCTCTCCTGGTTGTGATAAGCACCTCTTGGAAGTCGGGCGGAGAGCGGCCAGAAAAGCAATTGGGGAAGCTTTGGGGAAAGAGAGAGATTGCTAAAACCTGGAGATTGGAGATCCGGAACTGGTCTGAGCACAACATGACTATTACATCTACTTAATATTGGGGAGAAGATAAATTGAGCATTATATTGGACTTTGGAAGATTTGTATGTGGATTTAAAAGTTGGAAAGCAAAGAAAGAAGCAGCAGCAAGAGGAAGAAGCCAGAGGCGAACAGAACGCTGGGAAAGACGGTTTTGAGACTGCAGATTAGTCAGCACTTTTCACCATTTGCTGATTGGAAGGCTGAAAAGAAACCTCTAGCTGGAAGATGGAACTTTAGCTCACCCAATTTGCTCTCTTTATTACGTGGTACTACTTAAGTTTACTAAGTTGGCACTATTTTCTCTTTAAGATGACTTCCTTGTGGTTGTTTGTTTGTTGATTTTCTGAAGCTGTGGTAATCTCTCTTCTACCCCTTCTCTTATTATCTTGCCCCTTGCCTCCCTATTGTATCTCCTAAACACTTTACATAATTTTACTTACTGGGGGGGGGGGGGAAGAGGAGGATACACTATTATCAAAGAGTTAAGAGTTTACTGTTGTAAGTATTAATAGTAAAAAGGGATAAACTTTGTTGATATAATCTATTTATAAATTATTTAGACTACTTACGACATTTAAGATTAATTCCTTAAAGTGTTAATTGATGTACTATTGTTGACCAATTTTCTTATTACATTGACTAGAATATTGTTGCAGATCTCTATTTATGATATAGGGGAAAAGACTGTGGAGTGAGATATAAAATTGAAATACGTGAATAGTCTTTCAAGTACAGAACCCAAATACTGAATGGTGATTTGGGATAATATATTTAATATTGTGCATCAACAAAAACAAATACTTAGAGAGATGACATCCACAACAACTATGGCCTTAAAAACAGGAAAGAAGGCTATCCCGACCCTATCAACTACGTTGACAGCCACCCCACCAACATCTCAAAAAACTATCGAGGAGTCTTTAATAGGGGAAAAGCAGCCCAATGTCCCCAATATTAATATACAAACTTCCATATTAGCCTTGCAGGAAGCTATATCTAAAATGCAAGAAATGATGATTAATAATCACAAGGAAACTAGAGCAGATATAAGTGAATTGAAAGATGAGATGGGGAAAATGAAGGCTGAAATGAAAGCGGATATAGCGAAGGTGGAGGGTAAGATAGGGTCTCTACAGCAGGCCATGGAGAGAAACGAAGTGAAAATAAAAGATATAGAGAGTAGAACAACACGCATGGAGTCTAACTTTGAAAGGATGGGTGAGGAATTTAAAAATGTACTTAGAGAAACGGAAGACTCTCTGATCCACCTCGAGATGGACAAAGCAATGGCGTATTTAAGATTCCAGAATGTGGCGGAAGCCAAAAATGAAGAATTGGAACATTTGATGGCAGAAATATTGGCTGAATGGCTAGGAAAGGAAAAAGATGATCTAATTAAAGAGTTTGATGAGGTATATAGGGTTAGCACAAGCTACGCCAGGCGTAACAACTGTCCAAGAGAAATTCATATCCGCTTCTCTAGGAGATGTCTGAGGGATTTAATTTTGAAAATGTCTAGGGAGGAAACAATATCATATAAGGGCAGAGAAATTAGGATTTTAAAACAAATTCCAAAGAGAGTGAGGATGATAAGACAAGATTATAAATTTTTAGCTAATGATTTAAATAAAGAAGGAATCCATTTTAAATGGTTAATCCCGGAAGGGATGTTAATTACATGGAAAGAGAGGAAAATCAAAATAGAATCGATAGAACAGGCCCAAGTTTTTCATCAACAGCTCACAGATAAGAATAGTCAACCCACCAAAGAAGAACCTAAAACAAGACCACAGGAGGTCCGATATTATCACAGAACCCAAAAGGAACGACTTTCTCCAATTTCAAGAAGTGATAATCCACAACATGGGAGAGAAGAGCAAATCCCACAACAACAACAACAAGAGAACCGAATCATTACTAGGCAAAAATCTAAGCAGAAGTAGATAAATGGTGGAGGGGAAGAAGTTGCTCTCCATCAATATAAACGGATTAAATTCATTATTAAAAAGAAAAAGGATATTCTCAAAACTTATTCAACATAACGCAGATATAATATGTCTTCAAGAGACACATATTTCGAAGAATGATGAAAGATATCTAATTTGTCCAAAATTAGGTAAACTTTTTACAGCACCGGCCGACCAACACAAGAAAAAAGGAATTGCAATTTATGTAAAACAAGATGTAAAGGCAGAACTAATCTGGTCGGATCCCGAAGGAAGAACTCTGGTTATACAAGTTTGGATAAACCACATCACATTTTTACTTGTAGCAATCTATGCCCCAAATGATGACCAAGGGAAATTTTTTAAACACCTTCACCAAAAAATAGTAGGCTTTGAAAAAAGAAACATTTGTTTGATTGGCGATTTTAACTCCATTGCAGACTACCAGAAAGACCATAGTAATATGGGGAAAAACAAGAAGGGGAAAAGGGAACTCTCTGCAGCATGTAAGGAAATGTTGAGAGAGTTAAATTTAAAAGATCTATGGAGGGAACGGAATCTTGAAGGAAAACAATTTACATATTATTCTAACCCACATAAGACTTGGACCAGAATAAATATGGCTTGGATGGATTTGGACTTGGCTAATGAAATAAAAGAAATCAAAATTCTACCGAATGAATGGGCTGATCATAACCCAATACAGCTAATTTGGAGGGATAGGAGACGAATAAAAAAAAGATGGACACTAAATAACCAAATTGTAAACGAAGAAGAGTATATTAATAAACTGAAAGAGGAGCTAAATTATTTTCTAAAAGATAATAATAATGAAACAACTTCAAAACAGAACATTTGGGATACTATGAAAGCAATTATAAGAGGCACAACAATTTCCTATAATGCTATGAGAAACAAGAGAATTTATGCCCAACAAAACGCGTTACAACAACAAATCCAAGACTTGGAAACACAATTACAAAAAACCCCTAAGACCCAAGGACTACAAAATCAGTTAATACTAGCCAAACATAAGCTGAATTTAATTGAACAAGATAAATTAGAAGTTAGCTTGAGAAGGTCCAAACAAAATTATTTTGAACACGCCAATAAACCAGGAAGATGGCTATCTTATAAACTTAAAAAAGAAAAAGAAAAGAGATTGATACACCAATTAATAGATGAGAAAGGCATCACACAACATGAGATTGAGAAGAAAAAGGATATTATATTAAACTATTTCCAAAGATTATATAAAAAAGAAGAAATCAATGAGGATAAAATAAGAACTTATCTGGAGAATACGAATGATAAAACAATAGGGGAAGGAGACAAAGAATTACTAAATAAGGATATTACATGGTCTGAGTTAAAATCTGCAATGGAAAATCAATGTAATAATAAATCCCCTGGTCCAGATGGGATTCCAGTAGAATTATATAAAGCCACATTAGATTTAGTAGGGCCTCTGATGCTGGAAGTGTTTAATGAAGTACTTTCGGCTGCCAAAATGCCAGACTCATGGAGGGAGGCGTTGATTGCGTTAATTCCGAAGGAGGATGTGGATGCCAGATATATCAACAATTATAGACCAATCTCACTTTTAAATGCCGATTATAAATTATTTACCTCAATTATTGCAAATAGAGTAAAACAAGTTTTAAATTTATACATTCATGAAGACCAAAATGGTTTCCTTCCATTCCGCCAAATTAAAAACAATTTAAGAACCGTTATTGACGTCTTAGAATATTATGAAGCTCATCCAGAGAAACAATTTACACTCTTGTTTCTAGATGCGGAGAAAGCATTCGATAACTTACATTGGCACTTCTTAATACAAAAAATCTATAACATGAATCTGGGCACTAAATTCGAGAATATTATCACAACAATTTACAATACCCAACAAGCCAATATACTAATTAATGGTGAACAAACAGGCCCACTAAGCATTGAAAAGGGCGTTAGACAGGGTTGCCCTCTCTCACCCCTCTTATTTATATTTGCTTTAGAATCATTGTTAACGCGGATAAGACAAAATCCTGAAATTCAAGGGGTTAGGGTCAAGGCAGAGGAATATAAATTACAGGCGTTTGCAGACGATATGGTTTTCTTCCTAGAGGATCCCATGGAGAAAGGACATAATCTAATAAAAGAACTAGAACAATATGGTTCAGTAGCAGGACTAAAGATCAACAGAAATAAGACGAAATTACTGACTAAAAATCTAACAGAGAACCAGAGGAAAGAATTAGAAAAAACCATGGGGATACAGGCAACAAAAAAGGTCAAATATTTAGGCATATGGTTAACACCACATAGTAAATCACTCAAAGAGAATAATTATGATAAACTGTTACAGCAAATTAAGAAAGATCTAGAATCCTGGAATAAGTTGCAGCTTTCTTTACTGGGCAGGATTGCCACAATCAAAATGAACATTTTACCAAAACTCCTTTACTTATTCCAGACAATCCCAATAAAATTACCAAAAAAAATTTTTTGATGATATAAATAAGGTAACTCTTAAATTTATTTGGCAAGGGAAAAAAGCTAGAATCAGTATTAAGGCCTTACAAGATGCAAAAAGTAGAGGTGGGCTAGCGCTTCCAAACTGGGAATTATATTATTGGGCAGCCAACTTACTATGGTTAAAAGACTGGGTCAATTTACGGAATAAAAGAACTCTAGCCTTGGAAGGGCACGACCTTCAGAGAGGATGGCACGCATTTCTATGGGATGTGGGGAAAACTAAACAGGCGTACTTTCATAGACATCTTATTAGAGATTCACTATTAACTAATTGGAAAAAAATATGTAAAAAACATTATTTAAAAATTCCGATTTGGCTTTCAACAATGGAGGCAATGGTTCATCCCAACAATTTGGATATAACAAAAATGACTAAATATAAAGATTTATTAGATCCTTTAGGGAAACTAAGAACTCGACAGGACTTACAGGAACAGGGATTTAAAATCGATCAGTGGTTATATATACAAATCCATAGTAGATACAAACAAGATATCAAAGAGTTTGGAATTTATAGCAAATTACAACACTTAGATAAAATCTTATTAGGATCAAATAAAAAGAATATTTCTAAATTTTATAAATATTTATTGGAGGTAGAATTAGAGCAAGAGATAGTGAAAGGGAACATGATAATGTGGAGTAGGAATATTGGAAGAAGCATTACATTAACAGAATGGGAAAAGATCTGGAATAGAATCATTAAGATTACGAAATCTGCGGCGTACAAAGAAAATATGTATAAAATGTTATATAGATGGCACTTACCCCCTTCGAGGTTAGCGAAAATGAACCCAAACTCTAGTCCAAAATGTTGGAAATGTAAAAACATAGAGGGAACCTACTTTCATATGTGGTGGACCTGTAAAGAAGCCCAGAAATACTGGCAAAAAATTAGAAAATGGCTGGAGGAGATAACCAAAGATCAAATTGAATACAAACCAGAGTTCTTCCTACTAGGGATCTCTGATAAACATTTTCCTAAAAAGACGAAATACATAATAATTCATATTCTAACTGCGGCCAGATTAGCATTTGCCCAGTGCTGGAAATCATCCCGTTTACCTACAGATCAATTGGTCATTCAGAAAATATGTGACTGCGCAGAAATGGACAATTTAACCATAGCTCTTAAAAATAAAGAGTCTTCAGCATTTGATAATAATTGGAATGCATGGTATAATTGGTTATATCAGAGATAAACTGTTTAATGAGCATAAATAAGCATAAATATCCATAAATAGCGATAAGATGTGTATATTTAAAGTAAGGTAGGAGAATTGGATCTTGTAGACTGTCAAAAAGAATATTTGTCTGGTTTTAACGTATTTTCTTTTTTCTTCCGTCTCTTTTTTTGTTTTTTTTGTTTTTCTCTCTTTTATACTTCTTCTTCTCCTTTTTCGGTCGCAAGACCGAGCGTTTGTTTTTTTTTTTCCTCTCTCTTTCTCTTCTTTCTTTCTTCTTTTTCTCTCTCTGTTTCTTATGTAATGTTGTTATGTTATTTTTTTAATTGTAAATTCAATAAAATTTATATGAAAGAATACCAAAAATATAAAAAAGAAGAACAAGAAGGGAAGGATTCTCTTGGCACTCTTTTTCAATTTTTAGAAATGGCGGTTTGTACTTATGAAAAACTGACTGCGCAACAGGATGACTGGGATAAAGAAGAAGCTATTTTTGATGAACAAGTGACTTTAGTTGGGGAAGGAAAGAAGAAAGAGGAAAAGGAAAAGGGGATTTTAAGACTTGGAAAAACAACCAAAAAAGAGAAGAATAAGGTGATACTATGTTAGAAAACAACAGAAAGGAAGAAAGCAGAAGAACAAAAGGGAGGTGGAGAGACAAGGGGGTGAAGAGGGCAAGGAGAAGAATAAGCAAGGGAGAAAGGAAGGGATGAGAAGCCTCGATGGTGGGGAGCAAGATGCAAAGAAACAAAAGTCTTTTAGAGATAATGGGTAAACTTTTTTGAAAAAGGGATTCTGGAAGGGTACATAAGATTGTATTTTTATATTTGTACTTAGAAATAATCTTAGAAAATTGGAAATAATATGTAATTTAAAATGTGATAAAATATTTAGTGCAACTTAGTGAAATTTTTGTCAAGAAAAAGAAAGCAATGAAATAAATGGGAGAATTGGAGTAGGAGAAGGGGGAACATTTTAATGAAACAATGATTTAAAATATGTGATGTGGGGGCGGGGAAATAACTATGGAAAGCATAAGTGTACCCATAAAGGCATGATATTTAGTTGAAATGGGTAAAGTGTTCAGTATTAATATTAATGATTAGATTGTGTTATCCCAGTGAAATTTTTTGTGAAGAAAAAGAAGGCAATGAAATAAATGAGAGATTTGAAGTATGAGAAGGGGGAACATTCTAATGAAATAATGATTTAAAATATGTGATGTGGGGGGGAAATAACCATGGAAAATAGGTGTTCCCATAAAAGTATGATATTTAACTGAAAAGTAATGTGTTAAGTGTTTAAGATATAAATGAATATTAATATTAATGAATAGATTTGTATTGGCATTGATAATATTGTATAATCGTAGAATGTACCAAACAGAACCCCAATGTAAGCTATGTATTTTATATTAAGTATTATAAATGTAGGGGAAAGAGATAAAGGCGTCATACTCCAATTAGTGTACAGGAGAAGTTTTGTTTAAAGAAGAAAGATAAATGGATAGCTGGAAACAGAACAGACAAAGAATAATAAATATGATTTGAATTGAGATGAGATAAATAAAATAAAACTAAGAAAATTTAAAAGAGATGAGAAGCTATATAGAAAATTGAAAATGGTAATAAGATATGGAATGGTATACAAAATGAATATGAATTTGAATTTGTGTCTGTACGAAGAGTTGTAACCCGGGACCAAGCAACTTTCAGAAAAGATGTTTTTTTATGTTTCTATGTTTTGTGTTTTTGTGTGTTTATGTTTGATTGAGTTAATAAAATTTTGGAGGAATGTTAGAAGAGGACAATTGAGAATGAAAGATAGAAGAGAATAAAGCAAGTCAGAAGAAAAAATAAGTATAGTGAATAAAAACATATAAAATAGATAAATATAGAAAAGAAATATAATTGAATAAAAGTAAAGGGAGAAATAATGAGAAACTTGATAAGGAGATGTGTCAATGGTGTATAAAATGCTTTATTTATTTTGTTAAAATTTACAAATAACTTTCAGAAAAGAGGTTTTATGTTCTTATGTTTTATGTTTTGTATGTCTTTAAAAATTAATAAAATTTGTTCAAAAAAAAAGAAAAATAAACAATTATACAAATATTTGTTTAATTCATTTTCTTTGGATGAAGGTTTGAGTTTGGAATGGTAGAATGTGAAAAGTAAGAATGGACAACATCTAAAAGAAGGGCTAAAAGTATGATCATGTGATCAAAGCCCCAACCGCTTTCTTATATCTGCATGTGCATGTAGAAAAGAGTCAGGGATTTTCTGCCACAGTCATCACCATGACTTTTATTAGTCTTTCCTTCTCCATGACAATCCACTCATCATGAGAGTCTGTAATCCTAAAGTCACATCAGTCTGCCCCACGCTTAGATCCTCACAGGGTTTTCATTATGGATATGCACAATAATTTAATACCATTGTTAGATTATTTCATTTCATCATTTTCTTCTGATGAAAGGGTGAATTGTTGGGAAATGTTGCCTTTGCCCTGTTAAGAAAGATGAAACTATATTCTTAAATTCTTGTAATATTTCAGACATAAAGGTGTATGTTCAAATTATCGTAGTGTGTGGGCTTAGATTTTAAAGACGCTTACAAATAAAACCCTAACTTTAACCTCCTCCCAGTTATCTTATTTCATACAATTGCACACAATATTAGTGAATTTATTTTATCATTTGGTCCTGGTTAATGTGAAGAGCTAGAATTTTAATTCACTTTCATGATAACAGAACAGCATTTGAATTTTAGTGTGAAACTAGAGGATGTAATCGTGAGGTTGTGCCTTCATTCATAGTAATTTACAGCCACAGAGGAGCTACAGAGGGGGACAGGGTATTCAGTTCTATCTCCCTCTTCCTCTCCACAGCCCACAAACATAAAAAAAGACCTTGGAACAAGCTTTATATTTTTTCTCTAAGATACATTATTGTTTTAGTTATAATTTATTTCTATTTATATCAAAATTATTAATTTAAACCATACATATGAACATTTGTATAATATTAAAATGAAACTCTGATTTTTGTATTTGTTTCTAATCATGTTATTAAAAATAGTTTATTTTTTGTTTAAGAACATCCCAAAACAATTTAAATACTGTACATCGTACTTTTCTATGAATATTTCTTTATCAAACTTTTTCAGATAGCCCAAATGACTGAGAAGCTACTTATTTCAACATGTGTGCACAAATTAATCTGAACTTTAGCGGCATGGAGCAATGTCTTCTTCTGTTCCATGTACAAGCCTGCATGTGTTCTTTCACTTCATCTTTCATGAATCAGAATAAGCTACCAACATTATTTGCTTTTAATCTTACCATATAGCTTCTTAAGACAGCAATGGTTTAAACTTGGCTTGTTTTAATGGACCATAATCCGGAGCAAAAACTGGTTTTCAAGATATAAACATTATAACACTAAAGCCTAGTTCCCTGTGTAGTAGTTGTGTTGTTGGAAGTTGGCACGGAAGACCCATTTTTAGATCCAGCATCAGCCAGGAAGCTTTCTCAATGATTGTGGTTCATTCATACATAATCTTTTGACCCACATTAATTTATAGGGTGGCTTTTGAAAAATGTAAAGAAGTTCTGGGGAAAAGGTAGGCAAAAACAACAGCAGAAGCAATAGGTTTAAAATAGTCTCAGGAACTTTCAGATTTCTCTAGGAAGGCGGGACACTTGGGAAACTGATTCCAATTGCAGAAAACTTAATGGCTTTCTGTTCCACCTGGCTGCATTTTAGACTCTTTAGTTAAAATATCAAAAATGTTTCAACACATGAATGATTGTCAGATTTAATATGATGATGACATATGTGAGAATAATAACAAAAATAGCATCTTAGAAAAAAAATCAAATAAGCTTAATCAAAAGGCTTTTTCTAAGGAAGTCTAATAATGTATTTAAGAACCAGTGATAGATAATCTTGCTAAAGCCATTTTTCCTGATCTGGGTCCCTTCCACTCTTCCTATTTTATTTCTGTCTGAATCCAATCATTTTTTTCAAAGCCAAAAATCAGAATAAATTTTGAAATATTTTTAAAATTATTTTATCTCGAATAATCCATCAGTGAATCTGTGTTGATGTCTGTTTAAAAGAAAAAGAAAAAAAAATTCCATAAAACTCCAATCTACCAAATAGTACAAGGGAAAAAAACTGAGTCTGCTTGTATTTATTAACTTTCTCAAACATACCTGTGTGATATATTCAGTACATTCAGGAAGTATTCATTCCTACTGCACTTTTGTCAATTTTGATATAAAGCAGCCTGATTCTATAATGGTTGAAATTCATTTTTTTCTCATTAATCTACATTTAGTACAGCCTAATGACAAAGTGAAAACAGAATTTTAGAAATGTCTGTAGATTTATTTAAAAGAAAAAAACTGAAATATCATGTTGGCATTCAGACCCTTCACTCAGTACTTTGTTGAAGCATGTTTGGCAACAATTACAGCCTTGAGTATTTTTTGGGTGATGCAACAAGCTTTGCACACCTGAATTGGGTAATTTTCTGCCATTATTCCTTGCAAATCATCTCAAGCACAATCAAATTAGATGGTGACAATCAGTGGACAGTCATTTTCAGGTCCCTCCAGAGATATTCAATAGGGTTCAAATTAGGGTTCTGGCTAGTCCATTCCAGAACATTCATAGAGGTGTCCCTAAACCACCCCTGTGTTGTCTTGGCTGTGTGGATCATTGTCATGTTGGAAAGCAATAATTCTGTGTCTGAACTCTGCAGGCAGTTCCTTTGACCTCATGGCTTTGGCTCTGCTACAGTATGCATTGTTAGCTATACAGCGATGTATGCCTTTCCAAATCATGTCCAATCAATTTAATTTGTCATAGGTCAACTCCAATCAGGGTGTAGAAACATGCCAGCAATGATCAAGATAAATAGGAGGCACCTGAGATAAATTTCAAGTGTTGTTGCAAAGGTTCTGAATACTTATGTTAATGATATTTCAGTTTTTTCTTTTTAATAAATTGACAGATATTTCAAAAATTCTGTTTTCAAGTTGCCATTATTGACTGAGTTGGAGTTTTATGGAAAACATTTTTTTTTCATTTTGCTTTTAAAAAGACATCAGCACAAGGGGTGGGATGCTACCAGTTCGGGTCAGTTCTATAGAACCTGTAGCTGCGAAAAGCAGCTGACACCGAACCAGTTCAGTGTTTGGCCCACCCACCTGCCCAGGCTCTAGGCTGTCCTTTATTCCCTGCTTTTCCCTCCTCAGCTGCCTTGCATGGCACAGCTGAGGTTGGAAAATCAGGAAACAAGAGGATTTTCAAATGCTGTGTACCTGAGCACAGCGCTTGTCAGCTGTCCAGGTGACACAGCTGATGATTTCTTGCAAACGCACGCATGCTACGATTGTCCACACTTTGGAGAACTGGCAAATCACTCCACTGGCTGGCCCCTCCTCTCCCTGCCCACTCACTTCTTACCTGGCATGTAAGCCATCCAACTTGCCTGGTTTGGTAAGTTGCTATTTTTCCTTTTTTTCCCCCCAACCATGAGCTGTTCTCCTCTGCTGGGAGATTTAGATTAGCTAGAAAGCAGGAAATCATTGGATTTCTTGCTTTTTAACTAATATAAAAGCAGAGCCAAACCTTCCTTAGGATTGAAGCTTTTCAGTGCAGACCCAGGTAGCCAATTGCAGATAGATCTCTAAGTGAATCTGTGATTCTGTGAGCAACTCAATCTTCCTACCTGCTTTTTTAAAAAAATTATTATTTATTTATTTATTTATTTTGTCAAGCAATTATTAGATAACAGGTATAACCAAGTATAAACATGGTTATAAATGCATGAAATGGATACGAATAAGAAAAAAAAGAAACAATAGGACAGGGACGGTAGGCACATTTTGGTGCACTTATGCAGGCCCTCTACAGACTCTTAGGAAAGGGATGAGGTCAATAGTAGACAGTCTAATGTTGAAGATTTTGGGGTTTGGGAAAGAAACCACAGAATCAGGTGGAGTATTCCAGACATTGACTACTCTGTCGCGAAAGTCGTATTTCCTGCAATCAAGTTTGGTGTGGTTTATCTTTAGTTTGTATCTATTCTGTGTTCTTGTATTGTTTTGGTTGAAGCTGAAGTATTCATTGATAGGTAGGACATTGCAATATACAGTATAATTTTATATATTATACTTAGATTGAATCAAAGGCAGCATAGTTCTAGGTTGTCTAGGTCTAAATTTCAAGTCTGGTGGCATAAGGTATTCTGCTACGCATAAGGTATTCTGCTTTGCCTACTTTTGGGTAAAAGTTGCTCTTTTTTATTAAAAAAACAATATTTACATAAATATTTATAATATTTACATACAAGCCATTCCCTCCCAGTCACATGAACACCAAGCCATGCCCAGTTGGCAAGCCATGACCACCCAGTCACATGACCACCAAGCCAAACCGTCAAATTAGGTCACACCCACAGAACTGGTTGTTAAGAAATTTGAATCCCACTACTGATCAGCACACATTCACTGCTGAACTGTATTTCTGTGCTAACCAACTTTTTAACTTTCTTGGATCCAATATGAGTGAAGACAATATTATAAGTTCTTCTCTCATGAACAGTTGCGCAAATGAACACTTTTACAATTTTGGAACCATGTCTGTAAAGTTAAACATGGTTTGAAGGGGACCTTGACAGCTACATGCTCCACAGGAGTAAACTGTCCCTTTACGAACCAAGTTCCCAATCTGGGATTTACTGCAGAAGAACAGGTGTAGTCAGATTCCTACACACATTAATTTTCAATACAATAGGTTCAGTTGAGACAATGTGATTTCATTCAGGTATTGTATTCATCTCCCCATACAGAGTTAAAAATGATTGAAAAACCTTTTCTATTATTTTGCATTCTTGGCTGCTAAATAAAAGGTCTTCATTATACCTAATAATTGAATGCAGTTCTTCTCTATATCCAGACTGTTATATCTGGGAGGACGGTTCAAGAACGGAGGCAAGACTCAAATAGTAACTAAAGCTCTTTATTTGTGACTTCAGATCTGAGCAACTAACCCCAGCTGCAGCAGCCCCTTATATAGGGCTGGCTGCGGCTAGGCAGCCAATGAAGGCGATTTGAGTTTGCCACTCTTGGCAGGGCCAATCGCGGCAGCCCGTTTACTGGCCAATCGCATCAGACTATGGCGACCAATCATGATTGGCTTTCAGCGGGCCAATCATATTTGCAGGCTACGAGCCTGCTAGTCCGGAACACAGACCATCCACCATGCTTGCACTTTCACAAAATGATTGCCAAGATAGATGCCACTTATGACAGAATATCTATTTCCTGGAAAGAAAAAAAAACCCTCTTGTTTTTATAAGATGTCATCCCAATTTACCTCTGTCTTTTTTCTGGGCAAAAGAGTGTACTTCTGAAAAACTGCAGCTATTGACTGTTTTATTTATTTATTAAAGCATTGTTTAAAATCCAAAGATTTGGTGCCAGGGACATAAATTTGCTTTCCCACATGCCATCTTCTCTTCATTGTCATCTCAGACTGGGAGACTTGTATATGCAAACAGGAAACCATTTAACCTATATTTGGCCAGGTTACCCATCACAAGACACAGAGGTTATCAACATGGTTATCAATAATACCCAGGCATATATACTTTTGATCATCATTTATATTAACTAAAATGAGAATTTAAATGAGCGAATGTCTGCATGTATATGTCAAAAGGTAGGAAGTTCACAATACTAAGATTGCCTTCAATTTATATTAAATGTTGTGATAGAAACTGGCTGTATGATCCTGATACTGGATTTTGTTAGGCCTCAGGTGGCTAACTGGCCTACCTGGACTGTTAAATGGCATTCAAAATATAGAGATCCTCTCATCACTATCTCATCAATCACTTACATTCTAACCATTTTCATGGGAGAAAACATTAAATGGCTCACTGTAATGAATGTTAAGGCCTAGTGCATTGCCCATAATGATTTCTATTATATTAAACACTTCGAGAGCTGCCCAATTAATGTGGAAGCTTTAATCATGTAATCTCAATTGTGTTAGTCTTTGAGGCCTTTTTATCTCATTGCATCATTCTCCTGACCTGGGGGTCTACAGTGTTCACTATTATTAGCCAATTAGTCCTTCTAGCTTCTGGCTCATAGAAGACAGATTCACTATATTTCTTAATCCTTGACAGTTTCAATTCCTTAACCTCCAAATTTCCCTTGATAAAGAATGTCTGTATGACCCTGCATTCTGATTTATAGTTATAATTTCCTGTAACTGACAGTTATTTAAACTAACAATTTGTTACCAATTTCTCATAAATGTGCCAACATTTGTTCTTTTAATACAATTCGTTTATTTTAAAATGTGTATCTCTGTGGCTTCCTAAGCACTCATCATCAAAATTTAGTCTGGAACTTACTTTCTAATCATTGTCTGGACCTATTATTTTTATAGATCTTAATTCTGATAATATATTAGTGTAGCCCACTATCAAGGACAGACAAAAACATCCATCCTTAGCTTGTCAACATCTCCTCACTGAAAGAATCTGGCTTTCTCTTCCCAAAGTAAGTCTCTTCAGTATTATTAGCTTGCAAAATATCCCTTCCAACTCAGAAGAGGAGAAGCTGCTCAGGTGGAATTTTAAGTACCGCAGTATTGTGGAAACACCCAGTGGCTGAGTATTTGTTATGCTATGTAGAAAATTCCAGCTGGGAAGCCCCAGTTCAGCCACCCTCATTACCCTACACTGTCAGTGTCATGCCAATTTTCTTCATCTCACTGCTTATGAAGTACAGCCTGGCCCTTTGCAGAGAAATGCTAAAGTCAGCTGCTCAGAGGCAGCATCCTACAATGCCCATTTTTGCAACTCTTGTGGCAGACTTAGATGAATTGTTTTCCCAATGGAAAAAAAGGAAGGAGTGCTCCCTCAAATTCCAGGCTGTGCAAAGAGACAGCAATTCTCCAAAGGGTGCACAGAGCAACATCAATTCTAAAAGGAAAGGTCTGGGTTTGACTTCCTGAAAGTCAAAAACATGAGAAGCCAAACAAAAGCCAATCTCTTAGGATGGTGGGAGAGAAAGGTGGGTGGGGGAGATGTAGCATATTTATGCTTGGTTGTTAGTGCAGGCAAGCTGCCAAGTGTCCAAATTTGATCACATGACCATGGGGTGCTGCAACAGCCAAAAGTTCAAGTGCAGATCATAAATCCCTTCATTCAGAATCATCGTAATTTCAAATGGTCACTGAATGAATGCTTATAAAGTGACAAGTGTTTATAACATCAGCAGCACCAACCAACATGTTTTTATTATAAACATTCTCATCCATGCTTAACTTTCATTATACAACACTCTTGATGCGTTCAGCCATCAACCTTCAACTCCACATTCATGCAATGCATTCTATAATTCAACTCTATTTACTTAATCATAAGCTTTTTAGAAATCCATACATTCCTCAATTATGTGCTGAAAAGGAAATAACTGGCTGGCACATACCTATATTGTATTTCTCAAATTTTGTTCTCTGTCACCTCTTATATTCTTTAGATTAGAATTCTGCCACACATTTTCCTAGGCACACTTAAAAACTAATTTGCATATAGTTGTTTGCATTTATTCACTCTTTCACTTTTGTGTAGCTGAAGTATTATTCCAATTGTTAGAAATTGATGCTAAGTAGAAAAGTTACTACTTAAGCAAACTATATCCATATTCCATTATTTAGCCAATAACACCACCACTACCCCGTAATTTTACTATTTTTTTTAAAAAAAATATTCTCAATGTATTATAATTTCATTTCATCAAAGAGGGAGAGGACACTAATATTTATAGCATTTGCTTCAACTCCACTCTACAATATATCACTATCACTCCCACACATATTTTTATAACACTTCTTTCAGCTCTTCAGTTTCAAATCATTTTGTCACTTTTATTTTTAATACTATTAACTGTGCGGGAGTCTTCTTATTTACACCACTCTACCCAATTCCAAAATAATTCTTATACTACTTAGTGGTTTCTCTTTCTCTCTCTTTTAATCTTAACTATTTCCTTCTCTCTTTGACTACATTCATTGCAACTATCTTTTTCTCCTTATGTACAGTATACAATGTCTCATATTTGTCTCATATTTGTTTATGTAGCAATCATTCTTTTAGTAGCATTTTTTCAATTAACTGACTTTCACTTCAATTTTTTTTAATCAATCATCCATTTCCATAGTTAACTTCATTGTAAATATTTTTGTAGCATTTTAAAATATATTATTCCATTTTTGTTCCTAGCACATTCTTTTTTTTCATATTCACTTTCCATTTATTGTTGAGTCAATAAAGTATCTTCTAATAATTGTTTATGTATAACCCATACTTTCTCTTCCTGGAAACATTTTACTATCACTCGACTGTCAGTCAGGGAAAATGGGAGATTCAGGCAGTTCAAATGTGTATATAGATTTCCTTTAAATATTGCACTATTTGCAAGAATCAACCTGCAAATTCCTCATCCCACAAAGACATAAATAAAAGGAATTTATACTTAAGACTTATATTTTAGCCTTTTTTACTTATAATTACTTTATGTTCATTCTTGTACCTTCTTGTGGGGTTCTGATTGGCATCTGTTAATGAGCCCTGGTGGTGCAGTGGTTCAATTGCAGTACTGCTAACTCTGCCCACAGCCTGAAGTTTGATCCATGAGGATCGAGATTGTTGGGGACAATATGATAACATTGTAAACCACTCAGACAATGCTGTAAATCACTATGAAGCGGTATATAAGTGCTATTTCTATTGCTTTTAACCACTTATCTCAGTCAAATTTAAAATATAAATTTAAGTAACCAACTCAAATTCAATTGGTTTTACTGAGCTCATCCAAGGCAGGATTAAATCCATACTTGATCCCAATTTATAGTACTGCATTTATTCAGGCATGAGTATCTTGCTTGGAGACCTTCTTCCTCATTTTTCTGATGACATCAATAGCTTCGCTAGATAGAAAGTAGGTTTTGTTTTATGTTCTTAGGTAACATTTTTTATAAATAGGGAAATAAATATCTTCTTACTATAGAGAATGAGCCTTATGTCCTAAGAGCAAATCTATGCTCTTGAAATGAAGTGCAAGCTGAAGACTCATTTGTGGTCTCCAGGCATTTGCACAGAAATTCAAGCTAATACTGTATGTATAGGGAGGCTTTTCATTGGCTTAAAAGTCATAAACAGTGATGAAAACCAGTGTCATTCTTCGTTAGTGATGGGGAGAATTGTATTTGGTAAATAGGGCACAGCAGCACAGCCATTATAAAGTGTCCTGGGATACCCAGTACCAAAGTTTTAGTGTCACTTTTAAGTGATTAGAATTCAAAGATGGTTCTTATAAGTAGCTCCTAGTTAGTTCAAGCAGTGTGTCTGCCTTTAGAACCTTTATCATTAGTTGCACATCTACCCCAGTGTTCAGAGTGATTTCTTTACTAATGTACTTGTCTTTCTGATTACACAAACAGAAACAGTGCCATAATTTGATTCATTGGGGAACTTTTACTAAACAAAGCCTAATGCTTTCAGTAAATAATGACATAGAATAAATTAGCAGAGGGAATTTTAGATACACTCGAGGACTTTTCTACCTATGAAAGAAAAAGGAATTGAAATCTGGGACACAAACAATTAAAGTAATTAAAGAAGCACTTAAGTTGCTATGCATCACAACAAAAAGGGAAACTAGATTTTTTTTAAGAAAGCCTTCTACAATGTAGCAAAGAGTAGATTCAGAGCAGAATAAGATATTACAAATATCATTTTTTAATAATTTTATTAAACGATTTACACTGCTAAAACATAATATAAACAGACGTCAGAAGGAAAAAAGAGTAGGAAAATTCCAAAAAGAAAAGAAAAAAATAAATTATTTCCAAATTTAAGCCAATAGCAAAATATCTTAAACTGGTGTGATTTCATGCCAAAATTTCAAGCTTTAAGAAAGGATTTTGTCCACCATTCAACTGCTAAAATAAGTACTTGTTTGTAGAGCAATATTCTAATCTGCAGTTTCAGAAACCAATGCAAAGTGTAAACATAACAGAAGAGTTTGGAATTTCCACTCGTTTGTTTTCAAAAGATTACATGAAGAACTCACCAAAAAAACCCATATATTTTACATTCAAAATATCTTTCATTACTGAAAAGTTGTTTAAAAATTGTTCATGTTTAATTAAACTGAATCTTTGTTTATCTAATATGCCTTGTATGAACAAACAGAAAAAAAAGGAATAGGTAATAACAATAGAAAAAAAATTTTTAAAGGAAGACAGAAAAGAAAGAAAAATGAAGAAGGTATATCTCTATATGTATTTATACCGTAAAAATGAACATAGAAGGAGAAATTCAGCCATCCTAAGTGAGTCTACATTTGGGGTGGGGGGGTATAAGATGGTAGAAATGTCTTCCTAAATTCATTTTTATTTTCAGAATGTCTATATGCAGTTGTTGCATGCTTTATTGAAAATAAACTTTATTCTTTTTCATATAAAAATATTATATTAAAAAAGATAGTGGAAATCAAACAATATTTTGCTAATAGGAAAAGCACAGTAGGCTGAAAGCACCACAGCAGAAGAAATTCAGGAGGAAAACCATTCCCATAATTATGGTAAGCATTTCAAAGTAATGTACTGCTTTCAATTTACTATATTAAGTATTAAAATGCAATGGCGCATCACCATGGCAAAAACAACTTTTGTAAACAGAGATGAACCAAAAAAAGCTTTTAGCCCATTTTCTGAGTCATAAATAAAGAGGTTCATATTCAGTGGAAGAAACATAAAAAAGCACAGGACTATAAGATCCTTATTGGATTACTCAGAGGTTTTAACCATCACAAGCTATCATCACAGCCAATATAAATCATTAAAAAATATTTCCCATAGAAAAGCAACCGGGTTTTAATGCTACACTGTCTTCTTTCCCTAGTATTTTTTTTCCCTTTAGAAACCTTTTTTTAAAACAAAGCATTACTGAAACTATGCTTGTTTATTAATTACATTTATTATACATAATGACGAGTACACTTGATTCCCACCCTTCCCCCAAGGAGTTTAGAATAACAAGTAACAGCTTATTGCCCTTCCACCCTTTTTGATTTTCTTATTATTCAAATGCTGAAAGAGCGACCCATCTGGAAGCAAGCTTCAATCTGTTCTCTAGCATTATAAAATGCAGGATAAATTACAGGAAGGAAGATTTTTAGGGGAGGAAATCCTAATAGTTAAGAACAGTTCAGCAGTGGAAACAACTACCAAGGGACATAGTGAGGTCCTCTTAGCAAGATGCACTCAAGCCAAAGTTAGTCTTTTATCAAATTCTATGCTTTAATTTGATTTCTGCATTGAACAAGGAACTGGACTTGGCTAAATGGCCTTTTCCAATTTCTGATTCTACAGTTGGCTTACAATTATTTATTATGGAAGTGAGGGTGGAGATACTGGATAAATCTTGTCACATTGATTTCAGAATATATCTGTCTAGTTTAGAATTTCATTCAGAATTTTCCATCCTTGTCTCTTGTATGTGTAACTAGAAAATAAAACATCAGTGCTTACCTACTGGAACATAAACAGGGAGAGAAAGAGGGCCATAGATGATGCAAAGATTTGCTTGAGCTCTATCTAAGCAATGCTGTCACAGTAATTAGCTACCTCTTTCCCTATACCTGTATTCCCTCAAAAGCATATTAACTACCAGGTGACTTACACTGGCAAGTGTCAGGGTGGACTATGGTCCATCATTTTTCCATGGGCTTTATATCACAATCAACAAAGTATCAAAGATTGTATCTCCTTGCCTTAAAAAAAAGGAAAATCAGACTTTGGGAAACTACTTGGGCAACTCTATGCTGCTTTCTAGGCAGCATTTTGGAAAATAGTTTGTCCTTTCCTTCTCTGAAAGACTGAGAGGGAATGATTGGCCTAAGACCAGTCAAATGGTTTTCATGCCTAAAGTAGGATTATAATTCAAGTTTACCTACTTCTGGTCTAACATCTTAACCAGAAGATCAAAGTAGTTCTCAGGCCAAACTGATCATGACCGCTCAGTTCCATTACAGTGTTTCTAGCATAGTAGGCTTGATGGCTTAAAAGGCTTCCAATTCTATAATTTTATTATTATTGTTATGGTTGTTGTTTTTAGAGCTCTCTTTTGAAGTAAATTAGACTGAGATGTAGTAATGACTACTAAATATCTTAAGATCTTTTGTAGTGTAGATCTTTACACTTACCTAAGCAAATCTAACGACCTGTTCACTATATCACTTACATACTTATTGGAAATCTTAGTAATAATGAAGAAGTTTTGAGATCAAGAAGTATTCACTACATTGGATTTTTCTTTGTGACATTTACTGCCAGTTGAAAAAGTGAACAATTATCTAGTGCACTATGCTTGATTACCAGTCATTTCAAGCAAAAAGTAGTGAACTTGTGAGAAATTTGTGATGCTTTTTTTCTTTATATGCCATCCTTGCTTAATTAGCTAATTGTTTAATGAACTTCTTGGAATTATAGACAGATGGTACTGATAATGGAAACTGAGTTTTTCTTTACAATTAGTGGTCGTATGTAGTTTTAATATAGGGGAGTTGATGTTTTGCACTTAAAACATCCTATTGTGGTTTTCTTTGCAGACACAGTTATAAAAATGTGTACAAATGTGCACAAATATCTATTAACATCTATGTTATTATGCATTCCATTTTAGTTTTATATATTTAAATCTATTTCAAAAACAAGAAAATTAAGAAAAGTAAAATCAAAGATAGTTCTTTACTTGAAGAAAAAGTTGGAAAGTGTCAAAAGGCATATGGGAAGAGGAATCATTTTGTTTATTCACCCAGATGGATAATGACACAGAATTAATGTTTACAAAGAATTTTACAAAGTTTATAAAGATTGTCAACAAATGGTGCTATAGAAGTATCAACTTGATGTTTGCAGTGAGGATGGACATGCTAGATAACATGAATTTTATATTAACAAAAAGAAGGTGAAGTTCTTACTTGGATTGTTTACTCAGTGCATATCAGCTTTTGAAGGAGAATAAGTTATTAAGAGTTAGAAAATAATAATAAATAGGATACAAAGGAAGTTCAACTATTTGAATGAACTTCCTCTCTGCTTTCCCTGTCTGCTTTCTTAGATGTTCTCAATTAAGCTGTTGCCTCTTATATAATTCAGCATAGTATCCCATAGATAGTGTGTTCTCAAATATGTATTCATTGTCACATAGACAATGGAGAAAACTATTTTACTTTTTAAAAATCCATCACAATAGTTCCATCCAATTAAACTTCATAGTTTACATAATTTCATACCTGCATTTTGTTAATTTTATATTATGTTGGGGAAAATGTAACATGAAAAATTGATATCATATGTGTGATCATATACTTTTGTACAAGTACCTTGTGAGATTTTGAACATATTGAATCAATTGTTTGATTTAGACCTATTTATTCTTCTATGATACCCTCTTTGTGTAAATAAACAGAATGCAACTTGCCTGCTTCCCATTGAGTGATAGCTTTAGGACAGAGTGTTGGGGTGAATAGGAACAGAGATGATAACTTCATTGGATTCTCTTTTGCTGCAACCTGAAACTTGCAAGGAGTGTACTTCATTGCACTGACACTTTCTCCAAAACGACTCTGATGACTTCAGGCAATTTAAGCATATGGATACTATTATCAAATAAGTTGACTTGAAATATTTTTGCAGATACGTTTTGTACAAAGGTGAAATCGTGAGTTATATTGGTGTTGTTGAATTTCTGCACCTTACTTATTATGTAATATTTTTAAAAGTTGTTATTTCAGAATATTTTCAAGCACTCTTGGGTTCCAACTTTTCTGAAATGAGAAAAATCATAAAATAAGAATGGATTATGTGCTACATATAAAATAGACTACATTATAAATTATGTTATGCTAGGTAACAAAATAATGGTATATCTCTCTCCTCTTGATTCTAATGTGTGAATATATCATCCAATTTTATATTATAGACTAGTTCGATACTCCTGCTTCGCTACAGTTTTTAGGGAGTTAGTTTTTAGGGAGGAAAATAAGGGGGGGGCGGAATTCTGCCTCCGCCTACCAGCATCCATCAGTATGCATGTGGCTACCATCCTGTCAGTGTGTGAGAGACTTTAGGGCTGTTTGGAAATTGAAACAGTATTTGTTGTGTGAGCAAGGAGACAGCAAGGAGCCTGGGTGTGGTTTAGCTCAACTATTCTATACTAAAGCTGGTTGGTGCTCTGAAACTAAAACTGAAACTTCTCTCCTCTGTGTTTTGCATTTGGAACAGATTGCTTCTCAGGTGGGGAGGGGGAGTAGAACTCCTTAGCATCACAGTGTGTTAATAATAATATATAAAACACTAATGCTCTGGTGGTCATTTCAAAAAATCCTTTCTTTGTGAAAGAAGCCAAGAGGAACATAAGAAGCCAAATTTCAAGTTTGTAGGTTCTACGGTTCTGGAGATTTTGTGATGATGTGTGAGTGGTATTTTGCTTATATATATATAGATTTAATATACTTTCTATATTCTCCATTAGAATATGGTGGTACTTTAATAAAATATCTTGATTTTTACTCACTGCAGTTAAGTTATGCTGTAACAGATATTTTTTAAAAATGTACTACATCTTAAAATCATTTTTCTTCATTGTCTTATTACTTTGAGGACTCTGCCAGTATTTTAAAATAACAAATCCTCCCCAATTCTCCCTTATTTCAGAAAATACTACTCCCTATTGGAGCACAAACATTGCTTAGCCCAACTTTCTGCATGTAAATACTGAACATCATGCTCCATATTCCTGGTTATATTGGTTGCTGTAATCTAATCTCATGTTCCCACCTACAGTAAATATATTAACACTAAGATGAAGTTTATCTCCATGAGCATTTGAAGTAAGTACAATTGCCAGGAAAAAGTTTGCCTGTCATAACAAGAGAAATTCTGAAATCTTTTCTGCTAAGCTGCATTTCTGTCTTTGTGCATCCATTCTGGAAAGGAAGGAAGGAAGGGAGGGAGGGAGGGAGAGAGAGAGAAAGAAAAGGGGAAGGAAGACAGACAGACAGACAGACAGACAGAAAGCTCTTCTACTGAAGCATCTTGACTTTTGTAGTTTAAAGTTCCTTTGGCTTATAGTCTATATGTGTGTGAATAAATAATGCAGCAGTGTTCAAACACAAAAATACTGGGTCTCATTGTCACAAGAAACCTCAGAGACTTGCCTGGCATAGTTGAAGAGACAGAAGTTTCTTTTTGTTATGAAAAATGTTTTTGTAAAGAACAAAATGGGGGGGAGTAACTGCTACAGAATACTTGATGGGCACTTTAATCTTCTATTAATATGCAAATGTTGCTCTTTAGAACCTCTGTTAGAGATTTTTTTCCCTCCCCTATCAAGCTATTTGAAAATAGTTCTTTTCTCCCAAAGGTCCTTCTTGCTTGAGTCTAAGAGAAACACTGTTTTCTATACCACATTCCCAAGGCCCTCTTGTTGGCATCATTTTCATTTGAAATTATATGGAGTTTATTGAACCACATTTGTAAAACATTCCACAGTTGATTTTCTTTTAAAGATCTCCTTTAATAGAGCCAAGTCCCCTGCTGATCTGTGTCGAGTATGTTAAAGGAAATCATCTCAAACAAGAAGAGCAATGAAAAAAGAATGCAAAAAAATGCGGATATAAGGAAGTCAACCCCTCCCCTATGTAATCTTAGCTTCATAATCAACTTAGAGTAGATGTGATTATCTGGTAATACATGCATACACATTATCTGGTAAGCATTAAATGTTCAGAAAATGTTTCTTCTTCTAATATATCTGTCATAAATATGACCTCTAGAGTTAACATACAGTAGAAAGAGCTACACTTGTGTATAATATTCTTACTAGTGGCTGTTTCCCTCCTATTAAAATAGACCCCATCACTTCTTTTTAGTAATATACCTAATATTCTAAAATTTCCACCATAAAGGGGGAAAAATCTGAAGAATAAAAACTCACTTGCTGTTATAGAATATAAAATTGAGACATTTTGCACTCTGCTTTATAAAACCAATTTGGGGGCAGGCCATTTCTGGATATCTGTTGAGTAGTCCAAGCACTTTTTTTCTACATTCATTCTTTTTTCTTCTTTCCAAATTATAGAAAGAAAGCAATGGACAAAGGACATGCATCTGTCGTACATTACTACAAACCGGCTGAGCTGTCATTTTAAAAGACATCATATAATATTAATGTTAGCAGCTCTGCATATTTTTGTTTGAAATAATCTTTATAAGTATGTTATCCTTACACTGAATGCTTTCCTTCTTTCCTATATGTTTACGTATATAAACGTGTGTAGATAGAGATAGAGATAGAGATAGAGATATGTATGTATGCGTGTGTACACCCAAACACAAATACAGGATGGTGTCTATCAGCTTCAAAGATATTGACACCCCCCTCCAAAAAAAAATTTTGCTTAAAAAGTTACTGGAAAAACAGTAATGCTCATAGATTTTGCACATAAATATCTGCAAGTCAATGTGTGTAATATGTGAGAATACTGGGGGCTAATTCTCTGCTATGCAACCATCCATGTGATTTTCAAATCGTACTGAGTTCTTAATTACACACACTTTTTATTTGTTATGCTCATTGCACAAAGACTTCTTCTCAGGCTGTACTATGAAATGTGAAGCAAGTATCAGGAAAAATGGCAAGGAAATGTCCTAAACAAAATGCCACCTACACAGATGTATGTTTCAGACAGCTCTGCCGCCAAGAAAAAAAAAAGAACTGTTTTTCTAGAGATGCCCCAAAACTGAATTTTTTAAATCTAATAATAGCTCAGAAGCTCAGCTTTGCAGTTTGCATTGTGTGATGCCCAGGGGGGCTTATGTCTTGCAGCAGACAAGCAATATGATCCTTGTGTTATATAGAATTCAATGTTGCCAGAGCCAAATGCTGGCCATAGTTTGTTTTTCAAAGAAAAGTAAGAAAGCATGGATCCCTCCCTGGGAGAGTCATCTGAAAAGGCCTGGCCTTGAATACTTACATACTGTGTTTTCTATGGCTTGCCTAAATGAGTAATATGGCAGAAAGGAAAAGAACTCAACATGGAAAAGCCCAAGCAGAAAAAAACTGCAGCATCTGTCATTATTTTTTTTCTGAAAGTCTTATTTAGGTTTTCACAAAAACAAAATACAAATAAAACATCTTTTTTGAAAATAGCATGGTCCCAGGTTATCACTTCTTCATACAGACACCAAATTCAATTTCATGCTCATTTTTATATTCTATTCCACATCTTATTACCGTTTTATATTTTCTACATAGTTTTTCCCCTCTTTTAATTTTCTCAACTTTATTTTAATTATCTCATCTCAATCAAATTTATATATTTATATATTTATACTTTTGTCTGTCCTGTTTCAATTTCATATTATCTTTTCTTATTAAACAAAATTTTTCTTGTTGTTGCCAATTGGAGTATGACACCTTATATCTTTTAATTTTATCCATTCAAACTCTTATTTAAGCTTCAATGTATACCTTTAAGATTATAGCATTCAATATAATACATGACTTCAAATCGAGTTCTGCTTGGTACATTCTTAAAATAGAGACTATATTCTTAAAAAGAAAAAATTATATATATATGTAAATAAAGCACACATTCCATTCCAATTCAATTCTATCATTAATATTCATTAAAATCTTAACATCTTTAACATTTCTTTTCAATTAAATATCATACTTCCTTGGGAACACTTATAAACTTTCCATAGTTAATTATTTTTTTCCCATATTTCTCACTTATATTTTTATAAATCATTACTAATAATTAAAAATGTTCCCATTTAATTCTCTCAATCATTTTAATTCATTTATTTATTACCAAACATTCAACTACATTACAGTAAATATTTTATCCATCATTTTAATCATATTTTCTAAAATTATTTCTGTTTATAATATAACAATGCTATCTTATGTACCTTTGCAGAATCCCTTTTGCAATTAAATTTTCACCCATTATCTCCAAACAAGCTTATGGTTACAATCCTTATATTTTTTTCCCTGTTTCTCCATTTTTTGTTTCTGTCTTTTACAACTTCTTTTCCTTGCCTTCTTCCCTCTCTTCTTCTCCCTCCCCTTTTTACCCCTTTGTCTCTCTACTTCTAACTCTCTCATCTGTAATCCTCTCTTCTGTTGCTTTCTAATATTATACTTATCTTTCAAATTCTTCTTTTCTTTTTGGTTGTTTTTTCTAGTCTTAAACCTTTCACTCTCTTTCCCCCCTTTTCCTTTTTCCCCCCACTTAAAATTATTTGATCATTAAAGATAGCTTCTTCTTTGTCCCAATCTTCTTTTATTCTTTATTTTCTCCTTTCCTGATTTTAAAAACTTTTAAATATCCAGAAATCTTTATTATCCCTTTGATTGTTATTTTCAGCTTAGATGTCTATTAATGCCAAAGTGGATTTTTTTCAATTTCTTGCTTAAGTCTCTTAGTTGTCAGTATAAGGAAGGGAAAAAAAAAACCTATTCCTTTCCCTTCTCTTTCCCTTCTCTCTCTCCTTCGCAGCTTCAAAATCTTCTTTGGGAACAATGTTATTAAATTTAAATTCCAGGGTACCTTATTTGTTGCTTTTGCTGTTTGACCCGGTCAACCAAAACTTTCTCTTCTTATCTTCCTCCTGCACATTCTTTTCCGATCAAGTTCTTCTTTGTGGTGGCTATTTCTGTCCACCACTACAACTGCCTTTGGGAAAGGGAGTAATGGCCAGCTGGGGAGGAGAGATGTGGCTCTCCTCAACCCTGCAGGCAGTCTCCCCCTTCTTCACCACCTCTATGGGGTGGCTTAGCCTCGAAACCAGCTGGCTCGGGGTGCTCCAGTGGCGAGCATGGATCGAAGCCTCACAGAGATGAGGTTTTGATCTGTCGCCAAAGAAGCTCAAACCGGAAGTCCCACATCTGTCATTATTATGAAAAAAAGATGCAATTTTCCATCATTGATTTAGGGGACAAAAAGTACTGTGACATTCTGCCCAATCTGGCTGTGATTACATGAGTAGCTTTCCATGCATTAATTTAAAACACCTGACTTAGAATAGGGTACTAATTACCCAATAATGGCATTCATATGCAAATATAAATGAAGGGTAACAACATAAATAACCTATATATATTTCCAGGACAACAAACCAAAAATGATTCCTTGGTATTTTTTTTCTTCCAAATGTAATTGTTATATTATTAATATAGTACTGTGACTTGAGTCTGACCAACAATGTTATATTGATAAAAGATATATAAGCCTGATAGGTCTTATATAGCTTTCCTTAAACTGAATTTTACGGTTAGTAACTTAATGAATTCAAAACATACATCTGGGGCCCAAGCACTCTCATTAAAGAATAGCATATTTCATGGATGCCCTCAAGAGCGTATGTCAAAATCTCCATGATGAGCACATAATTTAACCATTGATGTCCAACCCATTCTCTACATGCATTTAACATCACCACATATATACTTTAAAAGGAGCAGAGCCTCAGCCATGACATTGCATCTGCCTTCTTGCAAATGTTGATCTCTCCTTTGGACATTACTGGCATCTTTTCTAATTTTCTACAGGATTACAAAATAGGGAAGCTTTTCATTCTAAGATCTTAACGTTGCAGCTGTTACAATATTCATGAAACCAATCTGCAAGACATATGTGAAGACCTCGTGAAACCAGCTGCAATTCATGCAATGCTATTTGTATATTGTAAAAAAAAAATTTTCTGGAATGTTCATTTTAAGCCTTCAAACAAATTATTTATCATTAGAAGGAGACTTCCCACCAGGCAAGACTCAGCAGTGCAAGCTGAAAAAGACCTTTGACATAACACCAACATAACATAAACCGAAACATTATCAATGAATACCTCCCATGCATTGAGAAAATATGTAAGGATTATAGAAATGCTACATAAAATCAACAGTGTGGTTTACCTCACTTAACACAACATATGATCAACTAGAAACTATGAGCAAAAACAAAGCAAAAGAAATCCATATAATTAGAACTGAGCGCTGACGGAAAAGTGAATATGTAAAGACTAAGTTATAATCTTTCCCATTTCATGTTCTACAAGGGAATTGGTAGCAAACTTATGAAGAGATAAGGTAAGAAAATTAAAGAAATAGCTCTGCTGAAAGAAAGGCAGTTCGGATAAAACATGTACTGTATTTGCTTCTTTAATTACACCGCCTACTCTTAAAGCCTTGTTTTACTTTTAATAAGACGGAGTCTTCTATACCATTTTCCCACTATGAGCTCACCCTATCCCAGCACCTGGGGAAAATACCAGGTTTCAAGTGTTCTCCAGAAGGTTAAAGAGGGGCACCTGTTAGATCTCCAGGGCAAGGAGATTCCACAGGCAGGAGCCACAATAGAAAAAGCATGAAGCTAATACATCAATAAATTTATGGGTCCATTCTATTATGTACAAGATTATCTTAACCCGAATATCAACCTATGTTAAAGAAGTACTCATAATCCCCAAAGTCCTGAGGGCTCCCACCCTTATTAGTCTTCCAGAGGCCTGTGAAAACTTGGTTCTTTAGCCAGGCTTTGGGTAAGGATAGAGCTGAGTCCAGCAAATGCAAATATAGAATTGGGAGTGCTGTTGTTGGAATATATGGTGTTGTGGATTCAATTGGTCATATTTATTCTGTTTTTATGTAATGTCATTGTAAACCATCTCATATTATCACATCAGCCTTATAAATTTTCTAAGTAAATAAATATACTTTCCCCTTTGTATCAGTTGTGTATGATTTAGAGGTAGTATGTCTATCTAAGTTGCTATACCTTCTACTGTGTCATTTTTTTAAAGTTAAGAAGCTTGTTTTTTTATGGCATTTCCAAATGTTACTAGACCTTTATTGAATGTGGTGGCTTCTGGTTTCATTCACAAGAGTATTCATCTCAGTCCAAACTTATATATTCCAGTTTGGCTATTAGTAAACTCCATGTTTAATGTTGTCTTAAATCTCAAATTCAAAGAAGTTAAAAATATCAAATGGATTGAGAATAGAGATTAGTTATTATCTGCTTCTCTGTACATAATTAGCATTATTCCAGAAGATTAAAGGACAAATTGTGGTCTCATTGCCCTGTCATCTATCCCCTTTGTTCTTCTTGCAGCTCTACAACAGTGGTGGGATTCAAATTTTTTTACTACCAGTTCTGTGAGCGTGGCTTGGTGGGCGTGGCAGGGAAAGGATACTGTAAAATCTCCAGCCAGAGGTGGTATTTGCCAGTTCTTCGAACTACTCAAAATTTCCGCTACCGGTTTTCCAGAACTGGTCAGAACCTGCTGAATACATCTCTGCTCTACACCCTGGTGGGGACTAAGCATCTGTATGTGGGGTCAGAGTTAGAGGTAAACATCTTTTTCTCTTGAAATAGGAATTTTGTATTCTAAATCATTTTCAAGAATTCTACTTGAATTCTTTATATAGACAGTGATACAGTGGTGGGGAAGGACCACAGAAAAGCTCTACATCACAACTTTCAATAATCATTTAGAATTTAGAATAGAAGAGAGCTGGAAGGGATCTTGGAGATCTTCTAGTCCAGCCCCCTGCTCAAGCAGGAGAACCTATACCATTTCAGACAAGTGACTGTCCAGTCTTTTCTTAAAAACCTCCAATGATGAAGCGCCCACAACTGACTAGAATTTATGTAGTTCCAAATATAAGTTTCAGTGTCCTTTTTGTTACTAATAATGTATTTTAACCTAAGTGATAATAATATTCTATCCATATGAACCTAAATTTAAATGTGTGCACAATCACATAGTAGAGGCAAAGCTATCTATTTTATATTTTTGTTTATGTGTGTGTGGGTTTTCTTTTGTTGTGCTGAAACTCCAAAGGAAGTATCATGTTTTAGAAAGAAAAGAAATTATATTTTTTTCTAACTCTCTAAGATAACTGCATGAAAGCAAATGTTTTCAAGTCAGTCTGATGTCATGAATCATATCTGTCGCCAAGATGAAAAAGTGATCTTAATTAGAATTAAACTAGTCTTGTATTTATTCATCTACTGAATTAACTTACAGCTTCAACAGTAATTATCACCTTTCAATTCTATTACCAAATTGTCAATAAAGAAATGTTATATAGGTTATTTATGGTTTACTTATTCTGTGAAGATATATAAACACATAACTAGAGCCGATTAAAATATTAAACCTGCTTCATATGCTCAGAATAAACCTGTGCAGCTTTGACATTTGTAAATTAATATACAATATCTCATCTCAGTAACATATTTATATCCCAGCTCTCCCTAACCTCAAGATATATTGGTTGGAAACTGTAATTCTACATATCGGAATAGCATCTGATAGGGGAAAACTGTTTTGCAAGAGGATAGAGATAAACTGAGACCGATAACTGAAGAAAAAATAATTTTGATTTGTGAAGATGCCTACAAAATATTTGTTTAATTTAGTTATGTATATTTGGATTTACCAGTTTCACAGGGTTTGCAAAGTTCAGTGACTGCATGAAATGTCCAAATATTGATATTGATTTTTTGCTTTGTACAATGCAGTATAATTCACTTCAATCATAACCTCAACTTTATGCATTAATCACATTCAATATCTTCCATAAGATCTTAAGGTCACCATATCAACCTTTGTTATATGATACTGACCTTTATTCTCATATATAATTTTAACAAAATATTTTTCTTATCCCTGCATAATATTCCATTGGCTCTACTAACCTTTCTTTGCTAATTGATGACAGTAATAGGGGACATACAGTGCACTTCAGAAAGACCCCCTTCGCTTTTGTTGATTTTGTTATGCTGCTGCCTGATTCTACAGTTGTTAATCTACATTCAGTATGCCATATGACAAAGTGAAAACATTATTTTAGAAATGTAAACTTATTAAAAAGAAAAAAACCTGAAATATCACTCACTGTTTTGCAGTGATTCTATTTCTTTTGCAACTCTACTTCTTTTGCAATCCCAGTCCTTCCACTTGTCAACATGTAAATGAATGCCTAGGAAAAGTTTATCTGTCAATTTGGAATAGAATATCACTAATGTATTGATGATACTCAGTTGGAAGAAGATATTCTTGACTAGCTTTTCACAGTATTCAAAGAATAGTAGAGGGACATTATATATGAGTCACCTTGTTCTTTATTTCCAATGATTTGTCACCCCAACTTGCTTAAAATCTTATTACACTTTTCATTGCTCATTGTATGCTGCCACATGTTAACTAGGTTTTATAAAAAAAATTCTGGAACTGTGTTCTTGAAGACTAATGGGTAAAAAAATGAAAAGTTTATAAACTGATACAAATCAGGAGATACAGGCATTCTCTTCCTCTTTTCTCACATCTTTTATAGCTGGATGTCCCGATTCCTACCCTGTTTAAGCTTATGGTAACTTTCTTACATCTGGTAATCTCCATCGTACATTGAATTTCTCAACGTAATGAAACTGAAAGGCACTACTTTGGGACAGAGACAGAACAGATAAGTAAGCAGCAAAGAAAAAAGCTGACCCAGCCACTCCTAAGTTATAGCCTTAAACAAGATGGTACAGTTTTACCTTCTATTTATGAATATAATGTACACTCATGCTCTAATTCTTCATAAGCATTAAAATGAAAAGGATCAGGAGCAGACTATCTTTATGCAGTAAGTAATAGGCAAGAAAATCATTCCTGGATATTCTTTTTACCCTTTTTTACTTATTGATGGGGAATTTTCAGCAACCACAGCCTCAATTCTTTAATTTGGTGGCCTTTGTTTGTTGGTTCATTAGATTAACATCCTAACTTTATTTTTCAGAAGCTAAGAGAAATGTACATATCTCTGGAGACAAGAGATGAAGAGAGATTCTCAACTGTTTTTTTTCCCAAATACTATCCTTCATTTTTTTAAATTTATTTTTAATTTTAATTTTGAGAATACAGCACAGTGCATCCAAGTTATCCTTGTTATACATATATATACATTCTACTTCATCATTTATAATCTCCTTATTTAAAATATTAATTACTAAATAATCTAATCATAACTACTAATATTTTGAACTTCTCTTCTACTATATAACCATTGATAAAATTTATTCCAAGTTTTATAATATTTAGACTCTGATTTTTATTTGTAAAGTTAACCTATATGATTCTGCATATGCCATAATTTTTCTTATTATTTCTGTTTCTGAAGGTATAATTTCATTTTTCCAATATTGTTCATATAATATTCTAACCACCGTCAATGCATGTACTATTAGATATATTATTTCCTTCTTAAATTTTTCAGATATTATATCAAAAAGAAAAAAATTCTGGTTTAAATGGAATACATTTTCCCACCATTTGTTCTATCCATGTTTGAATCAGTCTCCAATATTTTTTGCAGCATTGCAAGTCCACCACATGTGAAAAAATGTGCCTGGTTCATCTTTACACTTCCAACAATTTGGAGATATATTTTTAAACATTTTAGAAAGTCTTGCTGGTGGAAGATGCCATCTGTAAAACATCTTATAAAGATTTGTTTATAAGTCATAGCCAATGTTATTTTTTTATTTGTGGTCCAAAGTTTTTACCATTTAGCCAATTCAATATTATAACCAAAAATTTTGCCCATGCTACCATTGTTTCTTTAACATGTTCTTCCTCAAGTTTGTATTCTAATAAATATCTATACAATATTTTTATTAATTTATCATCTGTCTCTAACAATAGCTTATATAGAATTGTTAATTATTTATTAAAACCCCATGTTTTTCTGTCTTGTCTATATCCTGATTGTATTTGTAAATCAGACTACAATTCTATATTTACCCCTTGTTCTACTAGTTCTAATCTAGTTTTCAGTACTCCTTGTTCATTCAGTATATCTCTATAAATTACTATTTTCTCCATATTTATCAAGTTTGGATGTATAAATGCTTCCAATATGGAAAGCCAAATAGGTATTTTCATGTAATTTTGATATTTGACTTTGTTCCAAACTGTAAATAGTGCCTGTATTAAATAGTATCTCTGGAAATAATTATGTGTTGTATCTTTTCTGTACCATATTTTAAAAGGATCTAAAGTCATTGTACACAATTAAAAAGTGTACAATTAAAATAATTCAAAATAAGTATTTATTTTATGCTTTTAAATAAACAATGCAAACTGCTACATCATTTCAATGTCACTTTATATTGTTCTACATACATCTATAAAAAACACAACAGCTCTTATCAACTAAAACCAGATCATTACTGATAATAGTTTATCAGAACTGATAATAGTTTAGCACATCCTATTCATAAAACAGTGGAAACATAGCCCTAGTAAAGCAAGATTATTGAATCTCATAAATATATGCTTGCCATCATGTATTTCTTTCACGATTCAGAGAATCTTGGTTGGTAAACAACTTCATGTTGGTTTATGGTCAGTCGTGGATCCAATGTTATTCCTTTGACTTTTTGGCCCCAATTTGCTGCAGAGTTGCATATTTGTCTTCATTCACTTCTATTAGCATGAAATATTTTCAACCCTCCATTTTCTTAGCTTTTATTTGCACAACTGGACGGGGCAGACTTAACACATCTTTTTTTTAAAAAAAGGCTATTGGTCTGCATTGGCCAATCCTCAAAAGTAAAAAGGCCCTATTATTAATAGAATAAAAACAGGTCAACTTTACCACAAGAAGGAGAGAAGGAGACATGAATATTTTCATATAGACAGTGCCAAGTTCCCTGGGTGATTATATAGCACATGTGCCTCTTGCACATCGGGATTTTTTTTGGCAAGCCTGCATTCAGAATCATAATGGCATTAAAAAATAGAATGCATGTCTGTGGATCAAGAGAAAAGAAAACCAAAGTAAATGGGAAGCATCCCCTGAACAGGAGGAATCTTTCTAACCTCAAAATGTTCCATTCTTCTATTTTGTTTTTCAGAGGATGTTTTCCTTTTAATGTTTCAAATTGAAAAAATCCCCAAAGGATAGAGTAGACCATAGAGGAGCAGACTGGAATTTTCCTTGAATGATTCATATTCATATTCAGAGCAGTTTTTTCTAATAAATAAAAGTTCCTTCCATGTTGTTCAGCCAGTTCTTTCGCTATATAAATGTTTTGCAATTTTTGTACTCTAACATAGCTAATAATGAAAACAATCATTCAATTGTCCACCTAGAATGGCCTCACCCTTTCATCTGTATCTCTCTGATCCAACATCTGAAAGACATTGAATATTTTAAAGATATTTTCTAGAATGCATGAGGTCAATAGTTTTCAGTGTTTTCAATGAACCCATAATGAACCACCACTGCCTGTAATTTTTCCTTCTACAAGTTTGTTGGGTGACCCTTAAGCAAAGTCTGGCATCCAACTTGAGCAAATAAATAACAAGAGGTATTATACAAGAGAGGTGCCAGAACTGCATTCTGCAATTTCACCATAAGGAATAAAAATCTGTCCACATACAGGCAGTCCTTAACTTATGATCACAATTGAGCCCAGATTTCTATTGTTAAGTGAGACATGTGTTAAATGAATTTTGTCCCATTTTACAACCTATCTTGTCACAGTTGTTAAGTGAAACACTGCAGTTGATAAGTTAGTTGTTAAGTGAATCTGGCTTCCCCACTGACTTTGCTTATCAGAGGATTGCAAAAGGGACACAGCAATGGTCATAAATAGGAAACAGTTGCCAAGCATCTGAATTTTGATCATGGAGATGCTGGAACAGTCATAATTGTAAAAAATGGTCATAAGTCACATTTTTCAGTGCCGGTATAACTTTGAATAGTCACTAAATGAACTGTTGGAAGTTGAGGCTTTCATCTCTATTTAATAATTTTAAAATTTGTTTTCCCCCCTCTCTCTTCCAGTAGTGGTATTCAGCTGGTTCGCAGCGGTTTGGGCGAACTGGTTGTTAAATTAATCCCCCTCCCACTAACAAAGCAGTAACAGAGTGGCCAGCGTGAAGGAAGGAGAAGGCCACTTTCCCCTTTTCTTCTCTCTGCTCCTCCTCATTCCCTCATGCCGGTCACTCCATTTCCCATTTCTCCATTGCAACCCAGTGCCCAGGATCCACTTTGATAACAGGGGCTGTAATTTAACCACTGATTCACCCAGGGTCAGGTTGGCCATTGCAGGAGGCTTATCCTGTATGTGCAGCAGAGTGGAGGATGGGGATGGGTGACAGCCAACCTGATCTGGATGAACCAATTGTTAAATTATTTGAATCCCACCACTCCTCTCTTCAATATATGTATGTGTCTGTGTGCCTGTGTGTGTTTGTTCTGATGGATGTGGTGTGTGTTATTGATAATCTTTCATGATATTTAAACTATTTTGAATAATGGACATCATTATATTTAGTGATAATGATGTTATCAGTATTGTATGAGAAAAGACTTTTTCTAATCATCTTCCAATTCTCCTTCTTTATTAAAATTTCAGTTGCATGAATTCCAATCACTACATTTCATTTTAAAGGATCTAAAGTCATGTCTGTTTGAGGGCATTTCTTGAGAGAAAAGGAAAGAAAATGGTGTATTGAGTGATTAGGTATACTTATCACCAGTATGCAGCTTTTTATAAGCTGCTCAGAACAAAATTCTATAACACTGATATTTCATCATCAAAACTTGACTATTTATTGTCATTCAATTTCAAGAAGAATGGAACAACATGCAGATTATGTCTGTTCTGAAACTTAAAAACTGATATGCTGGGATTCATTAGAAACAGTGTGTCCTCAAAAAAGGGAAGACTTTTTTTCTTTAAAAAAGGCTTAACAAAAGTTCTGAGACTGTTTCCAAGCCCCAAACATGGAATTTCTTAGACCTCCCACCTTTTCTTCTATCTCACTGAAATCAGCAGTGAACTGACTGGCTAAGAAAGGTCACACGTTGAAATAAATGGTTGTGGTTTCTTGTGCATTAGGATAGCTATCAAACTTGTTTGTCTCTGCCTCCCACTCCTGATTAGCATAAGGTCAAAGGAATGGTTTGAATGTTTCATTGGCTATTATAACAATTTCATTGACTATTATGAACCAAATGTTCTTCTGACTTACATATTTTGCATAGTCAGCTCTGCATCATATGCAAAAATTTCATGCAATTTTGATCAGCTGCCAAATGCACATATTTAACATGGAAACTGTTGCTTTTATATTTGTGCTTTGCTTACATTGTATGTGTGTTATTATTGCATTCTTATATATGCATAAATATATTATTATTAGTTAAGTTTATATGCCATCTGACCAACAGCTTTGGGTGGATACAAATGAAAAAATATGGATCTAACGAGAGGGGGAGAGAGAGGGAGAGACTGAAAGGGAGAGAGAGGGAGAAAGGAAGAGAAAGCGGGGAGAGAGAAATTACAGTGCTATATTTAGGCAAAGCTTATATGTGCTCTTTAAAACCAGAATTATGTTTCTGACCAGAAAAACACATCTGTGTTAATTTAATTTAAGGTATTTTTCTGTCTACTGTGTGTTTCCTGAGCTAATTTCATTTGCCATTATCAGTTTAACTTTTTTCTTAATTTTACAATGAGAAAATTGGGGTTTTTTTTAGTTGATCTGGACAACCTTTAAAAAAAGAAGAAAAGTAGTAATTAATTAAGTTTAAATTAGGTACCCAGGAAAGCAACTCAGGAAGATCATTGTCATGAGTATACTTCATATGATTGAAAACTCATCTTTGCATAAATAATAAATTGTATCAATTTTCAACCTATCAAACTCATTATTCATTATGCTGTAAGCTTATGGAATACTTCTGAATTATTTTATCTCCATCTATTGGTTAACAACAAGACAAGAGATCAATATTCAGACAAGAATATCTCTATTACAAAGTCTAATAGCCATTATAATGAGCTATAATCCAAGTATATCTTGTATATATCCAGAACTATATAAAATATCAAAAAGTCATCCTATAAAGTCTCCTTCTCTTTTTTCCCTTAGTAACTTCCATTTTCTTCAAGTTTGAGCTGACTCTACAAGTCAAATATTCATGGGTAACATTCAGATTAAGGAAGGTGATAGAGTCAATTCACAGTGGGGCAGTGGTTAGAATGCAGTATTGCAGGCTAACAGTGCCCACAGCTAGGAGTTCAATTCTGACTGGCCCAAGGTTAACTCATCTTCCATCCTTCACTGGTAGGTAAAACGAGGAGCCAGATTGTTGGAGCAATATGCTGACTCTATAAATTGCTTAGAGAGGACTGTAAAGCACTATGAAGTGATATATAAGTCTAAGTGCTATTGCTAATACTAGTGCTTTTATTACTGCTTCCATGAACATTCAGCAGCATGCTTGAGGTAAAAGTTTTCCAAAAGAGCAAGAAAACTGTCTTAGCATTATAATTAAAGCCTTTCTTTATGTCTCTGCATTAAACATTGATTCAATCACAAAAGAGGCATAGATTTAATGCTACAACTTGTTTGGACCTCTTTTACATATATATGTCTACAGAAGTGTAACATTTGTCTACAGAAGTGTAACACTCAGTCAAACCATAAAGATACTATTTACCCAACATCTATTACATCTTGCCACCATCTGAATAATTTCACTGATTTTTTTTTTTGAATTGCCTGATGACTTTGTTTGTATTATATTTTCAGAAATAAAGCATTGTTATATTTGGGACCAGATTATGTGAAGGACATCTTTTCCCAGTTATAACTATCTGACACATCAGAACAAGAAAATGTGTCATCTTTTGGATCTCCTCTTTTAAGTACATCCATCTAGTAAAGAAGGATCTTCTCTGTGATGGCTCCCTCTCTAAGGAACATTATCCATGCAGAAATAAGATTGGCCCCCTTTTTTACTTTTTAAAGGCCTTGAAGAACTGCTTTTGCCAAGGGGCCCAAAGACCCAGGATGATATGAATTGGTTGGTTTTATTGTTGTTGTCGGGGGTGGGTGTTATTGAGTTTTGTATTGGGGTTATATTTCTGTATGTTACCAAAATGAGTTATATAAATTTTCTTAATATCATATCATCATATCTATGGTTAAGAGAATAGTCAAAAATGACACCACACGCTGCATGGTAATTATGTTTGCTGTTATTACATTGCTGTAACATCCATGTGTTTCTGCAGCAAAAACAAAGACTGAATTCAAATAAAGTTAGGCCTATCTGAAATCAATTTCCACTGAAATCAATAATATTTAAATAGTACTAACTTTTCATACTGATTTCACTGGAAACCAGATTAAACTAACTTTGTTTTGTTGCAGTTGTCTATAGAGATTTTCAGTCATCAAGGTCATGGTTGTCCCAAAGGTGCTTTTGTTTAAAGAGGCAACTGGACTTTATGGTTTATCTTTGAAGATGTTTCACTTCCCATGCAAGGAGCTTCTTCAGCTCTGAGTGGATTGTGGGGAATGGAAGAATTTTGCAGACAGGTGGTCATTTGTATTCTTTTAGAGAGTCATTGAGGCGACTTGGAGGTTTATCTGTGTCCTCAGGGTCACCTGAGTAGTGCAGATGGATGTGGAGCTTTCTTGGAACTGCTGAAAGGACTGCGTTGCAGACTGGTGATAGATGATGTCGTATCTCTTCCTTTCTGTTGAAAGAGGGGGCTGTTCAATTTTGTTTTCCACTGCTTTCTTACAAATGTGATCTCAAACTCTCTGTACATGAGCATTTAAAGATGAACATCTGCTAACCATTCTTTTCTACAGGAAATATGACTGCTATAAAAATCATTCCTATTCCAGGAATAAAATGAATGCTTGAGGACTGAAACCTATAGAATTGTTACAATGTGTGCAAGGCAGTGTTTTATTTTGTCTTTTCCCTTTATTTTCTGATTGGCATTCATTATTTTAATAGTATTTTGATGGTCTTTTTCTAAGAAGGAAACATGATTTTGGCAGTAGTCGATACATTTAGTTTTCCACTTAAGCAGCTGGGCCATGTGCACTTGTCCCAGTGCCATATCGCACCATGTTCAAAGCAGCTGAAGACTGAAAGTCTCACACACTCACCGCTTAAACACATTGCAGACAACATATTAAAGATGCAGTTTCAGGATTCAAGGCACTGATCTAGCCCAAGAATCATTTCTTCCAATATTACTGTACTTTGTGACAGAGTACAGCTGTAAGGATGGGCTGCTAAATGTCTATAAAAGCCACTAATTCAGACCCCCACTATGAGGGGGAAAAAATTAAATTGCTATCTTTCTGTAAGAGATTTTCATGTAGCTTGCTAAGATAATTTTAAGAAATCAGGCTACTATGAAAAGTTTGAGGAACACAGGTGCATTAAATTAAATTTAAATTATCTACAGTTTTTAAAGTTGCTCGTCTCCAATGAATCCTAGGTTGAGTGAATTGCTTCCCATCTATGACAACCAGTTCCAGAAAAACAACTACTGGTAACAATACAGATATTTTCTGAAATGTGGCTCTGAGCCAACATCATATGAGTGAAACAAGGACTCCACAACATTCTATTAAAAACTGTTAGAGCTGATAGCTATTAAATATATTTGCATAAATTAATGAAAATTAAAATAAATATTGAAGAAAACTGCAACTTTTTGTAACCATATATTATCACTAGCATGGGAGATGGGGAGATGTCCATTTGTTGGTATTCCAGAACCTACAAAATAATATATTTCTTTATAAATATTATCATTCCATACATTGCAGTATTATCAGAAAAGCTCAGGAGGATCTTCAGCCAACACAACATATGTGCACACTTCAAACCCAAAGAATACACTAAGGCAGATGCTTGTCCACCCCAAGGATAAAATACCCAGACACAAACTGGGCAATGGGATATATGCAGTAAAATGCAGTGAGCCATGTGCAAATCTGTACATCAGGGAAACAAGACAACCACTTCATAAATGTATGGCATAACATAGTAGAACAAATCCATCAGGACAAGATTCAGCAGTCCAACTGCATTTAAAAGACAAAGGCCACTCTTTTGAAGACAGAAAAGTCCACATTTTGGACAGACAGGATTGCTGGTTTGAAAGAGGGCTCAAAGAGGTTATCTATGTCAAAATTGAACAGCCGTCTCTCAATAAAGGGGGAGGGATAGGACATCATTTATCTCCATTCTAAACACAGTCCTTTCAGCAGTTCCAAGAAGGCTCCATACCCATTTGCACCTACTCAGATGACTCTGATGACACTGATGGCCTCAATGGCTCTCTAAAAGAATGCAAATGACTAGCTGTCTGCAAGGAATATAAATCCTTCCATTCCTCATCATCCAATCAGAGCTGAAGAAGTTTCTTGGATGAGAAGCAAAATATCTTCAAAGAAAAGCCAAAAAGTCCAGTTGCTTCTTGAAAAAGTACCTTTGGGTTAAGGTGCAAACATATCCAATCCACTTTCCTCCTCTTATTTTCCCCCCAACAACTCTGTGAAGTGAGCTGGGCTGAGAGAGAATGACTGGTCCAAGGTCACTGAACTGGCTTCATAGCTATTATCTAAGGTGGGACTTAAAGCCATGGTCTCTTGCTTTCCAGTTTGCTGCCTTAATCATTAGACCATCATCAGTTAGTGGTGATGGGACTATAATTATTCCGAGAAACTAGAATTGGCTTTCTATTTAGTTCATTTTTCTCCAATAGGGGAGTATATATTCTATCAGGAAAATGGGGCAACAAAAATGAAAGGGTATAACACTTGAGACGGATAGTAATATAGTCCAGGAATAAAATTTTAGGTAAATCTTCAGGCCAGATTGTATCCTACAATAAGTACCGGCTAATGGTCTCTGAGAAATCCTTGAAAACTGGTGAAATGCCAGAAACTTGAAGCAGGCCAAATATTGCTTCCATTAAACAGTAAGAGAGAGGGGAAGAACGGGGATCTGGAAACTACTAAGTCTGATGTTATGAATACAATGGGAAAAATATTCTGTAATCATTTTTAAAACAATAGGGTAATTACCAGAAGTCAGCATTTATTTTCTAAGAGCAGTTCTTCTGAACAAATCTTATCTCATTTTTTAAAAATCTGGTAATCTCCTTAATATATTGTAAAAAATTGAGTATGTTTATGATTAACATGATTTAATATATTTATGATTACACATGAGAATACTGGAGAAAATCAGAAAAATCAGTGAGCCGTGGTGGCGCAGTGCTTTGAATGCAGTATTGCAAGCTAACTCTACTCACTGACAGGAGTTCAGTTCTGACTAGCTCAAGGTTGACTCAGTTCTCCATCCTTCTGAGGTTGGTAAAATGAGGACCAGATTGTTTGGGGACAATATGCTGACTCTGTATACTGCTTAGAGAAGACGGTAAAGCACTATGAAGCAGTACATAAGTCTAAGTGCTATTGCTATTTAAGCAAAGCGTGCCTGTGACATTCTGATAAATAAGGCAAGTATGAGCTGGATAGCTTGTAATTAAATGGTTATATAGCTATTTCAAAAGTCATGCTGAGATAGTATTCACTGATGAATCCTCATTAAACTGGAAGGAAGTATGACGTTCCTACACTCCTATATTTTTATTAATGATTTGGATAAAGTGGTGGAGTGAGTTGCATATAATACAAAACTAAAAGGAACAGCAAAAATAAAAGTCCAATCCATGTTTCTGGCTAATATAATGAAATGAGACTTTGAGAAATGAAAAATCTTCCTTATGGAAATAAAAATCAAATCTACAGATACATGTGGGGTTTTTTTTTTTGTTTGTTTGATTGATTGATTCAGAAGCTACTTTAATGGTTGTAGCATCTTTTGTTCACATGCAACAATATATAGCAGATGCAACATAAAACCCAAGGAGAAAAGAATAATGATCAATAATAACTATAGCAATTTTAACAAGGAACTTACAACCATAAATACAAAGGATCAATCTGTCTCAAAAGCAAGTTCTCAAATCAGCCTGCCCCAGGGGCCTGGTAAAAGTGGCAGGTTTTTATATTTTTGAAAAGATCAGAAGGAGTAGAATTTTGGGGAAAGGAATGCATAGCAGAAGAAGATGTCTGGCTTGGAATAAGTGTTCCAAGAAACCTTGGAACAGAAGATCACTATCACCTGACTACAAGCAACATATTAAGAAGAAGCTGCAACACACTCAGAGGAGGGCAATGAAGATGATCAAAGGATTAGAAAATAAATCCTTTAAGAAAGACTGAGATTACATTTGCACATTTAGATGGGAGAAGACGGAAGAGGAATAAGATAGCACTTGAAATTCTGTGATTCTAATAAAAGGCATGTTACTTGCTCTAGGCAAGGCTGAGACAGACAGACAGACAGACAGACAGACAGGCAAGATGAATTTGATCAGTATAAATTTGTGAAAATTTAATTTACTTCATTTTTTACAAGAAGTTTAAAAATAAGGGAGATTAAGGATTATTGTAAAGAATATTAAATATAAAAGTAAAATAGATCTGTTCAACTTTGTCTGTAGCAGAACACAAAAAATAACAGCTATTCCATTTTAAACCAGTTAACGGATACATTTAGGTTTGAATTTAGATACAATCCTTCTTTCTTTACTTGTGAATACCCATATATTGGTTGGGTGCATCATTAGTCAATCCACTGATTGCTAGGGTTGATTCAGCTGATTTGCCTGGCTCACCACTCTGTCCTTAAGTGGCACACTCAGTGTAAGAGGATGATTTTCTCAAATTGAAGGAGGTGTTAATCATTGCTCAGGGTTATACAAGTAGTCCTTAAATTGTGGCCAAAATTGTAACCAGAGTTGCTTTTGATAAGCAAGGTGTTGTTAAGTGAGTCATTATAGGATTCAACCAGGCTGAGCTCATCATCAGTCTCAAGTTCCATCATGCCCACAAGAAATCTAAGTCAAGCCCACCTTGAATTCCATTGTCAGTTATATACCACCGATTTTGCTTTGACTGTTAGTAGTTCAGATTCTTGTAGAGAGCTTAAGCTTGCAATAAACCTTTATATTCATTTGAACTGACTGGTTTTCATGTCAACCATGCACTGTTTTACAATCCTTTTGCCCAGTGGTGGGATTCAAAAAATTTTTACTACTGGTTCTGTGGGCATGGCTTGGTGGGCATGGCAGGAGAAGGATACTGTAAAATCTCCAGTCAGAGGTGGTATTTTCCAATTCTCTGAACTACTCAAAATTTCCACTACTGGTTCTCCAGAACTGGTCAGAATCTGCTGGATACTACCTCTGCTTTTGCCAAGGTTTTTCAGCAATTCACTGCAGTTGTTAAGTGAATTGTGCAGTTATTAAGTAAATCTGGCTTTCCCCAAGAATGTAGCTTGTTGGAAACTAGCTGGGAAGCTTACAAATGGTGATTACATGACCCTGGAACACTGTGAAGAACGCAAATACATGCCAGTTACCAAGTGCTCAAATTTTGACTGTGGTGACACTGTGATCATTGTAAATATGGGGACTTGTTGTAAGTCTCTTTTTTGCAATGCCATTGTAACTTTGAACCGTGTCTAAATGAATGGCTGTAAATTGAAGATCACCTGAAAGCTAGCTGGCTAGAATCTCCAAACAATTCAAGATCCGTATATAGTAGATTCTGAAAATAGACAACATATTTATTAAAGTATTCAAAGCTTTCAGGCTGTATTTGCAGTCTGTTTATCCCTCCTTTAAAAAAAATGCACCTATCTAATTCTGTCTATCTTCGGATGAATGGAAGCTCATCTGAAAAAGAACTGTGGTGTGATCCAAATGAATTATTCTACCAAATATCAAAGGCAGTGTAGTTTAAGAATTAAGGTACTTGGGCTTAAAGACAAATTAAGCTCTCTATCTGATCAGAAAGTTCATTTGTGGCCAATCATTGTTTCTCAGTATTGTTAGAGACCCCACACACCCACTTCATGTTGCTGCCTTCTGAGAGGAGATTTTGAAGTATTTCTAGCAAAACTACCAGATTCTGTAACAGCTTTGTTCCCTATATCCATAGTGATGAACCTATGGCATGCATGCCAGAAGTGGCACACAGAGCCATTACATGAGCCCTCACCCAGGAAAGGTCTACTGTGCATGCGCATGTGCTGCCCGCCCAACAGCTGATTGTCAGGTATCTGGCACACACGTGTGCATGTGCAGAAGTGTGTGGCGCCTGGGGGGTCACGTGCACATGTGCAAAAGCATGCAGCATGGGTCACGCAGGTCATGCAGGCATGTGCAGGGGGCATGGGGGGGCACATGCATTGCCTTCTGGATGATGGCACATGAGCATGAGCGCACAAGTGCATGTGCAATTATTGGCATGGGAGCCCAAAAAGTTTAGCCACCACTGCCCTATGCCATCCATCTGGTAAACTCACAAGATTTGTTTCTCTCGCCATGTACATATATACATCAGAATTAAACTGTATTGTTTCTCTGTGACATATAATACATGTGGGTATATGCATAATTTAGTATATATTTATTTATTTTGTCATGTTTATGTAGTATATATTAGAGATGGAGAGCCGTTGAGAGCTGTTTGCAATGAAATTTCATTTTAATGTATGCCAATTAGTGTACATTCAAAGTGACAATAAAGTTATTCTAAGTTCTCTAAGTTTAAGCTTATTATTGTAAGGCTGCTACACACACATCTCACTGAAGTCTTTTGATGGGTCTCCAAGCCTAAAAGGCAAAGGGTACAGAGACATATTAAGTATTATTTTTCAGTTGTGGCTCCTTGAATCATCTCTTTCTCAAGGTTGGGCTAACATCACAGCTTATATTCTGGAAATTACTTAAGACCGAGATCGAGATCATCTGGGAAATGATGTAATCATCTTTTGTACAAGAACTCATTATTCTTAAATGCATTATTACCTTTATTTTTAATCTGCTTTGTCTACTAAATATAGTTGACTGGGAATCACTTGGCATTGAAGTAGTATAAAAATACAACAATCATTAATCAATGAGATTTTTTTTAAAAAATAAAAATAAATGGCATGTACCTCAGGATCTACAAAACAGTAGAAAGATAATACCCACATTGCTATATTTGTCTCATAGTAAAGGTTCAAGCCAATATCAATTCCTGGACCAAGAATAATAGGTGCCTTGGGTGCAATTCAAAAATGTCTGGAACACCACTTGAACACCAACGGCATTGGCAATATCACAATTAGTTAATTGCAAAAGACCTCTTTTCTTGGAATAGCTTACATCCCCCAGTGATACCTTTACTATTATTAAACAGCAACATCTGCCTATCCTAAGCTGTTGGCAAGAACTTAATAGGTTGATAAAAATGCCAAATCCAGTCTTAGCATCTGGCTGACTACAACCAACAATAATGATTTATTAAATTCATATTGCTGAACTCTCAGCAACTCTGGATTGATAGCAAATATTTACCATTGTCACCATTTTAGAGAGTCCTAGTATGAATTATGGTGATCCTAATTTTGATCAGTCTACCATTTTTCTTTTATATCACATTTTCCAGACCTCATAAAATAACACTATTGGTGTGGGCCATTTTTAAAATATCCCCAAACTTCAAACTTGCAGGATGAAATGACTGTGATATGATCTGAACCATACCAGTTATGCATATGTTTGGAAGACATTTTGATTTTTGAAAGCTTTATCTGAACCAGTGCTTCAAAGAAAAGAAAAATCCCAAGAAATGCATTGCTGCATTTTTATGGCTGGTGATGAGTCTGAAGAAACCTAGTATTTTTATAGCAAGAGTGACAGCAAAAGGTATCCCCAAAAAAATCTATCAGTGAGTAAATGACAATTCAAAAGGGATTAATATTGTATTATATATTAAGGGATGACTTGCAAAATGTTCTTCGGTAGTATGTAAAGAAAAATAGAAAATGTTTTTGTATTATTAAGTTCACCACTCTGAACAAGGGAGTTGTTTGGTACTGTCATTATCACCATGGTGGTAAAATTTAAAAAAAAAAATAGCCTCTCTTCTTACCCTGGTCCAATTGGAACAAATGACATGAAAACCCATGAGAGATAGCAGAATATTGCAGTGCTCACAAAATACACAGGCTTTTTAGGTCCTAACTAAGCTCCCTGGCTTAGTTCAGAGTCTTTGCAAACAAGCTAGAACTAGAAACTTGGTTCATGTAGCAACTTAATCCATGCTGTGATTTATTTAGTTTTTCCTTACCAAGATGTGCTAACCCAGCATGTGTGGTTACAATTCATGGTTAAATAAGCAGAAATAATGTGATGTATGAAGCCAGTCTTAAACTTCAAGAATCTTTCATAATCAATTGCAGCCTTGCTATTTTATCAACCTTTGTCGATAAATTGTCTACTTCTATCAACTGTCCTGTCTATTGCTGTTGCTGTATACAAAATCATTTAATGAAAATGTTACTTGGAAAAGCTACTAGTGGACTTTTTTTTTTTTCAAAAAGAGAGTCATTTCTATTCTTGTGGATTCCCCATCATTCTAAAACATTCTCAGTCAACCTGACTGTTTTCCACTGAGGCCTGAAAACAAGTTTCCTATTATCTATCAAGCTTAAAGCTTAAAATTAATTGTGTGTCACATTGCACAACCCCTGTCCCAAGACCTCTGCAGCACTAGAGGTAATTAGTCTATGTGTCACTGGTAGATTGATATAGGAAAAGGTATTCCTTAGAAATCATGAGCTCAAGTTTTGAGAACCTAAAAGTCACCATCATTTGAAAACATTTTAACTAAGACAAAAAGATTGCGAAAAAGTCTATGGTGATCATTATTCATTAAAAAGAAAGATAAAAAGCACAATTGTATGTTGTTTTTTAAATTTTCTTTCTTGTTTTCCTGTCTCTTATTTTCTAATGTTGGCAGGAAGGAAGGAAGGAAGGAAGGAAGGAAGGAAGGAAGGAAGGAAGG
>NW_020769310.1:35856492-35894004 GCF_900518735.1 Pseudonaja textilis
TAAATGTCTCTCTAACCTGAATAAATGTTTCCCAGTCTCTGGATACCTTATCAACTAAATCAAACTGATGGACAATGCACAGTGCATCATAAGTTTGAAGTCCCACAGGCCACCATGGAAAACAGCTATTCACTTAACATCTATCCAGTTTAACCAAAGAATGCCTGGAGAAAGGAATGGTCCAAGATACTTTCTTGTGGCCTGACCATTTGTGATCCTCTACCAAACCACCTGGTTTTGAACTGCCTCACTCTGTCTAGACAAAATTGAACTGAATCAGATGTAATATTAGAAGAAATGCCTCTGCTCTGTATCAGTGGAGATGGAAAATTTCCCTTTAATATGATTGTGGTGCTGATATACAAACTATTAAACATATTGTGCATGATTGCCTACAAGTGTATCCTCTGGTTTCCTAGAAGATCTGCACAAAGCAACACCAGAGGCAAATGCCTAGATAGCTGAATTAGACATCCAGTTATAAAGCCACTGCCATACCTCCAAAGAAGTTTGTATATAATTATGTGGATTGTGTGTATATGTTTACTTCTGTTGTGTTCTCATCATATCATAAATAGTAATAATAACTGAATTTTATCTTAGTTTCCCCTATATGCAGAAAGAAAATGAAAATTGGACTATTTAGTCTAGTTTGTTAGGGTTTATACCAGAACCACTTAAAAGGTAATAATAAAATAGAAATATCAAATATATGATCTACCAAAACATACATAATATTACTTTGAGTAAAATAACATATCCTGCTTATGTTCCATCATAGCCAGTATATGATTATAGATATATAATTTGAAATCTCCACTTTCTGATTAGCTAATAAGAGGTTGGGATAGAAATAATTAAATAAATTTTCTAACAGTCTGTACCAATATTTGAAGTATTTAATTCCTTCAGTTCAGAGGTGGTATTCAGCAGGTTCTGACCAGTTCTGCAGAACCAGTAGCGTAAATTTTGAGTAGTTTGGAGAATTGGCAAATATCACCTCTGACTGGCACCGCCCACATCTATTCTCTGTCTCCCATGTCTCAGCTGATCAGCTGAGTCTTCTTTTGTTGCCTTGCATAGGAGAAAGCTAGAAAGCAGGTTAGTGGTGTGGGGAGGGAATGGGGATTTTGCAGTAACCTTCCCCTGCCATGCCCACCTAGCGACACCCACAGAACCAGTAGTAAACATTTTTGAATCCCACCACTACTTCAATTATCGTTCTAAGTGTATGATGAAGGAAGATCCAAAAAGAGGTATCTAAATATAAGGAAAATATATTACAAATGGAAAATGGAAAATCATTCAAATGCCAATCTTTGGGAGTTATGATTGCTAGACAAGAGACTGCAGTATAAGGAATGTTAAATTTAGATTCCCTTAAGTTTAAGTTTTGATGACATATTCATTTAATTTGAGGTACATCTAAATGGTTTGCCACTGCTTTTTTAAAGTACCCTTTCAATTTCCATGTATAACCTATAACCCAAATATTTTTGATGATGTACTAATGATTTCCTATATTAATACTAACCAGGTCTGAGTTTGCTTAACTTTTTAAAATCAGACAAGAAATAAGAAATAAATTGCTCTTTGGCAGGGGGAGGAGTTTCTGCACTAATAGTTTAAGACATATTGATACTTTGCTTTCGGCAAAGGAAATTCATATCTTAATAAAGTAAACTTGTAAAATTGGCTCTTTGTTTCAATCATCATTATATTATGAACCATCTTATCTCCATCACCTCAACCCATTCCACACAGACAGCCAGGGAAGCTAAGTTACAAACTCCATCACATAAACAATTTTGATTGGTGGGGTCCAGGAAGAGCACCTTCTTTGCCATTGTAGAATACTGTTCCCCCAGAAGTGAGGGGAAATTCTTCTCTCCTGACCTTTGAAGGAGTTTGAAGACCTGGCTATGCCAAATCTTATGGGGCTTGCAGAATAACATTCCATCCTGGGAGTAGTTGGTGTCTTAACATTCTGCCTTTTAACTTATTTTATTTTTATTTCTGGACATGGCTCATTTTATTTTATTGTTTGGCTCATTCTACTGTTGTACTGCATTTTTGTATGGTTTTTATGTTGTTATTTTTTCACTGCACACCGCCTAGGTACACCTCACTCTGAAAGTGGGATGGACAGCACCTAAATTTGACAACTAAATCTATCTATCTTCATGATCATTTTGTATTAGTGGAAGTTATTAGGGAAAAAAATCTATATAAACTTTTCAGTTTTCTTAAAAATCTTTGATAATGAAATGAAGTTCTAGTGAACTATTTATTTATTTAAAACATTTATATATCCACCCATCTTTCATCCAATTCTGTGTAGCTCTCAATCAAATTTCTGAATATCTGTTAGCTTTACTATTTATTTGCTTTCCAAAATGGAAAAAAAATGCACCATTGTAGTACTTAAAATATATAATGTGCAAAGTCTAAATATTTCAGGTAGGTATAACTATTCCCCAAAAAACATACTTAGGAATGAATTTTGAATAAGTAAAGATTCAAAGGATATAACAGTAGATCAGATCAAGAACTGGGCAATCCTTGGTGCTCTCTGAGCATGGTTGTTTATTTGTAGGTGTTGCAGGAATTGGATATAGCTAGTCTAGAAAAAAGAAGGACTAGGTAACTCAGTGGTATCTCAATTTTCTGGAACATATTATCAAAAATCACACCACAGTCCTGAGTATATTTTAAAAACCTATCTCTTAATTTCTATCTTTCTATTTCCAAAATCACAATAGTAGGACTGGATACATTTTGAAAATAATTCAAAAGTGCTTTGGACCTTGTAAGAAAAGCACTATTTTCCCATTTGTTATTCTGGGAGACTGAAAAAAGTACAGTTGCTCTAATGGAATCCACTGATTAAAGCAAATATAACTTTGAAAGCAATAGCATCCTTTTTTCAGATTCACTCAGCAGCCTGGAAAAAATTGTAGGTTTTTAGTGAATAACACAGGAGGCATGGTTCAAAACACTTCTTCCAAATCATTTTTTAAATCATGCTGTGTTTAAAAGCAGAAGCTCTTAAATATTTTTCTTACTTAAATTAGCTTTTACTTAAAAGGCAAAAATGAGTAAATTCTCTTCTATCAAAGTGAATATAAACTAGTAGAAATGAATTTCTTTGATACGTCTCCTGCTGAAATGAAGTAGGCACCTCCTGGAAAGTCAGCTGTCTTCCAGCAAGAGACCAAGAAGAACATTGACAATTTTAAAAAAATCTTGCAGGCCTCTTACAGGTTGTCCAACTTAACATCCACAACTGGGATCAGAATCTTGATTGTTGAGCAAAGGGGTCATTAGGAAGCTCCAAATGCATATAAGGTTCCATGAAGCAGTGGCCACCACTGCCATCCCCCCAAAAGAAAAAAAATACTAAATGCCTAAAAGCCCCAACCCAGCTACCTCACTTTCCTACATTCCAACATGCCAGCAGATATTCACCATTTTGGCCTGACTCCTTCAAGGTATGCCCAGCCTGGCCCTTTGTGAAAAAGAAGAAAGAAAACAAAATTAAAGATAACCACTCCACAGCAGCATCCTAACATGCCCCTTTTCACTATACTCCTGAGTATGATGGAGGGGATCCACTTCACATTACATATGCCTTTGGCGCCTTTGGTGCCTCTGGAGTATTTGTGTTCCATAGGGCATCTACTTTGAGTCTTCCCAGGTGTTTACCCTTTTATGGGGTGATGGCTGCTTTGTGCTGCACTTTGGAACTTCCTAGTCATTTAAGAGCATAGATAGAGGAGGGGGTAGGTTAGTAAATGTGTTCTGTCACCCCTGAGTTGATCGTAAGTGCAGATGGACTGTCAAATGCCTGAATTTTGATCATGTAATTGCATGGGCACTACAATGGCTACAATTTAGGGCATAAATCTTAAGTCCCTTCATTCGGCACCATCATTATTTTGAACAGTTGTTAAATGAATGGTCATTAAACAAATTTCCTGAATGTGTTACAGTGCAAAAGTATGATAATTTATATCTGTTTTAGTGATGTTCCAAATTTAACATTTTATTGTATTGCACAATTTATTAAATGTGCAGTATTTAATAACTATGAAGAAATGACTAATATATATTTGAAATGTACAAACAAGCAAGTAATACTCAAGGTATTTCCATTGAAAAGGAAATAGTGGATCTAAAGAGAAAAGAACAAACTAGCAATGGAAAGAGAACTCCCTGAAAGGTAGTTTCTGTCAGAAATTATTAGATATTTCAGGTTCAGCTGAATAAAATCTGGGAGCTACAAGGTCGTGGATCATCTTTGGTCTCAGCTATCTATACAGGGATTCAGATGTGCTGACACAATAGAAGGTCAGCTGCATTGTCAGGGACCAACAGTTTGCACTTTTTTAGCAGGAGTTCAGATTTTGGTTTTAAAGAGTTGGTTTTGGCCTGGAAATGTGAACTAAAAAAGATCGGGCTACATGCAGGGCATATCACTGAAACTCTCTACTGACAAGAGAATAGGGGGAGGAGGTTCTCACATAACAAATTGTAAAAAAGAAACAACCTACATCAAGAAGATGATCAGAAAACATCAATGAGCTGACTGAGCTTCCAGGGTGAGGAATTCATTCACATTTTAAAAAGTATTTTATTTAAATATGTACGTAAATGTGTATTTACAGTCTGAGATTGAAAACAGTATACAGCAATTTGAAATAAATGAAAGCACAAAAGTTGCTCCTCACATAACGTTTATATGATTCCTGGTTGTATGTAGCTTTTAGTTGTTAATTATGATGTTGATGGCTGGCTATTAAGTCATTAATTGTTGTTTCCTTGTGCCACTACACCTTTGGCTTCTAAGTAACTGATTGGTTTGTAGTAAATCAGCACTCTTTACAGATACTGAACATAGTATCTGACAAGAGGCCTGTTTCTCAGACTTTACCATTGCTCTGGCTATTTTTGTCTCTGCTTGCCAACAATCATAGTAGTCGTAAAAATGAATGCACATCTTTGTTCATTGGAATGTGAGGCTACCAAATGAATTTGGGTCTCCTCATCTAACTATTTGCTATGTTCTCACAATTCTCCTCAATCAGGAGCCATATAAATATAATGTGTAGAACAGCCCAGTGCACATATTTTGGAGAAAGAAAAGTTCTCTGATGATGGACTCCAGCATGAACCCAAAAGCTTAGAAGAATAAACCTTTGGTTCCCAGTGATCAACTCAGATTGGATCTTGCAATATTATCCTGGGACACATATATTTACCTTCATTTGCATTAAAATTACTAATTAATATAATAGCACAAAGGTAAAAACAAATAAAAGTCTATATGTGTGAATTCAAATTATCCCAAATCATCTTTATTTTAGAAAAACAAAAGTATTAAGTTTGTTCATTTGATATACTATCATCATCAGGGACTATTATTTTGGCCATTCTTCAGTTCCGAGATCAAAATTATATTTTACAATTAGTAGATTGTTCAGGGTGTTCAGTATCTGCAAAATTACTCAGCACTCTATTAGAAAACTTCAAGGTTCAAAATAAAGTGTGGTATTATACTAAAGTACTTTATTTTGGCCTCAAGTTACTTCTTCTTCTGGAAGATAATTTTGGATATTTATCCATGTAATGCTTTCATTATAAGAACACTCAGAATAACACTAAGCTCAAAAGGAAGATGAACTATAAAGGTCACATTCACTATAATGGAATTTATCAAGAAGAATGAGAGGAAACTAGACTAGATACAAAGAATACCTATTTCCCCCCTCATTTCAGCCATTTTTTTGGCCAAGAATTAGAGAAGTTTGCCAAGAAAATGTATTTGTTTGCAGCTATAATGAATGAGCAACCTTTTCTTATTGTGCTGAAGACTGTCAGCTCCAAGACGTTACTGAGAAAACTCATCAGATACGATATAGAAACTCTACTTTAATTATCCTATTGAATAAAAATATTATTACATTTCATCATACTTTTAAAAATAATTCAATTGTGTAAATAAATATAGTTGTGCGTTTCCTTCATTTTGGTGGCACACAGAGAAAAAAAATAGGAAAGTTCTTTCTTCATATGACTCAGAGCAAGCCAGACTAGGAAAAACAACAAAGGGTACAATGTAGTTTATTTGTTCTTGCTTAGATACAGTACAATTTATATAATTTTGATTTTATTCATGTTATTCATTTATGAAAAATGAAAATTCATTTGCAATAGCGTGTCCCTGCAGTGTTTGTCCTTCAATACAATCTTTTTAGTTGTTATATCATGAATGTTGACAAAGAGAGAATGATGCACATGGACAGACAGACATAAGCAGAACAAAATAAATAAGCTGCTCCCAATTTATTTCTTTTCTGAAATAAAACTATAGTCAATTCAAGGACTGTAATCATGCCTGCTGATTACCTATGGCTGATTCACTTGCATGACTATAGTACTTAAGCATTGCAAGGACACAACATTTCACTTCTCTATGACTCAGTGTGGAAAGGGAGAACTAGGCCAGTGAGTATAGCAAGAGAACACGTCCACAAACATCTCTAATAAATGACTTTTTTATCATACAGAATCACAAAAGCCTTTTAGCATGGAAGTGAACATTCAGAGATGAACATGGATTTGCTTGCCCATAGTTTAGAAATAAATTGTGTAGAAATAAATCTTATCAGTAGTAATAATAAATATTATGAACCACTACTATTTTTTCCATATTTCAGATTGGAAAACTTCAACTATGAACTACAAGATCTCTAAACAAAATTCCAAAACTATAGAACTTATAGAAATGGTTCAAGAAAATCATAGGACAGAAACACTATGCAAAAAGTTCATAGCAGCTTTGTCCCAAAGGTGCTTTTTCATATGGCAACTGGACTTTGTTTTTCCTTGAAGACGTTTTGCTTCTCATCCAAAAAGTTTCTTCAATTCAGAACTGAAGAAGCTTCTTGGATGAGAAGCAAAATGTGTTCAAGGAAAATGCTTTTTGGAAAAAGCACCTTTGGGACAACCATGACCTGGATAATTGGGAATCTCCATAAACATTTATAGCAGCTTTGTTTGAGGCTTAAATTTCCTTTGTACTTGTGATATTCATGTGGTGGTTCTATAAATAAATAATTGTTATGTGGTGTGCTATAGCTGATTGAAAAAAATGCAAAGATTACAACAATGTATTCTTACGTGGAATTAACCTCTAAATAAACATATTAGAGATATTAATAAACTGAAGTTATTAGATGTTCAATTAACATGATACTTTTAATGTACTTTTAGATACAATTCTTCAATATTTCTCAAAAATTACATTCTAATAGCTTATGTGATTACCCCAATCAATCAAATAAATACTTTTATAAAATAATAGGATTATTATAAAATACATGTAGAAGAAAATAAAAGTTTATTTTAAAATTACTTTTAAAACAGAGTGATAACACATTAAAGCAGATTGAGAACACAGGTCTTTGTAGCCTCTTCAGAAAAGAAAAAGACAATTACATCTTGATTTCATATGGAAAGGAATTGTATTATGTGGGCCTACAAAAGAAATGTGTCTACCTTGTATCCCAGTTAACTATAGTCCTCAGAGTAGAAAGATACCTAATAAGATCTCAAATGTTCAACTGATAAGAAAAATGATAAGGGTTCCATTCATTCTTTAACTGATGTCCTTGTTACAAAATGTTCATGTTTTGTGTGTAAATACATAATCAGAACCAACTATGCAACTGGAATAATGTATCTGTTGAACTAAATCTTTTAAAGTGTTATTTGACACAATACCTTGTTTTCGCATATTCTGGGAATTGTTTCTTAGAGTTTTTAAATGTTCACCTCTACATAGAAAGGAAAAATATAGAGAGAATAAGACTGGATGGAAATCACTAAGATAACTAATTGTCATTCTGCGCTACAAGTTAGTGGTAATAGTACAAGAAAACATTCAATCATATTGTTTTGATAAAGTATATGTCTTTCCATGCACGTTTTCAGAATCTATGTACTTTTAAGATGATTCATGCAAGGTGTCAAGAGATTAAGCCTTATACTGTAGCTTTGGGTTATTAGAAAACGTGTCAAAAAGGTTAATCCAATTCCACATCATAGGATTCCCCTAGGATTCTAAAATAAAACTTAAATTATACCATCTGGTCTCTGGTGTCTGTTAATCCTTTGCACCAGTGATTAGTTCCTGTTTAGATTAGCAAATAAAAAAGAATTAATGTAGGTTAAAGGTTCTTGAAGCTTGATTCTTTTCCTTTTAAAAAAAATCAATAGACTAGGGACACTTAAGTAAGCTTTTAGAAAATGAACTGGACATTTCATCCCAGTAATGAAGAGATGTTGTGAATCCCTTGGTTCTATAAAATGCATTAGGTATCTGTCTCATATAAAATCAAAGTCACTGGGTTACTAGGGTCAAATGCATTAAGCTTCATTTCAGGTCCACATTAGCATCTGAGCCCAAGTACACGAATGCTTAATTGAATATTAAGCATCATCAGTCAAGCCCAGACAAAATAACTCCACTTATCTAAAGCTTTCAATTATAATTATTTAATAAATCTGGCATATGGAATACTTCATATCACAATTTGTTCGTCTGCTACTACTGACATCTTAACCAAAGTTGAAGTTGCATAAATCCTTGTGCTGTTTCAGGGTCTCTGATGTGCAAGCAACTCATTAGTTTAATATCAACATTGACCAAATGTTTAATACAAAGGCTGCAACTCGGAAAAATATTCCAAGGAGGTGAAGTGAGAAAAATCTGCTTAAAAGGTTTGCTTCCATTTTCTTCCCTCCTCCCTGTAATGTTTAGGCACCAGATTTAATATTTAATATTTTAATTTAGTAGAGGAGGAAAAGGTTGTTTGCTTCAACAGAAATTATTTGTGTTAATCAGAAAATTGTTGTGTTAATTACCTAGGAAACCAATAAATGTCTGTTCAAGTACTATTTTTAATATATGTTTCAGTTAAAATTACTAAATATATGTTCTGTTTGATGATCACACACACAGAGAGAGACACAGGGGCTGTTGTGAAAGCAGTTCACATAAAGAGCCCTGCTGTGCATATGTAAGCCTTCGTTTGTACACGTAGGAATTCTAGCAATAAACTATATTACTCACAGGATTCATTGTGAATAGGTATGTTTATTTTTGCTAGTTTTCCTTCAAACATGGCAACAACGGATATACCGGATAAAGTCAGTGCTGCGATCATTCGTCTCTCAGCACAATTTATCATGCAATTTATCCTATGCAGCTAACTAACATCCACCCTCCCCATTAATCCTACACACCTCCACCCCACAATTCTAAACGCAACTGATTACCAAACAGAATGTGGTTTCAATTCCCAGGTTGTGCCATAACTTCCCCAATGATTGTTTGTGTTTCATTTCGGGTAATGAGAGGAGTTGGAGTGATAAAACTTCTCCTACCCCATCCTTGTTGCATGTTCGTGGTGATACGAGATGAGTCGAACTGGGATGAGATCTTCAAATGTAAGAGATATTTTCTGAACAAGTTGATATATTGTAGATAGCTGGATCGGACTTTCATTCCCCAATCAAGATAATGTGTTGGGATTCACTTCATGAGATAAACCAGTCAACTCTATGAAGCCCGGCAGGCAGCCCCCTCTACCATCGTTCTTACTGTAACAGAAACGTTATTATTAGTTACATGTATACATCGTATTTCATCCCTCCCACCTTGGTAGGTTTTTTTTTATGTGGAACTGTCGTCTCAAACAAGATGCCGATATATCTATATGGTATCCATGATGCATCAGCTAATGAGTAACCTGTCCACCGGACTAAATATTGCAATATTCCACGTCTACGACGTGAATTGAGTATTTCATCGATTTCATAATGGTCATCATGGACTGGTCCTGGGGTATGCAATCTAGGTCTTGTCGTGTCATATTTGCAGGTTTTAACAGACTGATATGAAATACGGGGTAAACTCTTTTGAACCGAGAGGGAAGTTGAAGACCAACTGTCACAGAATTGATTACTGGTATAACTTGAAATGGTCCAATGTATTTTGGACCTAGTTTTTTACTAGTTAAACTGAGGTGTAGGTATTTAGATATACCCAATCTCCAATATTATATTATGTTTGTGCTGATTTTTTTTTATCTCCTTGGACTTTATACATTTCCTGTGCTTTTTTCAAAGCGAGACAAACTGAGTTCCATTGCTTACGCATTTTATCTGCATATTTAGGTATCTAGGTATTTGTGTTCTCTATATTGAGTTCTTGTTCATTATAGGGCCATTCAGTTATGGGTACAAATTCCATACCACTTACTATTTGGAAAGGGGAATGACCAGTACTGCTATGTACCATATTGTTATATGCTATTTCAGCATAAAGTATCAGATCTGCCCAATTACTTTGTTGTTAGTTAACATAACAATGAAGATATTGTTCGATAGTGGCATTTGCTCTTTTAGACACTCCATTGGTAGCTGGGTGATACGCTGTACTTAGTCCTTGTGTTGAGCCAATCAAATAAATAAACTGCTGCCAGAATTTTGAGGTGAACTGTACTCCCCTATTGGATATTATTTTTCGAAGTACTCCATGTGAGCAATATATATGTTTTATAAATAATTTGGCTAACTTCTTAGTAGATGGTATTCCTTTACATGGGACAAAATGTGCTTGTTTGGAGAACAGATCAATAACCGTCCATATCACTGTGTAGCCATGGCTATCCGGTAGATTAACTATAAAGTCCATTCCAATGTCTTGCCAGGGTTTCATCGGTTTAGGCACTGTTTGTAATAATCCTGCTGGCTTTCCAATTTTATTTTTATTTATTATACATACAGGACAGGATTTCACATAATTCTCTATATGTGATGTCATGTCTGGCCAGCAAAACTGTCATTTTGCTAAATGTGACATTTTTAGGAACCCATAATGTTCTGTCTGTTTAACGTCATGACATTTTTTTAATACTATTGATCTTAATGTGTTTGGTACATATATTTTAGTTCCCCCCCCCCAAGCAATCCCATCTTTCATTTCTATTTGATTTTTATTATTTATTAACCATTCATCTTCAGCTAATATTGTAGGTAAGTTGGTTGTAAGTATTGTGGATCATAAAGATTCTATTCTATTAGTAGTTGGTATCAATGGTTGGATTATATTCTCTCATACACTGTTTATACTGAGGAAGCCTTGACAAAGCATCCACCATAAAGTTGCTCTCTGATGGGACGTATTTTAGCGTGAAGTTAAACCTTTTTTAAAAAATGCCCAGCGAATTTGCTTTGGTGGCAACCTTCATGGATTTTGGAGTGCTTCTAAATTTTTATGATCGGTCCATACCTCAAACGGTAGTGAACTTCTTCCAAATAAATGTCTCCAGTTCAGTAGTGCCCAGTGGACTGCAAAGGCTTCCTTCTCCCAAATTGCCCAATTTCGTTCAGCTGGATGAAATTTCCTAGATGTATACGCACATGGTTGTAAATTACCTTCTTTATTTCTTTGCAATAAAACAGCTCCTACCGCTACATCGCTTGAATGATAAATGATAGAGCTGTATCTGGGTGTTTCAATACTGGCTCTTTTGCAAACAGATTTTTTTAGGTTATCAAATACTGTTTGACATTGGTCAGCCCACTTTAACATAGCACTTGGTTTTGGATTTTCGATACCAATGGATTTAGTTTGTAATAAATCTGTTAGTGGTATAGCGACATCAGCAAAACATGGAATAAATTGTCTGTAAAAGTTTGCAAATCACAAGAAACTTTGCAGTTGTTTCCTGGGTTTTGGAGCTTGCCATTTTAATACCGCTTCCACTTTTTGGGGGTCCATTTCCACTCCTCATTCTGAAATACGATACCTCAAATAATCTAATCATTTAGTGTGAAATTCACATTTAGATAATTTTACATAAAGTTGGGCATCCAATAATTTTTTAAGCACCTGTCTGACTAATTTAATATGTTCTTGCTTAGAATTAGAATAAATTAAAATATCATCCAAATAAACTAAAATACCTTTATACAAATGTTCATGTAACACTTCATTTATCAATTGCATGAATACTGCTGGAGCTCCTTGAAATCCAAATGGCATAACATTATAGTAGTAACTACCAAGAGGGCAATTAAACATGGTTTTCCATTCATCCCCTTCTCGAATTCTTACTCTATAATAGGCTTCTCTTAAGTCTAGTGTCGTGAATATATGTCCTTTGGTTAGTGTGGCTAGTAAGTCCTTCATTAATGGAAATGGATACAATGGTTCTACACAGATGGCATTCAACCCTTGATAGTCCACACATAAACGCAACCCTCCATCTTTTTTTTCCCGGAATAACATGGGCGCTGCCATATGGGATCTTCCTAGAGTGATAAATCCTCTTTTTAAATTTTTATCGATATATTTTCTCATTTCCTCCAATTCCTTTTTGGTCATTGAGTACATTCGTGGTTTGGGTAACGCCACTCCTAGGATCAATTAGATGCCACCATCTGTAGGTCGATGGGGTGGTAAACAATCAGTCCCATCTTCCTTAAATACATCTGCTAAGTCTTCATACTCAATTGGATAGATTTTTTCGGTAAGTGTTTCCTCTCTTACTTGATTTATATTATTTGAAAGGCGAGGCAGGCCATCATCATGGCATGGTGGATTAGGACCGATAGCTAGATGTAATTTACAATAACCCCCTACCCAGTGTATCATGGGTTCCCATTTATCAAGCCAAGCTAGTCCCAGAATTAATGCTTCACTCATGTGAGGAACCACCACAAAAGAAATCCACTCCCAGTGCTCCCCCATCACCATTTTAATATATTCAGTTCTATGTGTTGCTGGAGCTCCACTCAATATAGATCCATCCACCTGTTCAAATTTAATAGGAACACCTAATTTAATAACTCTTAAATTTAATTTATCAACTACTGCTTGAGTTTTTAAACATCTTGTGTATCCTGAATCTATCAATGCCCTCACCTTAATTCCCTGATCAGTCCGTTTATTCCATAAGTGCACAGATAAAATAAAAGGATGAATGGGTTTACTTACCATTGGGTCGTCTCATTATCCATATCAGCTTCTCCCAACATAGTGGTTTGCATAACAGATCTTTCATCTTCCACTGGAATATCTGATGAATTCACCATTACTCCACTCACCTTGTCTTGGTCATGCCAATCTCATCTACTTGGTTTAGTCCTATTCAATTCTGAAGCAGATCACGGATCCTTCACTGCCATAGGTTGAATTGGACAATCCATAGCCTGATGCCCTGGTCTATCACAGCGAAAACATTTAAATATTCTCCTATTATTTTGTGTTGATATTATTCTGAGTTGTGGTTTTGTACTTGCGTTTATAAACTTTCGTGGTTGTATTAATCCTTCCAGCCTCAGCTTCAAACGATGCAAACCATATCTAATTCAATCGCCACACGATACCAATCAGTCAATGTAGCATATGAACCTCTATATAAACAAGCCTGATGTAATTTAGGGTCCATTCCTTCTTTAAATATATGAATTAATAAACTCTCTGGTAATGACAGGAGTTTACTAGCCACTCATCGAAAATCATTTACATATTCCCATGCTGTTTTCCCTTTTTGTTTTATCATTAACAAATCCTCTTCTACTTTCTTGTCTGCAGATGTATCTTCAAATCGATTTCTTAATGCATCCAAAAATTGTCCTATATCCCCCAACTCCTCCGCTCTATGGCAATATAGATCAGATGCCCATTTGTATGCTTCTCCCACTAACACTCCAGTAACGGCCACTACCATTGACCAATTTGAGAGATAACAATGGGAGTCTAAATCAAAATGGTTTAATACTCGGCTTAAGAAAATAGCCACTTTATTTACATTCCCATCAAATGTGGTTGTTAGAGGAGGGGGGCCCCACCTCCCTGGTACTTGACCTCCCCAATGTGCTCCATAATCCAGGTCCTGTGGTTCTACTGACCGAGGTCTCATAGAATATCCATCTTCCCCTATGTTTCTATCCTCCATTCTCCTAGAACGTAAGTCCGATCCGTCCAATCCACTTCTGACTTCAGACTCCTGAAACCTTAATGGACTGGATGCCTGTAAAGGGTCCTTTTCAGACTGTAATACTTATTTCTGAATCGAAGTCCCCCTCTCCTTTGTTCCTTTTAAAGCCACCTCTCTGAATTGTATCCTTAACATTTCTTATGTCTACTTCTTTTATTATTTCCACAGAAAACAGTTGAATAAATTGGTAATTTATACCTGCCAATTCTTTTTTTAAAAAAAAACAGATTTTATTAACTTTACAGAACACATAGACAATTCAAGGCATAATAACATAAAAGATCTTTCTGGAAAAACCAGTAGGACATACAAAATATTTCCAAATTGTAATATGTATATTTACGTTATCTGCTCAACTTCATATCTTATCCCAATTTCTCCTTTTCATTCTATTATCCAGATTATATTTCTTACTAATTAAATTTTTTTGCCTTTCAAAAAACAGTACACAAATCTACAAGACATAAGACATAAAAAACATAAAACATCTTTTCTGAAAGCTGCTTGATCCCGGGTTAAAACTCTTCGCACAGACGCAAATTCAAAAATCATATTTACTTTATATATCATTCCATATCTTATTACCATTTTCAATTTTCTATATAGCTTCTTCCCTCTTTTATCTTTCTTAGTTTTATTTTATTTATCTTATCTCAATACAATTCATAATACTTATCATTCTTTGTCTGTTCTTTTCCAGTTATCCATCCATCTTTTCTCTTTAAATATACTTCTCCTGTACACTGATTGGAGTAACGCCTTTGACTCTTTCCCCTAACTTAATAATGCTTAATATAACACTTACATTATATTGGGATTCTGATTAGTACAATCTAAAATTACACAATAAATTTTATAAGAAAAACAAGTACACTACAATTACAAAATAAAAGCATATAACCCACCATAGATACCATTAAGAAGCTAATCATATATATTAATACACATTTTACTCTAAATACACATACAAAAACACACTCTTATGTACCTTCCAGAATCCCTTTTTCAATTAAATTTACCCATTGTCTCTAAATAGATATTGTTTCTTTAAATCTTGCTTCCCACCATTAAGGCTTCTCATCCCCTCCTTTCTCTCTTGTTTATTTTTCTCCTTGCCTTTTTTACCCCATTGTCTCTCCTCCTCCCTTTTCTTCTCCTGCTTACCCCCTTTCTGTTGTTTTCTAACCTTGTATTCACCTTTCATCTCATTTTTCTCTTTTTGGATTGTTTTCTCAAACCTTAAAATCCCTTTTCTTTTCCTCTTCCTCCTCCTCCCCAAAGAAAACCCATTGTTCATCCAAGATGGCTTCTTTTTCTTCTTTATTCCAATCATCCTGCTTCATAGTCAGTTTTTCATAAGTGCATACCACCATTTCTAGAAATTGAAAAAGAGTGCCCAAAGTGTCTTTTCCATCTTGCTCTTCTTTTTTATATTTTTTATATTGAATTTTTAGTTCATCCAGAAGCAATGCCATCATGAAGAGAAACTTCTTCAAAAACAACCACCCAAGTGTTTTTAATCAAGAATAATTCCCAAAAATTCCAAAGTCACTAAAAATCCAAATAAACTATTTCTTTTAGTACTTTTTTTTCCTTCTTCTATTTCTCTTTCTGGAGTTACTGATTGATCAAAAAGTTCCCATTAAAGTATATCTTTCTTTAAAGTTCTAGGCAGTCTCCTCCTTTTTCAAGCTCTGCTCCAAATAATTTTTTTCCTCTCCCCCCACTTACAACAGCAATTTCCCTTTAAACGCTCAGAAATCCATACCTCAAATACGGGTTTTCCAATTTCTGAAGTTGTTAAATCCAAAGTCCAAAAATCCTTTATCTCATAACTTTCGAGTTGAATTACCTTCAGTGCCCAAATATATTTTCCAAGTTTCCGTCTACTATTTCTATGGGGTGGGAGAGTGAATAAAAAAAGTTTTCCCTTGACAGCTTTCTCCGCCGCTTTTCTCTTCTTAGGGATACAATGTATCTTTCAGGCAATTCAAGCAATTCCATTCCAGGGTTTTAAAGGTTGTTATTTTCCCGGCTCAGCCAACACTTTCACTTCTGATTCTTCTTTCTCCTTCTTCCTCCAGCACAATCTTTTCCAGCTGCCAGCTTCTTTGTGGTGGCCATTGCTGACCGCCGCTCCACCGCCTTGAGAAAAGGAGGTTAAGCTGGGTGAGGAGGGGGTCTGCGACACTCCCTAACCCCTTCCCAGATCCTCCCTATCTTCGGCTGCCTCTACAGGGCAGCCTTATCCTCCAGACCCATCAGGATCGGAGGCACCAAGATGGCTAGCGCAACAGGGATCACACACAGTCGCGAATCCCTGCCGCCGCCGAAGCCTGGCAAACCGGAAGCCATCCTTAACATTTCTAATATGTCACTTCCTGGAAATGTCCATTGACTTTCATCGGACCCAGACCAACATTTCACTTTCCAATCCATTGGATGTTCCCTTTGCCTATATTCTTTCCCCTTTCCCTCTCTTAAACCACGGTCTGGGTCACTTAGTCGCACCTTAGTTGTTTTAGGTTTTACTACAGGTGGTACTGTCAATGGCATGCCCTCTCTCTCCATTTCCCCTGTTTGTTTTCCATTGCCCTCTCCACCATTATCTTCAGCCACTTCTACACTTTCCTCCACCGTCCATTCGGGATCTATGCCTTCTGCCATTATTCACAGTGAAGTAGGTTTGTTTGTTTGAGAATAAAGGTCAGCGCTGACTTTCTGTAAGCCTTTGTTTGTACACGTAGGAATTATAGCAATAAACTATATTATTCACAGGATTCATTATGAATAGGTAGAATGTGGTTCCAATTCTCAAGTTGTGCCGTAATTTCCCCAATGATTGTTTGTGTTTCATTTCAGGTAATGAGAGGAGTTGGAGTGATAAACCTTCTCCCACCTCATTCTTGTTGCATGTTCATGCTGATATGAGATAAGTTGAACTGGGATGGGATCTTCAAAAGTAAGAGATGTTTTCCAATCAAGTTGATATATTGTAAACAGGATCGGACTTTCTTTTCCCCAATCAAGATAATCTGTCAGGATTCAGTTCAGGAGATAAATCGGTCAACTCTTTGAAGCCCGACAGCATAACTTGTTTAGGAATGACTTGCCTTCAGAAGTTGTGGGTGCTTCATCATTAGAGGATTTTAAGAAAAGACTGGACAGCCACTTGTCTGAAATAATATTTGGGCTCCTACTTGAGAAGTGGTTTGGACTAAAAGACCTTCAACATCCCTTCCAACACTGTTATTCTGTTAGAATGAAACCAAATCCTAAGCAGCAAATAACCCAGCTTACTGATTTTCAGTGTTGATCTCTCCACTTGGAAATTGCAAACAACATTTTGAAAGGTCTATGATGGGAGAGATAAAAATAAAGGCTAAGCTACCCTGATGTAACTAAACCTTCTTTTTCCCCAGAAAACCTAGAATTTTGAGTACTTGCCACAAACTTAAACCAGCTTTCAGGAATAGAATCACTTAAAGAGATGTACCAGAAGCATAACAAAAGAGCAAGGCATAAATAAACAAACAAACAAATAAACAAATAAATAAATAAGACTAAAATAATTAAATAACTCAATTGGTTATTGAGCCCATTTATCAAAGCTAAACTAGATAGATTTGCAAAAAAACTACTTTTCTACAGACTTTGAATGAAAATGCAAGGAGAAAATAAAATAAAAAAGTCTACTTTGGTCATGAAGCATGTATCTTTGTGAGAAATAAAACCTTTAAAGTTCATCAGGGCTATCAAACACTGTGTCTCCTGTTTGATTTGGTTTGATTTTTTAAAAGAAATATTCATTTTTGGATCAAAGCCTTGAAGAGAAATGAAACATTTAGAACTTTCTTCTGAACTTTTATATTCTTTGCCATAAATTGCATGACTGTGAAGAATCAGAATAGTGCACAAAACATTAACCTTTACACTAGCAGAGACACATTGGACGTTTGTTCAATGAAAGTTCAGAAAATGATATGGTTTCATTCAGACTATTTTTCCAATAGTATCTTCATGGGCCTGTTTCGCTGTTCCAAGTGAAGCAACCCTTTTGCAAATGCAAGATTACGCTGATATATACTTTCAGTGCAATTATAATTATATTGTTTTTTAAATTTGGGTATAGTATTAGACATCAAGGAATGTATATACAAAGTTTCTCTTTCCAATTTTATTCTCAAAGCTGCAGAATGAATTGCAATAAGTAGACAATTAGCAACTGGCCCCCCATTATTCAATTGCTCAACAGTCCAACTACCAGAATCATACAATGTATTCAAATGAGGTGTTTTGCAAAATTATGTTAAGTATTCAAGCAGCCATCTCTCCTAAAAGTTCTGCAGAACTATTCTAAAGACTGTACTATCTGCTCATATATGTGTGTGTACACCGCTTTGATTTGCTAGTGGTGTCAAGAGAAGCACTGTATGGGTACACATGTAAATGCAACAACCAGGAATAGTCAGATGCATAAAGTACTTTAACATTCTGAAGGGCTGGTACTTCACTTGCATGAATATGCTTTGAGAAACATCTTTGTTAAATACTTTGCATAGACATTAATTATTACACTACCTTTCTAAAAAGTATTATAGCCTTTTAACTTCATTTGTGATAAAGAAAGAGATGAGAACTTTGAAACAAAGAAGAAATTCCAAATTAATGAAGCAATAATCTCTGTAATTTTGAGCAATTTCTAGGAATGTGTGGACAATAGTGAGATGTTATTTCAAATTCTAATGGAAAGACTCATGATGTCCTGTGGCAGAAATATTTTTGTCAAGGTGATTCTAAGCTTTTGCAAGCTTAGAGATTTTCTATACTGCAGCTTTTAACTGCCAGATTGCTATACATAAGAAATAAAATCAATTTAAGATGTGCCTTTCCAAATTTCACCTGCTTCCTTCACTCAGCCACTGTGATGGACTGATATCATCTTCACATTTTATTTCACATACTCCCAATAGGTGAATTCACTTTTTTTTCCAATGAACTTGTAAGCAAACTAATTAAGGCAAGCTAGCACAGATCCATTATTTCATCCATGAATTTGTAAAAGAAAAAAAATGTTGACTAGTGATAAGAGCAGAGGGCATCTTGGCATAGACTAGGCAAACTGGATAGCATCGTTTAAGCTTATACAAGCCATAAAACACTACTTTGATGGACAGCAGAAAAGATCAGCAGAAGCTGTTTTGAGCTAGGAGTGGCTGGGTGACCACATCATGCATTTCGACATTAGTAAATGATCAATGGCTATAAGACCACTGAAATAGAAGTAGGAGAAGATTTAGGAGATCATTTCAATATGGACTGAATAAGTTCCAGTATTTAATCCTTATTGAAATGCTTTCCTATTTACCTAAGACAACTTCAATTTCAGTGGCTCATAAAACTGCTTCTTGACTTGTTTTTTGTATTGATGTGGAGCATAATGTTAGAACTAAATTTATTATAAACAAGCTCTCTTATTTCACATTCTTGTTATAACATGAATAATTTTGCTTACATTAAACTCATCTACTTCTTGTTCACTGCATTCTATTTACATCTTTAATTCTTGTGAAACAAAACATATACAAAACATTTAATACAAAGTATTTGTAATTCATCTTCAGTTAAACTTGACATTCACAGAACCTGCATAGAATTATTCTTAATTCTAACTATTTTACATAAAGTGTATTTATTTTAGGAAATAGCTCAATTACATACAGTATAAGACTCCTGAATGTAAAAATAGCCATTCCTAGCCTGCAGTCAATATTAACAGGTAATATGCTAAATATTAACAGACATCAAGAATTTCGAATCAACATATAAAAATTCAACATCCCATTTTTGCAGAGAATATATATTATAAGCTATTCCGAAAAAAATCAAGTTTACAGAAACATGGCTAACAGCACAAAAAAAGACCCTTATCTAATAAAGCTAGGGGTTAACATAGATGCAAAGTATGAACTTAGCATCTTATGTTTCCCTCTAATGAATATTGTGCTTGGAAAAAGAACAGTAAAGAACATAGTGGTTCCTACTGCTAATCACTGGTCTTAGCTTTGCCTTTTATTTTTATGACAGTCAATATTATGGGAAGACAAACAACATTTAGATTTTTCACAATGCCCATTGGGAAATATATTCTTGCAGAATGTGCAAATGTAATTGGTTGGGTTTAGTAATATTCAGAAGAAAGCAGAAGCCACTACCATAGAAGTAGTGCTATTATGCTGACAGCAAAAATAGCAATAGTATTTTAAATTGCTTCATAGTGCTTTACAGCCCTCTTCAAGTAGTTTACAATGTCAGCATATTGTCCCAACAATCTGGCTCCTCATTTTACCAACTTCAGAAGGATGGAAGTCTGAGTCAACCTTGAGTTTGTCAGGATTGAACTGCTGATAGTCGGCAGAATTAGCCTGCAATACTGCATTCTAACCACTGTGCTTACAACAAGGAACCACATTTTATGCAATACTTTCCCTGCAAAAAATAATAATAAGAGAGTTAGAAATATAAAAGGGTCTTCAAAGGAAAAGTATAGTATAGCCACCCAGAGTTGTTTGGTGGAGATATGGATGGCATGCAACTTTAATAAATAAATAAGTGCCCCTGCTGACTCCTAAAAGTGGTGCAATACCATGAAGTCTCTCTTGTGCATCACATTTTTCGTACCCACAGCATTAGAAACAACCATTCTGGAATCAGGTGAAGTAGCTCTGAAAAAAAAAAATTAAGTAGACCATAAACACTCCCAATTTAAAGTAATCTTTAATTCTAAAAGCTAGGAAACTAAGGAAAACTTCGCAGTAATGTATTCAATCATAATGTCCAGAGACAATCTCTCATATGTATAGACTAAAGATGGAAATCTATATATACTGACTTGAGCATCAGTTATAGGAAAAGCAATAGGACTTATGTTTAACATAGCCTGAAAGTCCTATGTAGCCTGACCCCATTGCTTATTGCTCAGCTGTCATCGATATTCATTAAGATTCCTCCTTCCATCTGAGTACATATGGAGATGCAGAAAAGAAAAGCATGTTCTGAAGCAAAGCCAAAGAAGTAGCTATGGGCCCAGTATTTGTTGAAGAGGTTATACCTATGTATACAAAGGCATAATATCGTAGAATTATACCTGTATCTATCTATCAATCATTTTACTCTCTATAAACTGACTCTCAATGCCTTCAGAAAGAAAGTCCTCAAGTTTCTATTTCCAGCTCATAACAACTGTACCCATCTATGCATTATTAGCTGTTAACCTACAATTGCTTTCTGCTTGGTTTGCTCTTGAGTAACAGAATGGCATCAGAAGAATAGTTTTCTATTGCGCAGGAAAAACAAGGCATAAACCACTATAAAAATGGATCATTTTTGTTTATCTGTGTCAAATAAAGAATTATGAGATAATTATTGGAAAGAAGAAGGAATATGACAGCAGAAGAGTGGGTTTTGAAATTGAATGTCATTGCAGAGATGGTGAAATTAACTGCATTTATTAAAGAAAATGATTTGGATAAGTTTATAAGAGACTGGAAGCCTTTCATGGAGTGTTAACAGGGGGCTTTGAAATACACACACACACACACACACACACACACACACACACACACAGAGGTTAACAGGTTGTTGTTTTTTTTTACAGTGAACAGATATTGGGTCAATTTGACTGATAGACAAGAGATTTGTATATTTGAGATATTTGTTAAGAGAATATGATGTAAAACAGAATATGATGTAAACTAATTTAATAAGCATAGATGAAAAATGTATAGCTATTTGTAGATCTGCAATACAAGGGAGTGAAAATATTAGATTTGTATGAGATACAAATAACTAGGAAGTGATATGTTTATTGCTAATCTTATACACTTTTTTCTCTTTTGGGTTTTTTGTGATTTTTTTCATTCTGTATACAATAAAGATATTAAAATATTTTAAAATATATAAAAAGTGCTAGGAGGTAATTGTTCAATTGCAACTAGAAATCAAGACAACTTGATAAAAGGGGAAAAAAATACTATAGAAATGTGCATTCTTTTGTGCTGAAGATGACTAATCCATGGTTTACAAGCCACTAGACTCCCAAATCACATTATCATATTTTAGTGGCAAGCCTCTAAGGGATGGCAAAGTGTTTCCACACTGTTTCTGGCTGAAACCTTTTTTTCCAGCTGTATGCCTTATTTTATATTTCAGACACCCCCAAAAAACTGCACATTCCTCCCAAACTCCAGAGCCATATTACTAAAGTAGTCCTTAGCTGACCAAATTATCTAACTTTTTAAAAAGGACAGATCCAAAATTCACATGTCTGTTTATCTAAAATATGCCTTTTGCACAGTAATTTCAGGTGACCAGATATGACCCAGCGATGATCTCATTATGCAGTGGTAGAAACTATTAAGTAGCCATTTGCAGCAATTGAATACATAGGCATATTACCCCACTGTTTGTGTGTGATTCCTTTTACAGATGTTTAGTTTCCTAATGAGCAAACTAACTCCCAGTGACAATACCACCAGATTTTATTTTGAATAGCAAGAACATAAAATATCTGTTCTTAAATGCACTTACTATAGTCATTCTAATTTTCAAGCTAAACTGTTTTGTGAACATGATTGAAAATTATACTGCTAAGTCTTTTTCAGATTAAAAACAAAATTACAACATGTATATAATAGTTTTTTTAATTTTACTTGAAGATTTCTGGTTTCAAATGCTAGTAAAACATATTTTCCTTGCTCCAATTACTAATGAAATAGAAAATGCCTTTCTTCCTAGCAAACTCTAATATGCAACATTAAAATTGTTGATCTTTGTTTCCTGCTTGCTGGATATGCTCTGAATAAAGAACTCCTGGTCCAGTAGTTACCAAACATGACCAAGATGCATACACAAAAAAGAAACAAGAAATTCAAGAACTCCAAATTTCCACATTTCTTTTAGGAATTTTCATCAAATTGTAGTGATTCTTTTTATTGCTATGCATTAGCATTCTATTATCATCTACATTCTTATTATTGTAAAGTATCATTAATGCATTTTATATTGTGAAATAGATTACAAGGTACTGATTTAATGATAGAATTACATTTTGAGATATAATTTTGCCTAAGTGTGTAGATGAGAAAAATATTTCATGTGAAAAATTCCTTGATACTAATGTAAGCACGTATCATTTAGTAAGAACCAAGTTTGTCAGTGGATCTGTCTGCCTGTCTATCTATCTATCTATCTATCTATCTATCTATCTATCTATCTATCTATCTATCTATCTATCTATCTATCTATCTATCATGTATTAGATTTATTCCACTTTTATTACTTTATAAGTAACTCAAATCAAACCATCTACCTCAAAGGGATATTTACTTATTCACTTATTTACTTAACAACTTGTGGAGGCTGGCTAACTCCATGGTGACTCTGGGTAGCACACAGTATTAAAACAAATTAAACACAGCAAAATAAAAACTTTGATATCAAGAAAGTGTAAAACACCATGTGCATGCAACATTTCTACAAGGACATACCACTCAATCTAGCCCAAGGCCTGGGAGGAAAGCCTTAATGACTCATTTATGGAATTGACATATCTGAAAACATGTCAGAAAAGGCCTGCTTCCTGGATCTCATCACATGGTATTTTTTTAATTGACGGGATCCAAAGCATGACACTTCTGACCAATTGAATAGGATGGCAGATATTACAGATGACCATTAATCCTTGGATTGTCAGGTACTATGACTTTAAGACCTTAATAGATTATAACCCTAAGAAAAAAATTATACAAGATTACTACGGAAAATTGTATTTTCAAGAAAATATTCAAGAAGAAAAGGTTAAGCAATACTTACAGAAAGCAAATTTACCTCAGATACCTAAAGACATTGAAATAATGCTAGAAGGGACATAACAATGATGGAACTAACAGAAGCCTTAAAAAAAACAGAATGTTGGAAAAGTACCAGTTCCAGATGGAATGCCAGTGGAATTTTACAAGACTTTCCAGGAAATACTGAATCTCCATCTGTTAGAAGTTATGAATGAAGTTATGTTAAAGAAAAGAATACCCAAAACATGGTCAGAAGCATATATTACACTTATACCGAAGGAGGATACAGACTTGCAACAAGTTAAAAATTATAGACCTATATCCCTATTAAATTCAGATTATAAAAGGGGGAAAATTTTGGACATGGGATTGATTTAGAGAAGTGGCAAAAATTGTGGTCTCAAAATTATAAAATGACAATGTCAACTGCATATAAAGAACATTTGTATAAGATGTTTTACAGGTGGCATCTACCCCTGATGAGAATTGCGAGAATGTTTAAGAATAAATCGGATAAATGTTGGAAATGTCATCAGATACCTGGCTCACATTACCCTATGTGGGGGACGTGATCGGATGCAAAAAAATATTGGACTAAAATCCACACATGGTTGGAAAAAATGATAAAAAATACACCTGTAGGGGGTGTGCATAAACGCACCAGCATGCCTACCATCCCTGTCCGATTGTTTCTTTTATTTTTCTTATATGTATCCATGTATTCATAACTATGTTTTTACTTATACCTATTATCTTGTAAACAATTGACAAATAAAATAAAAATAAATAAAACAACACATAGACTTTAAACCAGAGATTTTTTTTATTGGGAATTATACCGGAAATATACAATAAAGAATTGAAGTTTTTGTAAAAGTTTTAACAGCAGCTAGAATTGTGTTTTCTAAGAATTGGAAAAATGATACAATACCTATGCAGGAGGAAGTTATTAAGAAAATTATGGACTGTGCTGAAATGAGTAAATCGACAATTGAAATTAGAGAACAAGAAGATAAACAATTTTATATGTTATGGGATTTGTTTTATCAATGGTTGGACAAAAAGACATGTTAATGTAATAGATTTGTTGATTTTGTAATAGGTTTAATAGATAGATATAAAATATAATATAGACATACATAACCATTGGATGAAGATATAACATAAATTTTAAAATAAAATTTGAAATATCTCATATAAAGTGATAGAATAAATAGTTTGGTCATGGATGATTAATAATTGATAAGCATATAAGCATATGTTAGCTTGATAATGTGCAAATTTATATAAATTGAGAAATGACTACAAAAGGATAGCACAAAAGATTTGTAACCAACTGACACACTGTATGTATATAAGATGGAAGATGGTTTTTATGTTTTTATGTTTTGTTTGTTTATGTTTGTCTTTAAAAAATAAAAACTTTTTTTCAAAAAGAAATAGATGATAACCCTTATTTGATTTTTTTCCAGAAGCCTATTGTTATCCTACTCTCCTCACATAGCAGAAGTATTATATGGGCAAAGCCATAAATGCCTATACTGCCACATTCTAGGCTGTTGCAACTTCTAAGCAGTTTTCAATAATCCACATGCAAAGTGATCAAAGCAGTAGTTACTGTCAATTAGAACCTCCCAATCTATAAATGGACACAATTGACATAAAAGATTAATCTGTGCAAAAGTCTTTATGGCTACAGATGCTATATGCTCTCCTATCTGAATCTATGACTTCAAGAAAACTCCCAATTTCACTCCAGTCTTCAAAAAAGAATTGCATCCCCATTCAGAACTAGAGATGGAATGTCTCCATTTCAGGATAGTTCAGTTATCCACAGTCACTTGGTTTGTCCATTCAGAGCTCCAAAGCTACTAAACCCTGGGGCAAGGCCCAAAAATCTCATAAATGTTCTAAAATGCAGTTGGATACCATGGACCTAAACAAACTGATAACTTCATACAATGTTCTCATATGGATGTTAAACAGGAAGAGCATCATCCGTTGTGACATTCCACCATGGGCTTAATCTCTCCTTTTCTGTCAATACTAGTTGGAAATGGCATAGAACCATTGCAAGATAGTATTCTGACCCCTAGTCTGTGTGGAAGATCCAGAAAGGTATCATTCTCATCCTGTGTCACTCCCATCCTGGCTCTTCCAGGGGTGATCAACAAACACAAACAATGTTTTCTTAGTATTAAGTCCCAATCTGAAAGCTAATTCCAAAAGGTGACAACAATCAGTTTCCTTCAAGACCCTCTGAAGTGTAGCTTGACTACTTTCTCTTCCAATACCAACATTCTAAAGCATAGAATTCAACTATAATGTCATTTGAGCAGGCAATAATATGGAGTTCTTGAAAAAAATCAATATTAATACACATATATGCACAAAGGCAGAAATATAGACAACAAATGTAATATGCTTAAATTCCTCAACTGTCTTCACTAGATCTGTTTTTAAACTACACTATTAGAATACAAACATTTAATAACACACTTATCTTCTGCTAAAGTTACTATTACGTGATTTCAGAAACCATTAGAAAGTATTTCAATTGAAAGTTTGTACAATATGCTATGGAAAATTGCTATATTGGAAAAATTGACTTGTAAATTACATTATTTCAACAGAGAGCAGTCATAAAATCAATTCATGTCAGTTGGGGTCCTTTTATAAACTATATGAAGCAGTATTATAAAAATTGACAATGACAGAAGTACATTTAAAAATCTAGAGAGCAAATATAATTTTATCCAAATCCTGTAAGGTAAACTATTGTTAAATTAGACTTATTTGAATAAACATATGCCTAAACATTGATTTGGGTGTGCATTCTGGACTTACATGTTAAATAAAAACAGAATTCTGTATGCTTGCTGTATTATAAAAATCCCAATGGGGCCTCCTATATCTCTATGAATTCTATGAGTGCTTATTAATTCAAATGTCCTGATTTAAGATTTTAGCTTGGAATTGAGAATTAATTGCTGGAATCCTCTACCTCTACTCATGAAACAGCCATTCATAAGTGCTGCATTACTGTAAATCAAATAAACTTTAAGATGCAGACAAAGTATAAATAAAAACCTGGTGTTGTCAGCATGTTTGATCAGTATTTGAGCTGACAACTGAATGAAAGACGAAGAACTGTTCTCATATACAAATATAACCATACTCATGTTCACAAACCATTCTTATTCATGTCCAGATGACCTAAACCAAAAACTGGAGATCCCATCTATTTGAACATGCATTTCAATATTTCAGCAAGCTGATTTTTGTAGCAAAGCTTGATATTCTTACTTAGTGAAGTGGCCAAATAGTTGAAAATTTTTGGGCTAATGAGCTGATTTAAGATGGTTGGGTCGGTAACAGTTATTCTTCATAGTCAAATGCTACCTGATCCATATATAAGCAAGACATTTTATAAACAGCCAGAAGAACATTATACCTTAGCAAAGTGAAAGGCCATTTTGAAACTAACCAAACATAACTACTAAGGAGAAGCATATTTACAGTGAGCAGGCATAAGTAAGATACTTTTTTATTTTTATAGGTAAAGGTAAAGGTTCCCCTCACACATATGTGCTAGTCATTTCCAGCTCTAGGGAGCGGTGCTCATCTCCGTTACAAAGACAAAGAACCAGCAATGTCCAAAGAGGTCTCCGTGGTCATGTGGCCAGCATGACTAAACACCAAAGGAGCACGGAACGCTGTTACCTTCCCACCAAAGTGGTCCCTATTTTTCTAGTTGAATTTTTACATGCTTTCAAACTGCTAGGTTGGCAGAAGCTGGGACAAGTAATGGGAGCTCACTCTGTTATGTGTGCTAGGGATTCAAACCACTGAACTGGTGACTTTTGTGATCGACAAGCTCAACATCTTAGCCACTGAGCCACCACATTCCTTCTTTATTTTTATACATACAACCAAACAATCAAAATCAATCAAGAATTAAATAAGCTCATGTTGGCCTTATGTCTGTCAGTAATGTCTCAGTCACAAGATAGGCTTTAATCTCTTTTCTGGTGATCAGCACTCAGCTTCCATTACAGTACAGGAGATTTCATCACTCACACTGTAGTCTATTGTATGAAAATTATGTAAGGAGATACATAATAACTACCTGCATAATACAATTAAGATTTTATTTGTCTAGGATGTCTGAGCATTCTAGTTTGGGAAGGTTGATGGACTAGAAGACTTTCAAAGTTCCCTCCAATCTTATGATTCTATAGTATACAGACATATTCATGATAAAACAATTTGAAGTGTATTAAAATAACATTCTAATGAATGCAGAGAACTCAAGGTTTGACTCAATTTTTGTGATACATGAAATAAAAATCATGTAGAGATAGAACGTTTTAATGCCAAACAGATTTGCCTCTGTATGTTGTATGTAACTTCTGGATCTTCACATCAGCGGGCTCCATGTCTACTTTGGCCAACTCTCTATACCAGAAAGTATCTGATAATCGGCAGAACATACATGTCAATAGCATGGACCTTGTTCTTCCCATTGTGGTGTTCTTCAGAAGATATCTTATCCTTTTGTGATACTTAGATGATGCCATTTTCCTTCCCTTCTCATGGTTCCAAATGATTAAGGGATATCAAGATACTTGCATCTGATTTATGTACCTGCTATATAGCTTTCTTAACTATAGAGTAATCAGTCTTAATTACTCTGCATTAAAATATACACAATAACACACACACACATGATTTTATCCCACTTTTTTCATGTACAACTCAACATGGCATACATATCAATATGTCTTCTTCCTCCTATTTTTTTATTTATTTCCTCCTTCTATATAGTTATAAAAAAAAGATGTCTTGTCAGCCTTCACTACAGTTTTCAAATAGGTATATATTAATGCATCACTTTCCATTTTCCCAATATGAAAAGGAAAGACACACTGACAGCATGACAAAGATAGCCTGAAGCAGCGAACAGCTGAAATTAATAAATCAAGTCACTGAGCTTACATAATATTTTAAAAATATTTGATTCAAATCTTCTGATGTTTAATTTTAAATGCCTCAGGCACTCAGTGGGTGTTTGACAATATTATTCCACATTTGTTCACTATTATGAAACATATTTATAACCTAGAAGCAGTAGCAAAAGCATTTTTAAAAATAGATATATAGTTATAATATACATCTCTCTTGCTTTCCTGCATATTTATTTTTACTAACATTTTTTAAGCTTTCTTACTACTGAAAATGATTTACCATGATTTTACTTTTCACAATTCAATAGGAACGAGCACAATAAAAAACAATAAGCAGATAGGCTGGTTCTTCAATGTAGAATCAAAGCTATTTTAGGAATGTTGATATATATCTTCAAAACAACAGTTCTGAAATTCTATCGTAATATTTAATTCAGCTGCGAAGAAGAATAAAAAACTTTCATTAAAAATTATTTAAAAGGGGAGAGAGAGAGTAAGGGAGGGAGGGAGGGAGGGAGAGAGATATATAACTGTAGCTCAACCCACCAAAAACATAACTATAAAAGACAGACCAGAAATAAAAGTTAAAATAAGCAAAAAAAATAGTAAGAGAACACTTGTCTGATCTTGATGAAAACAAATCACCAGGGCCTGATGGATTACATCCCAGAGTTTTAAAGGAGCTGGCAGAGGTCATCTCAGAACCACTGCACCATATCTTTCAAAAATCTTGGAGCACCGGGGAACTACCAGAGGACTGGAAAAGAGCTGATGTGGTTCCCATCTTCAAAAAAGGAAAAAAAAACAGACCCGGGAAACTATAGACCAATCAGCCTAACATCAATACCTGGGAAGATACTGGAAAAGATAATAAAAAAACAGATCTGCCAACATCTAGAAACAAGTAAAGTAATAACTAGCAGTCAGCACGAGTTTGTTAAAAACAGACCATGCCAAACCAATCTTATTTCATTCTTCAACACAGTGACTAAATTAGTAGACCAGCAAAATACTGTGGACGTAATATATTTAGATTTCAGCAAGGCATTTGATAAAGTAGACCACAACCTACTTCTTAGTAAGCTAGAAAAAAGTGGAATAGATAGCACCACCACTAGATGGACTCGCAACTGGCTGGCAAACCATACTCAACGAGTAGTCCTTAATGGGTCTAAGTCTGTATGGAGGGAAGTAAGCAGTGGGGTGCCACAAGGTTCCGTCTTAGGCCCAGTACTCTTCAATATCTTCATTAATGACTTAGATGAGGGAATAGAAGGAGAACTTACCAAATTTGCAGATGATACTAAGCTGGCAGGAATAGCTAACACCCAAGAAGATAAGCTCAAGATCCAGATGGATCTTGACAGACTAGAACACTGGGCCATATCTAATAAAATGAAATTCAATATAGAGAAAGGTAAAGTCCTACACTTAGGCAAGAAAAACCAAAAGTATACATATAGACTGGGTGAAACCAGGCTCAATAGCAGTAACTGTGAGAGGGATCTTGGAGTCTTAGTGGACAACCAGCTAAGCAGTGTGCAGCAGCCACCAAAAAAGCTCATGCAATCCTAAATTGTATTAACAGAGGGATACAGTCAAGATGAAGGGAAGTACTAATACCACTCTATAAAGCCTTAGTAAGACTACAGAGAGTACTGCATCCAGTTTTGGTCACCACATTATAAAAAAGATGTTGAGACTCTAGAAAAAGTACAGAGAAGAGCAACCAGGGTGATCAGGGGACTGCAGGCTAAAACATACAACAAACTGTTGCAGGAACTGGGCTTCGCTAGTCTAGTAAAGAGAAGGACCAGGGGAGACATGATAGCGGTCTTCCAATATTTGAGGGGCTGCCACAGGGAGGAAGGGGTCAAACTATTTTCTAAAACTCCTGTAGGCCAGATAAGGAATAATGGATGGAAACTGAACAAGGAGAGATTTAACCTGGAAACAAGGAGAAACTTTCTGACAGTGAGAACAATCAACCAATGGAACAGCTTGCCCTCAGAAGTTGTGGGAGGGCCATCAGTTGAGACCTTCAAGAAGAGATTGGACTGCCATTTGTCAGAAATGGTGTAGGGTCTCCCATTTGGGCAGGGGGTTGGACTAGATGACCTACAAGGTCCCTTCCAACTCTGATTATCTGTATATGCTAAATTTTTGGACAACATGGGTTATATGCCAAAAGGATATGACCACATTTCATAAAGGAAGCGATGGGTAAGGAAGGACAGCAAGCAAAACTGGCCTCTTTCCATGCTGTGATAGAATGAAATCATAGACTGGAAGTAAAGCCTATAGTGCTGTGATTATTAGAATTATGTATATGTATACATAACATATGGATTATGGAAAACTATCTACTTCTTTTGAAAATACGGGATATTGGAATCTTCTATCACTTGAGCAAGTATCCCATAAGATAAATGATAAGATCAATGACCTGATTTTTTTTAATTCTCTCTCTCTCTCTCTCTCTCTCTCTCTCTCTCTCTCTCTCTCTCTCTCTCCCTCTCCCTCTCCCTCTCCCTCCCTCTCTCTCCCCCCCTCTACAACTCTGAATTCATATGGCAGACGTGGGCTTGGAAAACATTTCCTATCTGCTATACCACATTTGTTCTTTTTTCATTTCAATTCTGACTTTTTTTTATTCACCAACGTGGACTGGTTATAACAACCAACTTGGGGGGGAAAGAAAGAGTGAAAAAAAGGGGAAAAAAGCAGGTCAGCATTCCTATGATTTATCTTATGGGTTATCTTATGTTTTGCTACATGACAACTTACATGTCTTCTTCTGTTAAGGCTGTGAATCAAATATCTCTTTGGCTCACAAACTAGCATGGAGAAAAAGAATTAGAAATATTTTTCACTACATAAACATCATGCTGATGTTATTCCTTTACATATGACAGCAAAGAATGATTAAAATGAAAAATTATGAAATGAATCTATCAAAACCTCAAGCATCCTACTTAAGTTCTAGTATTTTTGGATGGAAGCTTTAGTGTTGCTGTAAATTCTTGGGAACAATCTCAAATGCACATTGATCTGGCAAAAATTATAATGATGATTCATGATGACAGAGTCTGGGGAGTCAAGAATAATAATGAGAGTAAAATTAATGCTCTTTACAACTAATAAAATATATATTATGATAATTAGCTACAGTGCACTGTAAGTCTTTTATTACAAACAAGCTGCTCTTCTAGTATTTTTACCTTTGGTCCTGAAACTAGTATCTACATCATAAATACCAATCTAACATTTTACAAGAAAAGGTATACCTATACAATCATGAAGAAAAGAAGAAAATTTCCATTGGATTCTTTTTGATGCTCTGCGTATAGAAAATCAATTCACAGACGAAGTTAGGTGGAAGTTCTAGGAAGAAATGCTTTTGTGGAAGTTTGCATTGTGCTTTTCAGGAATTAGTGTGAATGCAAAGCAAATAAGATTATGCTAAGAACATTCATCCATCTCATTCAGAATTCTGTATCAGCCATGTGGGAGCCAGACTTCTCTGTGAAAGCAGGAAAAAGAAGAAAAATTGGTGATTGATTAGAAAAGTAGAAACACTCTCTCTTTTTCAAAGCCTTGGAGCTTGTCTGCAATTTGCAGGATCTTGCTGAATTCTGATAGAAGCAGAGAGGTGCACTTGGAGAGTTGTATGAAACTTTACAACAACACTCCAGGCTAGAAAAGTTGCCAATCCTTGCACTATGAAATTAATGTTTGAGCCTGCTAGAGTCCATGTTAAATTACCTTTATATTGAACTAGATTTCAAAATATAAACAGAAGCTGCTCCTTTAGTAAGATTATAATAATTAGAATTTGAGAAGGACAAGGAAATTGACACACACACACACACACACACACACACACACACACACACCCTTTGTAGTTTCAACCATTTTCATTTGAAGCTGATATTTATATTTGGAGGAAATGCTCCGCTGGCACCAAAGGGGTCTCTTTTCAAATGCAAATAGTTGCTTATACTGCTTATACTCAGAAGAGTATAAGTTCTTATAAAGAGTCCAGCAGAAGAAGAAAAAATCATTACATTCCCTGTCATCACCTGCTGTGATCTCAGTTATGATCTGCCTTCTCACTCTGCAGTTACATTTTTGAGTAATGTTCACTTTAAATGCAAAGGCACATTTAACATCATGTCTTTGCTTGGGCCTTTAGATCAGCCTGATGCAAGTGTCACTGACTTTGTTATAAATACCGAGAATACCAACTTCAGACTGAATACCATTCTATTGATTTACTGATTTTACATGTCAAGTAGTTCCATGACTTAGCTGAATTTCAAGGGATGTGAAAATACAGGAGATAATCTAGCTAGAACTAAATTTATAAATATGCATTCTGGAATTTAATCTAATGAATTTCTTTATTAGGGCAAAATCAGCATTGTATTTAGGTTTTAGCTATAGAGGAGGTATCCTGCATAATATGTTCTCATTCAGACAGATATATGCACTAACAAAACTAAATATCTGATGAATGGGAAAGTGAAACAGGTGATCAATTATTCATTTGTTACAGCTACGTCATATATTTTCTATGGATGCATAGGTCTGTTTGATTTTAAATATATTTAAATAGTCCATGTACTGTATCAGTTTTCCTATAGCTGGCAGAAGTAGAGGATTTTGCTAAAGCTTTCCCAGAAAGAGACCCAGATCAAGAGACTGAGCAGTCAAATGTTGAATGGGAAAGGAGAGAGAGGTTCAGGGTAACCATGTCCTGGCCTAGAATCTTTCAAGATTTATTTATTAGCTTTGAAAGCTATAGCTTTAGTTTGACAAGATTCTGTCTACTAAGTGCAAACAAGTAAAAGATTGGAGTCAATTAGATCTCACTATTTCGTCTCTTGGCTTATGCGTGACAGTTCTTTAGCCATTGCCATAATTTCCAAAAATTGCTAGATATCAAATGCAAGCCCTATTTATACTGAAACTAAGATTCCATATTTTCCCATCCTTTTCTACTGTCTGAGCATGAAACTGGCTAGTTGTGACTATATTTTGAGGTAAAAACTAATTGCTCATTTGTCTCTTGCTTTTGTAATAGACAGATCTGGTATCAAACTTTACTTTTTACTGGGTGACAAGTAGTTCCCTCACCATTCAAAACATCTTCTGTCACTTTCTTCACAGCTAGAAAAGTTTGATTCATCTTTTCTTTCTCCCTCTTCACCCGAATAACCAGCACAGGATAAATCTGTGATTTATTGTATAAAAGGGGCATAATTTTATAATTGTGATTTAATTTATATCATTTATTCTGTTTCACATTTTTCTTACCCTGTTTGGTTTTAGAAATTCGGTTCATAGTACACCTTTAATTGTTCAGGTATGATGCTGGTCCTTTGGGACGTATAATTTTTTTAAAAAATAATTCATAAAATTCAAAATAAGGTTTAAAAAGCCTTACAATTCATCCAGTTCTGCTAGGCTAGGTGGATTTAAGACTTATATGACCTTAAATGTTCTGGTGATCAAAACAAGAGAATCCAATCTAATCTTGCTGCATTGTTTTCTTCTTTGGAGCATTTTCTGGTCTGGGCAACTTGGGGTAAGAGGAGGAAGTAGACCAAGAAAACAGGAGAACAGTGTTTTATTTAAGATGTTCTTACCAGGTATTGTAACTATGGAAACCAATAAAATATTATAAGATATATATTTAAAATGATCTACTTGCTGTAGCAGGGGGCAGTGAATAAATTTCTTTCTCATGGTATTTTTAATCTTCCAACTGATCTTGTCCCTTAATGATCTTCTTTTTAGTTATTATTGCTTCAGTCCTCTTCTGTTATCTGTCAGAAAGTCCCAGGAAAGTCAGTAAACCTCATTTTCAGCCAGCAGGCATATCCTTCAAGATGAATAGTTTTAAACTGAAGAAATTAATAAGAAACACATGAGTTACAACCATCCATTCCAATCAGTAGAAGGAATCAGTGCAAATTGAAAAGGTAATAAGGTAAAGTTAACTGGAACAAACTGTACTGGGATGTTTATGGATTACTCAAAAGTACATGATCAGGGGGTGTTTGTTGCAGGTATTGGAATAAAGATTTTATAAGCAGTAGTGAATAGTCAGTAGTATTGCCATTATATAAAAGCCGGCTTTTCCATTAGAAACAATAGAGATATCATGTAGCATACCCATGTAAAGAAAGACATATATCTAATGTGTATCCATATAAAAGAAAACATGCAATGAAAAAGCTATTTTAACTTTAAATAAATAGACATTTGTTTAGCTGTAAATAAGGAGGAATTGCTTTCACTCTAAGGCAGGGGTGTCAAACTTGTGATGACATGTCACATGATGTATCACAACTCCCCCCCCCTTTGCTAAACGAGGGATGGACATGGCAGTGCATGACGCATCCAGCCTGTGGGCCAAAGTTTGACACCTGTGCTCTAAGGTAAGTTATCCCTCATCAGTAATAAGCTAATGTATCTATTTCATTGATGATTGGCTGCATGTTTAAACTTCAGAACCCTATAAAAGAAAACAAAGACAAATTATGCACAGCCCCCACCCCACCCCAAAAAACCTTCATAAATTTGGATGAATAAACATATCTTTGGCTTTCTACTGATCATCTGATTTGCTTTTTTTCCATCTTGGAAGAAACCAAGAGAAAGTGTTTGGATCGTTATGACACAGAGATACTAGTCTACCTCTGTCAAAGTTATTGAGTGAATAAAATATTATTCACTATTCACTAAAAATATTATTCAATATTATTATTGAGGTGCTGTTCAAATCAGGCAAACAAAACAATTTACAATTATAGAATTTTCCCCTATTGGTCATAGCTAGAAACTGTCAGTCTCTCAGTGCTTTTTTGATAGCTGATGACAAGTGCTTTATAGCTGTCCCTCAGTTTTGTGCAGAAATACAAAATCCTTCACTCTTTGTTAAAATTATTCATTCATTTTTTCCATTGAATAATTGTGACTTGCACCAGAGAATTAGAAATGCAATTTGCCAAAGAAACCAAGATTCCTATTTGTTACCTAAACACAGAATGAATATTTACAGAGGAACTGTGTAACAATTAGCAATTTCAAGCCATTGTTGAAATAAGCTTACTTTTTTCTTTATTATAATTTTGTTTATGAAGTACCTGTACATTACCATAGCAGATTGTCTTTAAATGAATGAATCACCACATGATCCCAACTACTTAGCTACATCTGTTATGTAGTAAATTGCCCTGTGTGCCACATGCATAGTAAAAAGTGGGGGGAGTATATTTGTTTCTAATAGAGACTCATTATGCGACAGTACACGAATAGTCAGGACAGATGGATCAGCTGCAATACTATAAAATTTAGATATAAAACTTGTTTATATATTTCCAACAAAATGAATGCAATAAATCAGTTGTTCTGAGAAACTGACATGTATATGTTATTTAACTTCCAAGTGAGACATTTTTAAAAAAAGCTTATTTATATAGTAGAAAAATAAGAACTTTGCTTATTATCAGATGATAGTTAGCTGACTTGTAATTATTTCTCCTGGCTTCTGTTTTTTGAAAATAAACCATATTCTTTTTTATAGTTTTAGATTGTTTGAAACTGTTGTGACATTGTCATCTCCAGAGGTGCTGCTTCCTATTCTAATACAATTCAGTCAATTAGAACAATTAGCAGATGGTAAAGAGGTTTTTTTGAAAGAAAGGAAAGGAAAGGAAAGGAAAGGAAAGAAGGAAAGGAAAGGAAAGGACCAAACCACAAAACACTTCAGTACAACAAGCTATAAATCTGAGTCTGAATATGATTTAAAAACAACAACATCACAGGAACCACATATACTGAAACCAATTTTAATGGTCTGCCAAAAAAGGAAGACAAGGATAGAGAGAATAAAGATCATCACATTTGTGAAGAAATAAATCTATTTTAAACAATCAGGATTACTTCAGATACTCCCAGTCAATATTGTTTTCTAAAATTCTAATCTAAATAGACTTTTATCCATTTCAAGCTGTATCACACTAAACTCCTGAAGTTCAAGAATGGTACTGTAGAAACTGTGCCTTGTGAAGAAATCCTTTTGTGGAAGTGAAAATTTAAAAAGATAACACTGAGAATTATTTTAAAAAATATCTTACATTAGGTCAGACCATTCTTTCTTCGGGTTGAGTTTTATCTATACTGAGTGGGAAGTACTTCTCCAGGTTGTAAAACAAGAAGTTTTGGCAACTGTTGCTGTGGAATCTTTTGCAAATATAGGCACTATTTATCTGAACCATTTTCTTTCTCTAAAACAATTATGTTCAGATAGCATTTTGAGATGTACGTTTAAGAATAAAGAGGACCAGCATTGCCTTCCATCCCTGTGCAATTATCCACCTAGTTCATCTACGCAGAATCCACTGTCTAATAGTGCTGAGTATTCCATATAGTCTATCTCCTGACCTCCTGCTAGGAAACAGAAGACAAAGTGAAGTCATATTCATTGGTTATATGATGTTTAATATTTTTATCTTTATTTATTATATTATTTTTGGGTTTTCTGGTTGCCCACGGTCATGTTTGAATGTATGTATGTGTATGTATGTATGTATGTATGTATGTATGTAT
>NW_020769310.1:35894104-35907875 GCF_900518735.1 Pseudonaja textilis
TTTCTCCCGCGTAAGATTCGAAGTATCTAGGCAACGTTTCGATGAAGTCTCATTCATCATCTTCAGGCTTCTGTCTTCGGCTCTTGCTTCTCAGAGTGATGTGAGATTGCAGCTGCTTCTTCCTTTAGAAGCCTGAAGATGATGAATGAGACTTCATCGAAACGTTGCCTAGATACTTCGAATCTTACGCGGGAGAAAACCCGAACAACCAAAGATCCACATACAAACACCCGCGAGAACCTCAGAAAACATATATATATATGTGTGTGTGTGTGTGTGTGTGTGTGTGTGTATACACACACACACACACATACACACACACACACACACACAATATATATATATATTTGTTTTCTTAAGTTTTCATGGGTACTTACATGTATGGTATTCAGCTTTGTTCAGGTATTTTCCCACGTCATTATAGTTGTGCTTTTAAAGTTGTAGCAACGTTTCAGCAGAATCTCATCTGCCATCATCAGGCTTCTGTATTGTGTTCGTCTGTGAATCAGACTTTTACAGTTGTTTCAGTTTTAAATTTGGGGCTAGCCTACTACTGTGCCAGAATGGTTTTTTCTTCATCCTGATTGGTTGGGAGTCTTGTTCTGTGTTTATTGGTCTTGGAGTTTGCTGTGTTCTGCTTGATTGGTGTTTCTAATATCTTCTGTCTGTTTTGTGGCTTTTTTGTGTCTTGATTGGCTGGCAACATTGTGTTCCTGTGTTCCTGTGTTCCTGAGGCTTTTCGTGCAGCTTGGCTCCGAGTAAATGGATGGCTATCATTTGTTAGGAAGCTAGGTTTCATCTGGGTGCCTGGTTGGGGTGTGTTTGAGCTGGAGGTATCAGGGGGCATCTGTTTGTGCCCAGGTGTTTGCCTGGCTAGTGGTGTGGAGATTTGTTTGTTTGTGAGTGCAGGCTTCCAAATAATTGACAGTCTGGTGGAATCATCTCTTCTATTCATGCTTTCAGGTCTTTTTTCAATCTCTATGGCTTCTCTGGTAATTCTGTGGCTTACTATAGTGGCTAGGGTTTTGGTGCCATTGAAGATGATGCTATGACCTGTGGGTTTCATGTGTTGGACTAGTGAGGAAGTGTGTTCCATTCTTTGCTGTGCTTTTTTGATGATGTTTTTGGTGTTAGTTGTCCATTTTAGGTCATGTGATATCATAGAACCTAGAAATTTGAAGGTCTCTAATGTTGATACTGGAAGAGGTGATAGTATGGGAGGGTTTCTTCGAAAGTCTACCACCATTTCTACGGTTTTGACTGTGTTCGGTTCCAAATTGTTCTGGTTACACCACGAGGCAAGTTGTAAGAAACAAGAACTGATAACTTCTGAATAAGTGAACAAAAAGTTTTGGTTTTATAAGTTCTTGAGTAAAGTAGAATAGAAATTTGTACTGTATTAAAAGCACTTGGTTGCATTTATTCAGAATCTGTGGTTGCTGTTTTTCTTGATGCCTAATTAGTGTGTCCCTGTAATGAGTAAAGATATCTCTAGGGAGCAACTCAGAAATGCTGGAAACACCAGATGTTGCACAGAGGAAAGTTCAATCATCAGAAGCACTAAATATCTGTTCAACCAGTGTTTGGCTTGTGATAATGGCAGAAAGAATAACAAGCTTACATCATCGGTCATGATATAGACAAAAAGGGAGGAAAATACTGTGTTGATCTAAGAGGAATAAAATTAAAATCATATGATTTGTGGTGCTTTCGAAACTGTTCATTCTATTTCAACATTGCCCTGTTCACACAGAAAAAGGGGATGAAAATTCAAAGAAAAATGAAATAAAAGCAAGAGAAAAAATTAGAAGAAATTAGAAATTAGTCAGAAGGAAGAAGAAGTCACATTGTTGATAGACAATTATTTTTTCTGTTCTTTTAATAAAAGTTTAATCTCTATGGACACTTGCCATTTTTTTTAAAAAAATAATTTTAAAAAATGGACCACACAAAATAGAGATATCTCCAGGATCACTATATGTTTTTGGAAGGAAACAAAGTAAGTCCCGCGTAATATGACCAATATTTGATGATTTCTGATTTTGTAACTTTTAGGATTCTTTATAGAATTCTTTTATTTAACGGGGGAAGGAATAAAGCTGTTTTTTCCCATGAGGGATAAAGACCTTTGCAAATCCTGTTCCAATTTGTAATGTTGAAACTAACAGTATGTTTAATTAGGTAATTGTTCAATGTTTTACATAAGAATCAAAATCTGTAAGAAACATTGCCCTATTGTTTCCAAAATCTCTTGCGACATGTATAAATTTTCATTCCTTGCCAATTCATATTTTTAATTCTTCAGCCCTAAACATTTCTCTGCCCAAGTAAGCCAACATATATTATTTACTAAAACTATTCAAATACACATGTATTACCAAGAAATTAAAATGTATCTTTCTAACAAAAGGTAGAGTATTTCCAGAAGATCTTGGAACAAAGCCACCATTATTTAGAGAGTAAATTACAATAAATAAATGCATTTTAAATAGGTCTGTAAGCTTTCTGAGCAAATTATGTTGTATGTAGCATTGTGCATCAATAACAGTAATAAAAAAGCACATATGAAGCACAGGTTTGGGAATGATAAAAGCTCAAAGGTAGTTCACAATTCATGTTAAAGCTCTGTCCTTGATCTCCCAAAGTGATTCATATTTTTCTCTACTAATTAAAATGATGTTTCCTTATGTTTATGAAAAAATATTTTACCTTTGTTTATGAAAACATAATACACACGGGTTACCTTGCAATTGTTAAGCTATTCTGACAGAGGAGACTTGGCATATTGCAGCATTTTACAGTTAGTGAAAAAAAATCAATGAATAGAAGATCATTATTTTTAATGTTAAGTACCTATCTCAACACCTTTGGGTGACTTTACACAAACATGTAAGATTCTTTCATACCTTGCTATAAATGTTATTTGTACTCAAGCTTACATGGGGAGGGAGAGCTAAGTCTCTGCTTTATGTATTTTAAAGAAAATGGGGAAAATATTCATACCTGCACATAAAAACAGTCAGATATATAATTTCACTGTTGCAGCCAACATTTCAACTGTTTTGACCATGCCCAGCACAAAGCTGTGGAAGACTATGAGAGAGTACAGGGAAGCAGAAGTATATGAGCTTAGCTAGGCTAAATCTGCATGCATACTTTAAAGTGGATTTTGTAATTTTCAAATGGGTGCTCCAGAAAATAAAAATTAAAAAATGGAAAAGTAGAGCAATATGACCCAACGTAACAATTCTTAGAAGGATTTCAGCAACCTATTCTAGCAGAGATGGCTTGCTAATCCCAAATTTCTTTGTGTATTAGCTGGAAAACTTTATTTTTTCTTTAAATTATCCTGTTATGGTGTTTTTAACTTGCCATTACAGAATCACTAAATTTTGTTTTGTAGGAAAGTGTTAAATAGCCATAATAAAAAACAGATAGAGCTTAGTTTGTAAGAAAAAGTTCACTAGCACTAACCCTAACCTGTGATAATAACATAATAAAGCAGATAAAATAATTTAATAGAGAAGTTCTCTGGAATGAGGCTCTCTTCATATGACTCCAATTCTGATGGCTTTCCAGAAGGTCTTAAAAACTATTCTCCAAGAAGAAGAGGGAAAGTAGATGGAGCTGTATTAGATGTGTTCTGTATGTTGTTGTGGATCACTATCTTGTTCTTGTAGTCCAGTTTTGTCCTTATTTTGTTTCTGATCACTCAGGTTGAATTTTATTGTTACATTTTGAGCAGCAAAGTCATCAGGAGCTGGGCAGCCCCTTGATTGAATATTTTAAATTAATTACTGTTAAAATCCTTTCTCCTTTCTCAGTTCAATTTTTTTTCTCATTTCTGAATTCCTCAAATCATCTTCTACATACACACTTAAACAGAAATTATTTCTGAGATCTTGTACATGATTCCAACCAGAAGTTATTTTTATTTTTTTAAAAAGCAGAGAAAGAAAGATAAGTCAGAAAGAATTTCATCCACTGTATCATACCCTGGAATATATTATGTGGAAGCTTTTTGCAAATCTATCAAACAGTTAAAACAGTTAAAACAGTTAAAAACAAAAACAAATGGATTCACAATGTGTTATTTATGTAATCAGAGCTTCAACACTCTCAAATTCAATTTCTGTACATTAAATTCCACTTATTTTCATAGAAAGAACAAATCCATGGGTGCTCTGTAACTGCTACATCTCTAAGGGAAGAGCTTCAGGCAGTGATTCTTTCAGACTGAAAAAGCTCTTCTTTAAGTATCATCAAAGGAGAAGTTGAAGAGAGACTGTGGAACCATTAACATTCTTTAGCACTATGAGTATAAAGCTATTCCTAGTGATAGTCACGGCTGCTGAATAAAATATAAGAAATTGGAGCAAAATGTTAGAAATGAATGGTAGCTTTTTCTCCACAATCTAAAATTATCTCTCATATAGCAGTGTTTTATTAACTCTTTAAATTTCAAATATAGCACTTTAGTGGATTTTAATTAGATTTAATTAATTAATTGCCTAAAATGCAAAGTATATACACCATTTCAAATAGTAAGGATAAACAAAAATGGAGATAGAGAGCTGTCATGTCAGTAGTAAGTACCGTATGAATATGAGCTAAACTATGAAATCACATGTTTTACTCTTTTCCTCACTGAAAAAAAAAAGTACTACCAATTGATTACGTGCAAAGTTAGTCAGAGGGGACTAACTTTTGTGTTTTGTTTTGTTTATATTACAAATAGTCAAAATAGTGGCACAATCCAAAGAGCCAGTATAATTTGATGGTTAATGAATCAGAGTAAAAACCAGAAGACCATGAGCTTTTCATCCCACCTTAGCCATGAAAGCCAGCTGGGTAACTTTGGGCCAGCCACTTTCTCTCAGCCCAATGCACCTCATAGAGTTGTTTGGGGAAAATAGGAAAAGGGAGGAATATTATATATATTCACTGTTTTGAGTTATTTATAAAAAATAATATGGGCAGGATAAAAATAAAATAAATAAAATTCAGACTAAGAGAAATGGGTTTAGGAAGATATTAGTGACAATTCTAAGGACATGATGCTCTTAATTATATTATTTTTTGTTAAAATATAATACATAGGTTCCATGATCTAAAGTGGAAGTCCCATATTCGGCGGGGGGGGGGGAGCCTAAAGCTAGAATGTGGAGGTCCCAGTTCATTCTCAGGTTTTGCCTAATTCTTTTCTGGAAAATGGAAATTAAAATAATCCAATAAAATTATCAAAATAGGCAAGACTATCAAAACAAAACTATGAGTTTGGAAGGCAGGGGAATGCTATTGACTGTGTCTAATTTTATTTTGACATACTCAAAAGAAAAAATAGACTTACTAATATAAGTAGCCACTGACAAAAATATTGGGAAGAAGAAATATCCAAGCAGATAGACAGATTGGAAAAAAACTCCCTTTTAGGATGTGCAAAGCCAGTGCAATTATCTTGAGAGAAGTTATCATCTCTCAGCTCTCTTTTTTTTGTGACCAAGGGCAAAAGTCCTCAGTGCCAACAAATGATACAAAAAAAAGTTCAAGGAAAAACTCTTAACTCTCAGCAATTGCACAAGAGCCATTCACTATTGTAAAAATAAGAGCCCTATAGCATTTCCAAAAGTAATCTCTGCAATCTGTCACTTCACACCAGTTAAAAATGCACTCAGAAGCAGTTTCTGGTTGTGAACTTGACATTTGCAACAAAATTGGGGATGTACTTTTCCATTTTGTTTGAAAGTTAAGCTTCATTTTCCTTCATGTGAGTAAGAATCCTGTTATCCCATGAACTGAATAGTGTACAGGTAGTAAATAGGAACCTATTTCTAGTAGAAAGGTGGAAGAGCTTGGACCTACCGTCAAAACAAACTTTCAAATAAATCCACAGAGGTTAGTAGTCCACAATTCTGTTTAACAAATCGTATATCCACTCACCTCCTCAAAATTGGGGTTTTATCAATTCTCTACCTGGTCACCTGAAAGAAATGCCATTAGCAAAGTCTCTAACAAATAATTTTAAATATCTTCACTCTGCACAACATATTTTTAATGAAAATGAATGTTTGAACAACTTGCTTCTGTGCAAGCAGTAAAGGTCAAAGTCCCCTTTGCTGTTTTTTTAATACAGCAAATATTTTCTTAAATAATTCTTCCACTTTCTAACATTAGAAACATAAATCTAGGGAATTCTTTCCTGCCAATTGCACATTTTCCTTGGCTTTTTTTAAGCCAAGAAACCATCTTCCCTGGCTTTTTTTTAAAAAAAGACAATCTCTGAATGTTCAATGATATAATTGGAAATATTTTGAAATAGCAAACCAAATATCGTTATTTTTAAACTTACCTCAAAAAATTCAGAACCAAATGTTAGCAATGTCAGACAAGGATCAGCTCCAAGTTTTGAAGGGTCAGATAACCTCCAATGGAAAACATATTTGTAGTATCTGTGTAGACTTTCTTCAGCATAACCAGGAGAGCTGTTGTAGCAATATACTGATAGTTTGAGGGGAAAATTTCAGATCTTGTAGAATTCTCACATAGCTAATATTGTGTAAATTCAAGGCATTCTGGAAAACTTGAGTGGTGATTTATACATTCAGTCCCTTTGATGAATATAAGTTCTAGTGCTTCCCACTGTAATACTATCTATAATATGGGAAATAAATGGTTCTGAACATGGTTGGTTCACTATTCTTAAATTTCTAGCTTCTTAACGATGATATATTCTTCTTGTCTGATTGCCAATCCCATCAAAAAACTGACAAAGGTAGCTTCAACATTCTCTTGGTCTATTCAATTGAATAATATAAAATCACCTCTTCAGTAAATAATTAGCATAATTAAAACATTAATTAATTAAAAAGTAAGATAGTATCAACACGTCCCAAATTCCCAGGCTAGCATTCAAACTCTAATTGAATTACAGGAAATTACTAAGCAATCACTGCCACCAACAGATTATTGACCTAATATTTGGTAGGGTTGTACTTGGGAATGCTTCTGTGATCACAGCAGTATATACATAAACAGAATTAGTTTAGTTAAAGACCTTGACATATATGAACTGAGATTGAAGGGTGAGGCAAATTTTAATTGCTAACTGTGCCAAAAGGTTTTTAACTGGAATGTAACAATATTTAGAATAAGCTCAAGACATGTATATTTCAAATGACATCTGGCCCATTTAAAAAATGCATTAGTGCAGGATAAAGTATAGATAAGATTAATCTGATCTTTGATGTTAGGAGACCATAGTGTGCTAGGGTGAGCTGATGATATCATTGGCACATGTAGATGTTTTTTTATATATGCTTGGAAAGAGATTCCAGAAAGTATTTCAACTGCTGCATTTCTAAAAATTTTAGAAAGAGAGAAATGAATTCAAACTGTGTTCTACCACATTGTTTTAGAAGATATCCTTACAGAAGCATTGAATACAACATGATACATGGACACATCAAATCAACAAATCAAAGAAATGCAGCCTTTCAGAAGTGACTCATGAACTTGACCTTTCCACAATTAGTCACAGGTTTTCAAATGACAGTGTGCAGATACCAATCGATTGATAGGTCTTGGTACTTTCAGCAAGAGAAGGCAGATTACACTTTCTGCTTATAAAGTGGTGTCAGGAAGTCATCTTTTAAACCCATCAAGAACAGCTTTGCATAATATCTCATTGTATGCCTAAAAGGATTATTTAACAAGATAAATCAAACACATTTTGAAGTAAATATTCTTCTATAACTAATGCTCATGAGAAAAAAAGCCTAGGACTTTTTTAAGAAAAGAAGAATCCACACATTACATTATGGTTGCTTGTTCAATACAAAATTTAACTAAATAAATAAAAAAAGCTTGACCTAAAAGAACTCCATTACATTTTAATGTAAATGGGTTCATGACACCTTATCTATTGCAAAGAGTGGCCACATAATAGAGTGCCATTTGAGAAAGGGAGATGTCTATTTGAGGCCCTAGGGATCATTGCATTGTCAGATTTTTTTCCTATCCAAAATCAGCACCAACCACAGAGGAGAAAGCACCATTATAATCTCTATACGTCTGTGATGTCAGATTTAAGTTATTCAGGAGGGGGAAATTGAGAATACAGAGAGTGGCTTGGAGCACAGAAGCAGCTTTATGGCTTCTTCTTGGACCTAATATATAGAATGAGTCTTCCACTGATATGAAGGAAATCATATATAACACTGCCACTTTGCAAGGAGTGCTAGCTGCCAGTAAGCTTCCAGATGTAATCCAGGGTGCTACTTATCACTGCAATCTGGCTATTTGTACTTGTCTCGTTGTTTCTGCTCATCCCACCAGATCCAGCAAAGAATGCATGCTCCAGGCCCCCTCTGTCAAGCAATGACCCAGGAATTGTGCCTAATCTAGTGACAACATTGGAACAGCCTCCTCCTGGATGGCTTGACCCTGTTACTGTGAAGACTTACATTTGGACTAGTTTTTTGCCAGGTTAAGGAAACTCTGGTACCAATATGATTTGTAATTAGGCTATGTTGGCATCAGAGATCATTGTCTGTAGGTATTGTTTTAGTCTTGGAATTTTATGCTGACTTTGACACAGGCAGACATGAATCAATAAATAATAAACATTTTTTTTAAAAAAATACTTTCTACTTGCAGAATTTTACAAGTCACAATAGTTCTAATGTCACAGCATGCCAAGAAAGAATATAGGATTGTCCTGCTCTACAATGAACAGTGGTTCAGATCTTTCAGGATACCTGTTTACTCAGAAAGTTCTCATTCGGTAATCTGAAGCAAAACCTTAAAATTCTAAACTCAATCTGTTATGTCCCTGGACCTTGAAGAAGTTCCCACCCAGGTCCGTCCTCGCTGCAGGGGCGGCTGCCCCTTCTCATTGGCTGGGTTTCCCCAGCAGCCTGCTATAAAAGCAGGCTGCTGGGTCCAGCCCTTTCGCTGTTCGCTGCGAGCCAGTCCCAGGCTGAGCAAGCACGTTCAGTCCTTGTAAATAAACCTTGTTGCACTAAGCCCTGGTTCAGCCTCTTATTTCCCATACTTAATACTGGCGACGAAGGTGGGATCGGCTACCAGAGGCAAGCTGCAACGCTGAATCACTAAAACGCTGATCGCAACCCAGAGAGAAAGCGATCAGCAAACAAGCTAGTGAAAGTGAGAAGCGCCTGTAGCCGCTTGTTAGCATAAGCTACAGAGGAAGTGTAGCGCTGCGAGCCGCAGCCGCTCGTGCCGTTTTGGCGCGAAATTCAAACAGCTGTCAGCTGAAGCACATTCAAATGCAACACAGCGTTGTATTAGGAAATCGCTAACGCCCACACAGGCGCGAATTTCAAAAGACGCTGCCAATGACCGTTGCAGTCTAAACACCTTCTGATCCCCAGAGAGAGAGAAGGGAATTGCGAAACTTCCCCAGAGCTGAAGTCACTTGCCTAGCACAGGCACTAAACCTCTACTGCTACCCAGAGAGAAAGCATTTTATCCAACAGGTTAACCAGTAGACCCACAACATGAACTCCAATCCAGCCTTCCCAGCGTTCAAGCCAGATGAGGAGAAGTGGGAATCATACAAGAATCGATTTAATTATTACATCGACGCCATCGGATTGGCTGAGGCAGGGGAACACCGAAAGAAAGCACATTTCCTGACCTACTGTGGAGCCATCGTTTTTGATACAGCCACAGCTCTTGTGGCTCCACGTGAGTTAAAGAATGTCCCCTGGACAGAACTGTTAGAAATCCTTACTAACCACTATTCTCCTAGACCTTCACAGATTGCCAGACGCTTCACCTTCAGAATGAGGAAGCAGGGGGACAAAGAGAGCATCAATCAGTACATGGCTGCTCTCAGGACTGCAGCACTCCATTGTGGGTTTGGCAGCTATCTTGATGACATGCTCCTAGACCAGCTGGTCTGCGGGGTCAAGGACCTGCACCTACAAAGACGGCTGCTCGCCAAAAAAGACCTTAACCTCGCTCAAGCCATCGAGGTAGCCCTGGCAGAGGAGATGGCATCTCATTCAGCCACCGAGATCCAAGGTCCTGTCACCAAGCAAACAGCAGTTCCCGTCCACTCAGAAGAGGTGGTCAACGAGGAAGACCCAAGTGACGAGGCCGACATTCACCGCCTCACAAACGCCAGGCGCCCGCAGGCAGGAACCAGACAAGATAACACCGGGCCATCCAAGCACATCACCCTGTGCCTTTCCTGTGGTGGACCTCACCTGAGGACCACATGCAAATTCAAAGGAGCCACTTGCAACAACTGCCATAAGAAGGGGCACATTGCAAGAGTATGCCAAGCCTCACACAACGTAGCACAAAGGGCATCTTCATTCGCACATGCCGGGCCCCAAAGGCAAGTATTAAACTGTCGCACACACCTCTGCGCTAATCACACTTGCTATTCTATTAGTAAAATCTCTCTTTCCGTCTTATTAGAAGGTAAACCTTGCAACATGGAGGTTGACACGGGGTCAGCGCTCTCCATTATTTCCTGGAACACCCTCAAGGAGCTTCAACCCAGCCTATCAAGAAACCGACTCCAGAAGTGCCAGCTTAGCCTAAAGGACTACCAGGGGAAGACCATTCCTGTAATCGGCAGAGGCAAGTTTTTTGTTAATTTTAAAACCTTTAAGGGCCACCTACCTCTAGTGGTAGTGAGCGGCAACCTCCCTACACTTTTGGGACTTGATTGGTTTCCCCACCTCGGTTTAGGGCTAACAGGAGTCCATGCTACCTCAACCTCTGACACGGACTCCCTGTTTGCTGATTACTCAGACGTATTCAGTGATGAGTTAGGGTGTTATAACGGCACCCCTATCTCATTTTCAGTCGATCCCCAGGCAGTCCCAATTCGGTTAAAACCTCGCAGAGTTCCATTCGCCATTCGGCCTAAATTAGACCTTGAATTAGATAAATTACTAAAACAAGGGATCCTGGAGCCTACAGACTTCGCCAAATGGGAGACGCCCATCGTCACACCCCTCAAAAAAGATGGTAGCCTGAGAATTTGCTCAGACTACAAGACCACAATCAATAAATTCTTGCAAGTTAGCGCTTATCCAGTACCTGTCATTCAGCATTTATTACATACTTTTGAACCTGGCACCATCTTTGCCAAATTGGACATGTCTCAAGCATATCAACAGTTCCCTGTTGATGACCAAACGGCAGAACTTCAGACCATTGTCACCCACAGGGGTGCCTTCCGGTGCAAGCGTCTCCAGTTTGGCGTAAGTGTTGCCCCAGGCATTTTTCAATCCCTCATGGAGCGGATTTTACAGGGCCTTCCTGGAGTAGTACCCTACTTCGATGACATCTTAGTCTCGGCCAGGAACAGACCCCAACTCTTCCAGAGAGTTCGAGCAGTCCTAGAGAGGTTCAGGCAGCATGGCCTCAAGTTAAAAAAAGAAAAATGTGCCATTGCCACTAGACAGGTGGACTTTCTGGGTTATAAAATTGACGCTGCAGGCATTCACCCCCTGGAGTCCAAGGTTAAGGCAATTCACGAGGCACCCACTCCAACCTCCAAAACTGAACTACAGGCCTTCTTGGGGCTATTGAACTTTTATGCCTCCTTCTTGCCCCATAAAGCATCAGTAGCTGAACCCCTACACAGATTACTGGATAAAAAATCACCTTGGCACTGGGGTCACAAAGAAGACGCTGCTTTTCACGCCGTCAAATCACTACTCACGTCAGAGGCGGTACTTATTCAATTCGACCCCAACCTTCCATTAGTGCTGGCAGCAGACGCATCTCCCTTTGGAATCGGGGCAGTATTAAGTCACAGGCTTCCCAATGGCGCCGAGGCTCCCATTGCTTTTTTCTCCAGGACGCTTTCTACAACAGAGCGCAATTACAGCCAGATCGATAAGGAAGCTCTAGCAGCTGTTGCAGCAGTGAAAAAATTTCACGAGTTTCTCTTTGGCCATTTTTTCGAGCTGGTCACGGACCACAAGCCCCTCCTGGGTCTACTAGCTGGGGACAAACAGACCCCTCAGGTCCTTTCTCCTAGAATGACGAGATGGACCCTCTTCCTTGCAGCCTACTCCTACAGACTCATACACCGGCCAGGTAAAACATTGTCCCACGCTGACGCTCTCAGCCGCTGTCCCTTGCCGGCTCCAGCTGAAGACCCTGCTCCTGTCCACGCTATTTTTGAGGTCACCCAACTGGACCTCCCCATCACTGCCCTTGACATTGCTGCTAAAACCAAGGCAGACAAAATGCTCGCCCAGGTGCTCGACTGGGTGAGGAGGGGGTGGCCGGGTTGTAATGTTGAAAACAAATTCACACCTTTCAAGACCCGCATGCAGGAATTGTCCAGTTTGCAGGGCTGTCTACTGTGGGGCACTCGAGTGGTCATCCCGACCTCACTGCGTACCCGAGTTCTGGAGGCATTGCACGAGGGACACCCTGGCATCGTTAGAATGAAGGCATTAGCACGCAGCTACGTATGGTGGCCGGGCCTCGACGAGGACGTCGTCAGATGGGTAAGTTCCTGCAACATTTGCCAGGAATCCCGTCCTGCTCCTCCTATTGCCACCCCTACTAAATGGGAGAGCGCCAGCGCTCCGTGGTCCAGAATTCACATCGACCTGGCTGGCCCTTTGCATGGGAAAATGTTCCTAGTAGTCGTGGACTCCTATTCTAAATGGATTGACGTAGCACAGCTATCCACGACCACCACACAAGCAATTACCAAAGTATTAACTCGCCTGTTTGTAACACACGGGCTACCCGACTCCATTGTCTCCGACAATGGCCCACAGTTCGCATCAACCGAGTTCAGCCGTTTTGCTGCCAACCTGGGTATCCACCACATTTTCACAGCCCCATTTCATCCTGCCAGTAACGGATTGGCTGAAAGGGCCGTCAGGACCACTAAAGAAGCCCTGGCGAGGTTCAGTAAGGATGATTGGCACCACAAACTCGCGTGTTTCCTGATGAGCCAGCACTCAACTCCATGTTCAGTCACCAATAAGTCCCCAGCTGAGCTCCTGATGGGCAGGCGCCTGAGGACTGTATTGGACAGACTGCACCCACAATACTGCCCTGACTCTCCCCTCGCTTCCACATCGGGGGTTAGACATTTTATCTTACAGGAGCCAGTATTCGCGAGGAACTTCGCTGGAGACCCCCTGTGGATCCCGGGCGAGATCGTGGCCATAACCGGACCCAGGTCGTATCGAGGCAAACTAGAGGATGGCCGTGTCTGGAGAAGGCACCTGGACCAGCTGCGTAGGCGTCTCAGCACCCTCGCTAGCAGGGACCCAGAATTACAAAACGAAGGGAGGCCTCAACATCAACCCCACATCCACATCCTTCCCGGCGACCAGTTTACACCAGCCGCCATTCCAGAAAGCCCGAACACGGACAGCGGCGCCCAGACGGCTGACCAGTCCGATCCAGTCTACGGGAGCACGTCCCCAGTGACCAACCCTACGAGTCCCGGACCTGCCCGAACCGAGGGGCACGTTGGTGACACTTTACCAGCTCTGCCTTCCCAGGCAGACCCTGAACGGACAGACAGCGTTCCAGAGCTGCGCCGTTCCGGGCGCCAGCATAAACCTCCTGCCTACCTCAAAGACTATGCGTGTTCGCATCTGAGGGGAAGGGGTGTTATGTTCTGAGAACCCTAGGAGTTCTCACTCAGGTCCATTCACTTTGCGGGGGCGTTCTTCCCCTTCACTCATTGGCTGGTTCTCCCCAGCAGCCAGCTATAAAAGCAGGCTGCGGGGTCCAACCAGTTGCTGAT
>NW_020769310.1:35913957-35932793 GCF_900518735.1 Pseudonaja textilis
TTGTTATAATAAAGTATTGTTGCACTCATGCTCTGGTTCAGCCTCTCTTTTCCCAAACTTAACACTGGCGACGAGGATGGGATGGCTACCAGAAGCACCATGCAACCGCTGAGTCACTAGCCGCCGATCCGCAGCCAGAGAGAGCGATCGGCCGGCGATAAGAGCAACGCTGATCCGCAGCCAGATAGAGCGGTCAGCAAACAGAAAGAGCAAACACTGATCCGCTGACAGAGAAAGCGGTCAGCAAGCAATAGAAGCGAACGCTGATCCGCAGCCAGAGAGAGCGGTCAGAATCGATAGTTAGAAGCGTCTGTAGCCGCTTGTTAGCCCAGCTACAGGGAAAGTGAAGCGCTGCGAGCCGCAGCCGCTCAGTATTAGGCGCGAAATTCAAACGGCTGCCATTTGAATTTCAAACCTAAAGGTACAGCACAGCGCTGTAGTCAAGTCGCTGACACCCACACAGGCGCGAATCCAAACGCCGCCAACGGCTAACAGCCAAACGTGGTTAACCCAGAGAGAAAGAGAGGACTGCGAAAAGCCTCTCCGGAGCTGAAATCACTTGCCTGCCACAGGCACTAAAACATTGTCTGCTGCCCCAGAGAGATTTTTTCCACAGGTAGTTCTACCGGTCCCAGCACCATGAATTCCAATCCAGTCTTCCCAGTGTTCAAACCGGATGAGGAGAAGTGGGAATCATATAAGAACCGCTTTAATCATTATATCGATGCAATCGGCCTGGCGGATGCTGGAGAGCATCGGAAAAAATCGTATTTCCTGATCTACTGTGGAGCCACCGTTTTCGATACTGCCACGGCCCTCGTGGCCCCTCGTGAGTTGAAAAACGTTCCGTGGTCTGAGTTACTTGAAATCCTCACTAACCATTATTCTCCCAGGCCCTCACAGATTGCCAGGAGATTCACCTTCCGTATGAGGAAGCAATCGGACAAGGAGACCATCAATCAGTATATGGCCGCCCTCAGAACAGCAGCACTGCATTGTGGGTTTGGAACCTACCTGGAGGACATGCTCCTCGATCAATTAGTCTGCGGGGTCAAGGACCTCCACCTGCAAAGGCGCCTTCTCGCAAAAAGAGACCTCAACCTCGCACAAGCAGTCGAGGAGGCCTTGGCAGCTGAGCTGACAGCGCACTCAGCCACCGAAATCCATGGCCCAAGTGCCAAGCTGACATCACTTCCAGTCCACTCCGAGGAGGTGGTAGCAGAGGAAACCATCAGTGATGAAAACGACGTCCACCGCCTCTCCAACGACAGACGGCCGCAGGTAGGAGCCAAACAAGAAAACATCGGTCCACCCAAGCACATCACCCTGTGCCTAGCCTGTGGGGGATCTCATCAGACGGCCACCTGCAAGTTTAAAGGAGCCACCTGCAATAACTGTCATAAAAGAGGACACATCGCGAGAGTCTGCCAAGCCCCTCAAAGCTCAGCACAAAGGCACCCCCCCTTCTCACACTCGGGACCGCAGAGGCAAGTATTGAACTGTCGCACTCACCACCATGCCAAGCGCACTTGCCACACTGTTAGTAAAATCTCTCTCTCCGTTTACTTAGAAGGTAAACCGTGCCGCATGGAGGTTGACACAGGGTCAGCGCTCTCAATTATCTCGTGGAACACCCTCAAGAGGCTCCAGCCCAGCCTATCAACTAGCCGGCTCCAGAAGTGCCAGTTTAGCCTGAAGGACTACCAGGGGAGGACCATTCCTGTAATCGGCAGAGGCAAGTTCCTTGTCAGTTTTAAAGCTTTTAAAGGTCACCTACCTCTAGTGGTAGTTAACGGCAATCTCCCCACCTTATTGGGGCTCGATTGGTTTCCCCATCTTGGCCTAGGGCTAACAGGAGTCCATGCTGTCTCAACCTCAGACACTGACTCCTTATTCGCTGATTACTCAGATGTATTCAGCAATGAGCTGGGGTGTTATAACGGTACCCCCATCTCGTTCTCAGTCGACCCCCAGGCAGTCCCAATCAGGCTAAAACCGCGTAGGGTCCCATTCGCCATTCGGCCAAAACTAGATGCGGAATTGGATAAACTGTTAAAACAAGGGGTCATTGAGCCAACAGATTTCGCCAAATGGGAGACGCCCATTGTCACACCCCTCAAAAAAGACGGTAGCCTGAGAATTTGCTCGGACTACAAGACGACAATCAATAAATTTCTACAAGTTAGCGCTTATCCTGTGCCCGTCATTCAGCATTTATTACACACATTCGAACCAGGCAGCATTTTTGCTAAATTGGACATGTCTCAAGCATATCAGCAGTTCCCCGTTGATAACCAAACAGCGGAACTCCAGACAATTGTCACTCACAGGGGTGCCTTCCGATGCAAGCGTCTCCAATTTGGCGTAAGTGTTGCCCCAGGTATTTTTCAATCCCTCATGGAGCGGATTTTGCAGGGCCTCCCTGGTGTAGTACCCTACTTCGACGACATCTTAGTCTCGGCCAGGGACAGACCCCAACTCTTCCAGAGAGTTCGAGCAGTGTTAGAGAGGTTCAGACAGCATGGCCTCAAGTTGAAAAAAGGAAAATGTGCCATTGCCACTAGACAGGTGGACTTTCTGGGTTATAAAATTGACGCCTCTGGCATTCACCCCCTGGAGTCCAAGGTTAAGGCAATCCACGAGGCACCCACTCCAACCTCCAAAACTGAACTACAGGCGTTCTTGGGGCTATTGAACTTTTACGCATCCTTTTTGCCCCATAAAGCATCAGTAGCTGAACCCCTACACAGATTACTGGATAAAAAGTCACCGTGGCACTGGGGACACAAAGAAGACCATGCTTTTCATGCCGTCAAATCACTACTCACGTCAGAGGCGGTACTTATTCAATTCGACCCTAACCTCCCTTTAGTGCTGGCAGCAGACGCATCCCCTTTTGGAATTGGGGCGGTACTAAGTCACAGGCTTCCCAATGGCGCCGAGGCTCCCATCGCCTTTTTCTCAAGGACACTCTCTGCAATGGAGCGCAATTACAGCCAGATCGATAAGGAAGCCCTAGCAGCTGTTGCAGCCGTGAAAAAATTTCACGAATTTCTCTTTGGCCATTTTTTCGAGCTGGTCATGGACCACAAGCCCCTCCTGGGCCTACTAGCCGGGGACAAACAGACCCCTCAAGTCCTCTCCCCTAGGATGACAAGGTGGACCCTCTTCCTAGCAGCCTACTCCTACAGACTTATACACCGCCTGGGTAAAACACTGTCCCACGCTGACGCTCTCAGTCGCTGCCCCTTGCCGGCTCCGGCTGAAGACCCTGCTCCTGTCCACGCTATTTTCGAGATCACCCAGTTGGACCTACCCATCACTGCCCTGGACATTGCTGCTAAAACCAAGGCAGACCAAACGCTCGCCCAGGTGCTCGACTGGGTGAGGAGGGGGTGGCTGGGTGGCAATGTTGAAAACAAATTCACACCTTTCAAGACTCGCATGCAGGAGTTGTCCAGTTTGCAGGGCTGTCTACTATGGGGCACTCGAGTGGTCATCCCGGCCTCACTGCGTACCCGAGTTCTGGAAGCGTTGCACGAGGGACACCCTGGCATCGTGAGAATGAAGGCATTAGCACGCAGCTACGTGTGGTGGCCAGGTCTCGACGAGGACGTTGTCAATTGGGTAAGTTCCTGCAGCATTTGCCAGGAATCCCGTCCTGCTCCCCCCATTGCCACCTCTACTAGATGGGAAAGCGCCAGCACTCCTTGGTCCAGAATTCACATCGACCTGGCCGGCCCTTTGCATGGGAAGATGTTCCTAGTGGTCGTGGATGCCTATTCTAAATGGATTGACATAGCACAGCTATCCACGACCACCACACTAGCAATCACCAACGTGTTAACACGCCTGTTCATAACGCACGGGCTTCCCGACTCCATTGTCTCCGACAATGGCCCACAGTTCGCATCGACCGAGTTCAGCCGTTTCGCTGCCAACCTAGGTATCCGCCACATTTTCACAGCCCCATTTCATCCTGCCAGTAACGGATTGGCTGAAAGGGCCGTCAGGACCACCAAAGAAGCCCTGGCTAGATTCAGCAAGGATGACTGGCACCACAAACTCTCGCGGTTCCTGATGAGCCAGCACTCAACTCCTTGTTCAGTCACCAATAAGTCCCCAGCTGAGCTCCTGATGGGCAGGCGTCTGAGGACTGTATTGGACAGACTTCACCCACAATACTGCCCTGACTCTCCCCTCGCTTCCACATCAGAGGTTAGACATTTTATCTTACAGGAGCCAGTATTCGCGAGGAACTTCGCTGGAGACCCCCTGTGGATCCCGGGTGAGATCGTAGCTATCACCGGGCCGCGGTCGTATCAGGTCAGACTGGAGGATGGCCGTGTCTGGAGAAGGCATATAGACCAACTGCGTAGGCGCCTCAGCACCCTCACCAGCAGGGATCCAGAGTCACAAGACGAAGGGAGGCCTCATCCTCAGCCCCACATCCACATCATGCCCGGCGACCAGTTCACACCGACAGCCGGTCCCGAAATCCCGAACACGGACAGCGGCGCCCAGACGGTTGACCAGCCCGATCCAGTCTACGGGAGCACATCCCCAGTGACCAACCCTACGAGCCCCGGGCTTGCCCGAACCGAGGGGCACACTGGTGACACTTTGCCGTCTCTGTCTTCCCAGGCAGACCCCGAACGGACAGACAACGTTCCAGAGCTGCGCCGTTCCGGGCGCCAACATAAACCTCCTGCCTACCTCAAAGACTATGCGTGTTCGCATCTGGGGGGAAGGGGTGTTATGTCCTGAGAATTCTAGGAGTTCTTACTCAGGTCCATTCACCTTGCGTGGGCGTTCTTCCCCTCCCTCATTGGTTGGTTCTCCCCAGCAGCCAGCTATAAAAGCAGGCTGCGGGGTCCAACCAGTTGCTGATTGCTGCGAGCCAGTTTCCAGGCGTGGCAAGCACGATCAGCCCTTTATTGTATAATAAAGTATTGTTGCACTCATGCTCTGGTTCAGCCTCTCTTTTCCCAAACTTAACACTTTCAACCTCAGGTGAGACTGGTGTTCAAATCCTATGAGAATTCCTTTGTTCTTCAGCTTTAGTCCACATCCATTGTCAAGAACATTGAACATACTTAGGAACAAAATAGGTGCTGGCTGACTGTTCTCCATTAAAAAACAAAATTGTGATTCAGGAAATCTTAGGTGCCCACCTTCAATGCTGTATGATTCTTGAACAGATCATGCTCACAGCTCACAATAACATGGGATCTGAAGTGGATATCCAAAGAGAAATGAAATTTTGAGAACAAAGTTTAATGAAAGTAAGGTCTCACTGGCTTGAGTCCCTAACCTGCCTACTAGAGAGCACAGGAAGCAATAGATATTTTCAGCCTTTTTGCAAATTGTGGTCCTGTCTTGGGAAATTATTGCAGGAGACTGGAATAATAAGTCATTCTCTATACATAAACTGATTACTGTAGGAGATAATGGAGGATGGGTGGGGGATGCTGTCCTGCTATGATCCATGGGGTCATAAAGAGCCAGGCATGACTTAGCAACTGAACAACCACCATCACAACAAAATATATTATTAAAACCTATAATTGGCCTTTGGTGATCTTAGTGGAGAGTGAACATGCAGAAAACAGGATATGCCAAAAATAATCAGTATATTTTCAGATGAAAAGACATAAAAGAAAAACTTTGGAATGATCTCATGACCCTGCTCAATAGCTCCCACTTGAATGGGATTTGGAATCCTGATTGTACATCTCATCAGGATGAATCATGTACAAAGGAAGCTCTGGCTAGTAGCTTTTTAACCCAGTCAGAGAGGAGTAATGAAATGAAGAGAAACAGTTGCCTTTTTCATGCCATTCTGCTTGCCTACATGAAAGGCTGCTGCTGTTCTTATTTTTATAACTTTTAAATAATGTTAAATATCATTGACTTCATCTGCTCCTTATTATTGGCAATCTGCATTCTTCATCTGATTCTTTAAAAATGATCAAAAGGAGCTCTTCCTTTGTTCTGTTGCTATCTTGAATTCAAAACTGGACATTTGTTCAGGAAACATGTCTAAGAAGACAGTTGCTGAATTGTACACTAAACGACAACTGATTTTAATTGGAATTCCACTTTGGGGGGAAAATTCAGAATGTTTCCTATAGAATTTCATGTGCATACCAGATGTAATAATTGATCTGTTGAGACTTACATCCTGTCTTCAGCAACCATCATAGATGAATATTTTAAAGGAAGGCAAGGTAACAAACATCAAAGAACAGATTGAGTTTTTTTTCTGAAACATGAGATTTGATTACTTGTCATTACTTCCTTTGCTGAGATCTGTTTAAACATTCCAGTCTCTGAAAGAAAAAGATATAAGAATATCCTTGAAGTTACGGTTATAACTGCAGAAAAAAAGAAGTCCAATAGATATGGATAATAATCTAAAAAATTCAGTATCTAGAATAAGGTTAAGTGAAAAATTGCTTCTGACATCTTAATGACAATATCTTACAATGGTAGATTTAATGTGATGAAATACAAAAAGTGACGGAACAGAATATGAATACATTTAGACAGTTTCCAAAGACTTATGCAATGTTAAAATGAAATAAATATATTTATTTTTTCTATATCAGTAAATCATGAAACATAGCAAGAAAAAAAACCCCAATGTGATATATATACATACACACAAACACACTTTTTGTGCACTCAGAAGGAGGTTCCATTTTACTCAATGATATTTAGGTATTGCAGATTTAGTGAATTAACCCTTAAAAATTAGGCATATATTCCGTTAGAAAGAAATTCTAGGTCATGTTGCAAAATGGGTTCATTGGAATTTATACCTTACTTATGAAATTAAGTAAATAAACTTCATTGCAATAAACTGGATGAAGAATAACAGGAAGAAAATTGGGGAAGCCAATTCAAGTTGGTCCAGCAGCAACAGGGCAACCATAAAGAGGAATTTTTAAATAGTCTAATGATGCAATCACAGGAAGCCCTGTCCCTTTTTTTACACATGACTGTCATGGAACACAAGAAAAAAGGATGGGGTTTCTTTTCTCATAATCGCCATCATGGCATTTTTAAAATCAACAATCACCATAGACCTCTTTGAGCTGAAATATACAATAGCAGTTAGACTTATATACTGCTTCATAGTGCTTTACAGCCCTCTCTAAGTGGTTTACAGAGTCAGCATATTGTCCCCAACAATCTAGATGGAAAGCTGGGCCAACGTTGAGCCAAAATCCTCAAACTCTTGGCAGTAAGCTGAATTAGCCTGCAATACTCATCCAACCACTGTGCCACCATGGCTCATGCTTTGATCTTTCAGAGGATCATAGATAATATCAAGGAGTTTGAATCTGATGTTTCTGAAATACAGCTAGATAGGATCTCATATTTTCTTGTACAAATGGGACTTCCCATCTTAGGATCTTCCCATTATTGGAACTAAAACTTCCAAATTTCCCAGCTAGCCTAGCCAAGAGCAGAAGGGAAAAAGTTCCACTTTTTTTAAACATATAATGCTTATGAGATAAGACATCTCCTTCCCTCCCTCCCTCCCTCCCTCCCTCCCTCTCTCTCTCTCTTTCTCTCTCTCTCTCTCTCTCTCTTTTCCTTAAAGAAGGGTACATTTTTCTGGAAATCAGCTTATTTTATTTTTTAGGAACTTCAACACTTCTCAATTTTATTGATTACATTTCAGAATTATAACGTGGCACCCTGGCATTCAAGCACTAGGAAAGGCCAGGAAAAAAATGTGCTATTTACTATCAATAACAGAACTACTAAACAGAATGGAAACGTTTCTGATTTTTTTTTTTCAGCCAGTGCTTTAAAGCATTATCTAGTGGTAAGAGCTAACTTTTTGATAAAGGTATGGGAAATCAGAGTAGTTCTTCCTGCAGAATTATGACATTTATTACAATCCTATCTAGGTTTTCTTTGGAATAACTGTCAAAGATACTGGTTAAAATACATTTTGGAACATGATTGTTTCAAACATTTCTTGAAAGTATATACTTTGTTGGAGGTTTTCATCTGGGATTTCTTTTGTTTTAACAATGACATTTATATATGTTTTTTTTCTATTTGTACATGATCTTAGGTTTTGTATAGTAGCTAAAAGAGCATAATTTTTAATTTAAAAAACCTAATGAGAAAAAAAATCTAATGAGACAAGTAGCTGTTAGTCTATGCCATCTGTACATCACTGGATAGTGCAGTCTGTCCAGGCGGACAAATGTACAAGTAGTCCTTCACTTATGTCCACAATTGAGTCCAAAATTTATGTTGCTAAGTAAAACATTTGTTAAGTGACTTTTGCCCCATTTTTATGGCCTTTCTTTATTTAATACTTTATTGTCACGGTACGTATATACACAGTATACACATACAATGAAATTCACATAACACCCAGAGACCAGACCCAACATGCACACACATGACAATCCCCAAACTCACATCCCACCCACAAAATTTCCTCACATCCTATACACACAAGGAATCACACAACAGACCAAGTAATACTGTCCAACAGCTCACTGATGGTGGTCCTTAAGTTAATTGTTAAGTGCAATTATAGCTCTGGGATAAAAACTGTTCAGAAAAGGTGTGGTCCAAGTTTTAATTGTTCTATATCTTCTGCCAGAAGGCAACAGCTCACAAAGATTGTAAGCAGGATGGGGAGAGTCTCTGAGAAAGTTGTGCGACTTCCTCAAACAGCGAGATATGAAGATGTTGTCCAGGGCTGATAGCTGAAGCCCGATGATATTCTAGGCAATTTTAATAGTTATCTGTAGAACTTTTTTTGTCCGCTTTCTTGTCACAGTTGTTAAGTTAATAATATGGCTGTTAAGTAAACCTGGCTTCCCCACTGACTTTGCTTGTCAGAAGGTCACAAAAGATGGTCACATGACTCTGGAACACTGCAACCATCATAAATTTGAGTCAGTTGCCAAGAGTCTGAATTTTGATCACATGACCAATACTCGTAAATGTGAAAAATAGTCCTAAGTCACTTTATTCAATTTAACTCTGAACAGTCACTAAATGAATTGATGAGGACTACCTGTACTATAGTTCACATTTCACTTTAGCAACTCCAGGGAAGGATGGAGATTTCAGTGAGGTTGCCAATAGCTTTGGAAAATAGGTCTAAGTCATTTAAATTCAGGGTATAATCCACAAAGAACTTACTGTGGCATGTCTTGTTAAAGTTTTGTTGAGTTCTAGCTTCAGGCTGTAACCCACAATCCATTTACTGCTGAATAAACATATAAAAGCAATTAGAGTGCTATAGACAAGCTGGTTGTAGATTATAATCTTATTATTTGATATGAGCACATAGGATAACAGAATTTCTGGCTTTCTGAACTCCTGTTGTCTTCAGGCTCAGGCAGTCTTGATCTCTACAGTGTTTCCCCTAATTTATCTAGGGTTTTTGGAAATCTCCTGATGATATCACAGCTTCCATTTATTCTAAATTAAAGATGGTCATATAGCTATGTGTACTTTTTAAATTACAGCTGTGGTCTTTTATCAGATGAATTATCTATCTGGTAAATAATTGAAAATGCAATAAAATAATGGCCTTGGAATCATTATGCTATAAATGATTGTCTGAGGTTAGTTGCCTCATTTTCCTCTGATTTCTGTGGATAATAGATACTGTAACTTCTCTTTCTATACTTATTTTGTATAAAGAAAGTTCATGAGTATAAGAGCGTGAACGTGAATTTTGTTGCAGATTATTTTCATGGAATAATGAAATTAAATGTTTTTTCTGTAGTTTCTACCCATATTGAATATAATGCAGTCAACTGTGGTGTTTTTTTTTTTTTTGGGGGGGGGGGACATGGAGTTGTGTAAACTGTAGTTTAAAAGCTTCCAGAAAAGTTTACATAGGGAAAACATAGGCAAAATTTTAGCTTTCATTAATTGATCATGGACACAGATGCTGAAAGATATCAGATATTTGAAAAGACAAAAAGAGGTACTGGTTTTCTCGGTTAGATTATTGTCTTTGCTTTCTTCATTATGAGAAGTTGACAGTTTACACTGTACCTTTAACAGAAACCTGAAGGGCTAGACATGATTCATCCTGGTGATGGTTACTTTAGAAATATCCAGGAATCTACTTGAAATGTCATTTTTGAAATTAGTAGTCTTTTATATTCAATGTTACATAGAGTTGTACAGCTTTTGAACAAGCCATATCTTGAACTAGAGTTTTTCAAACTTTGTTATGCTTTAAAAACATCACTGAGCAGGATATTTTTCAGGAGGCAAAACTCCAACCATAGAAAATTAGCAACAAACAAAAGTTGTTCTTGTTGTCTCTTATAGAGCCCTATTATCAGAGGTGGTATTCAGCAGGTTCTGACCAGTTCTGGTGAACCGGTAGTGGAAATTTTGAGTTGTTTGGATAACTGGCAAATACCACTTCTGACTGGAGATTTTATAGTATCCTTCCTTTGCCATACCCACCAAGCCATGCCCACAGAATCATTAGTAAAAAAAATTGAATCCTACCACTGCCTATTATGTTTTTGAATCATTATTGTCTGAAACCAAGAATGATGTTATACTTAATAGTTCATAATATTCAAATGAGAAAGTTCTTTATCTTAGATGAAAAGAATTCAGGAAACTCCCTTTTACAGATAAAATGACAATTGAATAATATAAAGCACTCCCTTAATGAGACTGGGAGACATAACCAAACACATAGATTGTTATAGCCAACTTTACTCACTTTTTAAATTTAAAAACAGTACACCATAACAAATCCTTTCTTAGGAAATAATTAATTGCTTTTGAATGTTGAACAAGAGTTTTTCATACAAATGGCTCAAGAAATAAGGGGAGTGGAATATTTTGACAAATGTCTAAATAACTGTAGTAAATTACCTTCTTAATATCTGTAGTGATAATTGTAGTAGATTACATTCTTAGAGTGAAATGTCATCTCCAAACATGCAAAGTGAGCCTTATCAGGTTTAGTATTGGTATTAGGTTCTATCCAAGGCATGATGGAAAGAAAAAACTGAGCAAATAATTATTTTTTCATTTTTCAAATATACAATCCAGTATATTTGTTAAAGTCAAAACTGCTTTCATGTTTAGCAAAGTACAGATTCCTTGTTAGACGGAAAGTAGAATGTTTTTTTCTTTCATATAGGCTTGTTGTTTTTTTTACATAAAACATCATTCTTGACAACCATTCTTCCATCTATTATTCACTGCATGATAGCTGCAAACATAAAGTTAGGTCATAAATCATGTCTAGACTTTTTTGATCAGATTTTATTTTAATACTCTGTGAAAGATTGACTCTAGTGTTGGAAAATCAATATGGTTATGGATCCATATAGTTATGGCTGCGTATCCCTTCTTTGTTAGATATGATAAATTCCTAAATACATTTCGAACAAACTGCAAATTATCAAAAAGAAGTTCAACAAGGACAATTCCATAATGTTTAGGATTGCAATCCTATCCTATTTTATTGCAAAGTAAGTTCAGTGTATCTTTTTCTTAGAAGGTTGAAAGCAGAATAATAATGTTGTTTCTGAAATTGCTTACAGATTTTTTTTAAAAAAAATCCTTTTACTGGGTGGAATTTACTTCTTAAGTTGTATCTTACACTTACAGTATAAACAGGATATATGTCCATGTTCACTGTTCATTATTTTAAATGAACTATCTTTCCAGAATTCCTAATGATCTTCTTCCAAAGATATTCTTCTTTAATTAAGTTCTCCTTCCAAGCCATCTAAATGATCAATTTTCTCTTCAGCATTTTAGAGTAGAATTTTTAGATTTCTCCCCTTTTTTTCTTATTATAATGAAGAATATTAAACCTTCAATATATCATGTCATAGAATTTCCAATCTTTTCTAGATACTTTTCTTTCTTAAGGATTTCAAGCTGTTGGATGTCATATGCCTTCTTTTGGTGTTCAGTGTTATTTCTATAAGCTTATTATTTAAGTTGAATTTTCTCAGTTCTCTTCCTCTGAAAGTCACAAATTAAAAATAATATGATCACTTTACCCAAAGGTGCCAGCACCTTCATTTCTTGAAATAATTCTTCCCTTTTTTGGTGAGAACTAAGCTCAGGAGATTAGATCACTCTTGTTCTTACTTCTACCTTTGGATCAATGAAGTTGTCAGTCAAAGCAGACAACATTTTCTGGAGCTTCTGATTTTTTCCAGCAGAAACCCTCTAGATACCTGCAGTCATCAAAATAAATGAAATACCCTATTGCCATAACTGTTTTTCTCTAAAAGACTGACAGATGAAGACTTCATCTGCATCTTCTACTTCTTCAAATAATCTACAATAAACTTCCACAACAGTGTTATTTTGGTTTCTCTATCTTTTTATTCTTACCCAAGTACTTTCAAACGGATTTGTCCATTGTGATTTCTGAATTTCTGTACAAGTGTGTAAATTTTTGCATCATGCAACAACCCCACCCTTTCTGTTGGGTTCATTCATTGCCATTTCCTTTGAATAAATTGTAGCCCTCCAGTGTTGGGTGCCAATCATGAGTAACATCCTATCAAATATCCACGATGCTATCACATAATATTTGTCTTTCTCAGTTAGCATCTTCCTGTTTATTTTTCATACATTGTGTATTGATTTAGACATATCTGACATTTTGAGAGGACTCTGTCTTGTAATTTCTTGTGAAACTCAAATTTTCCACCTGGTATCCTGTTTGTCCTTTTCCATTCTGCTTTCTTGGCTCCACTTCTTGGCTGCATATTGAGTTCTGGCTTTTTGCTATTCTCACTTCTTTGTTCTAGTTTAATACCTTCCTGATGAGGCAGAGAAGGTGCCGCCAACCAACTTTCTTCCCCGTCTTCATAAGATGCATCTTGTTATCAGTGAGGCAGAATAGAGTTGAGCCATTAGGGCAGTGCAAAATATGCTGGCATACTCGTCTGCTGACTCAAAGAGAGGAAGAACATACATCAGTGTGACCAAGAAAAACAGCCTCAGAGTTAATTTTGCATTAAAATGTTACCTCCATAGAGTAGCATGAGTAAAATGTCTAAATATGAAGAGAATCTAATGTATTTTCTGTTGGTGAGAAGCTGAAACAATCTTGGCAGTAATTCGACAGCTTGGGTACTTGTATTTTCAAAACAGCATGTCAGCCAATCTGAAACATGCCTCAGAACACAATCTGGGGTTGTAATCTGGCACTGTAAAACTGCTGCTTTTAGCTTGTCCTTCTGTAGCAATTGAGACAATTCTATTTAACTTGTCCTTCACCTTTTATCTTTGCTGCAAGTATTTCTCCCAGTTTCTGCTCCCAGAGTGTTTCTATTCTTGTTCCAGCACAGAACACAAACTATGGCTCAGTGATTATAGCCAGCAACTTAAGGTTTAAACAATGAGTGCATAAAATATGACCTAAGAAGTATAGGCAGCCCTCATGTTTCTTATGCATGTCAGCCTTATCCACCACTAATCTTTAAACTGGAATGGCCATGTGGAATGGGTACAATTTATAAAAATTTCTCAATCTAAGTTCATCTTTTGTCTTCCCCTCTAGCTTGTGGATACACAGCTTCTAATCCTTAAGACAATTTTGAGAAGTAACCCTTCAACGCACAAAATAAATAGGAAACCTGCAGGCCATAAGCCATCAGCAACCCACCAGAGCCTTTTCTGAATCCTCCAGAACTTCTCCTGATAAAAATCTGTCTCTAGGCCAGTCACAGAACTGTTTTCAAGCCACTCACTTGTTCCAGCTGATGGAAAGACTGCTTGTAGAGCAGTTCATTAGTGGAACTCTCTATGGTGGCTGTCAAAGGCAGAAAGAGAGTTCTGCCATGGCTAATCATCTCTGCCAATACAGACTGTAATCCTCTCCAGCTATCAAGACAGTGTGGCTTAGGAAAGAATTGTAACTTGTGTCCACACTGCAGGATTTGCTTTAAGAAATATAGTAGAGTTTAAAAGAATGTGTTAATGATTTTAACAATATAGGAAAATTAAAAATATATCACAGGATAATTAGACTTTATCAGCAAGCTAATAAATATGAATAATAATTTCTCACTGTTTCCTTGATTATAGTCAGACTAGAGAATGGGTCCAAAATCATGGTTAGTTTTGTAAATACAATTAAAATGATTACCTTAAAATTGACAGCAAATAATCATTTCATATGTATTGTTAATTCCTCAAGGGGAAGAAGTTTCTCCTTTCAAAATGCCACCAAGTTGTCATGCTGCAATTTGCAATGCCAACCTGGGCAGAAAAATATGTTTAATAGTGTGTTTTCCATAAATTAACAGCAGGGGTCAGTTTTACAGACACCAGTGAAAAAAACATTCCAAAAGACTCAAAAAAACTAACTGTATTTTTTAACATGCAAAACTTTATGGAATCTCTAGTGATCTATTCATTAGAAAATCTAATAATTATTATAATTAATAATAATTGAAGTTTTCATAACATACTTCAATAATTTGAATGCTGTAAGATGAATAAATTATTATCAAATGATGGTCCTCAAAAGTCTTAAGTCATGCTTCTGTTAGATTTGTAAATGAATGTTCTTATCTTGATAGTGACAGCCACTTGGGTGTAGAGATTATGGCATCAGGCTAGAAACTGGGAGGCCAGGAGTTCTACTCCCACCTTGTGCATAAAGCCAGCTGGGTGTCATTGGGCCAGTCACTTTCTCTTAGCCCTAGAAATGAGACAATGGCCAACTACTTCTGAATATCCTTGCCAACAAAACTGCACAGTCATGTCCAGACAGTCTCCGAGAATCAGATACAACTGAACAGAAGACCAAAAAAAAAAAAAAAAAGTCAGGATACTATATTTTTCCACATCTGAACATTTTCCAACCTTTAACAATATAAAACTGATTATCTGTAAAAGTCAAGCATATTCTGCAACTTGCCAGAAATCAATTAAATAGAAGAAAGTTAGGAAGGATAATCAAAGTGCACTGCATTTTTTTAGCCAGCAATTATTAAATGTGTGTTTCAGCACAGTACTTTCTGGGCAGAAGGATAGTTTCCTCACAAGAAAGTATATCTGATTAAATTTAGTGAGTATCACAATCCTACTTACAAACATAGTTCATTTCTAGAATGAATTGGCAATAATGATATGATCTTTGTAAATGGGAGTTTGCAAAAAGAGAGAGAGAGAGATTTTTTTCACTGCAACCTCATCTGTCTTCTGAAGTCTATTCTAAAGAGTTAAGGAAGCTTACTTCACAAAGTAAAGGAGCAAATTAGTAAGGTTGAAGTTAAATTGCAGATTCAATGTAAATTCAATTATCATTGATATGGCCAGAAACAATAATGGCTTGCAGAGATTTTTTCTAAACAAGCAGATTGGCATTAAGAAATGATGATAAAGACTATACATTTCTTCTGCTTTCAGCAATAGGTGCATATGGCCTCTTTTACCTTTTCTGTGAAAACTTATTCCATAATAAATGTGTTTAATATATTACCCGACCAGTGATGTTCAGAATATGTGCACAATGGATATCATATGCCATTACAAAAATAATGGCAAAAAAAATCCAAGATGGGGCCAATGACGTCTGCCTCAGTGAAACGCTCTCTAATGGTTTCTTTATTCTTTATTATTCTCTGCAATTCATTATGGATTTCATACTCACAAGACCATCTGCTAAGAATTGGGCAATGTTTCTTAAAGAAGCAGCTTTCTCACACACCCCGTCTTTGCAAACATGGAAGAGATTACAACAGAAAAAGGAAAGAAGCAGCAGCTCCAAAAAAGAAGATGAAGTTAAAGGTGGGAATTTTAAATAAACTAAGGAATGGCAGGGGGGGAGAACCCACTCCCTTCAATCTTTCTGACTAATTTATGCTCACTTGCTAACAAGATGGATGAAGTACTCCTTTTAAATAGATGCAATTCTGATTTCAACAACTCAGCAGTTCTACTGAAACATGGCTTAATGCAGAAATTCATGATAACAACAACATATACATCCCAGGATTTCAGATATTTCGATCAGACAGAATTGAAAAGACATCAGGTAAAATGAAGGATGGAGGATTATGTTTATATATCAACAACAGCTGGTCTCAGGATATAACTCTCATATATAAATTCTGTGATGAAAATTTAGAGTCTTTACGTATCAACTGCAAGCCATTTTATTCACCACGTGAGTTCTCCTCATTTCTCCTAATAGCTGTGTATGTTCATCCACAAGCTTGTGTAAACAGGGCATTATGAACTCTAGCTGAAGAAATTATGGAGGCTGAAGACAAACATCCAGATTCCCTTCCCATTATTTTAGGAGATTTCAATCAAGCACATTGAAGGAAAAAGCTCCCAAAATATTTCCAGCATGTGAATTGTCCCATCAGAGTCAAAAATACTTTAGACCACTGCTACACAACAGTAAAAGATGCTTATAGGTCTTTACCATGAGCAGCTGTGGGATCACTGCATGATTCACCTTGTACCTGCCTACAGAAAAACACTTAAAACCATGAAACCAACAGTTAAATCAGTGAGAACTTGGTCTGATGAGGCAACGCTGAAGCTTCAGGCTTGCCTTGATTGCACTGATTGGAATGTTTTTGAAGATACCTCTGTAAACTTAGATGAGCTCACAGATACTGTAACATCATATGTCAGCTTCTGCAAAGGCCTATGTGTACCAGCACGGAACCTGTGAATACATAATAACAATAAACCTTGGTTCACAGCTAAACTTAAGCAGCTACATCATTCCAAAGAAGAAGCCTACAGAAAAGGTGACAGGATGCTATATAATCCAGCCAGAAACATATTAACAAGAGAGATCAGAGCAGCAAAAAGAAGTTACGCTGAAAAGTTAAGGAATCAGTTCTCAACAAATAAACCAGCAAACATGTTGAAAACTCTTTAAAACATCACTGGCTACAGCAAACCTCCTTCCCATACAGAAGGAAATCAACAACTAGCAGATGACCTGAATGTGTTTTACTGCAAGTTTGAAAGGAAACTACAGCCACCTATCTCCACAACCCACATCTCAAACACATCAACAACAGCCAAGCCTCCTACAACTGACCCCAACCCATTGGGTTCACAACCTCTGGTGATCATAGAAAAATAAATGCAAGATTTATTTCACAGACAAAAGCCAGGAAAAGCACTAGGGCCAGACAAGATAACTCCTTCTTGCTTAAAAATCTGCGCTGACCAATTGGCCCCCATCTTCACCCGAATCTTCAATAAATCATGAGAGACATGCTATGTTCATCCTTGCTTCAAACACTCTTACTATCATCCCAGTGCCAAAGAAGCCCTCCATCAAGGAACTGAATGACTACAGACCAGTTGCTCTAACATCTGTAGTTATGAAAACCTTTGAAAGGCTAGTGCTGTCCCACCTGAAAACCATCATGGTTCCACTGTTCGATACCATGCAGTAGGCATACCAAGCAAATAGATCAACAGATGATGCTGTTAATATGGCTCTGCACTACATCCTACAACATCTTGAATCTCCAAATACTTATGCAAGGGTCCTTTTTGCAGACTTCAGTTCAGCATTCAATACCATCATTTCAGACAATCTTCTAAGTAAATTAAACCAATTAGCGGTACACAATTGTAAGTAGATCATAAGCTTCCTAACAGACAGAAAGCAGAAGGTGAAGCTAGGCAGAGTCACATTGGATGCCTATATAATTAGCACAGCCCTCCCCACAAGGCTTTCTCCACTTCTCTTCTCCCTATATACCAATGACTGCATCTCAAATGATCCATCTGTTAAAATACTGAAGTTTGTTGATGACACAACAGTGATTGGTCTCATTTGAGAAAATGATGAATCCGCATTCAGACAGGAGGTTGTACAAGTTGCCTTGTGATGTAACCGGAACAATTTGGAAATGGACACATTCAAAAATGCAGAAATGGTGGTAGACTTTAGAAGAAACCTTCCCATACTACTACCTCTTGCAATACTAGACAATACAGTATCAACAGTAGAGACCTTCAAATTTCTAGGTTCTATCATATCACAAGACCTAAAATGGACACCTAACATCGAAAATGTCATCAAAAAAGCACAACAAAGAATGTTCTTTCTGCACCAACTCAGAAAGCTCAAACTGCCCAAGGAGCTGCTGATACAGTTCTACAGAGGAATTATTGAGTCTGTCATCTGCATCTCTGAAACTGACTGGTTTGATCCTGTAACCCAACAGGATAGACACAGACTTCAGAGGATAATTAGGACTTTAGAAAAAACAATTACTACCCACCTGCCTTCCATTGAGGACCTGTACACTGCACAAGTCAAAAAGAGGGCTGTAAAAATATTTACAGACCCCTCACATCCCAGACATAAACTGTTTCAGCTCCTTCCTTCAAAATTATGCTATAGAGCACTGCATACCAGAACTAGACACCAGAACAGTTTTTTCCCGAAAGCAATCACTCTGCTAAACAAATAATTCCCTCAACACTGTCCAACTATTGACAAAGTCTGCACTGCTATTACTATTAATCCTCTTATCACTCCTTATTACTTATCCCCTCCACTTGTGACTGTATGACTGTAACTTTGTCACTTGTATCCTTACAACTTATATTGCCTGTTTCCTAGTATGATTTGATTGCTTATTGTACCCTGTGACTATTATTAAGTGTTGCACCTTAGGATTCTTGACTCTTGATGAATACATTGTTTCTTTTATGTACATTGAGAACATTTGCACGAAGACAAATTCTTTGTGTGTCCAATCACACTTGGCCAATAAAGAATTCTATTCTATTCTATTCTATTCTATTCTATTCTATTCTATTCTATTCTATTCTATTCT
>NW_020769310.1:35942941-35967979 GCF_900518735.1 Pseudonaja textilis
GGGTATTTATATGTATGGTATTTAGGTTTCTTCAGGTATTTTCCCATGTCTTAATATTTGTGCTTTTATTATAGCAACATTTCGGCAGAATCTCATCTGCCATCCTCAGGCTTGTGTATTGGGTTCTTTTTAATCGTGTGTGTCAGGCTTGGCAGTCGTTTTTTGTTTGAATTTGGTGCTGACTTTCTGCTTTATTTGAATGGTTTTTTCCTCATCCTGATTGGCTGGGAGTCTAGGTCTGTTTTTGTTGGTCTTCGAGTTGCTATGTTCTTGGTTAGTTGGCAACATTGTGTTTTGTGCATTGGGGTTTCTTAGTGCAGCTTGGTTTCTCTTGAATGGCTGATAATTATTTATTAGGAAGCTAGGTATTATTTGGCTGGGGCATGTTTGGGCTGGAGGTATTGAGGTGGTCTGTTTCTGTCCAGGTGCTTGCCTGGATTGTGGTGTAAATATTTTTTTTGCTTGTGAGTGCAGGCTTCCAGATGATTGATAGTCAGGAGTCATCTCTTGGAGTCATCTCTTCTATTCATACTATTAGGTCTTTATCAATTTCTATGGCTTCTCTGATGATTCTGTAGCTGGGGTTTTCTATAGTAGCTAGGGTTTTGGTGCCATTGAAGTTGATGCTATGACCTGTGGCTTTCATATGTTGGACTAGTGAGGAAGTGTGTTCCAGCTTTTTTATTGCATTCTTGTGTTCTTCAAGGCAGGTACTTATCCTTCTTTTAGTTTGTCCTATGTATGTGGCCGGGCATGATGCACAGGGGACTTCGTATATGCCTTGGTTTTCTAGGTCAATTTTATCTTTGGGGTTTCTTAGGATGGCTGCTATTTTTTCTGTCTGTTTTGAAGGCAGTCTTTATGTGATACCTGCATATTATCTTGCTGATTTTGTCTGTTGTTTCTCTTATGTAGAGCAGGACAGCTGTTCCGTAGGTTTGTTCATCTTCTGGGTCTCTATTGTGTTTCAGTGTGTTTTTGTGGATCAGGTCCGTGATTTTGTTTTTGTAGAAGCCGTTAGCTATCAGTATTTTGGTCAGGGTGCATAGTTCAGTCTTTATGTGTGCCTTGTCTGCCAAGCATTTGGTTCTGGTAGTTAGTGTTTTGGCTACAGAGTATCTTACCCCAACGCACAAAACACAATGTTGCCAACCAATCCAGAAGACCGCAACTCAAAGACCAATAAAAACAGACCTAGACTCCCAGCCAATCAGGATAAGGAAAAAACCATTCAAATAAAGCAGAAAGCCAGCACCAAATTCAAACAAAAAATGGCTGCCAAGCCTGATACACACAATTAAAAAGAATCCAAATGCAAGCTTGAGTATATTTGTTTTCTTAAGTTTTCGCAGGTACTTACATGTATGGTATTCAGCTTTGTTTGGGTATTTTCCCACATCATTATAGTTGTGCTTTTAAAGTTGTAGCAATGTTTTGGCAGAATCTCATCTGCCATCATCAGGCTTCTGTATTGTGTTCATCTGTAAGTCAGACTTTTACAGCCATTTCAGTTTTAAATTTGGGGCTAGCCTACTGCTGTGCCAGAATAGTTTTTTCTTCATCCTGATTGGCTGGGAGTCTTGTTCTGTGTTTATTGGTCTTGGAATTTGCTGTGTTCTGCTTGATTGGTGTTTCTAATAGCTTCTGTCTGTTTTGTGGCTTTTTTTGTCTTGATTGGCTGGCAACATTGTGTTCCTGTATTGGAGACTTTTAGTGCAGCTTGGCTCCAAGTAAATGGATGGATATCATTAGTTAGGAAGCTAGGTTTCATTTGGGTGCCTGGTTGGGGTGTGTTTGAGCTGGAGGTATCAGGGGGGATCTGTTTGTGCCCAGGTGTTTGCCTGGCTTGTGGTGTGGAGATTTCTTTGTTTGTGCGGTGCAGGCTTCCAAATAATTGACAGTCTGGTGGAATCATCTCTTCTATTCATGCTTTCAGGTCTTTTTTCAATCTCTATGGCTTCTCTGATAATTCTGTGGCTGTGGTTTTCTATAGCGGCTAGGGTTTTGGTGCTATTGAAGTCGATGCTATGACCTGTTGCTTTCATGTGTTGGACCAGTGAGGAAGTGTGTTCCAGCTTCTTTACTGCATTTTTGTGTTCATCCAGGCGGGTACTTATTCTTTTATTGGTCTGTCCAATGTATGTGGCAGGGCATGATGCACAGGGGACTTCATATATGCCTTGGTTTTCTAGGTCAATTTTATCTTGGGGTTTCTTAGGATGGCTGCTATTTTGCTGTCTGTTTTGAAGGCAGTCTTGATGTGATGCTTGTGTAGTATCTTACTGATTTTGTCTGTAGTACCTCTTATGTAGGGCAGGACAGCTGTTCCATAGGTCTGTTCATCTTCTAGGTCTCCATTATGTCTCAGTGTATTTTTGTGGATCAAGGCAGTGTTTTTGCTTTTGTGGAAGCCGTTAGCTGTCAGTACTTAAGTCAGGGTGTATAGTTCATACTTAAGTCAGGGTGTATAGTCTTTATGTGTGTCTTGTCTGCCAAGTGTTTGGTTCTGGCGATTGGTGTTTTGACCACGGAATTTATCTGTGCTGGTTGGTGGTGGGATTGGGCGTTGAGGTAGCGGTTGGTGTGTGTTTTATTCTGGTGTGTCCTAGTGTGCTATCTGTTTTTTTGTAGATTAGTACATCTAGGAATGGTAGTTGTTTGTTTGTTTCCGTTTCCATGGTGAATTTGATTTTGGGGTGTGTGCTGTTTAGGTGTGTTAGGAAATTGTTTAGGTTTTTTTTTCCATGGGGCCAAACAATCATTTTGGCTTGGGTACAGAGTATTGCTCAAAAAGCAGCAAACGTTTCCCAGGTATTCCTTAAAGGATTTTCAATACATTTAGACCATGCACTAAAATTCAGTGACTAAATAAAGATGTGAAACTCTGAATATAGCCCCAAGACCAGAAAAGTACAGTAATGCATTTCAGAAAAACCTCTTTGTATGTAACAGTTACCTGGAGAAGTTGTAGAAAAGCTAAATAGGCAGAGACATAGAGTGCATAATTCTGTATCTACAGTATAAGTATCATTTGTTTGCTTCTGTTTCCAAAGTTAACTGGAAAATGTCTATCCTTTTTAGCAGAGTCATCAATGGTCAGTTTTCTGGTATTTAGTTCTTCTAAGACAAGGCTTAGTGTTTAACATGTTGTTACCAAAATTTATTTGGAATGAAATTATGTCACCAGCAAAATTCTAACAAGTATTCCTTTCTTTTGAATGGGACAGACTGCATATTCAGGTATGTAGATAATTTTAATGCTATCCAGTCTAGGAGCAGAAATGAGGAATCACACTTAGTAATACACCTGTAAACCATCTGCTGTTAGCCATCATTGATGTTAACACCTTAATCACACCTCCTCCATGTAATTCTCATCCTTTACTATTTTCTATACTATGGAGAGGAACAATCAGCTAGTAGGCTTTCCATATAAATGAAATGTTTGGACCATCAGAATTGTGCAATATGTCCATGCTCCAACATTCATTTCATCTATTGGAGTAGATTGTGGCATAGATACAGTGAAAGAGTAGATTCACTCACAAATGAGGAAAAAAATCATGTATTTGAATACATAAAAGAGGTGCATCTGGATAAGCTGCCTTTTAGGGAAAGATTGCCTCCCATTTAAGCTATAGTGTATATATTGGCAAAGTTAAATTTCAAAGGGTAAAGTGCTACATATTGCATGTAAGTTCATGACTACATTGGTGAAAGTAATATTGTGAAATGATTTTTTAAAGCATTTTCTACTCTCCATAATATAAACATCTGGGAGTGGTATATTTGCCTGTCAAAACCAATGCTTGGTACTGTGATATTATTTGAGGCAAGTTAACTGAAATAGTAGTTGTTTAACTTTCTTCTCCACCTTTGCTCACATCACTGGAACTGACATTTAAACATGTGCTTATGATGAGATCAGCCTATGATGAGATCAGGAAAAAATATAGCTTATATCAAATCCTGCTGTCAAAAATGGCTGGAAGATATGCAGACCCATTACAAGAACTCAAAGTCCACATTAGTTCACTCCTTTTCACAAAAATCAACTAAAGGATCATAAACTAGTAAGCAACCTTTCCAGGGCTGCAAAATAATTCTATAGGCTGGATATTCAGTCAAGAAAACAAAACAATGAAACTGAAAGAAGTCAACACCATTAAAAAAGTGAATGGACATATTAAGGCAGGATATTTTGTAAATTTAAATAGGTTAGCTCTTGATATACAGGCAGCAGATTTCGTGTTATATTTGCATGCAGAATTTCAACATTAAGAAAAATTGACATTCTTCTTGGAAAACCTAAATTTGAGCCGTGTAAGTTAAAAGCATCACCTAGCCTAAAACAAGAAGCTGCTGTTATTTGTTAGATTGAAAAGCAGACTATTTCACGTCCAGTTCATTTATATACATATCCTATAAAGATTTTCTTTACATTAGCGATTAACTGTATATATTAGGCAAGCTGTCTCTCAAATTACTGCGCAGTATAAAGATCTACATATGTGCTCTAGCAGTAGATAGATAGTGAAGGAAAGGAGAATAAGTGCTGCTAGACTCTCTCATCAATATATATAATAAAGTTATTATGTCCTATCAATAAAAATATTGATTTTCCTGAAACCACTTGGGCTACTATATTCACATGAACTAAAATAAATTGTATTGACTAGTGAACTCTCTAATGTCTCAAAGCTACCAATCATATTTCCTATTTCATCGTAAAAATCAAACATGGATTAAAGAATATTTTGACTGCATCATGTGAACATCATTCACTCTGGTATATATAGACATTTCTCTTTGAAGAAAACCAAAGAACAGGATCAAAGACAACTGGACCAGGTACCAAAGCTCTCAATATCTTACAAGCAAATTAAAAAGAATCACATATAAAACAGACCTGAAAGCAAAGCATATGTAGGCATTTGCATAGGTTGCTAAATTGTATGGCCTCCCACCAGGGGTGGGATTCAAATTTTTTAACAACCAGTTCTGTGGGAATGGCTTAGTTGGTGGGCATGGCTTGGTGGTCATGTTATTGGCTGGGCATGGCCAACTCAGTATCACTCACATCAAGGCATGCATCTCCTCGCCTGGCCTCTCATGACTGTGAGGATGCTGCAACAGTCGTAAGTGTGAAAAATGGTCGTAAGTCACTTTTTTCAGTGTCATTGTAACTTTGAATGGTCACTCCACACAGGCAAAGTACCAGCACGGGAGAGGAAAAAACTCCAGAGAAGTCCATTCCTGCCAAGAGTGTAATAAGGGTTAACAGAGAGGTAGTTTCTGTAAGCAACACCAGAATGTTTCCTTCTTGCCTTCCTTACAGGATTAGGCCAGTAATTTCTTCTAACAACTGGTTCTCCGAACTGCTTAGAATGTTAACAACCGGTTCTAGGGAATAGGTGCGAACTGGTAGAATCTCACCCCTGCCTCCCACATGCCAGATAGAAAGTAGGTTCAGCACTATTTTTTTTAACTGAGTATCACTCCAGCCTCTTATTGGCAGCAGTGGAAACTTTCTGCTAAAATTTCAAGCTGCCTGGTCCAGCCTTGGTGGCACAGTGGTTAGAGTGCAATACTGCAGGCTACCTCTGCTGACAGCCGCCTGCCTGCAATTTGGCAGATCGAATCTCACCAGCCTCAAGGTTGATTCAGCCTTCCATCCTTCTGAGGTGGGTAAAATGAGGACCCAGATTGTTGGGGGCAATATGCTGGCTCTGTAAACCACTTAGAGAGGCTGTAAAGCACCATAAAGTGATATATAAGTCTAAGTGCTAGTATTATTGTTACCTTTCTGGATTTATTTTTCAGCAAGCACACAGAGTGAAGAAAAAAATTCAGTTCCCTACACAATATTTTAAAATTAAAAGGTTTGCTCTACTTATCCCCAGCTCCACTCCACAGTATACTAATAATACAAAAGGAAAGAGCATCAAAATATAGTCATAAAGTATACAACAAGCACAATGTGTAATTTGTGTTGCATTACAATGATGTATGCAGGTGAGAAAAATAATATGTTAGCCACAATGCCCTTTTTATTTTTTAAAACAACTGTCATGAAATGTCAGGCTGCTCACTAAAATTTCTGAAGGAACTTTTTTAAGGATGATGCCCAGATTAATATAGAAGATATCTTTAGGATTTGATGGGATTTCACCCTGTCAGTTGTGATATCACACATATTACCTGTAATTCAGTTTTATAAGCTAGTGTGTATCTCAAGGAACAATTCACCAGGGGCATTCTACTTATGATTAAAGCTTATATTCTGGTAGAGTGTGCTCTTTAATTTCTGGGAGTGGTGTTATAATTCATCAGTAGAATTGTGAAGAGCTATCAAGGGTTGCACCCAGGATATTGCAATAATTCTTTCTCTTTAGAAATCAAACTGTCTTCAAGAGCTCTTATGGAAAGTCAAGGACTCAGCTGCAATGTATAAGTGTTTTTTTACTGCATATTTATTTATTTATCAAATTTATATAACCTTCTTTCTCACAAGAAGTGACTGTGGCAGAGTACAACAATCAGTAAAAAAGAACAGATATATGAAAACAGAGATATAAAAATAGAAAAATTAGCATTAAAATAGAGATGTTTAGAAATATATACAAAGCCCAAGAGAGAGAGATAATGAATACATCCACCTCAATAGTGGAGCCACTAAATCAACTCACAGGTATAATGGCATAACCAGATCCTGAGGGACTTCCTAAATAGCTACAGGGATGGAGTTAGCTAAACTTTGGGAGGAAATGAGGTTCCATAAAATGCATGCCACAGCAAAGAAGTCCTGCTGCTTAGGACCCGCCAAATGTGAGTTGATGGCAGATAGTACCACGAGTTTCCTCTGGCCAATGGTGATGTCACTAGCTAATCCTTTCAGCCCAAAATTGCCTTAAACAGTACTTCCAACACCAATGGGATGGGCTAATCAGTTTAAATGAAAAAATAGCTGCATGCAGGAATTGAACAAAAACATATTATAAACCAGGTTAAACTAGAAAGCACTCGCAAATGCAGTCCCAAACCTTCTTTACCCCATATTCACATATCCTCAGCTGTTTTAGAGTACCCAAAAATTTGAAAAGATTTTATAAAGTTTATTCATTTAAAACTACCCACAAAGCTATTGTTTTTCCCCACAAAATCGTATTTCTTACACATCTCAGAAGATATGAAGAAATTATACATGCCTTTAACTCATATATTGATATATGTTCACAGCTATTTGAAAATCAGAATGTTAAACTTATTATTAGTCAGACAGGAAAGTACAACCAGCATCTATTCACTTATATCTAAATTTTATCCGATAAAAGTAAATGTATAATCATCATAATTAAATGAACCCACTAGAGAAAAATCAAATGGTGTAAAACTTAAATAAAAATGCTATGAGAGGTTTAATGGATTTGGAACAAGCAGGAGTCCGTTTCTTTTTAATAAAGCAAAACAAAAAGAAAGAAATACAGGTAGTTCAGAGAGAGGAATAGCTCCCTCCTACTAATCAGCACTTAACAGTCATAAATTAAATTATTGCTATGCCAAGAATGACAATAGGAACAATTTTAACCTCACTTGAAACATAAATTATGATTGTCTTTAATGTCTAGCTACTATATGCTCTATGACATTGGTTCAGCCTACTCATTAAAAAGAAAAAGAACTTGATGATAAGATTGTAAAAAAAATAACCCCATCAAATGTAAAGACAAAAATAAAGCTAAAGACTTTAGCTTTGACGTGAAAATTCACATAGAAAAACCTATTTCACTAATTTTCCTTCCAGTCTTCCTATCTTCCTCTGTTCAGATAAATCCTTGTGCAAATATAGTTCATTAGTGAAACCTACTTGGATTAAAAACGTTTGAAAGGTCAAAAGTCCTGATAATGAAATACAGGTACAATTATCCTCATTGAATGACCAGTTGTTCAGTGACCATTCAAAGTTACAGTGGCACTGACTAAAATGGACTTATGATTGGTCCTTGTAGTTATGGCCATCAAAGTGTCCCTGCATTTTCATGATCACAATTCAGGCACTTGGTAACTAGCTGGCAGTTATAATGTTGCAGTGTCCCATAGTCACATGATTGCCATTTGCAACTTTCACTGTCAGCAAAGTCATAAGCAAAGTCAATGGGGAAGCTGTCAGGAGGCTTCAAATAGCAGGATGCAGGATACTGAGATTATGTGGAATTCACCCAACAACAGCACCTGGGACTGCTACTACTGCTACTGTAAGTTAGCAGTCAGTGATGTTGCACTTTATGATCATATTACTTAGCACTGGAATTCCCATTTCAAATTACTATCATTAAGCTGTATATGCTTTTCTCAGGGAAAGGCTGCTGGGGCTTTGCAGGGGTTCGGGAGAGCCCCTAGCTAAGATTCTGTGCAGTTCAGAGAACCTCCAAATTTCACTCCTGGCTAGCCCTGCCCACCCCACCTCTCCCCTCCCAGGAGTCCCCCACATGGGCCGTTTTGGATGCAGGTAAGTACAGGGTGCATGTGGAGGCTCAGGGAGGATGAAGTTCAGGAAATCCAGAAATGGGCCTGTGTCATGCCCCTGGTGGAGAGATTTCGGAGCCTGGGGAGAGCATAAATAGCCCCTGCCATGATGCAGGAGGCTGATTAGGCCACACCCACCATGGTCACACTTACCCAACAACTGAGCAGAGAACCCATTGCTAAAAGTTTTGAAGCCAACCCCTGGCTTTTGTTATTGGCTTGTAATTGTTTTCAGTCAAATGGACAAAGGTAAGGAAAACAGGGAATTGGGAAATTAAAGAAATGGTTGGGGATTACTCTTATAAGTATAATCCATGTCCTGTGCAATTTTCTAGATATCTAGACATTAATAATATCACAGGAAAAGCAATGTTTGAAACAATAACCCAACAGGGCACTGGTTATATACCAATCACATTTTAAACTTGTCCATACTTGATGTTATCCAATGTAAATGCTGAGATATTTATAGACTTCATCTTGATGGTTTAGCCATTCAACATTTAATTCCATTTTTTTGTGTGTGATTTTAGTCCAATTTATTATTACTAAAGCACATTTCTCTGTCAAATCCCAAAAATTCTTACAGCATTTGTCAATTACTAGATTTCATAATTTTCTATAAACTTTCAGATCACCAAATAAATCAAATACGTTCGTATAAATTCTTTTCCAATATTCAAACATTTGCTTTAAGCAGCACTGCTTGTTGATTCCAATTTATAATAGTAGACCATAATGGTGTGATTTTTAAACACAGTATATGTTTGTCTTGTCTATGGTTGCTGTTCTTTCAGTAATAATACTGGGATAAACCCTGGTTACTGAGCCAAAGTTCCTGTTGCTCACTTATCAACAGATGCCCAGGAACTCTAACATCTGGCATGGTCCTTGTTGACTCAGCTGACAACTAACAACTGGTATGAGATTCTTTTTCTGTATTCTTGCCATATTAAATGTTTTGGTGGATACACTTCATCTCATTGGAAGAGTGAGCTGTTTAGCATTGGTAACCCTTCTAATAGAATGACTACCACCAACATAGCTCTCAACCTCATCAGAATATCACAGGCTTCTTCCCCATGACAAGCAGGTATCCACAGTCAGCCAGATGTTCAGGGTGCATTTGGCAGTTTTATTAAGCCATTAAGTCCTTCCCAAAGAGCTGGGATAAGGAAATGTTGTTTGATGGTATTAAAGATGTCATCACAGAATATAAGCTGCCTTTTGCACTTGACTGATGGTGATTTTTCAAAGATTAAAACTTTGTTCTATGTTAGTTGATTTACAATCTACAATTGTTAAAAAAATATTCTTGAAATATTGTATTGTAATTCTAGTTTAAATCAACTAGAATTACAATACAATATATGCAACAGTGGGTTGTTATAACCAGATTCAAAAATCAACACAACCATAGTAACAGCTCTTGCTATTTTTTTGCAACCAAATGGTCATCCAGAGCTCTGCAGATTATTTTGATTTCTCTGCATATCCGCATCTGGGATATTTAGTAATTCAGGAGTGAAAAAACCAACTATCAACTGGCAAAGATAACATGGGCAAATATCTATAACACAGAAAACAGTTCACTGATCAGAATGGCATATAGTATATGCTCACAATCAGGGATTTCATTATGTGGTCATCGATCCACTATTTAAAAATCTAATCTTTGAAAAAATAGAATTCTATTTGCTTGGTTACAGGACTGAAATGCAATGATAATAGCTTTAAGATCAAAGTCAACAAATGTTTCTCTCATCTTCTTTGAGCTCCTGATCCTTTGCTTTTCCTCATATCTGTGAGTCTTGGACACAATATATCTGGGATGCCACTCTGAATCTGCCAATTTTTGTTTCAAGACAAAGCACAACATGCTGATTATCCAACACAACATGCTCGATTTATATAGAGGGTATCTTTCCACCTCAAGAGAATTATACCATTCACAGCTGAGGAAAGACAAAAGATATTGATTAATATATATGGTAATATGAGTCCTGATATGCCTTTTATTTGTGTTAATCACTTTGAAATATGGAAATCACCACAATTCTCAAGAATGATTATATCATAGACACAGAAGATGCTTTACCGGTATCTAGCCCAGGGATTTCAAGCTTGGTCGTCATGGCATAATCACATGATGTTTCATGACTTTTTTCCCTTCACAAAACTGGGCATGGGTGTGGCCAGCACATGATGCATCCAGCTGGCAGGCTGCGAGTTTAACAGTCCTGATCTACCGTAGCATCAAGTCAAGAATTTCATAGAAGTAAATATCCAGAAAAATTGTAGCGGGATAACTGTCAGTCTTAAAAGCTATAGAATTCTTTAGTCAGTGTGTCCATAAAGGTTTGGTGTTAAAACACAACTCAGAGCCCAATAAAAGTAATTTTGTGCAGACTTAATTGTGTACTCAATACATGGTGCATGGGTTCCATGTAAACTTTTATATATATTTAAATTTTTGGCAGATTGTTTCCAGGTGAGCATAACGTTTGATGATCAGACACTGCATAACATTTAAGGGTGATCTCAGGATATAACATTGTGTTACCAATTGTCCTTAACCATATCTGATTTGGAAATTGTTGAACATCTATATAGTAGATCTATTCAGGGAGTTTGAAAATGTAAGAATATTATGCAGGATTGTGTTCAGCACAGGAAATACACCATATCTGATAAAAATCGTTTACAGATATACAGGTTAAAAATCTATTTTAAAATATTTATATTTCTATCGTATATGCTTACATCTCATAACTCTCTAGCTATTGCTGCAGCACAGCTACAAATACCGCCCCCCCAAAAATAATGTGTCTTATTTTATTATTTCTGTTGCTATGACATGTCTAGCAGTGCAACAGTGAAGGAAAGGGAAACATGTTAGAATTTGTCCAAGATTAATAACTATTTACAGATAGCATATTTCATAGTTTGTAGCCAGGTCATCCTTAAGGCTCAGTGGCAACAATTTAATCCAAAAAGTAATTGAGAACAGGCGAACACAAATTGGTCCAAGGACCTGATACACCATTCAGAATGCAAGACACCTTTATAGAAAGAATTCAGTTACGAGCTATGCCAATTAAAATTAAAAGGAACCTGCAAGTTATTTTCTCTAGCTCTTGCTTAATTATTCTGCTGCAGAAGTTGAAATCTTGTCAGCCTTTAAGTTTAGATGTTCACTATGTCTTTATTCTAATGCCCTTAGTTGCTTCCTCTTTCTATCAAATACTATGGAGTGCGAGCATATTTCAGCAATTTACCGTAATTCTACTTTGTCTGGAAAAATTACTTCCAGCTGTGCTCCTGAGAATCCTATTATCTAACTACTCTGTTCCTTCCAACTATGGATTCAACATAATTAATGGTAATCAATGCTGGTCAATTATAATGGTATGAAAATGCCCATGTGAAGAACTCAATTGTGTACTTATTTAGTAGCATATGTCACTCCATTTCTAAACATTGTTAGCAGAGTTGCCAATGAATGAAGGCAAATATACGTGTCCCAGGATAATGTTGAGGCAAATCTTTTCATTATTACAATAGGAATAGCAAATGGCCAGTGCATGCTGGGGTTTCTTTTGTTTTTGTAACATAAGAATATTTATAGTAATCATTCTTCTAAAAATGCAAATCAGATATATATATGTTTTCTTAAGTTTTCGCGGGTACTTACATGTATGGCATTCGGCTTTGGCAGATGAGATTCTGCTGAAACGTCGCTACAACTTTAAAAGTACAACTACTATGACGTGGGAAAATACCCAAACAAAGCCGAATGCCATACACACTATATATATATATATGTGTGTGTGTGTGTGTGTGTGTGTGTGTGTGTGTGTGTTTTCTTAAGTTTTCGCGGGTACTTACATGTATGGCATTCAGCTTTGTTCGGGTATTTTCCCACGTCATTGTAGTTGTGCTTTTAAAGTTGTAGCAATGTTTCGGCAGAATCTCATCTGCCATCATCAGGCTTCTGTATAGTGTTCATCTGTGAGTCCGGCTTTTATAGTGGTTTCAGATTTAAATATGGGGCAGCCTATTGCTGTGCCAGAATGGTTTTTTCTTCATCCTGATTGGTTGGGAGTCTTGGTCTGTGTTTATTGGTCTTGGAGTTTGCCGTGTTCTGCTTGATTGGTGTTTCTAATATCTCCTGTCTGTTTTTTGGCTCTTTTTGTATCTTGATTGGCTGGCAACATTGTGTTACTTTATTGGAGGCCTTTAGTGCAGCTTGGCTCCTGGTAAATGGATGGCTATCATTAGTTAGGAAGCTAGGTTTCATCTGGGGGCCTGGTTGGGGTGTGTTTGAGCTGGAGGTATCAGGGGGGATCTGTCTGTGCCCAGGTGTTTGCCTGGCTTGTGGCGTGGAGATTTTTTTGTTTGTGAGTGCAGGCTTCCAAATGATTGACAGTCTGGTGGAGTCGTCTCTTCTATTCATGCTTTCTGGTCTTTTTTCAATCTCTATGGCTTCTCTGATGATTCTGTGGCTGTGGTTTTCTATAGTGGCTAGGGTTTTGGTGCCATTGAAGTTGATGCTATGACCTGTGGCTTCCATGTGTTGGACTAATGAGGAAGTGTGTTCCAGATTTTTGACTGCATTTTTGTGTTCATCCAGGTGGGTACTTATTCTTCTATTGGTCTGTCCAATGTATGTGGCCGGGCATGATGCACAGGGGACTTCGTATATGCCTTGGTTTTCCAGGTCAATTTTATCTTTGGGGTTTCTAAGGATGGCTGCTATTTTTCTGTCTGTTTTGAAGGCAGTCTTGATGTGATGTCATATATATATGTTGTGACTGGAAGGTTTGAGCCTGCTGTGAGTTTTGAGTCTGATGTATCAGAAGACACAGGTTTGAGTGATGAGGAAGGTTTGGCATTGGAATTGGAGCCTGCTCTAATGAGAGATGCAGACGTGAGCCAGGAGGATGAGGGAGTGTCGGAAACACTATCCTCTTCTGAACCTTCCTCATCAATCATGCCTCAGGTGTCAGCAGCTGATCCACAGAACTTACCAGAGTCCTTGAGTGATGACAAATGTTGGGTTGATGCAAGGACCAGATGCAGGTTGAGACGTCAAGCACAATTTGAAAAGAAACATCAAGTCAGAGACTAATTAGAGAGACTGACACGCCCCTTCAAGAAATATAAGGAGGCATGTTAGTTAACGGCCCTTGTCTGGATCAACTTGTTAATTACCTTGTAGCATGGAAGACCTCTTCTGTTTGCCCTTTTGGCTCTGAATCATCCAGTGACTCATTATTTTGGTTCAAAGACAGTTTCTGGGAGAGCTGCCAATGACGTTTACAGAGAGGAGTTAACTCTGTGGTGTCTGAAATTCATTTGTTCGTGTTTGTTGCTGTGGGACATTTGGACTCTCATTTGTGGTTACAGGTGAGACATAACATACATATATATATATATATTCTTAAGTTTTCGCGGGTACTTACATGTATGGTATTCGGCTTTGTTCAAGTACTTTCCCACGTCATTATAGTTGTGCTTTTAAAGTTGTAGCAACATTTCGGTAGAATCTGCCATCATCAGGCTTCTGTATTGTGTTTGTCTGTGAGTCAGACTTTTACAATTGTTTCAGTTTTAAATTTCCATTTTAAATTTTAAATTTAAAACTGAAACAACTATAAAAGTCTGACTCACAGACGAACACAATACAGAAGCCTGATGATGGCAGATGAGATTATATCATCTGATGATGGCAGATGATACACACACACACACACACACACACATATATATCTTTATATACATATGTATACATACACACATACACAGATACATACTTATACACATAGCATCCAAATATATCAATCAAATAGTAACTTGTTATTTGCTGCCTAAAATCTCCCTTGGTAAGATGCTTAGCTATATCAATTTGAATTAAATGCAAATACACACACACTCATGGCTGTAATTTATTTATTTATAAAAATTTATAAAATTTATAAAATTTATTTGTCACTCATCTCATATCCAATGACTCCGGACAGCTTATATATAAAACACTTGGTATATCACATCCAGTTTTGGTTGCCATGATATTAAAAAAAAAAAACTGTTAAGACTCTAGAAAGAGAATAGAGAAAAATAACAAAGATGATTAGGGGTCTGGAGGCTAAAAACATACGAAGATGGGTGCAGAAAATGGGTATGTCTAGCCTAATGAAAACTAGAACTAAGGGTGACATGATAGCAGTTTTCTGTCTTCTGCACAGAGGTGGATTTGAAGCTGTACAGATGCAGATAGATAACTCAACAAGACGTCCATAACAAATTACATTTATTGGTTCATCATAAATCATGTTTGTGATGAAGTTCTTCTTTAATGACCGATCCTTTGTATATCTGCCTTGTAGTTAAAGGTGGTTATCTCCTAACCCATCTCGTAGCAATAGAAAGCAGCTCCCATAAGTTAGAGAGTTCAGGCAAAAGTGAGGGTAACTCTCCCAACCCATCGAGGGTCAAAACAGTGACCAATCAGGATTACAGATGTGGCCACGTGACATGGACTACATTTCCCAGGATACCTTTAACTACATTTACCATGATGCCTTCCCTTAAGGGGACATCTCATAATTACTAAGTAACTATCCAGTTCCCATAGACTGGCTGGGACAGCACAAGCAGTATTCCAATAGCCAAGCTAATGTTACAAATTACAGGTTTTCCAAAGCAGCTGAAGGCAGGATAAGAAGCAATGGAGAGAACCAGCCTAAAACTAAGGAGAAATTTCCTGACAGTTAATCAATGGAAAGACCTGCTTTCAGAAATTGTGGGTGTTCCAACACTGGAAGTTTAAAGAAAAGATTAGACAACCATTTATCTGAAATGGTATAGGTTCGCTGATTGATCAGCAGGTTGGACTAGAAGTTCTCCAAGGTCTTTTGCAACTCTTATTCTGTTAACATTGAAAAGCATTAAAATCATCATTACAATGCTCACAACATTAATTTTTATTGGTCATGATGGGCTCAAAAAACCTGATTGGCGGATGCAGTTAAAATCTTATTTAAATCCATTTTTCTGAAATGCTTTGTAATACAGAGTCAACTACACCTCAAGCCCTTAAGCATACTTTTTTGGGTGGGAAAAGAACTGTGAGAAGAATCTGTGAAGGACCCTGACATCTGATGCTATACTTCTTGACCTTTGGCATCACATCAGAAATAGTTACCAAAGCTAGCTGATCCCTAAGAAAACAATTTCAGCAGTAGAAGTATGGGAAAAGATTTCAGCTCCTTGGGGAAGGAAGAACAAGTATTCTGTTGTACTGCATAGTCCTCAGACTTTTTTAAGAATCGAAAACAAAACAAAACCCATAACTTTAAAAGCTGACAAGTCAATCTTCGGGGGGAAATGTATTTTTGTTTCACTGCATATTACCTATAAAAATTTGGAGATTCTAGCAAACATTATAAAACTCAAAATGCTTACTCTGTATTTTATCACTATGTTTTAATACCTTTCTACCTTTCAGTGTTTAAAATATATAGTTATTGTATGTTTATCCTGCTCAGATGAAAAACTTCCAATAAAAAGACCTATTTTTTTTAAAAAAAATAAGAAAGTAAAGCACATGCAATTTGCTAAGCAAAGTCGTGTAAAATAAAATCAGTTCTATAACAATTAACTTGTGCATATTTTCATATGCATATCAAGGGATCCCTTACACTCCTGAATTATTAACTGCTATTCAGCCCTAAACAATAGTAAATTATATGCCTTTAATCAATTTGAGTGCATAGGCAGCACTCTTCTACAGACTCACATAACAAATGGAAAAAAATGTACTAGAAGATCTGCACAAGATCAAAAGTCACTGCATATTACCTATAAAAGTCTGTTCTCAGTGTAATCTAATAATTCCACAGAGACTTTTCCCATATATGATCTGCATCCTTTTAAGGTTTCTTCCATTGCTAATCTGCAATATTATAAGTGGGTTTTAATTGTTTTGAAACTCACTAACTTGGTAAACTATACACAAATAACAAATAAAAAAGATGTGTTTCTAAATGAATTGTTATATTAAGCTCTTAAAGAACAACCTGAAACATGAATGATTTGTAATAGATCACATTCCTATACTGGGAGAAAGCACATTATTTGCACTTACTATAACTTAATTGTATGGGAACCCATATAAAAACATGGTTTATACATTTGTACAATTCTTGTTAAATTCCATATAGCTTTAAAAAAGAATGAAATCCTGAGGAACATATACATTTATTTGACATACACCAAATAATTTTAAATGTTTTTCTTCAAGTGAAGAAAAAAAGGTTTGTGGCATTTTTTGAAACTCTATGATTCCGAGACATTTTGTAATATCCATAAATACCTTGATTATTTTCTTGATGATTTAATGTTTGTACAGTAACACACCCTCTCCTGGAAATCTGCTTGTTCTGAACCACAGAATATCAGGAATACCTACATAACTCTCCACACTAATGTTATCTCAACTGCATCAGAAACCAGTAACTATCCCTAATCTGAATTTAAAGATTTTTCCTATTTACAGATTCTTCATTCATCACCACTTGCTGTTGCTGATATCCTCTTGTCTTTCCTTTGACTTTGTCAACATTATAGTTTTCTCAAGAGAGCCATAATATGTTTATGCAAAATATGATAATTTGGGCCTCTCATTTGTGCCCTGTAAGAAAACTTTGAGTTGATTTGTGTTATCATGTTCGTTTTCTTGGCTGCCCACAATATTAAGAACACTCTTCTCCAATATCAAAGTTTCAAAATGTCAAGACTATGTCTATCCTGCTTTTATAAAGTCAGTTGTTAATTTCTATAGGGTTAGAGAGAACACCATGATTTGTACAACTCTGATATTATTGGAGGAGAAGGGCAGCATAAAAAATTACAGAAACAAGTCTTTATAGGTCTAGAGATATCATGGCCTTTGAATCTTTTCCAAGACATTTGTGACTGTCTTACCAAGTGATAGTCCATGGTGTATTTCTTGACTGTTTGTTCCTTTACTGTTGATAGCAAATCCTAAAAGAAAAAGTTATCCAACATTTTGATGCCTTCGATGCCAATTCCAATGCTATTTGTTTTACTTGTGTGCCTTTACACAAGTTTACAAATTTAGATTACATTTGGTTCAAACACTGAATGAACAGTTGTTGATTTGTTAAATCTATAAAAGGACTTTGATATGGTACAATAGAACTTTTTGTAGCAAGCAGGCAAAAAGGGCATTTTCTCTTCTCTTCTCTTGTATAGTATAGTATAGTATAGTATAGTATAGTATAGTATAGTATAGTATAGTATAGTATAGTATTCTTTTTTCTATTAATTGAATAAAAATATAGTAGTCCAATACATCCAGGTAAATAAATAGAATATTTCTTCATCCATTAGGCTGTTTCATGAAACTGATCATGAAACATGAAACTGATCAAATTGATGACAATTAATTTAATAAAGGAGACTTTGGCCTATAGTGTCAAAGGACAGTTGAAGTATAAAAAAATTCTCATTAGATGTATTATATTTTAAGGATAGTTATAAATGTTCTATTCAAAAGTATAATGCAAAATTGGTCAAATATTTGGCTATACAATTAATTGAAACAAGTTTCAAATACTTTTTATAGACTCTGTTATTATAAAGAATAATTGCAAAATGGAATAGAATAGAATTCTTTATTGGCCAAGTGTGATTGGACACACAAGGAACTTGTCTTGGTGCAAATGCTCCCAGTGTACATAAGATATATTCATCAAAAGTCAAGAATCATAAGAACACTTAATAATAGTCATAGGGTGCAATAAGCAATCAAATCATACTAGGAAACAGTCAATATAGATCATAAGGATACAAGCAACAAAGTTACAGTCATGCAGTCACAGATAGGAGGGGATGGGTGATAAGGAGTGATGAGAAGATTAGTAGTAATAGTGGTGCAGACTTTGACAGTGTTGAGGAATTGTTTAGCAGAATGATGACATTTGGGTTTAGTTGTTCTGGTGTGCATTGCTCTATAGTGTCGTTCTGAGGGTAGGAGTTGAAACAGTTTATGTCCAGGATGTGAATGGTCTGTAAATATTTCATAGAGATTTGATATTTTTTATTTACAAATATATTATTTTTATTTACATATTATTTTTTTATTTACATATTATTTTTTTATTTATATATATATATAACTTTATATATCTGTAAATATTTTATAGAGACTTATATCTTGTATTTAGAATCATTTAACTTGAAATAATTATTCCTGGAAATTTAACTTATAGATATAAATCTAATCAGGTCATTAATTTTAGGCTAACATTGACCAAAAAGCTTATGTCAAAGTAAATATTTAAAAAAATGAGATATTAATGTATTTAAAGTATTTTTGATGGATTTATGAGATATTAAAGAGGTTTTTATAGAAAGAACCAGACTATTTTTCAACAAAATTACAGTTGTTACAATTTAAACTTCCTTTATCATTTCCTTTTTGAGATTCAAGTGGTAAAACAGAAATTATTGAAGGCATAATTAGAAAACTATGGCAGTTTGATTTTTGTTTTAATCATATCACGTTCCATTTCCATGGAAGGTTGAAAATCCTATTAGGAAGTTGTTAGTGTAGATACATCTTTTAAACAATAATTCATATGACAAATTTATATTTGGGGTAGACCCAGTTTGATATTTACCGTGTTGTTAATACTTATTTAAAAATTTAGCATCTGTTTGCTAGTAAGTTTATTCATATTTCATACCAGGTTATAGTCAATTAAGTTTTTTAATTTGAGTCATTGCAAGAGGATTTTCAATACAGAGAATGGTTGTAGATTCAATTAAAGCCTCTTTGAATTGTACAATTTCACTGGAACCAATTGCAGCATCTGCTATTTTTATCAATCCTGAAATATTATCAGGACTGTAAGATGACTCGGATGATTTTAATATACTTTTTTTCAGGAAATCACAAATATTAAAGTGGATATTATTCTGCATGAATTTTGGAACAAAAAGCTGGAATATCACATCTCAAAAATCAGTGCTTAAAGATCTCAAAGAAAATTGAATATTTTGGCAGGATCTTATAAATTAATTCAACCAATATTATTCTCTTACTGGATAACTGAATGTTTAAAAGGTTAAGTTGTCAAATTCATTATATCAAAAATGAAAAATTATAGATTGAATACTTAAGCATATAATACAGGCTTGCCACACTGTCATTTCATTTCAGTTTTGCATCCATAAATGTCTTAATAAGGTTTTTGCAAAAAAGTTGAAGATTTTGATTATATATTCAAATTGTATCAATAAATGCAGAATTATGAACGTACTGATCATGGGACAGATTATTATTTTGCTATAATGGAAATGTAGTATCTCTTTGGATTTGCAGTCTTGGATTTTAGGTTTTTTTTTCTCTCAGCTTATAAATTGGCTGTCAACATAATGAACAGATTGATCAATATCTTCCCCTGTGGTCAATCTCTAATGCTTGACTACAGGAGAGTCTGTGATCTGACCTAACATTTAAATAGGTTACAGTATTTTATTTATGGGGGGGGGGGGGTACATTGATTTTTCTTTTCTATATTCCTTTATTCCTACATACTGGTACAGGTAAAATATTAACTTTACGTATTTGAATTCTCCTTCCAAACTCAATATCAATTTGATCTATATTAGTTAAGAAGAAAAGTGGAGAATGCTGAGGATAAAAGAAAATCCTTAAGATTTCTAAATTAGTTCTTGTGATGCACAAGCTCCATACATTCTTAACTGGCACTTATAACTGTGAGGATCTCATAGAGATTCATTCTTCTTAATGCAAGATTTCCCCCTTTTTTCCCTTCATGTCTCACATTTTTCTTCCTCCCTTTCACCACAATGTCAATAACAATCAAAGGACTGAGGTGAGACAAAAGGAAATGACATTGTGTATTGTTGCATTTGTTTTCCTGACATGCTTAAATATAGATTTCTTTCTTTCATTGGTATGATTAAATAGCACAAAACTTCTTCATTCAGATCTGTAATTTTTTACTTTCTGTATTTGCATTTCAGTTGCGTCTCATTATTTTAGTCGCATCAGAAGGAACTGATCTGCAGATAAAGAAAATATTCAAGCACACATCACTGCCAATGTGGCTTGTTATTCGAAATAATATTCTCTTTCTCTGTGCAGATAATTTGGTGAATATTACCTTGGAATTGCTAGCAGTGAAGATGCTCATCTGTTAATCTCCTCTAAAGGGAGATTAGGCTGCCTGTCTTCTATCACATTGCTCTATTTTTCCATCAGTCTCAGAAACTGATTTGTCATTATGTCTACAGCCTCTTCACTCGCTCTCTCTCAAGCTTACAATGGCTGTGAATGCCTGGCTGCATTTCTCAGTCGATCATCACAGGAGATTGCCAGCAGCAGCCATTTCTGCATCTCTGACATACAGTGAGATGCAATGAGTGTCATGCTTGCTGCTACATTAAAATTATTGAACCAGGAGGTGGAAAGAGGAATTTATCCCCATGGGTGTTCTTTCTCTTCAAAACTTCTTCACTTCAAACTTCCGAAATGATCCTTCAACACACATGTGACTTTAAAAACTTCTTGTAGCTTTGCACTATTTAGCAACTTTGGCAAAACAGGAAGTTTAGCAGCTTGATCAAGTTATACAAAGCCTTTTTAAATACTGACAACTAAAATGTGGAAAATTTAAAAGTCTATATGCAAGATTCTGGCTATTCCTTCTTGTGACATTTTATTTCCAGAAATAAAGCTTTTTATTGATTCTTTGCCTGGTTATACTGTTGCTTTTGGCTTACCAGAGGCTTTCAGCAGTGAATCCAACAACTATTGAAAGAAGTAGGTGATGTCCATTATATTTCCTGCATCCAGAGTTCCTGTATGCAGTATAATCTATTTCTGTCCTGAGGTTTCACTAGGAAAAGTGTGAATATCACTAAAAAAGACTATATTCCTCCCGACTATGTTTATATGAATAAGGCAGTATTCCAGTCCAATATTCTACAATTTAAAGAGGAAGGAAGGAAGGGAGGAAGGGAGGAAGGAAGGAAGGAAGGAAGGAGGCTTTAATTCACAGCATCTTCTACAACAGGGAAGTTTGAAATAGTGTCCCATAATTATACATACTGTGTGTATAAATATAAAATAATGCCTTTTTAAAATGTAAAGCATCCTATTACTTGATATGTACATTTGTCTGGTATAGGATTTATTAAAGAAATATAGACAGTATTTTCATTGCACACTAAGCCAAATGATCAGTTAGTGAGTATAAGTTGCCTCTGTCATTTTGTAAACCAAGTTTTGAGGTTTTTTGACTCTTCAGTTTTAAAGTGGGAAGTTTTTACAAACCAAAAATGTTGGCTTCTTCAACCCAATGGGCTTCAGTGAGATTCTTTGTCTTTCTTTCCTTTGTCTCTCTTCTGCAGCCAGAAGAGACATCACTGAGGAAGCACATCTGATTTTTAAAAGAATGTTTCTACAACATTATGAAGTGTCTGGGCTTTTGGTTCTTTTTACATATGAAAAAACAGAAATTAAGGACATCAAAAGCTAATTTCTAGGAAATACGACTTCAGCAAAAGAGTGGTCAATGTCTGGAATACTCTACCTGACTCTGTGGTTTCTTCCACAAACCCCAAAAACTTTAACCTTAGACTGTCTACTATTGACCTCACCCCTTTCCTAAGAGGTCTGTAGGGGGCATGCATAAGCTCACCAACGTGCCTACCGTCCCTGTCCTATTGTTTCTTTTATTATTTTATTTTTCTTATATGTATCCATGTATTCATAACTATGTTTTTACTTACACCTATTATCTTGTAAGCAATTGACACAAATAAATAAATAAAATAAAAATAAAGTCAGCATGTCATTGATTTCTACTCCACTTCTCTCCAAAACAGCAATCCAACATAGTAATCCAACAAAATACATCAATAAAGACATGAACCCTATTTATTCATTTGCACACACATTAAATACCCACCCACATCTAACACATCAGAAATCATCTTGTATTAATGATAGTTCACACATACAACAACTCTATTGTCAAAATACTACTCTTCTAATCTCTAATAATGCTCTATATAAAAGTAGATGTTTGTGGATGATTTAAGATTATTTAGGTGTATATATGGAATAGATTTAAGTACTAATCTATCACTATTTTAGTAAACAGTGTATCTGTCATTAGTGTCAGCAATCATTTAATAGACTCACATCTAGTCTAAACATCTTATATGCTAGGATGTAATTTTAGAGTTATATTTAGAAATTTCACATTATGCCGCAGAATATTAAACTTTCTTGTAAGACTTTCCAGTGTATATTGGCTCAGCTCAACAAACCTGTGATGCACTTTTTCTTTTTAATAGTTTGCTTTTGCAGAGTGATTGCAAGCTAGTCTTTCTAACCCAATGGAGAAATGGATCCATATGAGGATTTTTGCATGAAGAGCTTTGTAAATGAGATTGTGTTTTATTGAAAATTGACTTGTACATCTGCTTTGCTTTATCAAGAAAACATGGAAATGTGCTGATGGTTCCAGTCCAAAAAAATCTATTTCTAGGCAAAGAAGAAATGCACAGAGTTCATGTAACTGGCAAAGAGAAATCCATATGGTTTTTTTGTGTCTTTTTACTTTTTTTTCTTTTTTGCCCATGAGTACATTTGTTCTGCTCTTTTATTGATGACATTTTGATGTCTAATGTTAAACACAGGCTAATGTTAAGCACAGATGTTATTGAAGTAACTAGACATGTGATGATTTCAAGTAAGATTTTATCATTTGATGTTAATATTTGCATTTATCATTCCTCATCTCTGATTGGTATCTGTTTCAAAATCATAGGAAAAACACCATATGAGCTTTCAGCATCATAATTTTTTGCTGGCAGAAGGTCTTCTAAAATTCAATATTTATGAAGCACAATAAAATAAAATATGCTGGTATTATACTGTGTTATGTATAAAAATAAATGTTGAAACATGTGATCCTTTGTTTCACACAATCCTGTTTTTCCATGTATCTTGGAATTTTTGTGTGAAGCAGAATTACAAGGAAGAATGAACTGATAAATTTCTTCCTCTATAATGTTGTATGTGGACTGAAGACCAAGAGATAAATAAAAGTTTCTGAGTAGGTAACTGAGCACTAAAAGTGCCTTTTCTATCCAGCAAAGAACTATTATTCACTGAGTTCCTAGATCTATATTCCAATTTCCATTTTACAGAAACACAAAGTACTTTGTAATACTTTGCTCTTATACAACTGAAAAGTATATTGATCCATTCACTTGGTGTGATTATTTAAGAATATAGTTCCACTATATTGCATATTCACACTGAATAATAATGTGCTGAACACATGGGAAGAAAACCATCACATATATACTTAACTATAAGTGGGAGATTTAAACTAGTTCACCAACAGGATACCAGGATTAAGCGAGCCTACGGAAGATTTCCTGGACAGCTTCAAAGCAATTGTTAGTAGGAAAAAAGTATTCTGTCTACTTTTTTAACACAGAACTGAACTGATTGCTTCTAAAGCAACCCAGAAAGAGCACCATAGTTCTTAGGAAGTAGAAAAGAATAATACAGGAACCAATGAAAATGAGAGGTATGCAGTTTCCAACAAGAAGAACATCTAAGTACCATAAAAAAGATTACATCAAATGATTTAAGAAATCTTTCAACCAGCTTTCCTAAATTATATATTATTTTATATGTTGTATGCAAGCCACAGGCATTATGGGAATTTCAATCCAACAACCCAGAAGACATCAGGCCCCTTTCATCTGTAACATGTCTACTCTTAGCTTTAGGAGCTTTAGTTATAATTCAAGAAGAAATATAACTTTTAAATCCAGAAAGATGCCATTTTGAAAACAATGTTTTGAGCTTCATCAAATTTCAATGTATATTGTGTAGAGAAAGTGCTATGCGTACAAAGTTCAGGCTTGTATTTCTCTGTTGATATGTTCTGACATTTTAGCTAAAAATCCATTTTATTCCAGAAAAAGTAGTAAAAACAGAAGCTTAGAAGAACATCAAGAATAATAATAGTACCTGTAAAAACTTCACAGAGATCAGAGGTTTTCTTTATTTAATTCATTTGGAGTATGGTTCTTCCACTGATTAATTTTAAAGCTTTTCTCAGATAATTACTGCTATTGTATGGTGCCGGAATGTCAATTTGATTGCCAAGTAAACCTTCAACCTTCAAAGGATACCTTTAAATTTCTCCTAGTTAGAACCCTAGTCAAAAAAAAAATTCCAGACTCAAATCATACTCCCTCCCAGTCAGCTCAAGTGCTTGAAAAACAGAATATATATATATATATATGGATCTTTGGTTGTTCAGGTTTTCTCCCACGTAAGATTCGAAGTATCTAGGCAACGTTTCGATGAAGTCTCATTCATCATCTTCAGGCTTCTGTCTTCGGCTCTTGCTTCTCAGAGTG
>NW_020769310.1:35972979-35987995 GCF_900518735.1 Pseudonaja textilis
AAGCCTGAAGATGATGAATGAGACTTCATCGAAACGTTGCCTAGATACTTCGAATCTTACGCGGGAGAAAACCCGAACAACCAAAGATCCATATATATATATATATATATATATAGTTTCCTTGTTTGTTTAGATTTTTTTTTCTTCCATTCAGTTGTGTCCCATTCTTAAAGACTGTCTTGGCAAGTCCCTGAATTTTTTCTTAGCAAGGTTTTTCAAAAGTTGTATGCCAGTGCCTATTTTCTGCAGCTGAGAGAGAGTGACTGGCCCAAGGTCACCCAGCTTGGTCTGTGCCTAAGGTGGAATTAGAACTCAAGCCTGCCAGTTTCTAGCTTGAAGATTAACCACTGCACCAAACTGGTTTTCTAGGTAATAATTATAAACCCCAGAATAAAGGGCAACATGTTCTGGATGGACATTTTTGACATCATGAATGCATGGTAATCAAGGAAACAAATTAGGGAATATACTAAAATATTAATTTTCAACTACTTTGATACACAGTTATGTAGTAATAGCATAGAAATGTTAACACAAGATAACATTGCACTGTAAAAGCTCTTTCAGATTTAGGAAATTATATACTCATCTGGAATTTGCAGCTGGTCCATATTCAACTCAGTTACACTGAAAAATCAGCAAACCTATTAACAAGTTTGGCTGCACAAGGATATCTCTAGTTTCAACATAGATTCATAAATTGCCTGGAATGTTGTAAACTAAATCCAGACATGGTCTGGGATTATATAAAATTTCATAAATCTGGCTTGACTTTACAGAAATATCACAGATCAATCGAATTACAGATATCACTGTGAATAGCAACCATAGTTCCAATGGGAATTACTGCATTGTGAGGAGATGTGCAAATGTTAGTTTACATATAGGAAATGCAATAGAACTCTATTCCAAACAAATACATGTTAATGCAGACCAACAATTTCTATTTTCCAGTATTCAGAAAGAAAATAAACCTTAACTCTGGCCAGGTTGGCAAAGGAGGCTGTTGGCAAGTATTCTTTTGAGAGACTTCTCAAATAAGCATTTCCATAGTTTCATATCTATATGCTTTGCATTAGAGATATGTCAGTAAATGTCTCCTGGAAATAATATTCTAAATATTAACCTTTGTTGTCTCCATCTGCTAATGCACAAAATGAAAACAATTTAATGTATCGCACATCTATTTTCTATATTTATATATAAGCAACAACATTCAAAATATTTTTTTAACATAGATTAAGTTCAGACCAATATACTAAATCAGAGGAAGGCAAGCTCAGTTACAAATAATTAGATCAAAGTGACTCCTTTCTACTGTGCAAATTTATCCCAGAGCAAACCTCTATCCCTCTGAAAATTCTCAGAATCTAGGACCTCTTGTTTAGGAGAATCTATTTCTTTATAAAAAGTTTAAAACTGCAGTACAAAAGGTACAAAACAATAGCACATAAAATAATATAAAATAATATTATATGCATACAATAATAAAAAGATCTTATTAAAGAAGATATGGCCTTGGCATATAGTACTTGTGTTTTGTTTTTAAATTTAATCATTTAAAAATGCAAACTAACAAATAAACCTAAAATCTCATTTTGCTGAAAATTTCCATGACTGTAGTAGAATGCTGATCCAAACTAAATACTTATATGAAACATGCTGTAAATTATATCTTCTCTTCTGGCATCATCTATGCAACAAATAACTTTGTGGCTTCATAATTTTTCTTGTCAGTCCAGTTGTGCCACTTTATGAATTGAGGGGTCTGTAAATATTCTCACAGCCACAGAAAACACTCATGCAGTATACAGGTCCTGAATGGAAGGCAGGTTGGTAATAGTTGTTTTTATATATTGCTACTATTCCCAGAACCATATAACAAATTTAAGGAAATTAACTTGAAACAGTAATTTTGGGACAAATCTATTGTGTAATTATGCCCTTTAATTTAATTTTATACTTCCCACATTAGAGAACTACCACATTTTTTAAGACAATCTTTGAAGTATCCATGGAAAAATTAACTTTTGTTGAATTGATTCATCTTAAGTGTTCACTAAATGAACTGTTGTAAGTCAAGGATTACCTGTACAAAAATACAAAAAGCTTCTTTGCTTGCAAAAAGCTGCCCTAAATACCAAACATTAGATTAAAAATACCTGCAAGCCAGAGTTACAAATCAGGCAGGGTGCCAGAGTACCTTGAAGAATTAAAATAGTTAAAATGCAATGATAACTATCAGCAGCCAACTCTTGCTCATAAAGTTAAACCCTTTAGCAGAGAGATCATTCAAGCTCTCCACAAAGAGCACACCCAGGAAAAGCAATCCTTAGATCCATTTGCACCATATAAAGATACCTGCTGGTCTCACTCATCTCACAAGATATCCTAAGGAAATCATCCAGATTTAAGGAAAGGTCACATGCCCCCCAGAAAGGGAGTAAAAAATCAGTGCCAAGCTTGTATCCTGCCTCTTGGAAGTTCACCCCAAAAGGACAGTGCCAGATACCACTAAAGCAATGAAGGAAGACCCCCTCCCCAGATAGAAAAAGAAACCATGAGGCAGGAAAAAATTCAAACACAATACAAAGAATTAAATCACAACAGTAGCTGTTGCTTGTTAAACCAATTGCCAGAACAAATAGACACAGGAACTAGCCAGATTTCTCAAACCAGTTTCTTTTCAGGAACATAGATTAATCTTTTTTCCTTCCAAAAAAAATTGAATAGGGAAAATTATCCCATCAATAAACACAGGATTAAACATCATCAAACACAGATATGGTATGAGAAATTGCTATGACGATCAAATGGTTTCCAGTTTACCTGGTCTTTTATCACATTGCATTATCTTTGTGTATTATCTATGTATACATTTCTTATAAAGACAACTATATTTTGATCTTGTTTAGCTTTGAATGTTTGAAAATTGTACATTATTTCTAAAAACTGAATTCTTTAAATAGATCCTTCATTGTAAAAATTCTTAATTATTTTCAACACAGTTACAACATCTATGGCATGTTGTTTATCAGAATTTTCAAATTTGTGTTATTTTCATTCGTCCATTATTTCTTCTAAGGTATTATTTAATTCTTCCATTAATTCTTCTAAGGTATCAAGTCTCTGGTTCATCTCCAGAGATTTTATCTAATTCAATGCTGTCTTTAGCTGCATACATTAAATTACTCCAAAAGAGAGTGGATTATGGGAAATACTTGAAGTGATGAGAAACTCCACATAATTTCTTTCGCTGTTACTAATATTCTTTTTCAAGTAATAAATAAATTCAGCTGCAGCATTTGGATTTTCTTCCATTCTGAAAAGCTTTACCTTAGATAAGGTCATCCTTGTTTTCTTTGACTTCTTTACATTGATCCATATTTCATCATCAAAGTGAAATAAGAAGAATATTTACAATTTACTGCTTACCAATTAAGCAGTAAAGCAGTTAAAAGATGAGTAGCTGTTCCCTTAACAGAAGGGAGACTTCATAAATTCAGTGCATTGCCATATTAACCAGAAGTCCATTACACAGTTAACTTATAAATTATCTTCCAAATGAGTGGTTTAAAGGGGATGGAATTAATGGATTGTGAGGCTATCAATGGTTTCCCATTGTAATATTTATACAGTAATTTACCTTCAGTAAATGGTTTGACTTTCAAGATCAGCTGCTGGGAACATAAGCAGAAAAGTGCTTTTTGTGTTTCTCTCATTGGTAAGTTAATGAACACCATGGAAATTGAACTAGATTCCATTTTAAGCCAAGTTAGTATAGCTGTTTGCTTGTTTGTTTTTGTTTGATTTTGTCCTTAATCACCATCATTTATTAGAATTACCATTGTAAGTACACAAACCTGTGATGAGCATCTACAATTGCATTTTATTTACAAACAGTTGTTACATGTTCCCTGATAAATCATACATATGTCTTATAACCTATAAAGCCAATTAAACCAGGATCAACATTTTATTCTATGCCAAATTCCATAAGCTCATTTATATGTATTACTTCCTAGAAAACAGGTGATCAATAGAGTAAAAAAATGACAATACTAAATATCTGTGCAAGATATGTGTCTGTTCTACTCATAACATTAGCCAAGTTCAGCACTGAACGTTTCTGTTAATTTCAGAAAAAGATGTAGACACAATCTTAAATAGACTTATATTGACTGGACAAAATTCAGTTTTGTCCAAAAATTCCATTTTATTATGAAATGGTGTTTACAAACTGCACATACATGTCCATCCGGTTCATCAATAATTTATAACTAGACCATGAAATATGTTTGCATCTTTTATAAAATACCATTTTAAAGATTAAGGTATATAATAAATTATACAATTAAATTATAATAAATTATAATAAATATAATAAATTATACAATTTAAAAAAAGAACAAAGCAAATGTTTAGAAATCACAATATTGTGTTTATAATATCCAACAGTCCAAGAAGCAAGATTTATTGAGCTTTATTACATTCTTCAGGAAAAATAACTAACTATAATCTTATATCTTCTCTGACATGTTGAATATGATTCTTCGGGATTTTAGTTTTTTGTTGCTAACACAGACAGAAAAGAAGGATAATGCCAAAAAATCAATACACATAAATGAAATACTTTCCTATTAGAAAGCACAAATCTTTCACATTAACAGATCAAATTTACAGTCTACATGCAAATAAAATCCCTATATAAATGAGTGATAGATTTATTCTGGCAAGACAAGAAGACAGGATATAAAAATAACTTACTTTAATAATAGCCTGAACTATTCTGTGGAAAATACAAGGTAAGAGAATTAAGAAAAAAAAATTATTCTTCCTATATTTTGAAAACTAAATACCATTTTGCATTGTACAGTCATCAGATATATCCATGTGTGCAATATCTTGACATTTGTCTATTCGCAATCAGAATAATAGGAGAAAAATATGTTAATATTAATATAAGGTGTTTTTTTTTACAGAACCAAAGAGCCTTTTGCAGTACATTAATGGATTCTCATGGGTTCAAATGGTGCAGTTTATGAAAAATTGTAAGTTGTTTAAGATTATATTTTGACTTAGCTGGAATTTTTATCATGCCTACAGTAATGCTATGTAAAGCACTTGAAAAGGATGCTTCACAAAGCATATTGCAAGAGCAAAAACACCCTCTTCAAAGCAGGAAAACAACCATGTCTTCCAGAAGGCTGACATAGTTGCTTTGAAGTATTTTCTTGGCTGTGCCGGAGTACATACCCTTAGCTGTCTTCCTTTGCTGACAGCCCCAGCAGAAATGTTATCTGTATAGGTACATAGGCAGTTAGGAAAACCTTCAAAGCAACTGTCCCAATCTTTAAGGAAAGCAGATTTAGCTCTTCTAGGATGGGTGTTTTGCTTATGTCAGCAACTCCGAAGAACTTTTTTTTTTTTTGATGTTTGGAACAGCATCTGTAAATACTGTGCGGTTGTACTTTACTTACCAAGCTATTTCTCAAGGTTCATGAAACTGCAAAAAAGAATCTGATTAGAGACAGTTGCTGAATTTGTAACACAGAGATAAAGGAGAGCATCTCAAGGGTTCTTGATGACCTTGGTTGCCCAGCTGGTAAAATGCCAATTCACATGTTTTCCTTCTTTGGTTCCAAGGCTACTAGACCTATATGTGTTAAACCTAAAAATACATTCTGTTAAGTCCAGTATGGCTTTTTCCCAGATTGTATTACAAAGCATCTGCATTTTTTTTATTTTGCAAACGGAAAACATGCAATATAAGTAGTCCTTGTCTTACAACCATTCATTTGGTGACCATTTGAAATTAAACACTGTACCGAAAAAGTGACTTATGACCATGTCACATACTTACAACTGTTGCAGCATCCTCATGGTTACATGATCAAAATTTGTTTACTTGGCAAGGGGAATTTTTTATGATAGTTGCAGTGTGACGGATCAACTTTTGTGACCTTTTGAAAAACAAAATCAATGGGTAGCCAGCTTCACTTAACAAGCACACTACTAACTTAAAAAGTACAGTGATTGACTTAACAACTCTAGCAAGAAAGGTCATAAAATGAATAAAAACTCACTTAACAACTGCCTTGCTTAGCAACAGAAATGTTGGTCTCAATTGTGGTTGGAAGTCGAGGACTGTATGCCAAAGAATGTCCACCTGGTGATTTTTCACTAGCATTTGATCCGCAGTGTTTGCAAGCTGTACTGATAGAAGCATCTTCAGAAAGAGAGAAGGATCCATATGCCTGTCCATTTTACTGTTATTAAAATAATCAGTACAATGTAACTTGTCTTCCTATAAAACCTGATAGGAAGAGAGTCCTGAGAGATGCCTCTTCATGAAGAGGGCAGCATTGCCTTGCTCTGCAGCCAGGGAATGGTTACCCCTATGACTGACACTCAGGGAGACCAAGCAGATGGTCATATTGTCTATCAAATAGACAAAAGACTGAGGTGATGTATAAATCACTTACATTTTTCACAATTAGTGTTGCTCCCTAACAATTTTCACCTTGATAATTGCATTAACCAAGGACATACACCTTAATTAGAGTAATTTATTCCTACTCTATGTTTATTAACAATCATACTATTTGTGTTGGTAACATTACGGTATGTAATCATATGTAAACAAAACAAAAAGATTGAAAAAAATAAAATAAAAGATCAAATGCTTGCTAAACTGAAAGAGAAATAAACAGCAGGAAATTAAAAGGATTCATTTCAAACTTTTAAGAAACAATTATCATATATATGTGTATATCCACATACTACATTATTTCTTAGAATAATTGCCAATTATCTTGTGCAGAGAGAGAAATAAGATAATAATTGGCAATGCTTGTAGGCCAATGACATGATCCAAATGCCTGCAGTTATATTTAGTAATAATTACACAAATGTTTTCAGCCATATTGCATTTCATACATTTATGCAAATATTTTCCAAACTTCTAATAACTGATAAATACTTTTATTATTTCTGAATTTGTGACATATTTCATCCTTATAAACCAAAGATACATTTTGAAGTGTGCAAAGATAATAAATATTAGTTAATCAAAGTTCTAATTTTTTTACATCGGTTTATTGAGAAAGAATTTCATACCTCATTACGAGGTTCAAACAGTTTTATGCAGTTTCACAGAATCTGTTCTATTGCATTATGATCTAAAGGATTTAGAAGAGAACTAAAGCTTGATAACAGCTGTTGTATTACATCATTTATTTTATTTATTTATTTGGTTTGTCAATTGCTTACAAGATAATACATATAAGTAAAAACATAGTTATGAATACATGGATACATATAAAAAAAATAAAAGAAACAATAGGAAAGGGACGGTAGGCACGTTGGTGCGCTTATGCATGCCCCCTACAGCCCTTTTAGGAAAGGGGTGAGGTCAATAGTAGATTTTCTACTATTGACCTCACCCCTTTGGGGAAGAAACCATAGAGTCAGGTAGAGTATTCCAGACATTGACCACTCTGTTGCTGAAGTCGTATTTCCTGCAATCAAGTTTGGTGCAATTAACCTTGAGTTTGTCTCTATTGTTATGGTTGAAGCTGAAGTATTAATTGACAGGTAGGACATTGCAATGTATGATTTTATATACTATACTTAGATCGGACTGCAGGCTGCATAGTTCTAGGTTTTCTAGGTCTAAAATTTCAAGTCTGGTGGCATAAGATATTATGCAACGAGTAGAGGAGTGGAGAACTCTTCTTGTGAGATATTTCTGGACTTTCTCAACTGTGTAAATATAAGATACGTAATGTGGTTTCCAGACTGATAAGCTGTATTCAAGTATTGATCTAGCATGCTCTAATTAGTAGTGTAATATTACTGGAGAAAAAGCTACGTAAGATTAGGTTAACAACTCTTAGCGACTTTTTGGCTATGTAGTTACAGTGGGCTCTAGCACTTAGATCATTAGAGATGAGTACTCCAAGATCCTTGGCAGAGTTTGGATCATCAACAAGGTCTTGACTATTCAGCCTGTATATTATTTTCTGATTTTTTTTTCCAATATGTAAGGCAGAGCACTTATTTATTGAGATTTGAAGTTGCCATTTTTTTTGACCATTCTGATACATAGTCAAGGTCTTTTTGAAGGGTAGCAGTATTGTCTGTGGTGTTGAATAGCTTTACATCATCAGCGAAGAGAACGCAGTTGCTCTTAATATGATCATTTATGCAGAGTATGAAGAAGAGTTGGTCCTAGAACACTGCCTTAGGGGACACCACTGTTGACAGGTACATAATTTGATAGGACACTCCCAAATTTGACCATTTGTTATCTCTTAGACAGGAATGCTTCTATCCAGTTATGCAGCTGTCCAAAGATACCATAAGATTTTAGTTTTAGGAGTAGTTTGTCATGTACCACTGAATCAAAGGCTTTACAGAAGTCTATATAGATTGCATCTATTGCTTTGCCCTGATCAAGTTGTGTAGTCCATATGTTTTTGCAGTGTAAGAGTTGCAGATTACAGTTTTACAGATAGATTTTTTCTGAAACCAATTTTTTTATTAGAGTGTAGGTGATTTGTCTCTAAGTGGAGGATGATGGATTGGTTAATAATTGATTCCATGACTTTACAGGTGATGCAGCATAAAGAGATTGGTCTGTAATTTTCAACTAGGCTGGGGTCACTCTTTTTGAAGATGGGGATGACCATGGCTTGTGACCATAGGTTTGGTAAGGAGCTGGTCCTGAAAAATTTTTCAAAGATTATGCTTAGAGGTTCGGCTATGGCAGTAGATGGCTTTTTTAAGAAGTAGGCACAAATTCCATCCGGTCCAATAGATAGAGATGGTTTTAGATTGCATAGTGCTTTTTCAACATTGTCCTCTGTAAAATCGATATGTATTAGATCATTGTAGTTTTCTGTGGTTCAGCTAGGAAATACTGGGCATGATCCATTGCTGTTTACAAATACTGAGCCAAAGAATGTGTTAAAGAGGTTGGTTTTAATGGTGCAGTCTTTATCATTAGGTCCTTTCAGGGGTGGGATGGACCAAGTCTTTTAGTTTGTTGTTTACAAAATTGTAGAAAGTGCAGGTGGAATTGATGCATAGGTTTTCCTCTTGTTTAATGTGATAATTGATGCATTCAGTCTTTATCTGGTGGCATAAATTTTTGTATCGGCTTCTGAAGTTGGCAACGTGACCAGATTTGTTTTTCCACCAACATGATTTCTTTTTGGATTGAAGCTTCCTTATTTTTATGGGTAATTTGTTTTTTCTGGTTTTGGGAGTTGTTATTGGTACATATAGTTTGATGACTCTTTTGACTTCAAGTAAAAATATGTTGTAATGGTCTTCTACAGTATTGCATCCAGTAAATAGAAATTGCCAATCAAGCGATAAGAGATTGTTGTCTATAAGATCATAGTTGCCTTTTTTGAAGTTATAATTGGGGATTCTGTCATTGTGATGATTTTTGTGTGGATGTAGGTTGAGACAAAAGTCAATCATGTTGTGGTCACTGTTGGAAAAGGGTTCTTTAAGTTGTATTCTGTAAATTGAATTCAAACTATTGCAGAAGATGAGATTGAGGCAGTTTTTAAGTCTAGTGTTGTTGGGTACTAGTTGTTCTAGTCCCAGAAGTTTGCATGTGTGGGTTCAGTTGTCCATTCATTAAGGGTCCAGTTAATATGAGGTAGATTGAAGTCACCATGGATGCTGCCCATGTTAGTAGTGTATTTAGCTTGTTTGCATGTTCGATGTCATAATCAGGGGCTCTGTAACATAGTAAGAACTGAAATGTTATATTTAAGGACAGTTCACAGACAATGGTCTCAGGAAGAGTAAGCTCCTGGGTACCTTGGATGTTTTTTAGATGTAGGGACTTTTTATAGAAGAAAGCAACACCACCTCCTCTACGGATTTTACGGTCTGATCGGTAAACATGATAGCCTATTACTGTGGTAATGGAGTCAGGGAGAGATGCCTTGAGCCATGTTTCATAGACAAATATAATATCGAATTTAGCCATATTTACAGGTAGTAAGAGGAGAAATTCAGGTATTTTATTTACAAGGCTTCTTGCATTGAGTAGCTTGCATTTAAGGCCAATTGTGGTTGGAATAGAGGTAGTTAGGGGTATATGTGCCTAGTTTTGAGTGATGTTGGATTGGATGGGGTGGGGTTGGATGTGGAGTTGTGGGTTGTGTGCCTTTCTTTTGATGCAATCAGCATGGTAGTCAATGTACAGATCCTTTTCTCCATTGTCTAGATGCTTTTTGAGTTCTACGTGGAGTTCACGGGAATGGATTCTTTGCAGTATGGATAAGTCTGGTCTTGAGTGAAGTTTTTTATGGGTGGGATTGGATTTTGCAATGGCATTTATTGTATGAATGAATATACGTTTGTTGGACTCATTTTTGCAAAGGTGCTAAACTGTTTGTTCCAGTATCTTTTCAGGCAATTTGGAGCCCTTAGATTAATGTATCACAAACTTGGTAATTTTCAGGTGTGTAGGTTTCATTTCCCAAGATTCTTAGTAATGGATATGCTGACTAGAAAATTCAAGAAACTGAAATGAACACATCTGGAAGTTTCTAAGGTCTGGAAACCTGTCTTAAATTCTGGATTGAGTCCACATCCTTAAACTAAGATGTTCCTCGACAAGGATAAGATTATAAATTTAGGATAAAAGTGTTTCTAGATTCTATTTCTTTAAGTTTGCTCAATTTTTATGTGTTTATGAGAAGAAATATCCATCTGGTTCTGTTCCAAGCTGGGAGAAAGACACTGGAAATATGAAGGGTGATTGGAAAGATGGTTTAATGATGAACAAAACCACCAGGGTTTATGGTTCTGGTGCAGCTGACAAAATGGACTTAAGAGTGGGGAGGGGCTATACCTTCTTTGGGCTTTCCACTTGAACTTCCTGTTCCTGTGTAAGAACGTATTTCATTGGCTGTTGTTAGATTCTTGTAGGAGTTGTGTAGGGGTCATGACTGGCTTTATAGGCAAAAGACAAAATGTAAATCCTAGGTGTTTTTTCTGAGCTAATCTGGTCAGCTTCTGGCTTACTGATTATATGAGCTCCCAGATGAAGTTTGGACTGCTCTGGGATGGTGCAATGAATGGGTCTGTGTTCTGAAAGAGTGTTGGGCAATTCCTATTGTGGCTTAAGGGCTTTTGTCCTATTTTGGATTCTGCCTTTGTTCAGACTTTGCTGCAGGGAGTTAAATGGATTACCAAATCTGCATTTCTGAATTGGCTGGCCCAATCTTTCATAATATCTGCTGGAGGCTATTAAGAAAGACTGAATCTGCTTCCTGCCTCTAAAAAAACATGTTTCTCCATTTTTCATTTAGGGAAATATAATATTCTGCCTTTTTTAAAATATTCCTCAAAATATTTCATTCTTCTAGGAGAATGGGTGCTGATTTTCTGCATGTTCTTTTCAGTCATACAGTGTTCTTAAGGTGAATGTTATGTTGTGTTGCTTATGTACAACTTCTGGCTTGCCACAAATTATTGTTGCTGGCCTATCCTTTGGAGCACGAATAGCCTATTCTTAAAACATTTTTTGGAACAAGAACTGTGGTGGCTGGACAGCTAGGATTTTCTCTCTTTTTTTCCCATGATTTTGGGAAAAGCCTTGGGATTTGCTTTTTATTCATTTTTAAACTGTATTAAATATAGTTTAGGACTTGCAGTAAAGTTTGCATCTTTCCTGTCTAAAATCATACAATATACTAATATTACTGTTAACTATCACTGAGCATCCTCAAAATGAATCTGGATGACACAAAAGAAAAAAAAAGATAAAAGGAAAATGAGTTAGACCTCAAACTCATAAACTCATAGACTCATAAACTTTCAAATCCTGCATAAAAGCAGCATTTTCTTCAGGATATTTTTTTTTTCTATCATAGTAATTTCATGATCAAAGTGTGCTCAAAGGTCCCTTCTCCAGAAATGGAAAAGATGGATTTAGTTGAGTTTATATGACTATGAAGAAAAACACTCTGTTTTAGTGTCTGTTTTAACCTTTTTCCTTACTCCTACAGCATTATTAATGTATATATACAAAAATGAATTGTAAGAGTTATTTTTTTTAATTGTAGGTACTGTGAAATCTTTTTAATATGTAAATATGATTCTTTATAATAAATAAATTATTTGGTGGTTGAAGATTATCCACTGCTGGATGATCTAATTATTTTGTAACAGGTGTGGTTATTAAAAAAAATTTCAAAATGACTTTCTATAAAGAATGAATAATAAAAACACTTTCGCATATTTTTTGAAGTTCTAAAATGGTGAAATATATATTTAATGGGAGAATATTTCATATGTTGGAAAGTGTCTCTGTTTGTGATGGAAGCATAGCCAAACTGTGGATCAATGAACACATGAGTTCTGCATAAATGGACAACTCCTAAAGAATCCAACTAATGGCAAGGTGTGTAATGATTAAAGAAGATAATTATTATAAATTGGCACAACAAATTAAAACTGATTTGGAGAAGTGGAAAAATCTACAACTATCATTGATGGGAAGAGTAGCCACCATAAAAATGAATATCCTGCCAAGACTACTATATTTATTTCAAACAATACCAATAAAACTGGAGAAAAAATATTTTGAAGAATTAAATAAAACAATATTAAAATATATCTGGCAAGGGAAAAAAGCAAGGATAAACTTGAAAATGTTGCAAGATTCTAAAACTAGAGGTGATTTGGGGCTACCAGATTGGGAATTGAATTATCAGGCTTCGACACTTACATGGGTGAAAGAATGGATTGGACTGAGAAACAAGAGACCAAAATACATAGCCATTTCCAAATACACTATGTTAGGAATGCATTATTATTGGTATGGGAGAAAATTAAAGAACATTATTTGAAAATACCGATCTGGCTTTCCACAATGTTACCAGATATAAAGATATTTTAAATGAAAAGGGGGAACTTCAAACTAAACAGGAACTGAATAATCAAGGGATTGAGATAACATGGTGGTCATATGTGCAGATACAATCTAGATATAAGAAAGATGTTAAAATGTATGGTTTAAATAAAGAATTAACAGAACTAGTTCAGATGAGATATTAATAAAGAAAATATATGGCTATTTGTTAAGTATCAATATGGAAGAGGGCTAAAAATTTTGGCTATTTGATTGAGTTAGATCAATGGCAAAAATTATGGAATAGAAATTATAAATTAACAATGTCTATTACATACAAAGAAAATATTTATAAAATGTTTTTAATAGATGGCATTTTCTGCCCTCAAGGTTAGCAAATATGTTTAAGGGTAAATGCAAAATGTTGGAAATGTCACCATATACCTGGTTCATACTATCATATGTGGTGGACATAGCAAAAAGTGAAAAATATTGGACATACATGGCTTGAAAAAATGATAAAGCAACATATAGATTTGAAACCAGAAACATTTTTGTTGGGCATTTTACCAGACAGGCATAACAAAGGGAATATATATCTGATTTAACATGTATTGACTGCAGCAAGAATAGTATTTGCACAACAATGGAAAAGTGAAGATATCCCAACAGGTGAAGATGTGATTAGAAAAATATTAGAATGTGCAGAAATAGATAAGCTAATACTTACAATTAAGAAAAAGGAAGAAACTGAATATTTTTTGACTTAGGACTTATTTTATCAATGGTTAGTTGACAAAAACAGGAGCTAGAAACAGGGAAATATATGAAAGGATTAGTGATTTAAGGAAGATACGTTAACTTGTTAAACAAATAGTATTATTGTTATTATTATTAATGTAATTGATACTAATGCAATGAATATTATTGTAAATATTATTATCTAAAATGATTTGTAGCCACACAACTGTTCAATTGAAGTTGGAATTTTCATATGCTATAAAAGAAAAGAAAAACTTATTACAAAAAAAACAATTTTAAGCAAAAATCCACATATTCTGAGGCAAATGAGAAGGCAGGTATCTCAAACATTACAATTGACATACCGGTTTTAACTAAATTGGGATTAATTGAAATGTACTTGTTGTGTATGAAATTCTTGACACAAGCAAGAAATATGTGTCTTTTTCTTTCCTTTTCTTTTTTTTTTGAAACCATCTAGAGCACCCTATGAATCCATTTCATTTCTCTGTCTGAAGGTTTTGTTAAGAAACATAAATTGGCTTTGGCAAAACTGTGTATTCTCATGTGAACACCTGTGAACTGTTGAATTTAATTGGGCAACAGCTGGTGCTGATTGAGAATTTTCTTGCTGTATCTCATTACATTTCTGAATTTGGCATTTGTGGGAAGGATGTTATTTACAAAAGCTTGAACACATTTTAAGAACTTCAAGGAAAATTATTAAAACAAATTCTGAGAACACTTGTGCACAGACTCCTTTTCTCATCCATTCACCTGAGTTATGATCAGTGTAGACAGTTATGTAGGACGGTAATACATATTCTGGCATGATCAAATCTTTTGATTTCAATTGTTTAGTCTGGGTGTGAAAATAACTCCTCATACTGTATAATAAAGAATATAGTAAGTATTCCAAAAATGACAGATAAAAGATGACCATGTTTCATACCAAGCAAAACTGTTAGATATCTTAATTCAGACATTTTTATGCAACTGGGAGCAACGTTGCAGGTGCAGTTCTATCAACTCCTGCTCAATTATGGCAGAAGATATTCTGGTCTTCTTTCGACACTTTTGTCCCAACCTTTGTGGCCACCTAAGGCATTTGTGAATTGCTCTAAAAATAAGTCACATCAGTGGAGGAAAAAAATCTGTTAGACAGGAAGGAAAAGTAAAACATAGAGACTGATTGAAACAGAACTCTAAGCACATGGTGCTTATAAGTAGTATTCTGAATAACAGGAAGCAAGCTTCCTATAATCTTCTTAGCTGTCCTTACCACTCTCTGTAATGGACCTTCTATCTGATACACTGCTACCACCAAATCAAACAGTAATACTGTTAAGTTTGAGCAATGAGAGGCTGAACCAGAGCATGAGTGCAACA
>NW_020769310.1:35988005-36010531 GCF_900518735.1 Pseudonaja textilis
AGTGAGTGGACCTGAGTGAGAACTCCTTGAGTCCTCAGGACATAACAAATACAGTTTGTTAAAATGTTCTCAACTGTGTCTTTATAAAAAGTGGCCAGGATAGAAGGAGAAAGATATGCTTCCTTAATACGACATAGAAAATGCAAATGCTGGTTTGCACACTTCACTAAAGATAACATATGAAGAGACCAAGTCAGATTGCTAGCTATTTGCACTCTCAGATACTTAAAACTGTTGACTACCTCCACGGCTGTAGCTTGATACAAAGTGGACTATGATTATGCCAGCTCTTTCTAAAATCAACAATGATCTCCTTTGTTTTATTCACATTCAGAACCAGGTTATTTTTATTGCACCGGTCCACCAAGACTTCACCTCTTCCCTATAAGACTCTTTACTGTTATGTCAGGATAAGACCTACCACTGGTGTGTCTTCTGCATACTTCATAATATGATTCCTAGCAGACCTGGCTCAGTAATCATGGGTCATCAAGTTGAACAGTAAAGAAGAAACAGCCCTGTGGGGAATCCGCACTTAAGGAGATGAAATTGGAAAGTTTTCTTCCAACTCCTACAAACAGTGGACTATCAATAAGGAAATCAAGTATCAAGTTGCATAAAGTTACAAATTGAGTTACATAAAGAAGTATTAAAACTTCACAGGCCCAGATTGTTCACCAAATGTTGAGGAATGATTGTATTAAACGCTGAACAAAAACCAACAAACAGCATTCACATATAAGTATCGTTTCTCCAGGTACACCAAATTAAGATGAAGTATACAATCTGTTCTTCTGATAAGCAAAATTGATGAGTCAAATGTATGGTGAAGTCTTATATTATCTTTATAAGGACTGCTTTGAATACAACTTCTTAACAAAAACTATTGGTAAAATCTGGATTCTTCCTTCTCTTCTAGTGTATTTCTAAGACTAGTTCTTCAAATCAGGGGCCCACATATGAATATGTTAACTACAAACTGTAGGATTTTTTTTCAGGATTATTACTTATCTAACCTTATATTAATTTTATTAATTATATTTAAAGTTATAGTTATTATTGTGTTATTTGGTTTTTTCAAAAAGACAAAATAAATTAAAAATATATTCATCAACATTTAATTATGGTCACAGAACAATATTGTTACTTATGAGTAACTTGGGTAACAAATTACTTTTATGAAAATATAAAACAATTTATATTTTGAAAGAAACACTTTAATCTTAACCCACTATTTTCTATTTTATATATAAGACAAGGAAAACTGTTCTGTATTCCTTGGTTACCAATGGCTTAAGGCTCATACTTTTATTTTGTTAAGATGTTTAAATAATTGCTTGGATTGGGAAAGACAAAGTGCTCATGTTGACTAGAATTTCTGAAAGCTGTAATGTAGCAGATTATGGAGGATGTAAATTCTCCATCAATTCTTATTTCTTATTATTTGTTTATATAAAGCACATTTTCTTACAGTATTGGTCATGCAAAACAATGTCCCATAATATTAATAAAACACTACATGTAATATAAAGTACAGTGAATGATTATAAATGATGCATTTGTTTCTATGAACCACATGGAACCACCACTCAGAACATTGGAACTTACATCCTGAAATCTGATCCATCTGGATGAACTTTCAGCTGAGTTTTGATGACAATACAGAGAATTGCTCACAAAGAGATGTTAAGCATCTTTTATTTTCTGCACATTTTCTCAAGAATTAAAATACACAGAAGTGGCTATAAGTGCATTTTTATATCATCTCACTAAGTATTCTCACAGCAACTCAATCCTACAAGCTAAATTACCATTCTTTGCCACTCATAAGAGAACCAGAAGTTCAGAGAGAAGATATTTGGAGTGCTGACCTTGCCAAGAGCAGAACAGCTTGGAGTGGGTATACACAATAGTAAATGACAAATGAAAATAGAATTATTGTAGAAAAGAAAAAAGGGAGAAATGAAAGATCATGCTGTGAAATTAAATAGATGCCTATTATCAAGTGTCATTCTCAGAAAGCCCCAAGTGAATAGACAAAGCTATAAATATGTATTTTTTTCTGATAAAGGAATAACCAAGTCCAAATACTAAGAATGCAATTCATTTTATAGCAATAGGCTGAAATCAGAAATTGCTAAAGACTAAGAATTCTAAGATTTTTTAGTTGTATAAGCAATGGAAAAGGCATAGATTTTCAATTTTATAGAACAGAGGTGTGAATATTTGTCTGTAGTAGTTTGAAGCATTGGAATTATCCAAATTTCTGGTAAGTAAATATGTAAATATTCTGTTTTAAACTACCTATGTTAATGCCCAATAACTTGTATATTTTTTCAGGCTTTATTTTGTCATTGCTTCTGTTTCATCCTTTTTATCAGAGACAGGAAACTTTTTAGATTTCAAACCCAATCTGAATAATTCAAACCATCAGGAGGACATCAAATGATTTATCCAAGATCTGGATGAATGCATAACTTATGTAAGCTCTATTTTTAATGTTAAATTTTTATTTGTTTCCTCTACTTCCTAAATCAGTGGTAATTGTTCCAGTTCAATTTATTTTAGAGATATAATGGTCCATTGCCTTAAGCAGAGTTTGGAGTTTGGTGAAAGGACATTCATTGATTTATTCATTGAAAGGAAGATAGCTATCATTTCCATCACTGTAGGTAATAAAAAGACTTGGACCAACTCTGATAACTGTCACTAGATTGTTTTCTTTTTTTTTGCATTTTAAAAATCAGTGGTTTAGAAGTGTCAGGCACAAAGAATCAGAATCACATGTTAAGTTCCAGTTAAGCTGATTTATTGCTCATGTCTATACACAAGACTCTAGTCAACTAATAGAACTAAATTGGAGCTGGACTTGGATCATTTGTGGGAATGTAATGATTCCAGGCAGCTTCCTCACTTGGCTCAACCCATCCCTGGCTCTGCTTCTTTCTCTCCTGTAGGAAGTAGGATATCAAGAAAATGTCCTGATTCCAATGTCCTACTATTTATTTAATTTTTTCTTTCATTTCAATATTATCAACAGAATAATGAATATTCTTGAGTCCTTGAGGAGACAACCACCCATCATATTAATGCCCAGTGGTCAACTGAGCACTGTCCCTCTGAATTCAGATCTTCTTTATCCCCTGACTGAGGAAAGTTGTAACAAATTGGATCCAACCATGGTCTATATCAGGTCCAGTCATTAATTTACACCACTCATACACAGAACCTTGTTTTTTTTTTTAAAAAAAAGAATACAACGAATATCAGAAATGGAATTAGTTCTCTTATAAACTTCATTGTTAATTTATTGCAAAAGCAGCAATATTCAATGTAGTAATTTTATTTGATAGATTTCTAAATTTTCTTTTCCTGTATCAGAAAAAGCTGTTGACAGATAAATATTCTGAATTAGTGCAAAATGATTTATCAAAATAATGATCACGAACAATTCTAAATTAGTTTAAAGGATTGATGTCTAAATTTGTTATCAGTAATACCTCTGGTACCCAATAATAACTATTTAATAATTCTGATATGATCAGAATGCTTTTATAAGAAATCCTTTCCTACTGAGGAAAGTCTATTGTTTTATTATCATGATTATTGCACTAATAAAAATACAATGCTTATCAGACTAATAATTTAATATATATATTAAATAAATAAATATATAAGACTTTGTTCTGAAAAAATGTTTCTGTATACATTTAAAAGAAACAAACTGATATACTGCAGCAACATGTGTAATTATATATTCATCAGTTGTTTTCCTTAAAAAGTTAATTATACAATCGTATTGATAAAATGATATAATTGTTAGAAAGATTATAATTTTCAAATGGATATCCATATAAGTCTTTGCTAATTGTGGAAGCATCTTAAATACAACTTACATATTATAGTGTAAGTCATCAAGGATTCGGGTTTGTGTCATCAGAAAAACATGACACATTGTTTTATATTAGCAATATATTGGATATTGTTTTATACTAGCAATTTAAATAGTATATGCTTATCCTCAAACTGTTGTTGGAATAGGGAGGAGAGACAAGAGATATCTTAGTCAAATACTGAAAGTACATGCCTTAAAGGGGACCAAACCCAGTGATAGTTATCATAACATACAGTACATTTTGGGACTGATAAACTGGTTAATACACTAGTATGATATAAAATTTATTATCTGTTTAATCCCTGACAAATTGTTGTAAATACTCTAAGGAATGTCTGCTTGTTCAATTAATTATGAAACAGGTCTTTGTAATTTCTCTTCTGAAAAACAGCCGCCTTGTCGTCTGTTCAAATAGAGAGTCCAGATAGTTGAAGTGCCTTACTATTGGTTTTCAAATCATGCCTTTTTTGGCCAGACCTGTGTCCATGATGCTTTTGCAGAGCAGCTTATGAACTATTTCTCTATTCCATGTAAAATAAGCTTTATCCTACAGGGACTATGCAGAGGAGGAGATATCACTGTCAAAACCATACCCAATGAACACATTTTAACAGAGTGCAAATACATTTTTCTCATCACTATAAAAATGCCATGTAATTTAATGGACTGCATATTAATGTTATTGATTTTTCATAAACTCAATTACTTTTAATTTGAGTGAAGGAGCAAGACATTAGGTATGTCATTTTATTAATGTCTTGGATGAAAAAGTGGCAACCGTACTTATCACATTGGCGGATGACATGAAACTACGTGTCAGTTTGGAATTATCTTGATGCCTTGGAGAAATGGTATTGAAAATGATTTAATGATATTACAGAAGGAGAAAAATAGTTATAAAATATAAAACAAGTCTACATTTGCATGTTGAGAATAATTTAGGGTTATAGGGAATTATGCACACACAAAAATCAGCTGTTTTAAGAAGTTTGGGGGTATTTAGTAAAATCAGTATTATGAAGTTTAAAGAAACATCTTGCATTTCATAACAGCTCAGCATTTGTCTCTACTATCTCACAACAGTATAGGAAATTTTAAAAAAAGAAATAGTGCTGAACAATTCTAGAAAGAATTGTTGGTTTCAATTTATATTTCCTGTTTAGCAAGAAGGAGATTTAAGTCTACGTTATAATAATAATTTTTATGTATTTGGATAGTCCTATCTACTATAAAAAGTTGAAAATGATAATTTGTCATAAAGACATACTGCTGCAATATAAACTTGCAAGATGAGTTTAAATCAATGCTGTCTGTTAGGAGTAATATAGAATCTTTATAGATGCTCCTTTCTTGGACTGTAATAAAGACAATGCATTTAGAAAAACACCTGAGATTATTTAGTCTTTTCTTTTAAAATTTCTCCCTAGAAAAGAAATAACCCAGGCCTCCCATAAGGGAATAAAAAGCACCAGGGTCAAGAAGTCACTTTCTCACAACCATAATTCTTAAGGATCATTATTCATCAGTAATGTAAACAACATGGCTCATTCATTAAGGCTCTGTTCAGGAAAAAATACCCAGCAGTGAGATAGCTATTTGAAACGCCATGACACTAAGATTGGATGGTTTGATGCATAGATCAGCCTTTACGTGGTTTTCCTTTCAAGAAGCCTTTTTATCATTGTTTATACAGCTTAGTTCTAAGCAGAGAAGATACTAAAGCTTTGATTTACAACCAATATTTTGATATAGCCTTGAAGCCCCAGGTAGGAAAACCTCACATATTCTTCATTTCAGTTAACAGAAACCCTTGTAGAAAATATATATTCCAGTTAAGCAAAAATAAAACCTTTATAATTATACTCTTAAGAGTTAGCAGAGTTAATGTTCTTCATTGGTAACCATCTTAGGGCTACCTACAACTACTAAGAGGTAGCAGTCAAGTGTAGTTCTTTGCTGCCATGCCACCATTTTGCATTATAGTTATAGGAACAACTTGCTTATTCCATCTATGACAACTCTTCCAATTTTTCAATATAGATACCATCTGGATTCCTAATTATTATTAATATTATTTTCATTTTTAGCATGCTGGGTTGGTGCTTTAACCTCTCTCATAAGACTTTGTAACCAATCTCTATTTTTTTAAAAAAAATATTTAAATTGCAATTTTGAACCCTTTGTTACTAAAAATAATAATAATATTGGCTATAATCATAGTATGGTAATAATAAAAAGAGAGTAAAACATATTTGCCCCCAAAGCACTTAACATACTGTATACTACCTCAGTTGATATACTATCAACACCACAGAGGGGGAATAGTATTAGTATACACTTACTGGAAATGGGACAGGTCCATCACTGAGGCTGATAAATAATGGAGATAACTATCCAATGAGTACATAGTACTGTGAGGTTTGAACCAGAGAGTACAAAGTCTCTATAAGTAGGTAGAATACCGAGATGCCAATCATAGTAGTTAAATGATATTACATATCCTTTCCCTGCAATCACAGCTAATTTCATACTAACAATTGACATCTGTTCAACAACATGCACATACCACAAAAATAAAAACAATTAGGAATATTTATATGCATTTTATATGCAATATTGTTTTGTTATATATGTGTATAAATAAATGTGATATTTATACTTGTATTAAAGGCGTTGAAGCTGCACTCATTTGCATTAGTGCTGATAGAGTAGAGCTTTAGATTTACTTATTAATGTTCTTATAAATCTCATTAATGGCTGTAATAGAGGTCTTCTTAGCAATGTGCCCTAATTCTGCAACTCTAGCAAGAGAAAACATTAAACTGTCTTGAGGTAAATTTAAATGGAAATAGTGCCTCCATGTCTAAGAAGAGAAATTTATTGCAACATTATTTTATGTTGTTATCTTTATTAATGCTGTATTAGCATTGATATTGGTCCTGAAGGAAATTACTATGTAGAAAAAAAAATACCTGTATAATATAGGGGAATGTATTTATTGTTCTTATTAAGGTATGAAGCATATTGGTAATGAATAGACAGAAGGAACCCATTCTGATTTAAAATATTGTGATCTTGAGATAAATGAGATAACCATTAATTTCAGAATAACTGCCTACATCAAGTTTATGCTTACTTCAAAAGTTGTTGCTAATTTAGATGTTGTTGTAGTATCTGCACCGAGTATTTGATGGCAGGAATTAAAATCACAGCAGAAGTTGGCTGTTAGACACCATTGTTGTGAATTTCTATACAATTTATACACTCATAATATCTTTCCATACACGCCTTTCTTTTCCTGAAAAACATTGCAAGTCTTCCAGAATCCACCTACTAAAGAGACAGCCATTATAATTTTTATTACTTTGCAGGAAAGCCATGGTTGTTGTGTATTGTCTCTCCTATTCGTCAGGCAAGAAGTGGCTCTGCTGAAGCTTGCCTGTGAGAAAGACACCTACAATTCCCCACTTAGCTCTAGTACTGTGCATGCAGCCTGGCAATTAGATGCACTGGATCAAAGCCAGAAACCAACCTGCCTATTTTTAAAAATCAAGCATGTGCCTAATGATGATATAAGAACATTTATTGTTATTGCTTATTGAATGGATAGGTAGATTTCAGGGTCACTCCCTCGTGTGGAAATTGCTTAAAACTGCAGCTGTTACAATCTGTGGGTAAGTGCTACAATCAGTTGATAAGTGGATCATTTGGAGACTTGCCATGCAGCTGGGACATTCTTTTTGATATAAGTGCTAAAAAGAAATATTATATATTCCTTTATTTCTAAAATCATTATACCCACAGTTATTTCCACTGATCTTTCAGATGCCAAAACACCTTAGAGAAGAATTCCTCAACTTTATGCACCAGTACATTTGATGGAAGCTAACTTTATGCACAGTACATTTGAGAATACATTCTCTGTCAAATGTAGAGTGGTTGAGATAACATATCCAAAAGTAAATAGTAATTTACTATCTAGACTGAAACTTTGTATGTTTGTAAACAACAGGTGTTTTTTCCCTTAGTAAATTTAAATGAGGATACCAAATTCCATAGAATTAACAATGCTAAATAAAATCATGATGTCCCAAGAAAAGCCTGCTTTTAAATTTATGTACTCCAGCCTCTTACTATATTGTCTCTCCATACATGAGAACTCTTGTCATTTTGCATGGGTTTCATATTTAAAAATCAAAGATTAATTTCTTGGCATGCGTCAACCATTTACACTTTTGCCAAAATGAGTTTGGACTTTAATTTTGATGCAAACCTAATCAGGTTGAAGGACATTCTAAAGTTTATATTAAAAGAATAATTCATACCTAGAGCAACATTAATAATCCAAGATGGTGCATCTTTTATAGTGAGGAAATATTAATTTGTAGAATTTTACTAAACTCGAGTGTCATATTCCATTAATGAAATTGCTCCTGTAAGTGACACCAGAAAGGGATTGGGTTTCCCTAACCTTTTGTAGCTTAATCCCCCTAAGAATATATCCAGTTTTGAGATTTTGAAAGAATCAGAGACTGTAGGGTCAGAAAATCATATTTCTTGCTATGCCTACAGCTCTGTTCAGATGTCATATTTTCTGAAAATATGTACCACATTACAATATTACATAAACCCTATCCCCCTGATAACAGGATCCCTACAGGAAAGCTCACATACTTGGAAGTTATTTGTACATAGCTAAGCACAACTGTCTCTAAGACACCAATATAAACCGAGAACCATCCAAATAGAGAAGCTGATAGCTTGAACATTTCTTAAATTCACTCACAGTAGAAAAGATTTTAAAGTGGATTAAATTTTCATAAAAAAATATCTGAATAAAACTGAAATTCAATTATCCAACTTTGTAATCATAATAATACACTGACTCTATAATGGTTGAAATCAAATATGAACGTGGTCAGGGTTTTGCATTCCAAAATGTCCACAGTGGAAAGAAAATTGGACACATGCACACACACATAAAATGTCAAAAAGTCATCATACTAAACAGACACATTTACTACTGTACTGCTTTTCCTATGGATCTTTTTTTTTCCTTTGGAATTGAACGAACTCAATGGAAAATCTGGACCTAGTGAAACAATCTGTTATTGCTCTGAAAACTGATAGCACCTCATAAACCAATATTGCATAAATGAACATAAATACACTAAATAATGGGAAGAACTAAATTATGTCACAGTATTTCTGTCACTGTAATAGAGTGTGGAAAGCAAACACTTTCCACATTTTACAATTATCCATTGTAAAAAATGGAAAAAGAAGAAAAAGTGGGCCTACTTGTAGGAGAAGATGCTAGGATAATAATAGATAGTGGACGAAGGGCAAATTCTATTTTCCTTTGGTCTTTCTCTCCAGTGGAAGATGTTTAAGTGCATCTAAGTAGAATGTTCAAAAAAAGAAGGCAATGGCAACCCAAAGTAATTCTAGAAATGCTTCAACAGTAGCCCAATCAGACCAGTTACATCCAACAGTCTTGAAAGAGCTTGGAACTTAAAATCCTCTGTGATTCATAATGTGGCCATAATTTCAGTACAAATGTGAAGTGCAAATGTTGTTTGCTAAAGGAGTCAGCTTGACATCAATAGTGGGGAAAACTCTGGAAAGATATTGGTCAGTTAGTGAGCATTTAGAAAACATTGCATTGTGGGATCCTTGATGTTCTCTGACCTTGGTAGTTTTCTTGCTGTGCAATGATGATGTTACCTAATTTGATAATGAATGTCTGCAAGAAAACCACCAAGCTCAGAGAGCACCAAGGACCCCACAGTTCAACCCTGAACTACAAATATTCTCTTCAAAAAGTAAAGATGGCATTGCTTCACATGAGCCAGTATGTGTTTGTCAAGAATCAGTCATGGCAAACCAACCAATCTCCTTTTTTAAAAAGACTAGTTTAGTTAATAAATAATAATCTTAACTTTAGAAAAACATTGACAGTTTCTTTTAAAGATCTACAGAAGGTGAAAAAAGTGTGCTGGGCAGTCAGTCAAAACAATGAAACATATAGCAATAGCCTTTAGACTTATATACTGCTTCACAATGCCTTACAGTCCTCTCTAAGTGGTTCAAGGAGTCAGCATATAGCCACCAGAATTCTGGGTCCTTATTTTACCGACCTTAGAAGGATGAAATGCTGAATCAACCTTGAGGCCAGTGAGAATCGAACTGCTGAACTGCTAGCAGCAAACATAGCCTACAGTACTGCATTCTAACCACGGTACCACCACAGCTCATTAAGAATAGGTGTGGATCAAACAGGAGGGCACTGTTGATTAGTATATCACAGGGCTATCATGGGCCCTATGTTTTTCAACATTTTTGTAAAATGTTGATTCTTGTTAACTCCTCAGAAACTATTCTGCAATTATGTTAGTAAATAAAAAAGTTGTTAGAAGATATGATTATCAAATTTGTAGACTCCCTAGAGATAAGGTAGAACAGCAAAAATTGTATAGGGTAGTTTCAAATTCAGGAAGATATGAGAGCCATTTAATGATAAAATTATTCAGTCACTTTTTGTTATCTTCTATACCTTCTGGTATCTGAAAGCTGTGAAATACAAAATGATCAGAATTATCCAGAGTTGTTTCAGAAAACAGAAGGAAAATATAGGCAGAACATCAGCAAAAATAATCTGAATGAAGTTGAACAGTTGAATAACCTGCCTTGGGAATTGATGGAATCTTCTTTGGTGGAGCTTTTAAACAATTGGAACTGGGCAGGAATTGGACTATATGATCTTTAAGGTAACTTTCCACCTTATATTCAATGATTTTGTGACTCTAATTGATAAATCAAACTTTTTTCTATAAAGTCATATATTGATATACAAACTTATTTGGAGAAACTGTGCATTATATAAACTATAAAGTATTTGCATATTATCCACATTTAGCATCCCAAATCAAACCATTTTGACCGGTGGTGGGGTTCAAATTCTTTTATTACAGGCTCCATGGGCATGGCTTGATGGGCATGGCAGGGGAAGGATACTGTAAAATCTCCAGTCAGAGGTGGTATTTGCTGGTTCTCCGAACTACTCAAAATTTCAGCTACCGGTTCTCCATAATTGGTCAGAACCTGCTGAATACCACCTCCGATTTTGACTCTTGGTTCAAATAGTAGGTTTTTTTTTAAATTATTTTGATCATTTTGTTCTATTTTTTTAATTTGTCATTATGGCAAGGATGGCTTTCTCCTTTTTCTCCATTGTCCTCTGAAGTAAACATGGCTTTGGAAAGTAATGTCAAAGAGTTGCAGGCTTTTTTTTTCTGGGGATAGCAAGATTAATGTTCTGTGGCATCTCCACTGTTTGTTAGATGTAACAGCTCTACTCTTTTGCCGAGAAAGAGTCATATTTTTCTCCTTTTAGCAACCTTTTAACTTGACAGGTTCAGTGTAGCTCCCACAGAACATGACTATTAAAGACAAAGGCCACAGTCACAAGTGACACTTAAATTGGTTTTTGCATTTCCCACATCAGCAGAGCAACAGTGACTGAACATATATGCAGTTTTAAAATGGCTCTTTTCTGTTCAGTCTTCTGTTTTAAGGGCAGATGTTCACAAGCAACAAATTGAACTTAGTTATTAAATCAATAGTTTCAAGAGTCCCTCTGTGAGGGAGATGGACATATTTTAAATTTGATAGTTAAATAAGTAAAATATACCTATAGAAAAGCATGACAAATTTAATTATGATAATGATCATACTTCCATCCATGTGCTGTCTGTCATGTGTCTATTTCTTTAAATGAAAAAGATGTTTAACTAAGACCAATATGCTGCTGAGCCTCTAGAGACCTTCTTAGATCCCTGTTTTTCAAAGTTGGCAACTGGCTAGAGAATTCTGGGAGTTGAAATCCAACCAGTTGCCAGCTTTGAAAAACACTGTTCTAGATTTTCAAAGCAGCAACCATATATCATATATCAGCTCTGCCAGAGAAAGCTAATACCATGCCTTTTTTAATCAATATTTTCCTAGTGTTATCCACTAGGTCCCAAAGGTGATATAGTTTCTTTTTTCATGCTCTCTTGTGGAGTTTAAGAACAATTATCATTTTTACATAAACCTCATCAGGTGTGTAAAAATGATTATCTGTGGGGATGTGACTGCACTCAATTTATCTATTGCACCTCCTTTAAAAAGCTGGTTTTCTCATACCCATATCCAACCTTCCTTTTCAATATATATTTTATTTAAGGAGGGATTAATGTGGCAACAACAAGGTAAGACAACCTTTCACATCTAATGGCACTTCCTTAATTCAAATGAAGCTACTTCTGGGAGAAGATATGTTCTCACAAGTTTCCCTGTTCTAGCCTGAGGGAGACAAATTTTAGTATGATAGCTAGCTTTTGTAGATGATCTCTGCAAGTTCATTTCTGCTAAATACGTTTTCTCAAAATTCATTTAAGCAAAGAACCATTAAAAGAACAGCAGGTTGCATTTTTCTGAAGATACATATATTTAAGCTGTACCTAGTTGCATTTATTGTATTAATTATATTTAACTATACAATGAGGTTTGTTGTTTTATTGAAGAATAATTTAGTTTTAATTGTACATCATATTTTATTATACCTGTATACTATGATCAAGTGTCTTGTAACTAGCTTAGCTCAAAATGCAAGTTCCAGCTAGTTCACTGTACATAAACTGTTCAAAAATGGGAAAGATGGAAATAAAGCATCCTACCAGTAGACAGACTGAAAAAACAGTATCTACACAAACAATCGTTTATTTGATAGTTGAAACATTTTGAACTCGTTCCCTGAGTGCCTCTTTCTTCATAGGCAACATCTGCTAAATATTGGGCAACTATATTCAGAATTAAGAATGCTCTTTATATAAATCCAAAACAGAGATTTATGATTTTCTGAAAATAGAATAGATGTATGCCATACTCAACATTTAGCATGGTATGGATACTATCATGGAGCCCAGTTTGGAGAAGAAGGAGGAGTTGGAACTGGGACTTTCTGACAAAGATGGCACATCTCCCTTAGCAGATTTGTAGAGGCCAGGGACTGAGGACAATGCTGTCCAGACTCCTCAGGCATTGTGGGAGGTGGACAACCAGACAGAGAGTGGCCTGCCTGTACAGACACAGGGCAGGATCAGCTGCTGACAGGCAGCTGTGCTAATAGGCAGCAGATCTCCTCTGATGAGGAAGAGCTGCCCAATCCACACAGATCCAAGGGCAAGGAGAGCAAAATGCAGGTAAACCCAGACAACAGCTCAAGGCTATTCAGGAGAAGGTCACCTCCCCTCTCCTCACAAGGAATATCTGGAGCAGACTAACCTAAGGAGAAGCCATGGGAGTTAGTCTTTACCAGAAAGAATTGTTTGCTTTCACTTACACTCCCCTGGCCTTGACTCATGCCTGTTGCTGTTTGCCTTGCCTTGCTTCAAAGATTGCTCTTCACCTTTTGTCTTAGACCTTGCTCTAGCCCTCTGAACTGCTTTTGGCCTTTGCTTTGCTGTGCTCTTGGAAGTGCTTCTTGCCTTGGACCTTTTCTTTGCCCCAAGGACTGCCATTGCCTTGTGCCTGGACTCTGCCTTATGGACTGGACTTCAAACCTTGGACCTTGACCTGTGAGCTTCCTCCTACTCTGTGGGCTTTATTTGTACTATAGGGGCTGTTGTTTGGGGAACTGAGGGTGAATGACTTCATGACAGCATGGGGGTAGAGCCTTACCGATTGTTGGATGGTCGATTGCTGGACCATTTGTTGAAACAAATAAAGGACTTTCTGGACATCTGCCTTACCTTGACTACCTGTGTCACAACAGATACTTAGAATTTAAATTTGTTGCTTCATTTGGAATGATTTATTATTATTACCTTAACTTAGAGCAAAAATGGCGTATACTGTACGAGTATCCTAGTTGGTGAGATACAAGAGAAGCATACAGATAGTCTCTTGATTACTGTTTCTTGCTTGCATCTATTATGTATTTATTCATTTAAAACATATATTGCTGCCCATCTTAAAGTCTGGACAGCTTTCAACCCCACCTCCCCCCAAAAAACATATACAGCTAAAACAAAAAAAAATAGGAAAAAGAGAAACACCAGGTGCCATAATCACACATCTCTGGTGCACACAATCACATTCTCTTCCCACTATGACTTTACCCTATTCCAGCACCTAGTAAAGAATCAGGTCTTGAGTTCTTTTCAGGAAGTTAAAAGGGCGGGGGGCAACATGTCTAATCTCTGGAAGAGAATGTTCCATGCGGGAGGGGCTGCAATAAAAAAAACCATACTTCCAAGAATCCACAAGGTGACAATGCTTAAGGGAAGGCACCTGGAGAGTGTGTTTTCTATCAACTCTGGTGAAATGAGCAAATGCCGTCAGGCTGAAGCAGTATTGTAGATTATCTGATCCCATGCCATGTAGGGTTTTAACGGTAATAACCAGGCCCTTGAATTTCATTCAAAAGAGAAATGGAAACAAGTGCAGCTTACATAGCAAAGGGCAACATAAGTGAACCTAGGAGTGCTGAACACTGTGTGTACACTGCATTCTGCAGCAATTGTAACTTTTAAGTGGTCTTCAAGGGAAGTCTTATGTAAAACACATTGGGAAGTGACCAAGGCATGAGTAGCTGTGAACAAGACGTTCTCATCTAGGAACAGTTGCAATTGGTATGCAAGATATGGGATTGCTGTCAATTGCTGTCATTGCTGTCACCTGCTCATAAGCAATAACCAAGAGTGTAGAAGGACTCCCAAATTACACACCAGTTAATATGGCATATCACCATTTTTTGGTAGGCAAACCCCAAAGCCACTGCATCTTGCCATGGTTAAGTCAAACTTAATCCCTCCCCATCCAGTCCCTCACAGTTCCAGGCACTTGGTCAGCATGATGACAGCATCACCTACCCAGACAGGGGTAAAAGGTAAAGGTTCCTCCTGCACATACGTGCTAGTTGTTTCCGGTTCTAGAGAGTGGTGCTCATCTCTATTTCAAAGCCGAAGAGCTAGCATTGTCCAAAGACATCTTCGTGGTCATGTGGCCAGCATGACTAATCATGGAAGGCACACGGAATGCTGTTATCCAAGGTGGTCCCTATTTTTCTACTTGCATTTTTACATGCTTTCAAACTACTAGGTTGGCAGAAGCTAGGACAAGTAATGGGAGCTCACTCCGTTACATGGTGCTAGGGATTTGAACTACTGAACTGCTGACCTTTCTGAACAACAAGCTCAGCATCTTAGCCACTGAGCCACTGTGTCCCCTCAGCCAGGGGTAGAAATGTATAATTGACTATCATCAGATTAGCAAGAGTATGGTCTTAGCAAGAGTATGATTATATATGTGGCATACTGGTCAAAATGGGTCCTAAGTGATTGGAACTGTCCTCATCCCTAGCATGGGAAGCTTGCAGGTGACATGAGACTGATAATCTAATTAATGCACCTTATTAAAAAGCATTACAGTCTATATCACATTTCTGAACTTTATATAGCCCCTGAGTTAATACATATACATAATACCAATTCATAATTTTATATAAATTTTAGCCCTTTAATTCATACATAAATCTATATATTTACTTCCCTGCATGAATCCTTGCCCTCAGAAGTTGTGGGAGCTCCATCACTTGAGACTTTCAAGAAGAGATTAGACTGCCATTTGTCAGAAATAGTGTAGGGTCTCCTGCTTGGGTGGGGGATTGGACTAGATGACCTACAAGGTCCCTTCCAACTCTGATTATCTGTTATCTGTTATGTGACATGATCGAGTTTGACACCAGTGATATAGACCGGCGTCAAACTTGATCATGTCACACAACAGATGCCATATTGTGATCTTTGGTGACTTTTTTGTCTTTGCAGAGCCAGAGTGTACATGGCCTGTGCATTGTGGGTTGCCCATCTTGTGGGCTGCCAGTTTGATCTGGTCTATATAAATACGAGAAAGAAAAGCATGCAGCAGATTAGAATGGGAGCTTTTTATTGTGAAGTGTAATTGATGATTCATGCAGGGAAGTAAATATATAGATTTATGTATGGATTAAAGGGATAAAATTAAAGGGATAAAATTTTATATAAAATTATGAATTGGTATTATGTATATGTATTAACTCAGGGGCTATATAAAGTTCAGAAATGAATGAAACTGATGTAAACTGTTAGGAGCAGAGGTGGTGTAATGGGAGCAGAAGTGGTATTCAGCAGTTTCTGACCAGTTGTGGAGAACCAGTAGTGGAAATTTTTAGTAGTTCAGAGAACCGGCAAATACCACCTCTGACTGGAGATTTTAGAATGGATTTTAGAATCCTTCCCCTGCCACGCCCACCAAGCCAAACCGACAGAACCGGTAGTAAAAAAATTTGAATCCCACCACTGCACAGGAGACAAGGAAATAAGTTTGGCACATGGAATCCAAAATCTGAAGTTAGAAAAATGTAGGTACAAGGCCTAAGTTGAAAGTATAAACAGAGAGAAATGAGAAACAAAGGGAAATAGATCATTCAACAAAATTTGGAACTTCATAGCAGAAAAAATAGAGCCTACAAAGAAATAGTGGAATTGGGAACTGGATGGAAGGGACACAAAGTAGAGAATAAAATTTAGAGTTTGGAAATAGTATAAAAGGAACTGGAATAGAAAAAAATGCAACCCTTGATACTATAGATCACAATAAAGTTTGTGCTATTTTAGACTTTGATACTCTTGTTTCTGACAGACTTGATCTAGGGAGAGACTAAACTTCCTTGGGTCCAGGAAAAGATAGCAGGTCTCAACCTTCCTCTGACAGATGTATTTGGTAACCATACATTCAGACTTGACTCCTGCCTTAGTGTAGCCATTTTGGTAATTCCCATTGCCAATATCTATCCTTTACTTGGCATATGAGAAATAGAGGATCTCCTTTGTATTTTCGAGATGTGCAACTAGGGAAATCTACACCTATTCCTCCTTTGCAAATAAATCCATGGAATGTAATAACAAAGAGCTAATAAAATCACTTTTTAATAAAAGAAACATGAAAAGAACCTTTGTTACAAAAAAACATAGTCACATATGAAAACAAAGATGGAAAAATATACATAGGGTGCTAAAATCACAGAGAATGCTAGAGTTTGTAGGATGGGACAGATCTACTAATAAAATATGAGGTTATTGCAGTGTGATCCTGAGATGTATCAATAAACAATATCTGACGTTGGATAAATAAAACAAACCTCAGAGACAATACAAAAGCTTAGGAGTGCACAGAAAAGAACAAACTTAACACAAGGCTAACCAGGGATTTATCTGTGTGTACTTAAGTAGCAGTGATGTCCTTTTATTTTGCCTGGACTTACTTTTTGACTTCATGAGAATTCCAAGCTTAAATCCGGGATTCAAAAGAGATGTCAAAACTTTCCTGTTCTTTTCATTTCAGTCCCACTTCTCACTTCTTTTCCCCTTTTTCAGGATATCTCATTTTCAAAAAGGAGGAGGAGGAGGAGGAGAAGAAGAAGGAGGAGGAGGGAGGGATGGAGGGAGGAGAGGGGAAGGAGGAGTTTTCTTGACAAGCAGAGGTTGAAAGAACAGCTCCTATTTGAGTTCGTGGATTCCCTCTTGATGATGTAGGTGGCCTGATGGAAGATGTAAAGGAATGTAGAGTATCAAGGGACATACCTGTATCAATAATTACTCCAATGTTTCCCATTTCCTTCTCAGCCATTTTAAGATGTGAGCATTGCTAGCTGAGGTATTCTGGTCCGGGGTCACCAACCTTTTGGATCCCAGGGCCCACCAAATTCATACTATTAAATCCCGAGAACCACTAATACGATTTTTTAAAAAGCTAATATATTTAATATAAAAAGTATATTTAATATAAAAATTATACATACACACACTTATTTAATTTATTTATTTTATTTGTCAATCACTTACAAGATAATAGATATAAGTATAAACATGAGAAAGAACACAGGAAATAGGTACAAATAAATGGGGATAATAGGACAGGAACGGGAGGCACAATGGTGCACTTATGCATTATAACAAAAACATAAATATTTAGTGATAACAAAATAAAACTTTCTGGGCTGGAAGCCACCCCGCCCCTGTACCTTCCAAAGAGACAAAAGAGCTTTTCAGATGCCAGGTGGAGGATTGAGAGAGCTCAGATCTGCAACCAAGGAAAAGCTGGGGGGAAGTAGCTCTTCCAGCCTCACCTGGAAACAGGCGAGGAAAGATGTCCCTGGGGGCACTTCATTTGTTTTAGCACTTTGCTGCCAAACCCAGTCACAGCCAGTGATTATTAGGGGGCAGGGGAAGGGGGAGAGAGAGAGAAAGCATCTCTCACATTACCAGGGGAGGAAAGGAAGTGAAACAAAACTCACTCTTTCACTGAGACCTACAAAACACCAATCTACCAGGAGATCTTAAAAACCACCAAATGCTCCCACTTGCAGTTCCTGCGCCTCCTGGCTCAGGTCCCTGAGATGCATGCTCCCACACATGGCGGCAGCGGCAACAAAAGTCCCCTCCCCCAGCGCCCGCTGTCAGCTCTCCCCATTAGTTCTCTAGCTTTGAATTTCTCCTGGCGCTGTCTCTTTTCTCCCCCCCTCCCCGCATCCACATACAGGCAAGAAAGAAAAGGGAGACAGAGTTGTGCGCAGCTCTCCACTTTTCCAGCCCTCGCTGCCTCTCTCAACATCAAAGCCTCGGAAACGCAGGCAAAGCCACCACAGTGGTGGTACCCTGAGTTGCTTGTTTCTCCACTACTGCCTCCTCCTCCTCCTCCAGCACCTCATTCTTTGGGTAGGGTGATTCTTAACTAACCGAGCATGCTAAGGCAATTCAGGATGTTACCACTGCAGTGGCTTTGCCTGAATCTCTGAGGCTTTGATGTTGGGAGGCAGTGAGGGCTGGAAGAGCTGAGAGCTGCGCATGGCTCCACGTGGGTGTAGGTGGGGAGGAAAGAGAGAAGGGAGCAATGAAAAGCTAGAGAACTAATGGGGAGAGCTAACAGTGGGCACTGGGGGTGGGGACTGTTGTTGCCGCAGCTGCCATGTGTGGGAGCTGGTTGGTGCATGCATCTCAGGGACCTGACTCCGAGGTCCCTCAAAGAGCCAGGAGGTGAGACAACTGCACAGCCCAGATTAATTGCTTTTGGGGACCATTTCTTCTGCGGCCCACCAAAAATTTTCCACAGCCCACTGGTTGGCAACCGCTCTTCTGGTCAACAATCTTAAAATAGATAAGGTTGGAAATATTAGTTTAGAGTAATCCCAAGAAAGAAATGCAGGTAGGAATCTAAAGATAAGAGAAGCATCTAAAATTAATAATCCTTTCCATATTAATCTTAATAACCCTTGTGTCATCTTTAGCCATAGATGGATAGGATAAAAATCTAATTATAATAATAAAAATTTCCCACTATTCTTGTGTAAGCAGTGTCCCAATTTCAGAAGAAGTGATTTTAGAATAAAAGATAATAACTATTTCTGTTAATTCCAAAAGAAGCTACAATGGGTCTCTTCTAAGGCCATTCAGGATATCCTTGAAAAAAAAACTCATTAAAATCTTCCTCTTAATTTAAGTATAGAAAGTGATTTATAAAAATACCTTTGTTTTCAATGGGTAGATGACACCAGATTTTATAAAATTAACTTTTCCAAGTTTTCATAAAACTGACACTTGTGCTTAAACATTTCATGCAGACTGATTTGTGATTGTGAAAGAAGCACACTTTTAAAACACCTGTTAAGTCTCTAGCTCTTTTTCTATCCCCATATTTTATTCTTCCTAATTTATTCTGTTTACTTTCTGCTGAGATTTTTCATCCCTTGCCTTTTCAACTGCATTGCTTATTTAATTATTTCTCTTCCAGCCTCAAATTGGACCCAACTGCCCCATGCAATTAAATTGCAGAACCTCAAGCTGCCTGTTTGTATTTTAGCTGCTTGATTAATAGTGTTTGCATTTAAATGGTCATGGCTTGCCTTTGAAACCATTAGCACCCCATTACAATAAATGGAACAAACGGGGCAACTTTTGTTTCAAGTTGTTTAGAGGGAAAAGACACAAAACTCCTGGGCTTATGGATTTCCACTAGAGACAAGTTTCCCCCCTCCCTTTCATTTAACAGAGTTTTAAATGCAGGGAATTTAATATTCAAGATCTTAAAATAACAGGCATCCTTTCAACACTGGAGATTCAGCCTTTCCTTAAATCATCCATAATTTTAAGACTATTTCAGTTCACAGCAAATCCACCAGCTGCTAACCTCCTTACTTCATGCATTTTAATCTAGGCAGTAAACAAAATAAAATCCACACATACCAATCAATTTAAAGCCTCTTTTCTAATGCAAATACTTTGGATGTTAAATTCCTATCCAGCTGAAGTAAGTAGTACAACAGGCATGTAAGTTTTTTTAAAAAAAATTATACAGGGAGGATATTTCAGTGATTATCTGTACATATTAGCACTCACATATTTTGTTTAGTTATGATCATCTTGTCCCTGCATGAGAATCCTTTCTAACAGGCCAGGAATGATGCAATAAAATTTTAGTTAACATTAAGCAGTTCCAAACTTTGTTATCTATAACAGAAAATAAAATACATGTGCATTTCCAGAAATTATCCTTATGTTGAACTATCTTGCCAGTGGAGGTCAAATATATTCCTTCAGTCCAAATTCACAATATTAGAGCACTATGGTCTTTTTTTAACCTTCTTCCCCTTCCTTTTCATTTTTCCAAAAAAACCAGGCAACAAATCCAAGAAACACCTACCTTTCTCTTGTGGTCCATGCATTATTCTTATGTCCATGCATAATTCTAAGACACTAAATGCAAGATTATGAAATCAAACCAAAAGCAAAACTTCAGCTCTCAAAAAAAGATAGGGAGATTTATCCAAAGCAGAAGTGCTGAAGTAAGTAGGACAGGAAGATATGAAGTATTTTGTCACTGCCCCTTAATAGAACCATTCTAATTAGTAGCATCATTTGCAAGTATTTTATTTGATATTACATTCTTTTAAAGGCGAGGCTGCCAAAACTGAAATGTGGTCTGAACTTCAGGCCAAACTAAGATCATCTTCTGCTGAAAAGTGTAGAGACGCAACCATTCTTCTCAACATTCTTTTAAATCTATCTGTCTGCCTATGGGAATCTAATAGAGACATGGTTATTATATAAGCCCTAGGCTTCTCCCTCCTTCTCTTGGCCAGCACATAATCTGTATCTCAAACCCTAAATGGATATACACCATAGAGATCCACCAACAAGGCATTCTAATCATAACTGATGTTTACTCTACTTAATCACATTTGCATCAAAGTGGAGAATATTTTACAGTTCAGTTCTAGGAGGGACTTTGAGGACCACATTATAGTTTTGATATATCCAAAATTAATGTTGACAAAGCTTCTTCCAGAATAAACAAGGCCCTCAGATTCATGTCTATTCCCCTATATGTTGATTGAGAAGTAGACAAGGACATGAACTGAAAAATTGCTTTTCTACATGCTGTCTCAGAAATGAATCTGATAGACTCACAGTAAATAACATGTACCAAATTCTTCTACTACCAATATATTCTGTCTCTACATACATATACATATATAGACACACATGCACACAGTACAAAATCATGTATGAAAGAGGTTTTTTTCCCCATAGATTGTCTATCTATGTATCTCTTGCAGGATACATTCCTGTGCAGCCCAGTCCAATCTGCATTAAGAACAAATGGACTGATGTTTTTAGGATTTTGGCTTTTGCAAGCAAAATTAAATATACAACTAAATCAGACTACTCTAACCGCACTACCAAATTTGCAAAAGTTTCTGGATCAAAAGATTAAAAAAAAAATCTTTACCTCTCCCTTTTTTTTTACTTGAAACAATTGGCTTGTAAGCTATAAACAAAATATAATCAGTGAAATCATGTTTATAATTTATCCACTGTCTGATTGTATGAGAACATTGTCAAATATAGTTAGTTCACTTATAAATGTTTCTACTCTGTTCCTTGCCATTATCAAGAAAATAATAAACCCCTGAGGTCCAGGATGCAAAGGAAATAGTAGACCTAAACTATACCTATAAAGCAATTGGCAAACATTGCTAATTTACTATTTTTATATTATCAGGTAGCTCCATTAACAGGCTGTTAAAAAAAATGCTTCTAGCAACAGAAGGAAGATAAATCCTCTATTGATAAAATAGGCATCAAATGAGCATGCCCAGAAGAAACACTAAGGAGGATATAAAAATAAAACGCCAAAATGGCATCTGGGAGGAAGATCACAAGCACTCAGAGCAAATTTATTAACTTTAGCTATTTGGGACCTCAGATATTTCCAAGCTGGGTTTTTAAATGGAACTACTCTTTCAAAAGTAGTATTCATAGCTGAGAGGGGATTTGAATCTGGATGTCCCTATCCCAAATCAAACTCTTAAAAAACACTGTGAATAAAGGTAGCATTTTGTGTTTGGCATAAATTAAACTGAATATTTGATTGTTATTATTATTCTTTTATCTACGACAACCAAGTGGCAATTTCACGTTCCATCCCACTTTTTTGTGTGATCTTTCTTTCTTTCTTTCTTTCTTTCTTTCTTTCTTTCTTTCTTTCT
>NW_020769310.1:36025817-36075646 GCF_900518735.1 Pseudonaja textilis
GATAGATAGATAGATAGATAGATAGATAGATAGATAGATAGATAGATTCCATAATAGATCAAATACTGTAGCTACTAAATAAAAAATTAAAACACAGTATGCTAAAATCAATCATATATAGACAAGAAAAAAAGTTCTAAACATTTTATGAAGTCCAGCAAGATAAAGCAGTATCTTACCTTTCTTGCAATTATTCAAAAACTGAACCATCAAGAAAAAAAACCTGTATTCAGTGGTACCAATATTATATCTCTTATAGATAGACCTGACAATAAAGTTTAATGCCACATAAAAACAATAACCAAACCTATATGTAATACTAGTGAGATTTTAAACTTCAACTGTCAATCAACCAATGCACTAAATGTTGACAAAGGTTTCCTGGCAATAGGCAATACCACCATCTCCATGTTTATCATCTCTGCTGTCTTCAAAATAGCTTCTAAGGATTATAGGCTTTGGGAAAATATAGCCCACATTCAAAATCAACCATCTTGCTACCCAAAACATCAATGAAACATCCTATCTAGGTTAAGTTTCATTTTGCATCACTTAATGCATCTCAAAACAACCTGTTCAGAAATAGAAAATAGAAATAGAAACTTCACAGCCAACTCTTTTCTCCATATGACTGATATTCTGGAAGCACGGTAACACAACCAGTGGCAACAGCAGAATGTCAGATAAGAGTATAATGAAGATAGTATAAATAAGTTAAATAGGAAAACTGAAGACCACCAGAAAAGAGTAAGGAGGTAGGCTATCATTGGAAAGCAGTAGAAACATTTTCTAGTAACCTACTCACATTGACTTCAATTTCTTCCTCTTCAGAAAGAGGTGTTTTAGCCTCTTCCCTTCTTTATTCCCAGGCTTGTTCTGCTCTGCTCTGCTGATCTATATCCTGGAAGCCTTTTCAATGCCTCCAATCCTCTCTTCCCAAAATTGTCCTCAGCCTTGTTCCAACCATTCCACTAGCTCGTAGTATCATTAAGAGATCAATGACCATAAACTCTTTAGTTAAAAACAACAAATTTCTAATGTCAGAGTTGTATTTAGCTTTATATACTACATGACAGATTCTTCCTAATCTCAGTAAAATCTCTTATGACTGACTTTAGAACAAATATTGTATGAGAATCAGCTGACAGTGCTGACAGAAAATATAGAGGAATAAAAAATATATAAATCTGTCAACATGAAACAAACATAAATTGCCAAATTGATCTTTAATTGTTTCATGTAGATGTTTAAGAAGAATAGGAGATAAAGTAGGATTGGGGTCTGCTACAAAAATACTGTCTGTGGATAAAATATCAATGAAATGATTTAAATATTCTTGATTTGGGGTCAAGTTATCATGGTTGATTATTTTGAAATATGTCCAAAATTTCTCTAGAATGTAGTATCATGTTTCTTAATACATACTCTGAAATTCCCATGGTTACCTATTTTTAAGCATTTGTGCTGGCTTTCAGTTTATCTCCAAGCCTGGTTCAGAACAGCAATTTTCAATGCTATGATTCTGAAGTGCTTGAGATGTAATATATCTCAACATGTGTACTTTTAATAAGGTTCTGCTCCAAATTATTTTAGGAGATTGCCCTGTATGAAGCATGACGTGTTTTCGTTAGTATCCCTGTAATTACAGTATTCTTTTCAGTCAGAAATAAAGAAAACGATTCTTTCTTTAGAAAAAGTAAAATTTATTTTGTTTCTGTTGAGTTCTACAAATTAACCTTTTTTATTCATTGCTATTCTGTAGATAGAATATTTTCTTTTATGAAGTTAATTAATAGTCTTAAGTTTCTTTGAAAAAAGTAGACACATTTTGAATAAATAATAATTTAAAAGACTTATGTTTTTCATAAAAAAGAACCACAAGAAAGGATTCCAAAGCATTTTATTCAAAAAAGATCATTTTTAAAAAATTATAAAAATGGCAGCAAAAATTGTACCAGAAGATAGAAGTTATTGAACCATCAGCAAAAGAGATGGAAAGAAGCAAATTAGAATGAGTAAATTAATCTCCTAAGGTGAGTTAGTGGGAAGCACACATTATTAACTAGAGTGATTCATGCTTTTAGTCAGATACAGATAACAATGTCACTTCTCTATCTTTTTAGAACAGCATGGACCATTTAGTTCACCACAGGTAGCTCACACCCACAGTGATAGATGTTTAAACTTTGTATGAACAGATCTTATCAGGCTTTAAGATGCACAAACAAGACCATAAAGGATTTGAAATCTCAGAATTGGTATCCTGTCAGAGTAGGAAATATTCATCATCATGAATCATTCAGCAACATTGAGAGATTCATGTGGCTCCCACTTTTATGTCACTAAGGAAACTATTGAATACTTTGTTGTTCTCCAAGGCCTTGGGAACAGAGTGGTTGTGGAGAACCCTTTGTCCTTTTTGTTTTGTTTGACTTTATTTTAAATACTTTTCTCTTTGTATTCTCTTGGAGTTTTATGTATTTTTATATAACTCCTAATTAGGAAACTCGGTGGCCTATAATTTAAAAAAGATAAATAAATAAATAATCAAATGTTAAAATGAGTTGAACATGCTTTGTGACCTTACATTGAGGCCACACTGAAAAAAAACCCTCACAACTACCACATTGCATTAGGATGCTCATGTTTCCGCTGAATAATAGTAAAATTCCTTTCCTGTCAGTTAGATGTTCCAAAATGCCACTGCACTTTTTCACATGCTTAACTGAATACTAAAATGAGAGGGATGGATGGATGGATGATAGATAGATAGATAGATAGATAGACAGACAGACAGACAGACAGACAGACAGAGACAGAAAGGTATTGTCTATACTAGAGAATCACTAGCAAGTACTCCCATTAAGATTCCACTTGTCTCAATTGGAATAAGTCACCAAATAATATAGTTTTTGGACAATATCCTGAGAACTAAATGATGGCAGAAATATTATAGCATTGAAGATGACTGATACATGCATTTAGTCATATTCACGGTTGGTTTTCACTACATTCATTCCAGCTACCTACCAGCCAACTCTAAATGAAGATATCTTTTTTAAAATAAATCTACGTTGACATTACATGAAAGTTATCAACTTGAATTCATTCTTCTTTCCAAGTGGTGGTGATGGGCTATTTGTCAAAGGTAAATAGAATTATTTTTTTACAAAATAGTCATGAATAGGAGACAAATATACAGTAGCACAAAGAAAATTCGATGTATCATGTCCTGTCAGTCAAACTATTGAAATATTTTATTAATTTTTTCTAGTTGTGGAAAGAATATGAGTTCCTTTGATAAAGCCCACTGGTAGCATTCCACATATAGCAGAAATTCCATTAACGATCAGGTTTTCAATCCCAAAAATCTTCCTAAACTTACTTCCTAAACTTATTAGAGGATCTTACTATCAACTCTACATCACCTTAAGAAAATTAACTTTATTTGGTTTGAGTATGCAACAGTGTCTAACTGTTTTAGCTTTGTGTCTGAAAAATAAGCTGTATATTTAACTCGGTTTGGAAACTGCTTAAAGACTGTAATTCTGTGCACAGTTTTGTTTTGTTTTTTTGCCTTAGTTAGAATTCAGGTTCTTTACAACATAAAATTTTAAAGCACCAGATTTGTGCATTTGTCCATAAGGATAGACTGCTTCAGATTAGTTAAAAACCCTCATGAATGTTTTATTATATTATACTATATATTAGATTTTTGTTTAACCATCAATCTAATACTAATTTTTAATGTTTTAAGTGAGTGTTTTTAAGCCTTGACAATTTTAAAATGTGTAAACTTCAACTCCCAGAATTCCCTAGCCAGCATGTTGTCAAGTTGTCAAGATTGAGAAGTACTGGTCTACAGCAAGTGTCAGAATCTAAAAGACCATGACTGATTCTGAAAAAGCTAAATGGTATTGGAACTGATTAGAATTGGTTGAGAGACCACTAGGGAATCACCTAGATGTAAATTAACCTAGAATTTGGGAAAAAAATGAATTTCAATACTGCTGCCACGAAAACAACATGAGTTGACCATATAGTCAACAGGAGTATTTCTCAAACTGAATGAATTAGTAGAGTTTCAGGAGCCAAACTATTTTTGTATAGTTTCTCATGAGATATTGGGGTTCCTCAGAAATTCCAAGGTGTACAATGTGGAAAAAAAGATAGATGTTTTATATTATGATTGTAAAGGCCAAGGCCTAATCTAACTTTCTTGATTGGGGGACGCTATGGAGGTCTGGGAGTCATAGCATCATAGCATGATGATTGTTGGCACAACTTGTTGGTACTGCAGTCAAGGTAAAATGAACTCAGTAACTTAGCTTAAACTTTTGTACCAAATGGTTAGAGTTATATTAATAAGAACTATTAACAATATTTTTACAATTTGATTCACATCCCAACTTTTAAAACCAGTGTTTCTCATCCATGGCAAATTTAAGATATCTAGTTGAGTTCCACACATGTTAAAGTTGGCAAAACATTGATTTTTGGAGAGATTAATGAAATAAAGTATTGTTATTCCAGAGATGCAGATGAAATCACTGAGGCAAGAACATTTAGCTTGACTATGGCATAATTACTTATTAGAAGTGATTTGATGTTGGACTTCTTGGCTCACACTCACATTCCTTAAATCTCATCAAAAGGAATTCCTTGAGAAAGTTTGCCACTTCCTTTATCTACTAAATTAAAGGAATATCATGAAGAGTTTTCAATAAATATTAGTGTTATTCTGAAATTGTTGACTCCTCTGAATCACCTATTTTTTTAATAGCACAGGAAAATAAGATTGATTGATTTTGGTATCCTCCTGCCCAGGAACAGATATTTATTCCCTTACTATAAGATACCAATATTTATTTGCTTACAATGGTAACTCTGGCTCTATAGGGCTCAAAGGCCTCTAGAATATCAGAGTTTGGGACCTTTCCCCTTCTAAGCTTCCACATGTTTAATAAATCCAATAAAATCTAGTTATGCTTAAGAGACCAAATCACTTGTTGCTGTCCAATGGTATTGTAGCCACAAGGAACATCCTGGCACAATCAAAATGAGCATTTTTGGATGCTTCTGCAGGAACAGGCCTGGCACTTGTGTTTATAGGCCTGTACTAGACAGAACTGTAAATTTCTCCTGAGGGTTCAATAAGCTAAACTACCATGTTATAGTAGAATGATGAAAATGAGGGAAAAACAAGGTTGCAATTCATGTAATCTAGTCACAAATTTGAGGAAACACATTGCCTTGGCTGAAAGTCATTAGCATGAAGTTAAGCCTGAGCCAGAAGATGAACTGCATTAACCTGCTTAAACAACACCCCTTAAGGCAGATAAATTGAAATTACTCAACAGCCCCATCTACAGAAGCACAAAAGCTGTCTGCTCTGCTTGAGTGCCTCTACCAGCCTATGGCTGGCAGCCTTCCTCCCACTTCAGATTTATAAAGGACACCTGTGAGAAATGCTCCCATTTGTAGCTGCCCACTCCAAGCAAGTTTTTTCTTGAAGAACCTATTAATCACACACAGTTGTTTATACCCGAGGAAAAGAAATATGAAAAAAAAACACCTTCATAAAAGATAAGTACAGTTGAAACACACACTCCTACCTGAGCTTAAACTGAAAGAAAACTTCTCTGTTTTGCTTCTTGACAAAACATTACTAGGACTTTGCACAAAGAGCCATTAAGTCTCTAAAAGGACATAAATGGGAAGCATATTGAGAACCTTTCTTTCACATGGTAGGTGGGAATAAACCAAAGAAAGATTCCATACTGCTTCTTAGTTTCTCCTTAAGCCTGCAAAGATGTGAGTACTAAAAGGAAAGCGCACATTTTGCAAAGAAAAAAAGCACAACATGGAAATTCTGGAAACATTTGGCCAGACTTGAATGTCTACCTTATCTTACAAGGAATTATTGCCTTTTTCAAACATCATGATGTTGTAAAGTCCAAATTAACAGAATAGTGAATTCAATTTCCTTGTAATTGTTTGTTTGTACTAACATGAACAAAGTTCATTTGACGCACGGCTTAGAAAACAGCTTGGGTGGTCATGAATGCAAATCTACAAAACTTGAATGATGAAATAGTCTTTATTGTACCTTATCAGGATTTATTTTTTAAGATTTCATGATCTTGGATACATTTGTAAAAGCACAATTAATTATACTTCTGAGGCTGATTTAAGGAATTTTTTAGACTCTCTGGGTTTTGAAAAGGCCAGGTTGAATATTAAGTTATCAAGCTCCTATGTATTATAGTTTTGAACAATACATGGGAATTACTTTCCACACCATATCCAAAGCTTTTTGGAACTTAATCTATGCCCTGAGAATCTTATTTCATAATATAGAGATGTTAATATAAAAAAAGGTATTTCAAAACTACTTGAAGCGTCAAAAAAAATTTCAACTCTGTTTAAGGGTAGTAATAGGAACCTCGCCTCTTTTCCTTAAAATATAGGATAATTGGCCCAGAACATTTGGTGGTTTAGATTTGTTTACCATTAGCTAGATCTATACTATCTCATTAGAATGCAGATTTTTATAACAATTGAAATTAAAAAGTAAAAGTAAAAGCACTCTCCTGAATCTTTGCCTTCTTGACAGAGTGGTGAACTGGGCAGCAGGAATGAGAAGCGAGGGGGGGAGGGGGGAGGGGGCAGAGGTAGAGGGAGGGAGAGGGAGAGAGAGAGAAACAACTATATATCTGTATTTTTATATGCCTCAGGGGCTAAAAAACCTATTCTAAACATCTTTATAAATTCCCTTCTACTCTTCCTTTCATGAGTGGCTCAAAGCTTGCAGTGCTACTGTGCCCTCTCAGAATTGCTGATCATCACTCATTCTTTCAGTGGCTCACTTGCTCCTTTTCTGAGGGAGGTACCACTGCCTAATGAAACAATTAAGGTCTGACAGTTTAAATATGCTGTTCCATTCTTTTCCAGCATAAGTGCCAGCCATCAAGACAAACTATCTCCTACTGTTTCACTATCACTGCTAACCCTAGATAGAGTGCCCTAAAAATAAAATAAAAGCCATTCTCCGTGTGAAACTTCATCAAGCCAGGTCATGTCAGATCCCCAGGGCAAACTGCTGAACTTATTTTGTAATTCTATTTTTAAGTAACTGTTCCATGGATCCTTTACTGCATAAAACACAACCCTCCCAAAGCTCACTCAGTAGGTGAGGCTTACATAACAAGAAAAGATTTTTCTTCTCCTTATCAGGTCATGTCTTCCTCACTGGTTATGATGAAAAAAGGGATTGCGATCAAAGGGCAGGAAAGTTGGTAATGGAAGTTTCAATATTTCAAAAACTAACCAGACATTCAAAACCTGGTGTTGTGTAATGTTTTTATTATTCCAATTGATATAGCACTAACTAAAAGGCGATTCCATCATATAGATAGAAATGTTCCTTGTGGTATTTTAGCTTTGATCTCAGAAAGGGCTTTTGGTATCTCCAACAACTTTAAATAAGTTGCTGTTTGTGGTTGTTTTCAGAGCAGGATATGGGTCAGCTGCTTTGAGGTATTGTAGAAGGATGCTATTTTTCATTGCTCCCACATCTTCCAAGGATTTCTTAGAGAACAAATCCACAATTTTGCACAACTTCTACAGATAGCATTTCTTGCCTTTACAGTTCTGTAAGTAAGGAAGTAATACATGTGTATGTGTTAACAAGACTGATGTGAGCTCTTTCATCTTGAACTACTTCAGACATGTTAATGGCTAGGATACAAGCTGGATGTAAAATTGCTGTGATTTAAAGTCATTTTTGATTAGGGCTTAATGTCTCACTTCGGTTCACATCAACTAGGCTAGTACAAATGCAATTGATAGATACTTCTTTCAATCTATGTTACATTTCACTCACTTCATTTCTGCAACTCCTGTGTATAATTTGTCACAAGGGTGGAACAGTTTTATGAGCATTAATGAAATAAATAATGGTATAACAAATTTCCATTCAATATTTCAGCTTCACAATTTTCTTTCTTTCCTGAAATCAAATCATTTCTCTGCCTACATCGTCAATATTCTTTCTGATTCTATTATGAAGTATAATGGTTCAGATAGAGTAATATTTCTCATGCTTGAATACTTTAAGATGTATGGACTTCAACCTCAGCTGGGAAATTCTGGAAGTTGAAGTCCACACATCTTAAAATTGCTAAGTTTGAGAAATACTAAGATAGAAGAAAATAATTTTCCTAGAATAAATATCCTTACTTGGGATAAGAACTCTGATGAAAATAAATAAACAACTTAACTTCATATATATTTTATAGAAACAACATGCACAATCATATTTTACAATGATCTCGGTTTTCCATCTCTCTGCTTCAGTTAATGCAGACTTATTTAATTCCTGAAGAACTCATATCAAGGTGACAGAAAAGTCATTTAAGGACTTCCATTCTACTTCTTAGCATTACATGTATGTCACTGAAGAATGTCAAAACCAAACATAGACCCATGCCCATTCACATATATCCATCTTCACATTTACCTTCCATTTATACACAGATGGGACATATGCAAACACAACTAAGGATGCTCTTTGTGTTTTTTGTTAGTTTTAATGGGAGGGTTCTTTCAGACTAATTCTATCACAAGGAACAATATGTCACAGTGAATGATGTCAGAGGTCATTCTTTTCTTCTAAAAGGGCCTCTGTATCCCCTGACACACTTAAAGACTTTTTCTGTTGAGATCTTGGCAAGAGGTCTGTAGGTAGCCTAAAAACAATTCTTTAATTTAATTGCTTGATTTATAACAATTTCACCTTTATGTTGACTGTTAAAATCCACTATTCAATTAAATCTCATGCTAGAATTATGTATGAAAATCCATAGTTTGCCTTAAGCAAAATACTACAGCACAAACAGTTTATCTACATACTTTTTTACTTCCATTCATGTGGCACATTCTCCTCCTTTTCCCACAAAGTGACAACCTTCTGAAGTAGGTTAGTAGGTTATAGAAAAAAATGACAAACCTCAAAGCACCTGGTGAGAGTGGCTGGAAATGGATCTGAATGTGGGACTCTGTAAATTTAATCCCAAACATAACCCACTAAGGCAACAAAAGTAACATGTTGGGTTTCAGCCCTTGTGTCAGGCAGTCTATCATAAACACCTGATTTAATAGTAGTGCAACTGATTGATACCTAGTCAACATCACACAAGATCTAAAAGGATGTGCAAATGCTTCATATCAGTTGTTAGCAGAACTTAGCAAACATTTCCCTTTGTATATAATAAAGTGGAAGCAATTTAATCCAGATTTAGAGAAGATTATGCCAAGTAATTATTAAAGATATGAAATAGTCAGCATTGACCATCGTGGATATGTTAAATAATTCCAGATATCTGGCAAAGAAGAATGCTACAGAGTGCAGAAAGAAGAAGACAGTAGACGTATAATAGATCTGACAGAAGGATGGCTGAGAGAGAATGTTCTCAATCTCATATCTTGGTTTTTCTATCATTAGTAATATGAACAAGAAAGTGACTGGACAATCTCAGTTGGCATGCTGTAATAGAAAACACAGATAAGAAGAAGCTTAAAAGGTAAAACTTTGGTTATTATTCCTCCTCCACTTAACCCCAAAGAGAATTATTGTTTAAAGATAAAAATATAGTTCCTAATTATAGCTTGAAAATTACAAAACTTGCATTGTGAAATCATGAGTCAAGTTCTGTCTTTTTGTTCTTGCATGATGCCATTGTACTCAAGTATAGAAACAAAAAAAAAAAAAAGCTTTGCAATATTTATTTAATTTAGATAGCCAGCTTTCTTACCAAAGTGATATTGCAATACATGTCATTTGCTACCTTGTGAAATGTATTGCAATATGAATGAAAAAATCTACAGATGGATAATTTGTTGGAGCAATTTCCCTAACTGTGTACCTTTATACCTTGTCATTTAGAACTGGGTGTAAGACAAAATAAGGGCAAGAAACAGAGAGTGAAAAAAGAGTTGCTTTAGTTATTAACAACTAGTTGAATGCCATTCCAAATTGCAAATGGTGGTGTACTCTACAGCAGAGGTCCCTAACCTTTATGGATTAGTGGCCTGACACAAAGGGAGAGAAGGGTTGATTTTGTATGAGTGGCAAGTGCTCTTGCTGCTTGCGTAATTGGCACTGCATGCACTTGCATACTCATGTGCCTCTTGTGTGGGTCAGTTTTGAACAGGCCAGAGCCCCCTGGAGGTTGGGGGCCCTAATTTACAGCACACCATTGGTATTCTATTCGAATTATTGTGTGCCATCTCATATAACATGGAATATCATTATTCACTCCACCATAATACCAGGAAGGAGAAAAGTATTCCTGGCTATCTGAACCAAAAGAGATTAATGTAAGAGTAACATTAATATGGGCAGCAAGCAAATTTGAAAATAAATGTTAAAAATTTCCCCGTCCTCCAACTTTATTTTTAAGATAAGCACTAGCATTACTATCTTTTCAGAAAAAAAAACATTTCTGAAAGGTGTGTGTCTTTTATCCTTCTATAAACTGGTTTATACATCATGAGGATGGGAAGTCACTGTCTTGGAGGGTGGGCTTGTTTATGTATTTATTTGCTTTCTTGTGCTTTTTCCTTTTTTCATATTTAATTTGTATTATCTTTTAGTGTTCTAACCAAATTTTTAAAGAAAATTGTGATTGTGTGTGCACGCGTATGTGTGTGCATGTGCATATGTAATATCTTTTTATATATAAAAGAGCAGACCTCTTCATCACCAAGCATCCAGGAAAACATACTGTGAACTTCTTAACTTCTTAATTCTGATCATTTTTAGAAAAAAAAATGAAAAAGAAAAATGTTTACCTGTTAGCTTACATATGCCTAAGAGATCTGAAGGAAAATTGTACAGACTCCAACATCAAACTTAATTTGATTATAGAAAATAGACTATCAAAATAACTATAGCGGCTTCAGTTTTTTCTCAGAAAAAGATGAAAATAGCAAGAGGAGTAGATCATCAATATGGCTGGGGGAATTCTGGGAGCTGAAGTCCACACATCTTAAAAGTTGCTGATATTCAAAAACATTGATTTAGGAGAATAGGCCTTGCAAAGTGTCACCAAAAGTAGCTTCAAGGGTTTCACTGGAATACAAAAGATTTATTATTTGCAGAAGTATCCATAAATCATTAAACTTGAGCAGTTAATTCATTGATGAAATATATTACAAAGTGTATTAAAATCATCATCATAATAAAATATAGCAAGGATGGGAAAAAAGAGTAAGCTAATTTAGAGGTTGTTTAAAAAGTAAAGTTTTAGAAAGATTGTAGACACAATCATTCCCTGAGCCTTTGATTTTTCTGAAAAGCTCTTTAGCAAATTAGCTTCTTTTAGAAATGAATATTTGTTGCTTGTGTAACACTTTAAAAATAATCTGAGAAATGTATGTCTATCACTCTTGTACAAGTAATGTAAACTACCACTAGAGTGGGAAGGCAAGGAATGTTGTGGTCCAATCCCCTAAGGAGATATATCTGGTGGCACCCAGAAGGGCCTTCTCTGTGGTGGCTCCCTCTCCTGGAACATCATTCCCACAGAAATTAGACTGGTCCTGACTCTTTAGGAAAGTGCTGAAGACCTGGTTCTGCCAGCGGGCCTAGGGAACCCAGAGCATGATGAAGCCCATTAAATGACTTGTGTGGTGTGTTGTCACCAGTAGGGTGGGCAGGCTACTATTTTAATATTTTCTTCTATTAGTTTTATTTTTATATATATGATGTTTTTATATTCATGTAACCCATCTTGAGTCCCCATGTGCAAATAGGCAGCAATATAAACTTTCTAAAACAAATAAATGAATAAATAATGAAAAGCATTTTCACATAGTATTTCCAGTGTTCTGATATTAAGTAACTACCCTATGTCCTTTATTCAATAAAAAAATCAGAGTATACTCTCTGCCCATTCTTTTCTTCCATCTCAGTGACCTTGTATAAACAAATTGTAACAAATAAGTGAGAGAAAGAGACAGTAAAGCAGCACTTCCTCAAGTATTCTGAAAGGGAGGGTTGGTCATCCAAGTTAGTATCTGGTTTCTTATATCATCAATTGAGACTCTGGAAATCAGAGAAAATCACCAAAGATGATAAAGTGTCTGGAGGCTAAATCATAGGACTAATGGGAAGTGACTAGGACATAAGTGACCATGAATAAGGACTCTCAGTCTAGGATTAGGTGCAAACTGGCACATAAAATGAATGCATGCAATGCCCAGAAAGACCTGTGTCCACAAGGACTCTCAAATTGTATACCAATTCTGGCTCATGGAGTACTATCCTGTCAAGAGTTAAATCTGGCTATTCTCAAAATCTAGGGGATCGCAAATCCTAAAGCCACTCTGTCTTGCTAGGATTAAATGAAAACTGGTTCCTCTTCATCCAGACATTTACAGCCCAAATAAGCACTTGATACCAGGAAAGCACCTAAATAGCATCGCTTGTCCTGCCTGGGATTAGAAATGTGCAATTGAATATTATCAGTATTACAACCACTGGATGACATTGCTCAATGGTTTCATGTAGATGTTTGGTGAGAAAAAAACAAGCCCTGAGGCATCTCATATAAGATATGCCTCTCTTTACTCCTTTCCCAACACCAATTGAAGATAGAAAACATTTAAAGGAAGAAAACCACTGAAAAATTGTACTTCCAATTCCCGATCTTCTAAATCAGTCTAGAAGGACATCATGATCAATGATACTTAAACTACTGAGAAATACGGAAGGGCTAGGGCCATCTCCAATCCTTTCCTAAGCCTTCCAGACATCATGCATAAGTGTGACTAATGCCATCTCAGTACTATAATCTGGTCTGAATTCAGCTGCAGAGGATCCAGAAAATCTACTTCATCCGAGTCCTTTGGATCTGGGCACTAAGCAAAGTTATCCAATCCACATTATGCTGTCTTTGCAAAGTTCTGACTGTGCTGGGCAAATCATGTAAGCAAGTTGCTTTATTTGGGAATGAAGCAGCCCCACAGTAATACCATGGTATTAAAATGGGTGGCCAATAAATTTTACAAACAAATAAAATCTCTCTAAATGGGTTCTTCAGAGAAGGGAAACAGATATATGGCTGCTTTGAGGCCCTACCAAAGACATCTGGGCATTCAGTTCTCTGCTGGTAATCTGTTCAGAAGACCTTGAAAAGGAAAACTTTGAAGCACTCATCTCTAATGATCTAAGTGCTGGAGCCCACTGTAACTACATAGACAAAAAGGCATTAAGAGTTGTTAACCTAATCCTATGTAACTTTTTCTCTGGTAATATCACACTACTAAATGTCCTATCTGTCAATGAATACTTGAGCTTCAACCATAACAATACAAAAGCACACAATAGATACAAACTCAAGGTAAGCCGCACCAAATTTGATTGCAGGAAATCGACTTTAGCAACAGAGTGGTCAATGTCTGGAATACTCTACCTGACTCTGTGGTTTCTTTCTCAAACCCCCAAAACTTTAACTTTAGACTGTCTACTATTGACCTCAGCCCTTTCTTAAGAGGTCTGTAGGGGGTGTGCGTAAGCGCACCAACATGCCGACCATCCCTGTCCTATTGTTTCTTTTTATTTTTCTTATATGTATCCATTTCATGTATTCATAACTATGTTTATACTTATACCCATTATCTTGTAAGAGATTGACAAATCAAATAAATAAAATAAATAAATAAATAGGTGGCTGCAGCTTCACTGTTTTAAAGAATAGATTCAAAAAGACATTTCTTTCTCCAAATGATGTGCTCAGGAACACTATCGGGCAGTGATTGTTACTAACATAATGGCATCCACTCATCTGCTGCACTAGTGCAAGGCTTCCTATCAATGCATGATGTTAAAACAGCTTTTGGAGTCTTATCCATTTAGAAATGATTGGCCTAAAATTTGCCCTAGCTAGATCAGGAAGAATTTTCAAAGTCTTACCTAAAGTAAACTTTTTTTTTCTACTTAAATTTCAACTTGAATTATTATATTATTTTTGTTTTCTGTGAAAGTTATAATCTCTGGCTTTTAGGATTTCTTTTAAAAGTAATAATTCAATTTCAAAGTCAAGGAAAACTTTTAAAAATTTCCAGCCTTTTGAGTATGAAAGTATGAAATGGGACTAAACATTCACTTTACAGTAAGGAGTTCAAGCAGAGTTCTGAAGCAACTTAACATCTGATCTGAATGATATTCCCAAAGATGCCTTTTCCAAAAATACAACTGGACTTTCTTGTTTTTTTTCTTTAAAAAATTTCACTTTTCATCCAAAAGCTTCTTCAGTCTTCATTTATTTATTCTTCATTCATATCTGAATGATAGTTGCACTTCAGCCAATTCGTGTATTTTTGAACATATATATTTTCCAAACCACTGAAGAGATTTTCAAAGATGTTACTTGACAGAATATCTTTGAAAGTGGTTTGTCTTGTGATGAGTGTTTCTGGAGTGCCATGAGGCACAAGTGGTTTTAGCCTCCCAACTGTGCTCCACAATAGATGAGGTTGGTGGAAGATTCATGTAATATGACTGTACAGAATTAAGGTAAAGCCATAATTATGGGATGGACTGCAGCAGAAAACAAGGTCAGCCATCAATCTGATGGAAATTGCAGAATATAAACATTTATAGCCAGAGGATGATACACTTCTCTTTATTTTTACTTTATTTTTAGATATGCAACCTCAACCCTTTGGCAGCTGTCCCTGAAAACTACTGGGCACAGCAATACTTTCCCGCCTTCGCTCTCAGAAGATGATGAGAAGTGTCTGAAGCAATCTGAGCAAAAATCTTAGTTTATTTTAAATGTGCCTAATCCTGTTTTTCAATTTTAAACACACTCATAGTAGCTATGAATATAGTTAAGACAGAATGAATCAGACCACCCAACTTTGAAAGCCATAAACAGTTCTAAAATTGAAATCAATCAGAAAAGCATGGATTGATTTGAAAGAAAATTAAATGAAGTCAGCACAAAGTCAACACAATAAAAGTCAAATGGTGGAAACATGCGCTTGGTGAGGTTTGGATGAAAGATGGGGTGACTCTTAGAAATAAGATATTACTTGAACTGCACTGTCATGGTGTAAGAATTGGATGGCACACCTACCTATGGTTTGACAAAATTAAAATGAATACTGACTTTAAGAAACATGTGTTAGGCATGCTATCCCTAAGGATTTGGAATAAATATAAAATAAGGCTCTCCCTTAAGATACATCTTTGACTGTCACCTCAGAAAGTTTTCTTCAGAAAAGAAATGATGGTGATAATTCCAAACTGTTGGAATTATGATCAAATAATATATTTTAATCAAGGTGAAAACAATTTTAAGTCAAAAGAAGATTGGAATCAGAAGGATTCCATGTATGTCACTGGTTGACATATTTACAAATGAAGGAAAAAATTAATGTGTTAGGCAAAAACTGTAACTTTAAATCAGTAAAAAAAATTGAATGGAAATTGTATTGTGTGTTAATGATTAACATGTTATTTTCAAGAGTTATAAAGTGCTGAAACTAAATCTGGAAAATGAATGTGTGAAATTTCTATAGTATGATTCAATAGGCAAAGAAGTTTGGGTATAATATAATGATTAACCAATGGTATACATTAATTTTGATGCTGTGAATTATCATAGAAAAAATTAAAACAGATATATGCTATGCATGAGTGGACTATTTCTTAGAGGTAGTTCATAGTTTAAAACTCTTTTTTTTATAAAGGGGAGGAGGAAGGATATAATTGTTACTGCACTACTGCACACCTCTGCTGTTGGATAATGATTTCATTATATTTTTTTTATTGTTTTCCCCAAGTAAAATAGGATTCCTGATGAGAGAAGATTGAAACAAGGTTAATTTCTGGGAATAATTAAACTGAATAAAGATGGCATAATCAAGCACTCAAAAACAAGAAACAAAGTAGTTAGGCCACACACACAAAAGGTTGATTGGATTCATTGGAGTGTGGGACAATAACTTATGTGGTATTAACTAACACTAAGTGACTTTGAGCCAGTCATACTGTTTCAGCCTAATCCATCTCACAGAGATAACATGTGCTAAATCATTACCATTAAACAACAATTTCACATTCTGGAATCCAAATGAAAATATAATTTCATTTAGTTGAACTTTGTCTTGGTGATGTTTGATTTGCAGAAGGACCATTCCTGCCAGTAATCTTTTGTGGAAAAAAAGGGAGGGAGGGAGGGAGGGAGAAAGCAAATGCTTACTGTTAAGTCTCATCAATGCAGAGAATGCTTTTAAAAATAAACATACAAACACATAATTTGCTCTCTGGAAAATTACTTTAATGGCAAATAATGAAGAGAAAATTGTTTAAGTGGTAAAAGTAATAGCTGTCACCAGTGATTCATCATCCTAAATTGTGTTTAACAGAAAACTAAGATGCAGTAAAATGCAATCATGTTTCACACTTGTTTGTTTATTACCCAAGACTTATTAATTGCTTCTTCTACCTGCCACAGCCATGAAAACACTACTTTATTTGAGGCAGTAGTAGAATGACAACAGCAAGTCCAACTGGAGCTCGGTGGACAATAAATAAATAATAAATTGCCAGAAAAGAAATAACCCAAGTGTGGGATGTTAACCATGAAAATGTTTTTCTTATCTCGTTGTGGTTATAAACCAAACAATTAGCATGTGAGTTTCCACTCTACTCTCTGATTCATCCATCATAGAAATAAACATATTTGCAGACAAGGTTTTACGGGATCAAAATGCCTGAAGATTCTGGATTATTATATTAATTTATTGTATGATTCTCTTTTATTAGTTTTATTGTTTTTTATAGGAGGTTTTTATATTCTTGTAAGCTGTCTTGAGTTGCCATATGCAAAAGGCAGCAATATGCATTTCATAAATCAATAATATGTTTTGCAAAGAATGGTTAGGACAGCTACTTATGCATTCCTGGTATATGCAGATAGGATCCCTGATCAGTGGAAAGAGGAATACAGTTGAGTTCAATATAGTAACAAGTGTGTCAAGTCAGAAAGAGCTGAAGATGTGGGTTATACTAACAAAGGTCATTATTAATTAATGTTTCTTTACTAAGAAATTGTACAATTCTCAAGTGTACAACATTTAGCATAACATTTTCTCATGCTATCCCAAAGGTGATTTTTCAAGAGGCAACTGGACTTTCTGGTTTTTCTTTGAAGACATTTCACTTCTCATCCAAGAAACTTCTTCAGCTCTGACTGTATCTGTGTCTCCAGGGACACCTGAGTAGTGTAAATGGGTGTGGAGCCTTGTTGGAACTGTGACCCTGACAGATAAACCTCAGATAGCCTTAATGACTCTCTAAAAGAATGCAAATGACCAGCTGTCTGTAAAGAGTATAATTCCTTCAATTCCCTACCATTTAGTCAGACCCGAGGAAGCTTCTTCGATGAGAAGTGAAATGTCTTCAAAGAAAAACCAAGAAAGTCTAGTTGCCTTTTGAAAAAGCACCTTTAGGCTAGCATGGCCTGGATAACTGAGAATCTCCATATACATTCTCATGCTAGCATGGCTAACTGTAGGAGTCTTTTGGTTGCTAAGAACATTGAAGTTTTTTCATGTGTGATATTCTTGGCTTTTAAACACCTAAAGATGTAGTTTAAGTAAGGGTGTTCTGAAATGGACCTTGCACATCCCTTCAATATTATTCATCTGTCCATATCTGAAATAAGTAGGATTGGCTTGGTTGCTCTGCTTTTTTTTTTCCAAAGCAAACCAGACTGTTTCAAAGCTACACAGTCAATGGAACTTAAAATTTTATGCTGTTGTAAAGAGTTTCCCGTCAACTGCTCTTGAAGAGAATGCAAAACAGCTCCTTCAGCCTCTGCTTAATATGTAACAGCTACCCTGAGCATTTCACAAATAAGTTCTTGTGTTCCAAACTGGAAGGTGACTTTATCATTGACATATACCCCACACCCCAAGTTTTTGCAAATGAAGTGCACAGGAGGGGATGGTGACATACACAGTAGATAAAGCCCTCATTTGCTATGAAGCTTTCATTTTAAAAAGTCTGTATGTTCTGTCCTACTTTTTGATTTCAGTTCAAGCAGGAAAGGGTGGGAAGAATTGGGCTGCCCCTGCTGTTCCCAGTGGGGTTTCCACACTTTGCAACATCACCGTTTTGTCCCCATCTCATTATCTCTACTTGGGGGGGGCACCTTTATTATTCATGGATGCAAAATCCCCATCTCACACCATCATAAATATTCATAACATTTGCAGCTGTATGCATTCCATTTAACCTTTTGGCAAAGGTTCTTTAGAGAAAAGTTTGGCTAATGAGTAAAGCACATAAGAACTGTAGGCAGGTTTGCCCATTTATACCTGGAGACAAAGTTGCTTTAATATGTATATGTAAAAATGAAGGGGGAAAAAAAATCAAAATAGCAACAGCAGACTTCTTTGGCATGACAGCCATAAGGCTCTCATTTCTTCTTCTTTAGCATCATCATCGAATGAAAGAAATGAGATCTCTTTGCTATCAAGTGTGGTTGCCATCATCTGTGGCAGAGCCAAACCATTGTAGGAGTCATCTTACAATGGAAATTGCAATTTTTTTATAGGCTCACACCCACATTATAATTGACTTAGTCATAAAAAGGCTTGATTGGAACTGCTTATTGCAAAGTAAAAATAAATTTTTTTAGAAGGATTGCAATGAAAAGTGAATACTTGATTGTTTTTTTTTCAGGACTTTATTTTCTTATGTGAGCATCATTTTTAGATTAAAAATTATTTTAAAACTTTTGAATTAAATAATATCCCTTAAGATATAGTAGAACTTCAAAATGATGGATCATTTTGGTGGAAGGTAATTTTTTTTAATCCAAATTTATCTTATTTTTGCCAATATATATGTACCTGTTTCAGTTGTCATTGAAATAAATGGCCTAATTTGTACTAACCCCAGCTTAAGGGAGGAACCCTTGATTTAACAGAGAAATCCGGCTAACAGGAGTTAACTTAGACATAGTTCTATCCAAATCCATTAAATTGAGTTTTGTTAAGTTGGTTTTAATATATGTATATTGTGACATGATTCAAATTATTGAATTCCTTTCTGTTTCTGTGAGGTAGAAAGTTCTATTCTATTTATGAATGCTTTGACTAGAATCATGAGAGAGGGGCTGCAACACCAAAAAGCTTGTATCTTACTGCTCACATTCCAGTGTTAGATGCCAGCATATATAAAGGAATCAAAGAATAGCTGTCCCATTCTATTAACAACTCATCCAACTCAGTACAGACCTGATGCTGCATTTAGCAAGTAAATGAAGATACGTCTTTGATGTTGGCACAAACAGAACAGTTCAGTGGTCCATTTAATCAACACGCCATTCAAACAACATGTGGCAAAAAGAATCAAAACTAGAAGTAGGGATTTTGGCCAAAAACCAGTAGTATTTGGCATGGGAAGAAGTTAAACTTACTGAAAAGACATAAAAGAATTTTTTTGGAGATCAACTATGCTAAATTACAATATCCTTTTTGATTTAATCCTATTAACCTTTCCCTTTGCTTAGTTCAGATCCAATACATATGTTCTCCGCAACAGTTCTGCATCTCATGTTTAGATCATGGATGAGCAACCAGGAGTGGCAGAACATGATGATCTCTTTAGATGACTCCTAAAGCCATACACATTCCACCATGTTTTCTAACATTGGAAAGCTGATAAACTCTATTACAGATTAAAACAATAATAAAGGTAGGCCTCCCACAATTCCTTCACCATCTCATTCCCACTTCATGTGATGTGAATCTATCCACTTTTTGGAAATAAGCACTTCAACCTTGAGTTTAGGTGACATCAAGAGCCAAAGAAACAATTATTATTGTGTTCAATATTATGTATAACTGGGATTTAAAAAGTATAATCAGTGGAGAGTATAACTGGCATAATTTTATAACTTGAGTATTCTGTGTTCATTTAAACCAGCCATTTAAAAAGATTGGTAAACTGTCATAGAGAAAGCTCTATCGATCTTTGAAAAAATGGAAAAATATCTCTGCAATATTTTTCTGCACATATTTAAATTTAGTCAGACTCCTAATAATGATTGTGTGTGTGTGTGTGTGTGTGTGTGTGTGTGTGTACATGATTCTTATCTAGCTGTGAATGGACTCTCTTATGCCCTTTCTGAACAGTAATTTCCTTGTTATGCTGCTAAGGCCTCCTTTTTATTTTTCCTCCAATGGCCTAAGACAAGGTAATGTTGTTAGAGCCTGAGTAATTTGTAAGACATTCTGAAATTAGGCTAAAACTATTACATTATTTGGTGCAGTCTATGGGAACAGAAATACCAAGGATCTTAACTAGAGAAAAGAGAGAAACAACTTAAACATTAAAAATGACCCATTGGAACTATAACCGATCCTATTAAAGCTGAAAAAAATTGAGGTTATTATGCTAAGCTAAACCAAGAATATATTATGTATGATCTTAGATTTATACTACCAGAAACAAGAGTTCAGCACATCAGCTCTTTGTACTAAACATGTATCTCTCTCTCTCTCTTTCTCTCCACAGTAGGCTGTCATTCCTAATTTGTAAAGGGAAGTCAAAGCAAGTTATAATTAGTACTTGCTATCCTGTTAACCAATTAAATTTAATAAAAAGCTTTCAAGGAGGTTAATGCTAACATGAATGTAATTAAAGTTTGGATTTGAAAAGATGAAATGTGAGGAGAGATTTCCTTAAGTATACCTTGGTTCAGGGAGGGGGCCTATGGCTTTTAGGAATTTTAATGCATACACAACAGTTGACATTTCAATGGTCCAAGAGTGACAAAACAGAACTACCATTAATAGATAATGAAGCATACTGAACACCAGTTGATAACCTGTTGTAGAGCTGTGCAGCATTTTTTAATACAGTGTTCAAGAATTGGGTGTCCATATTTCAAATCGATTTTAAAAAGATGGGGAGATCTGTAGCTATGCTACAGACTTTTCTCCAATTTTAAAACTCATTTAGTCCATTAATTTTTAGCTGAAGGAAACTTGAAAAAGGGGTGCCATGCATTGTCTGCCCTGTTTGCAGTCCTTTACGTCACCCCAGTCCTCGCTTAGCAGAACATCCTACTTTATTCTGCATGAAATTGCCATTCATCAGAAAAATAAGACAGCACAATTTAAAACATTGGATTATTTCTATAGTCACAGTCTAGACAAGGGGCAACTTTAAGACTTGTGGACCTCAATTCCAATTTCATCAGGGCAAAACAATACACGCAATCTACATATACTTCTGTAAAGTCTTTGATTCAGTGGTACACGACAAACTACTACTAAAACTAAAATCTTATGGTATATCTGGACAACTGCATAACTAGATAGAAGCATTCCTGTCAAACAGTCAACAAATGGTCAAAATCGGGAGTGTCCTATCAAATTCTGTACCTGTCAATAGTGGTGTCCCCCAAGGCAGTGTTCTAGGACCAACTCTCTTCATACTCTACATAAATGACCTCTGTGATCATATTAAGAGCAATTGCATTCTCTTTGCTGATGATATAAAACTGTTCAATACCACAGACAATACTGCTACTCTTCAAAAAGATCTTGACTATGTATCAGAATGGTCAAACAAATGGCAACTTCAAATCTCAACAAATAAATGCTCTGTCTTACATATTGGCAGAAAAAAAATCAGAAAATAAAATACAAGCTGAATAGTCAAGACCCTTGTTGATGATCCAAGCTCTGTAAAGGACCTTGTACTACTCTAATTATCTAAGTGCTGGAGCCCACTGTAACTACATAGCCAAAAAGGCATTAAGAGTTGTTAACCTAATCTTATGTGGCTTTTTCTCTGGTAATATCACACTACTAACTGCACACTACTACTACTACTATTACTACTACTACTACTACTACTAACTAGAGCATACAAAACATTTGCTAGACCAATACTGGAATACAGCTCATCAGTCTGGAACCCACGTTACGTATCTGATATTAGCACAGTTGAGAAAGTCCAGAAATATTTCACAAAAAGAGTTCTCCACTCCTCTACTCATTGTAGAATACATTATGCCACCAGACTTGAAATTCTAGACCTAGAAAACCTTGAATTACTCCGTCTTTGGTATGATCTAAGTATGGTATATAAATCATACATTGCAATGACTTACCTGTCAATGAATACTTCAGCTTCAAGCATAACAACACAAGAGCACACAATAGATACAAACTCAAGGTTAATTGCACCAAACTTGATTGCAGGAAATACGACTTCAGCAACAGAGTGGTCAAAGTCTGGAATACTCTACCTTACTCTGTGGTTTCTTCCCCAAACCCCAAAAATTTTAACCTTAGACTTTCTACTATTGACCTCATTCCTTTCCTAAGAGGTCTGTAGGGGGCGTGCGTAAGCGCACCAATGTGCCTACCACCCCTGTCCTATAGTTTATTTTTATTTTTCTTATATGTACCCATTTCATGTATTCATAACTATGTATATACTTATATCTATTATCTTGTAAGTGATTGACAAATCAAAATAAATAAATAAATAAATGAAAACTCCTCAGCATTCCAAGCATTACAGAATTGCTCAGTGTTGTATTCCTTGCAGGCTTCCACTCCCCTACAAATATTTAAGATGAAAAAAAAAAAAGCTAATGAACCAAAGGCGTCATTCAGCAAATAAAAATGTAGCCTGAAAGAATTTATTAAAATGATGAAAATCTTTAATTTTTTTATTCAGATATAATTGTACGGACACGTGTATATACAAATACAGACTTTTATGGGTTTGTTTTTTTAACACTTTTTTTAAAATTCATATAATGTAAGCATTTTAAAAACAGCACTCAATAAATAAGTGCAAAGAAACTGCAAAGCAGGGCAGTACAAGGACAGGACCACACTGAGTTGGACTTTCATACCCAGAAGGACACAATCAGTGGTTTCTTTAGGTCATCAAGGGTAACCATGGAAAGCAGATTCTGTAAGCTCATGGGCAACCTCCACTATGCCAGCATCTATTAAACTGTTCAGATAATGGCATTAAGATTTTGGCAGGGAGATTAGTCTCAAATCTGAAAAACATGGGTGAAGGAATGGCAAAAGTAGGGCACTGCAAGTCAGAAACAGATTTGCCCATTCACTGTTCCACTTTTAATGAGAACTTAAGGGGACTTGGTAGCAGGGAAGAGAAAGAGGAATCTGATGTACAGTAGATGGAAACAAGTTTATTAAATGTACATAACTTGATTTATGGAAAAAAGTATGAAAAATTATTTTTCAAAATTTGCAAAAATTGATTCAGCCACTGCTTTCATAAAATATGTGAAAAAACTCCAAACACACATATTCCCTTGGTAGCTATTATTTCTTTCCTTCATTGGTTATATAGGAAAGAAAATTATTTACATATAACCCCCTGCTCCATTTGGTGTTCAATGGAGTGAGGAATCAAGTCACTGTACATTATCACATATGTTGCTGGGAAGGTCCCTTTTTGAAACAATCACCCATGAAAAGAAAGAGGATTAAACAACTGGAAGGGGGGAAATGTTCTCACAAGAAGGAAGAATAAAATCCCAAGTTGTGAATCCACATGCTAATGAAAACCTAACACCCAAAGAAAAATACCATGGGCTTCCAACAATAGACCATTAACTCCACAGACAAAACATCGATAACCAGATGCTACAATGTTCCAAGTCCTGCCATTGTGAAATCTTGAGAGTGGCTGAATGGCTTTCATGAGTAAATCCTGTATGGGGAGTGACCTGTGGTGGCTACATCTTCAGTAGCCATGATGAGTTTTGGGGGAGATATATTCAGAAGGTGAATTGTTTATTTAAATTTTAATATCACGAAAATCTATTTTCTTCTCACTTACAAAAGACATAATAATCAAATTAATACTTTATTATCAAACACTATGTACAACAAAGGCTGCTAATAATACAGAATTTAAAGAACATAGCATTTTTTTTTGTCTTAACTTGTCTTTCCTTCGCCAGCTGAGAAAGTACAGTACAAAACAATATTTCTAAACTAACACAAAATGTTACCTTGTCGTCTATTAAAGGATACACAGTATCCACCACACAGATCAATCCTTATTTCCCTGCTACCCTTTGCAAAGCCCTTAGCAAAACTCGGACTGGATGGTACAGGGCAGACTGTCTGAATTGAGGGAGACCAAATGTTGTATCTCATATTTCATGCTTGAGGACAGGAGCTATTATAAACATACATACTGACAACTTTTTGAAGATGTCAGGACAACACACACACACACACACATACCCAAGTGGAGAGATTAAAAGAGATTTTCAGGCACTGGCCACATTTGCATGAATGCACCATAAGGCTTGTTTAGCATCAGTGCTCCTGCATGAGCAGTAAACCTTGTTAAATATCAGTTCCAAGTAGATACAATTCATGGCCTGCACATACCATAGAATAAAACTATGGCTTGCTTATGGCTAATTTCTTTGATAAGGAGTTATGATTTGCTTTCAGATGGAACATACAAATGGATGGTTTAGTATCTGCATTGTTCAGAAGTATTTATACTAATCAAGTCTTATGTCTCACTATGTCCTGTGATCATGGTCATTTCTTGCTTAATAAGATTGCCTGATGCCATCAAATATATCCGAAGGTCCTGTAAACCTACTGCCAACAAATCTGCATTTGAGGCAGTGTAGCAATTAGCATCTGAACTGTAATTACAGTGTTGCTTTTATTCATTAGATTAGCAGTGACGCCGTGGCAAAGCAAAAGTTTGAATTCACTGTGGTGACAATCTGTGGTTTAGAAAGCGTGCTATTGAGGCAAGTGAGTCCAGCCTTTTATTACTGGTAGATGAACGATGAAAAAACAGCTATAGCCATTGTTAGGACAACAAACACTGTGACTCATATTTGCAATTGGTAGGCTACACTTGTAGGATCTTAATTCGTGTGCAACATTGTCTTTGCCTTGATTACTATTTTCAAGGTCATCCCTTCCTACATATGCACCCAAAATACATATTGAAGAGAGGGGACTGATTGTACTCTGAGGAAATGAAACTTTTTTTTATTTGTGTGCTATATCAGACATCTCTGTGCTTTCAAATACAGCCTAGACATTGTGGTATCAGGCAAGCCCAGAGCGCCTTATATTTACCATTTTATTCATGCTATTTTTGAATTCTGAAATTCTGCAATTTTTTTTTAAAAAAAATGCTTTCTTTTCATAATACAATGAGGAAATTTCAAAATTCTGTCCATTTGCATTATGATTTAGTATTAAACTGCTTTTTTTCCTATCTTGTGAAAATTCAGTGAAGCCTAACCTCATTTTTGTAAAGTTTTGTTCTCACTAATTTTGGGAGACAACTAAATTTGCTAAGTAGTTTTCATGATCTCTCTTATTTAGTAAATCTAAATTTGGTCTGCCTAAGTTAATGGAATACTATAAAGAAGGCATTTCCTGGTAAATGTTTTATGAGGCTATATCATAGCTGCCTAAGGACTCACTTCTGATTTCAACCGATCAGCATCCCATATTCTTGTCACAAATTACCACATTTTATCATCTTTAAATAGGACAAGCATATATAATTATTTTCAGCATAAGGTATATCTAGATAATGTATTTTCTACTCTAGTGGATTTTTAAAAGCAACAAAATAGTTAAAGGCCTTTGGGAGTCTGTCTATTATCTCCTGCCAATGAAGACATTTACACTAATTTTCAACTGTGTTGGAAAAGAAGAGATGAGATCAATGCCTCAACTTTTACTCTACAGTTCAAATCAATTTTCCTGTACTCTATTCTTCCCATGCAGAACACCCATCCACCCTCTATGATAAATGTCCTGGTTCCTTTCTGGCAACATTTTACTCCAAGAGTTGCCAAACTTTCAAGGAGGCAGAAAAATCCAGGACACTGGGGATTCTGTATTACTCACCAGGTTTACTCCACCCTGAGCTGTTATCAACATAGTATGTATCATTACCCAGAGCTGGATCCAAGGCTACTGGCTACTAAGTCAGCCTTGGGAAAGGTCACTTTATTCACACAGAAAAGGTATCTTAGAGTACAGAAATGCCTTTTTGCATTTGAACAAAAATCACTGTAGCACCATGGTATCTGAGTCAAAAGAAAAGTAATCTGGTGTGCACTGTCCACCTAGAGCGATAACAGAGGCACTATCACTCCAACATAGTTTCCTAAACCTGACCTTGCATGTCAGTAGTCACGTTTTTATCCCCTAATGACAGAGCTTCTGTTATGGAGCATAACTTCCACTGTCAAGGACCTTTCAAGGCAGTTGCATACAAATAATATCTCTTTACTTTGAGGAGCCTGTTCACTGAGATATATTTATTCTTAATAACTTCCCTCCAGTTCTGACATGGTGACACAGTACATTGCATGATCGTCTTACAGTGCTGAACAAGGAGAAATAAATATTTTATTGAAAAGAGTAAAAAATTTCTCTTGTTTTTTTCCTCAAATAACTTCCTTATTCTTCAACTAACTGCATCTCCTATTATTTTTCCTTCTCCATATACAGATGGCCCAATGAATTAACTAGGCAGTATCTTAAAGAGAGGCTGCAGAGGAAAGTAAGAATCACTAGTGTCAATATTGAAATTTGGCATTTTCATTTGGAGTCCATTCATTTTAGAAGGGATCAAGGAAAGCCAGGGAAAAGCTTGGGAGTAGGAAGAGGTCTAGTTAATTCCTCTTCAATTTTTGCTCAAAGTTCAGGTTGCAGAGGAGAGAAAGGGAGAAGATGGGGAAAGGAGAACAAACCAACATCTGCAAACCAATACAAAGTCCCGTTGTTGGGATGAGCAGTTAAGTGGATCTTTGATGTTCTGAGATCCTGAAGTTGACGGTGGCAGCTTGCTGGAATATGTGCTATAACGTCAAAAGCATTGCTAGAAGGAACAGTAGAGTTGTAAAAGGCTGACTGGATATCCTTAAGGTCTGAGCAGCATTCTCACCACGGGATGGCTCAGCTGATTCATGTACCGTATCATCTGTTCAAACAGAAAGCACAATTTGTATTTTTTTCCTCCAAAGATAAAGACAACACACACATACACACACATTATTTTAAAGCTTTTTAATAGTTCCTTGGTCAAATACTATGTGTTGCACTTTAAAAAAACTTAATGAATCTAGAAGGAACACTGGTTGAAATGTTGGACATCGTTCTCTCAATTAGTTTTAGATTTTTATTTGTTTTGTGTAGTTTGTATACAGAAAATCAACAAATGTCCAAATGATGATTTACCAGTTACAAAACAATTCCAAAATTTCTGCCAGTAAAATCTGGCTACATACAATTTTAAACGAAGAGAGTTGTAGGAAAGAGAACAGGGTTGTAGGAAGACTGACTTGATCAGAGATCTTGTTTAAGAGAACAATTATATCAATGCATATTGTTTTCTTAAAATATAGAATATTATGCTTTTGTTAGAAAAATGGGAAAGTGAAAGCAATTAAGCAGAGAGATGAAAAGCTGCTGTAGCTGCCTATCAGTAGACAATAACATAAACTCTGAAATTATACCATATTTAAACAGATGACACATCATTTAAGAAAGCAGCAAAAACCACATAATAAAGATATTCAGTGATGGCGAGATGGCCACAAGTAGGAATTATGCAGAATATCTTATTATGTTTTTTGACAAATAGTGGTACAGAGTATCTCCATTTCTCTCTTGGAGAATGCTTAAGAAGAATGCTTAGAAGTAAGAACAAAAATCCAGATGGTCTTTTTCAGTATAAATCAGTTTTCCATAGCACCTAACTTGTAAAGTAGGAAAATGCTTACCTAGAAAAATTAAAATGTTATCTATGAGAGGTTTTGATTAAGATTTATAACTATCAAGAGACAGTGAACTTAATTGTAAAGTCGCTGTGTTCCCTCTCCTAAACCAAATTCATTTCTATATTTATGAGCAAATGCATCCAAATTGTCATAATTATTTCTAAAAGTTTCACAGTTGTTTATATATCAAAACTGTAACATAAAACAATATCTAACCTTAAAAACATATACAGCTTATAGTACATGATTAAGAAAAAATATCTTGATGTTGGAAACATTCAGTTTAGACACCAGGAATGTCTCTTTCAGGAATATGAGCATCACAATTCCCTGAACATACATCTTTCAATATGTAAAATGAAGGCTCCGGCTATTTGATCATATAACAAACTTTAGAGCAGGGGTCTCAAACTCGCGGCCTGCGGGCCAATTGTGGCCCACAGGACGATATCCTGTGGCCCCCACCATGATATGAAAGTATAATATTAGTGCGGCCCGCAGGGGGAATGGACCTCTGAAGGAAGTCCCGCCCGCCGTTCCTCGTCATGGCTTCTTCTCCACCCTGAACTTTAACAAGTCCAAGTACAGGTCCAGACTTACTGATGATCATCTTCAAGCCATACTGAGGGTCTCAAGTGCCTCCTCTCTCAAGCCAAATGTGGCTCAGATATGTGAGAGGAAGCGTTGTCAAGTCTCTGGCAGCAAGGAGTAAGCTGGAGAAGCCATGTTCTGAGGAATTGTTCATGATCTTCATTCAATGTTCCATTCATGTGTTCAGGACAGTTCATGTATTGGAGAAATCATTAACTGTTGATGACATTTGAGAATATTTTTTAACAACATTTTTTTGTGGAATCCCTTATGCGGCCCAGCCTCACCCAGACTCTGCCTCCAGCGGCCCCCAGGTAAATTGAGTTTGAGACCCCTGCTTTAGAGTATTCCTTTGAAAACTTCCTCCTACTCTTTTTTGGGAGTTATCTTAGGTTCTGAATTTCTGTCATTTCTCTTTGCCAGAGGGTCTCTGCCTTGGATTCACTCTTTGTCAGCTTCTCTCTTCATCAGAGGGACTTTTGTTTGCCTGCTGTCCCTTCAGCTTCCTTCATCTGAGAACCTCTGCCTTAACCTTGTTTGACTTCCTCTGTAGGCCTCAAGTAGCTCTAGAACAGGACACTCAGAAATCAAGAAATTGATTTTCTCCCCAGTAGGAAGACTGGGGAGAAATGGAGAACATGACCTTGATGTAAAGAGAATGTTTAAAGCAGCACAATGTCCAGAGAAATATGCAGACAATTTCGTATTTAACTAAATTTTTACAATATTTTTATTTTTAAAACAGAACCAGAAGGCACACAAATAAATCTTCATTGAGATCAGCTTCACTTGCTCTTATTTAATAATACGTATTGTATCTATAATACACTATTAACATAAATGTGCCAAAAATATTACCATATACAATTGTCCATCTTTTAACCTGAAATCAATTTTATATTATTCATAATTACTTATTACATATTACTGTAAAATACAGTGCATATATTTTAGGACATTGTAAAATTCTGTCAAAAATGCATCTATATATTGAGGCAGGGTAGCAACTAGATAAATTACATTTAAATTCTCATGGAAAACATATATATGCGTGTGTGTGTTTTAGGTATACATCCCATTTTTCCCCCTTACATATTCTTGAATAGAAACACCAAAAAATGGGGTGGGAATGGGATTAGGATAACTATGTTTTCAAATGAGGTGCCATGTTTGAATAAGCAGATTGTCATGAAAAAAGCATACTTTTTTGCAACACCATAAAAGAGAATTCTAGCATTAGCAAATTAGATATACTATAAGCAATATTAGTGCTGCAAGAAATGAGTAAAAGCAGAATAATTTTACCGTGCAAACCATGCAAAGAAAAAGAAAAAGACACAAGAGCTCCACAGAGAGAGAGGCATTTGTTAAAAGAGAGTCTCTAAGCATACTAACCTGCTGGTTCTAATGAATTTTCTACTTTGTCGTTAACATCGAAAACACGATCATGAACACCTATAGTTTTCATACAGTTGTCTATAACAAAAATAGAGATAACAGCCAAATAGGTTAGTGAGACACCCTTAAAATCCCCATTTTCCTTTTTTTTTCTTTTGCTGCTGTCTTCATGTCTGATTTCTATTTCTATTATAGGCATATATTTATAACTTAACTGTGGCCTGCTTCAAAACACCACAGTAGTTTTCTTTTTGGTACCACAATTTAAGAAACAACAAGTTAGCAACTTATGCATATGGAAAACAAATAAGAAAACTGCTTTGTGAAAAATGATTAAAAGATATGGCAAAAACAAAAACAAGTGATGCTGAAAAGAAGAGATACCACATAGGATTTTAAAAGTTAAAAGAAGTTTATACTGATGTTTACTGAACCAATGCATGCGCTAAGTAAAGCCACCCTCTAAAGCAAGGCATAAAGCACTTACTTGCAGGCCGTACAAAGACTTTCAGCTTTAAACAGGCTCTTCTTCCATTATCAGGGATTGCAGATGCTGAAAAAGAAATAGGACATTTCAGAGCATAGTTATTTCTTCATCTTAAGGAACAACATCCAACATTCTTCTTTTCCTTCAGTATGTAATCACAGCACAATCTACATATTACTGGGGAATAAACAAATAACAAACAAAAATTCTAAATGTCAAGTGTTTTGTATTTTTATATATTATTACTTTATGTTATTCATTTATTTTGCTTTCCTCTCAAAAAGTGGGAGTGAAAACAACACTGATAAGCCAAATTTTCTATCTCTTAACATCAAATAAAGCTAAGTTGGTGGTCTTTCCTTGGGAGCCCAAAATTCACAAATTGTCCACTTTAGCCTGAAGATGATAGCGATATGGTCTCCCTTAGGTTGTTGAACTGTAACTCTGATGATCCTTTACTTTTGGTTATGTTGGCTTACAGTCCTGGGAATATTTGATTGGATTTATCCTGCTTCAATTAAAACACAAAACTTGGATAGAAATAAGTTCCTCACATCTGCTTTACAAATATGGAATGAACTCTACATATGACACATCAAAGAAGTCACATTGTGAATGGGTCTATAGAAAATGGCAATTTGAATGCAACAGTGGAACAGCAGAATAGGTCTCTACATAGCTTGAATAAAAATACATTCATGATGCATACATCTGTTTAATAAGTTGCATTTTGTTTCAGAAACTAAATCAAGGCTTCATTGGGAGCTTTCATTGCAGCATTAAAAAGAAATTAACCTAATAGGATTTGCATGCATGTGAGAAAGTTTTTTTTTTTTAACAAATATTTTAATTTTTCTGTAGCTATGAAAAATACTTGAATGGTTTGTTTTGAAAATTGGGCTAGGAAGTACACCTGCTCCAAGCAACTTCCTTTGGAAGGCTTGTATGGCTACTTCAAAGGCTATCTTTGATTTTTTTTTTCCTTCATGCATAACTGCTATTCTTCACTATTGGATCAGACAAAACAATTATCTACGCATGGATATATTCATAAAAATCACAAGGTTTAAAGCATGCTTATGAGCCTTCCAAAGGAAATGGCTGTTCAAGTAGGGGTATTTCTCTTTCACCCTACTGTTTTTGGCTCTGATCTTGTCCATTTTGGCCTTAAATGTAACAATACAGCATTGAAAACTGAATATAGTTAGTCCTTGACTTACAACAGTTCTTTTAGTGACAAAACCTAAAATGAACACCTAACATCAAAAATGTCATCAAAAAAGCACAACAAAGAATGTTCTTTCTGCACCAACTCAGAAAGCTCAAACTGCCCAAGGAGCTGCTGATACAGTTCTACAGAGAATTATTGAGTCTGTCATCTGCACCTCTATAACGGTCTGGTTTGGTTCTGCAACCCAACCGGACAGACACAGACTTCAGAGGATAATTAGGACTGCAGAAAAAACAATTACTATCAACCTGCCTTCAATCGAGAACCTGTATACTGCACGAGTCAAAAAGAGGGCTGTGAAAATATTTACAGATCCCTCACATCCCGGACATAAACTCTGTTTCAACTCCTTCCCTCAAAATGATGCTATAGAGCACTGCACCCCAGAACAACTAGACACAAGGACAGTTTTTTCCATCATTCTGCTAAACAAATAATTCCCTCAACACAGTCAAGCTATTTACTAAGTCTGCCTTACTATTACTATTAATCCTTCCATCCTTCCTTTTACCCATCTTTCCAGTTATGACTCTATGACTGTAACCTTGTTGCCTGTATCCTTAAAATTTATATTGAGTGTTTCCTAGTATGATTTGATTGCTTATTGTACCCTATGACTATTATTAAGTAGCGTATCTTATGATTCTTGTCTCTTGATGAATGTATCTTTTCTTTTATGTACATTGAGAGAATTTGCACCAAGACAAATTCCTTGTGTGTCCAATCACACTTGACCAATAAAGGAATTCTATTCTATTTTGTTCTGTTCTGTTTTAGTCTATTCTTTGAAGTTACAATTGCACTGGAAAATGTGACTTATGACCTTTTGTTCACATTTATGATTGTTGCAGCATCCTCATGGTCACATAATCAAAACTCAGATGCTTGGCAACTGATTCATATTTATTATGGTTGCAGGGTCCCCTGGATCATGTGATCAACTTTTTTGTAACCTTCTGAATCTAAGTCAATGGGGAAACCAGACTGACTTAACAACTATGTTAGTAACAACTACAGTGATTCACTTAACAACTGTGGCAAGAAGGATCATAAAATGGGGTAAAACTCACTTAAAATATGTCAGTAACAGAAAGGTTGGGTTCAATTATGGTCATAAGTCAAGGACTATCTCTAGGTGCTGATTCTAAAAACCAAGCAGTCATAGATTATACTCTTGAATTTATATTATTTATCTACCTACAGTGACAAATAACAGAAAATTGTAAATCTGTTCTATTTAAAATTGAATGTGGTGCCTTTGCTAAATCTTCTCTTATAAACTCCCTGGGCTTAAGCTCTATGCATAACTTAGCTGATCTGGAATAAAGATTCTAAGTAAGCTGTTTGTCTGACTTGGACATTCCAAGAGATTTATCCACATAAGCAAAATTAACTTTCCTTGTATTTTTCAGCAAAAGCATTTGATGGTTTGGGCCATTATTGTAAGAGCTTGTGTCTAAGTAATATACTAACCTAAATAAATGTATCTATCTATGCAATTGCTAAGACTCACTACTGACTTGACGGCACACAATGAATCATAACAATGTAAAATGTGTATGTATTGATAAATAAATTATTCCTGACAATATTGAGGTTGAACAGGACTTTTCAATCAGCAGACACATTCTTCAACCCTTTATTACAATATGGGGAATTCCTTCCCTTCCAGTCGGGAAAATATGATTCAGTTACCATATAGTTCCAGGAATAAAGGTAGTAGAGGGATTTTATCACTAAATGTCTTGGTAAGAGATATTGCTATAATAGTTTAGAAGTTTGAACTTTTTATCAGGGATTATATATAGGTTATTTAACTTGGAGGCTTTTATTTAACCTGCTGTGCAATTATCATTGATTTTTTAAAAAAGATGCTTTTTAATATTACAAATAATGTCTGTTACTATATGACTGTGTTTGATCATAAATTAATGTATGTGATATGTCATTAATGGTTTGCCAATATTTACAGTTTTATTTATTTAATTGAACCTACTATGCAGCATAGCAAAATGAATTATGATTCTGTGTCATCCAGATAATAGACTACCAAAGATTGGAGATTGAATAGTGTACTTGGAATACAGAGATAACACAATTACTAATTAAGATCAATTGTTGAGGATTGTTGTATAAATTTAAGAAGGCCACCGAGAGGATGCTCCAAAAATAATAAATGTTATGATGATGGCACAAAGAAGGGAACAATATGTACAAATCCGCTTGACTTGGTGAAAATTGCACTGTCCCATGAAGACTGAAAAAATACGTTGATAAATAGTTCTGAACATTCTTATTAGTCTCATATGTGAACTTAAGGTTGATAATCATTGGTTTGTGTGTACAGCCAGGCAATACTCCACATACTAAATTTCAAGGAAGATAGGACTTACAGGGATTTAATTTTATATATAAATTTTATTGAATTTACAATTAAAAAAATAACATAACAACATTACATAAGAAACAGAGAGAGAAAAAGGAGAAAGAAAGAAGAGAAAGAGAGAGGAAAAAAAAAAAACGCTCGGTCTTGCGACCGAAAAAGGAGAAAAAGAAGTATAAAAGAGAGAAAAAAAACAAAGAGACGGAAGAAAAAAGAAAATACGTTAAAACCAGACAGATATTCTTTTTGACAGTCTACAAGATCCAATTCTCCTACCTTACTTTAAATATACACATCTTATCACTATTTATGGTTATTTATGCTTATTTATGCTCATTGAACAGTTTATCTCTGATATAACCAATTATACCACGCATTCCAATTATTATCAAATGCTGAAGACTCTTTATTTTTAAGAGCTATGGTTAAATTGTCCATTTCTGCGCAGTCACATATTTTCTGAATGACCAATTGATCTGTAGGTAAACAGGATGATTTCCAGCACTGGGCAAATGCTAATCTGGCCGCAGTTAGAATATGAATTATTATATATTTCGTCTTTTTAGGAAAATGTTTATCAGAGATCCCTAGTAGGAAGAACTCTGGTTTGTATTCAATTTGTTCTTTGGTTATCTCCTCCAGCCATTTTCTAATTTTTTGCCAGTATTTCTGGGCTTCTTTACAGGTCCACCACATATGAAAGTAGGTTCCCTCTATGTTTTTACATTTCCAACATTTTGGACTAGAGTTTGGGTTCATTTTTGCTAACCTCGAAGGGGGTAAGTGCCATCTATATAACATTTTATACATATTTTCTTTGTACGCCGCAGATTTCGTAATCTTAATGATTCTATTCCAGATCTTTTCCCATTCTGTTAATGTAATGCTTCTTCCAATATTCCTACTCCACATTATCATGTTCCCTTTCACTATCTCTTGCTCTAATTCTACCTCCAATAAATATTTATAAAATTTAGAGATATTCTTTTTATTTGATCCTAATAAGATTTTATCTAAGTGTTGTAATTTGCTATAGATTCCAAACTCTTTGATATCTTGTTTGTATCTACTATGGATTTGTATATATAACCACTGATCAATTTTAAATCCCTGTTCCTGTAAGGACTTACAGGGATTTAAGAGGTAACTTGCTTAAAAATGATGTGCTACTTTATAAAAAAATGTTCATGTTGCAGTGCTATATTTCAGTTTTTGATGCTAATTTGAAAAGCATATAGATATAGACAGAATCAGGAACTCTTTTTAGCACTGATTTAAAGATATATTTGGTCTCAAATGACAAAATATTGGGTTAAGAGGGAAAAAAATCCAAGACAAAAAAAGATTAAGAGGCATAAGAAGTCTGCCTCTTTTAATCATAAACAAAATTGCACAATGTGACTCAGTTTTAAGTCATATTCAAAGACAAATACTTAAGAACTGCTAACAGCTGGCTTCCCTGTGTGCTCTCAATAAATCAAATATGGGGGAAGCCTTTACTGACATTTATTGTAAAGAATGTGTTACAGGGCAAAGTATTGCACTCTGTGGAGGCATGCAGGAAACTGGCCCCCTTCCAGAGGCCTCTGATGAATATACAAATCGTATTCAAGATAGATTATATGGCTTAATAAAATAGAAATATCATGTTCTCTACCTAACAGTGATACAGGTATAGAAGAAACTTCTTCATTATCTTAAATGACCAAAATGTGTGATTCTTTCTATCCCATTCTGTCTTTTAATTGCCTTTACAAATGACACCAAAAAGCATAAAAGCATATTCAAAGGCAGGATGTCAATTTTTATGCTTATACATTGGAAGCTGTGCCTTTACAAAGCAGTATATAATAATCCATTGTACCACAGATTTTTTTCTTTGACAAAACAGCAAGGCAAGAATTTCCATAAACTTGCTTTCGGACTACAGATTATTTCTCTTATAATGAAAAGCTCCAAATACAATTCTAACTTTTGCAACCACCGAAAAAGTTTTAAAAATTGTGATGATTATTACATATAGTCACCCCAAATAGTGAAACTCTCTTGTAACTAAATACTACCAATCATTAATAAAACTAGCTCAAAAGGATCTTAATGTAACATTCCTTAACTTAGAAAGTTCAAACTGCCCAAGGAGCTTCTTATACAGTTCTATAGAGGAATTATTGAGTCTGTCATCTGCATCTCTATAACTGTCTGGTTTGGTTCTGCAACCCAACAGGACAGACACAGACTTCAGAGGATAATTAGGACTGCAGAAAAAACAATTACTACCAACCTGCCTTCAATCGAGAACCTGTATACTGCATGAGTCAAAAAGAGGGCTGTGAAAATAGTTACAGACCCCTCACATCCTGGACATAAATTGTTTCAACTCCTAACATCAAAATGACAATATAGAGCACTGCACACCAGAACAACTAGACACAAGAATGGGCATTGGTAGAAGTTACCCTGAACGCCCTTTCTATCTATGCTGCAAGAGTGCCCAGGATGGTTGACTCCTTCCTATGATGTCATTTAGCTGAGTCTGAACTAAGATATAAAAGCCAGCCCTGGGGAGAGACCCCAGCTTTGGTGAAGATACTTGACAGACTGAAAGGTGTCAGTTAAAGCCCAAAATAAATACAGAAATATGTCTTACCCTCTCCGGACGAATCAAGGGAGGGGCTGGGCTCTCTCGCAGCATAGATAAAAAGGGCATTCATGGTAACTTCTACCAATGTCCATTCTCCTCCATGCTGCATCGAGAGCCCAGGATGGGACATACAAAAGCTTGCATGTCCACGGGCAGGTCCTCATCCAGCTCATCACACCGACTGTGGAACCACTTGTTGACTTCAACAAGTGGTTCCACAGTCGGTGTGATGAGCTGGAGCACTCATCTGCCGAAGGCTGCAGTCGCCGAGGCAAAGGCATCCAGATGGTAGTGTCTGATGAAAGGAGACGGGGATGTCCATGTGGCTGCATGACAAATCTCCTCCAAGGATGCTTGGGTCACCCAGGCAGCAGAAGTGGCTGTGCTTCTGGTAGAGTGCGCCGTCAGACCACGGGGAACCGGAAGGGCCGCAGCTTTGTAGGCCTGCTCAATGACAACAGGTGTTTCTCTGCCCATAACCCCAACCATAGAGCCTCTCTCATGAGGGCTTTGGACCTTGTCCCCCCTTGCTGGTTGACATGAGTCTTTGCGGCCATGTTGTCCATAAGGACTAGAACATGAGAGCCGGTCACTGATTGCCTGAAATACTTGACAGCCAGAAAAATGTCTCTGAGCTCTAGCCAATTTATGGGAAGGGTCTGCTCTGATCTGAACCAAATGCCCTGAGCAATCTGGCCCTGCATATGGGAACCCTAACCCAGGAGGATGGCATCGGTGGTTATCACTAGCCTGTCTGGGTCCCTGAACAGGAGTCCCCTCCAGATTGATAGGGAACACCACCAATTGAGAGATCTCTGGATTTGTGGCGGAGTGGGACCTTGATGGATGAGTGGCTGGTTCCTGCTCTTTGGTAGAGAAGCAGGAACTATTGGAGGAGTCAGGAGTGGAGCCGAGCCCATGGGACAATGCCAATACAGGAGACCATCTTCCCCAGAAGTTTGGACAGCAGTGACTGGAGGACAATTTGATGTTCCTGGGTCTGGCTGATGATCTCTGCAAGGCTCTTTCCACGAGCTGGGGACAGGAAAACCTGGCATGACATGGTATCGATGACTGCTCCCAAGTGTTGCAATTTGGTTGTGGGAGAGAGCTGGCTCTTTTTGGTGTTGATGGAAAATCCGTGGCTCTGGAAATATGACAGCGTAATTTGCAGATCCCGATGGGCCTCATGGATGGAAGAGGACAGAATCAAAATGTCATCCAAGTAGCATTGGATCCTCACTGGAATAGAATGCAGAGATGCCATCAATGCTGCCAGGACCTTTGTGAAGACCCTTGGAGCCGATGAGAGGCCAAAGGGAAGTGCTCGATACTGGTAATGGGTATTCTGATAACAGAAATGGAGAAACTGGCAATGATGAGGCCAAATTGACGTGTGGAGGTAAGCCTCAGTGAGATCAATGGAAGAGAGGACGTTGCCCTCCTGAACACTCTCTAAAATAGAATGCAGAGTCTGCATTTTAAATTGCCTGTATTTTAAAAATTGGTTGAGAAATTTTAGATTAAGGATGGCCACACTGGCCGGCGCTGTTATCAGTTTGCCGATCATTTTTACGATCGCTCAAACTGCAGGCGTGGGCAAGGTCTCTGGATGCTGCCCAGCTTGCCTACACAGCGCTCTGGCAATGTTGCTCCCAACGTTGCAGAAGAGAGAGCCCTGCTCTCCTGGAAGATCCCAGGGAGCTGCTTGAAGAGAGGAAAAAAGTACTGAAGATCGCTGGTGATTGCTATCTAACAGAACGCTTTCAGAGACACAGCTATCTTAGTACAGACTCAGCTAAATGACATCATAGGAAGGAGTCAACCATCCTGGGCTCTTGATGCAGCATGGAGGAGAACAGTTTTTTTCCCTAAATCCATCACTCTGTTAAACAAATAATTCTCTCAACACTGTCCAACTATTTACAAAGTCTGAATTACTATTACTATTAATCTTCTCTTTGTTCCTGTCAAACATCTCCTCCAATATATGACTGTATGACTGTAACTTTCTTGCTTATATCCTTACAATTTATATTGAGTGTTTCCTAGTATGATTTTGATTGCTTATTTGTACCCTATGACTATCATTAAGTGCTGTACCTTATGATTTTTTTTATGTACACTGAGAGCACATGCACAAAAGACAAATTTCTTGTGTGTCCAATCACACTTGGCCAATAAAGAATTCTATTCTGTTCTGTTCTGTTCTACTCTACTCTACTCTACTCCACTACACTCCATTCCTAAATGTTGCTTAGATTCCAAATGGTTGATAAATTCCCAACTAATAAAGGAGAATATTTGTAGCTCAGGATTGAAATGAGGGATCCTTGGTCCTCTCTGAACTTAGCTGCTTTCTTGCAGATGTTTCATTACCCAAACTAGGTAACATAATCAGTGATAGTTGACGATGTTACCTAGTTTGGGTAATGTAATGTGTGTAAGAAAACAACCAAGTTCAGAGAGCAACCAAGACCCGTCAGATTCCCAATTGAACTTCCTTACAAATTAATTTGAACACCAAATAAAAAATGATTATCTTATTTCACCTCTTCCAATCACTGTATATTTTACTATTACACTCTTAATACATTCATTGACTACGTACCAATATAGTCAGTGTGGATTCTTAGTGACCACATTTTCTTCGAGATGATTCATTCTTCTTCAACATGGTCCTTTAAGTAATCTAATAGTGCAGCCACTGTCACCATAACTGAATCCAATGGTTGATTTATTTACTGAACTATTTGATGGGAGGGGTGAAGGGTTTGGCTATTCATAGAATTCTCAGGAGCTTTCTTCAACCAAAGTTAAAAAGCATCAATCCTGCTTCTTTAGGTTGAACTTTCATTTCCATAGAGCATCACAGGGAAAACCATTTCTAGCATGGTTCTGATTTTTGTAGGTACAAATCGTCCTTAACTTATGACTGGTTACTTAATGATCATGCAAAGTTACAGCAGCCCACCGCCCCACAGTAACATTTTGGACACTTGGCAACAGGCTCATCTTTACAGTGTCCCATAGCCACGTGACCATAATTTGTAACATATTTATTTTTGCCAGTTTTTTTAAAAATTTACTTCTGGTTTCTGATAAAAAACCTGGGGAAAGCGTATTAACTTAATGACTGTGGCATATACTTAATGACTACTGAAAAAAATGTAAAAATCAGATCCGACCATGCGATAGGTTTGGTTATGATTGTAAATTTACAACTACTTGCATGGAGACATTCAACATCAGTATATATTCTTAAAGGATTTCATTACTATACTGTCAAGTGCTTGCTGTGTACTTCTTGACAGCTAATTCCTTTACTGTTAATAAAAGGCAGAAGCGCTTCAACATCTTATCAATTCTAAGGCTAGTTGTAGTACAGGTACTCCTTGTTGAGTAGCTGCGTCTTTTAGGGACTGTTCAGTTGTGATAGTGATGAGATAGTAACCTTGCAACCAGACTGTGATGACACAGGATGGGATACAAAAGCAACAAAGTCATAAAAACAGGTGAAGTCCCTTTATTTCCTTCAACTTGGCTTCAAAGGTCCAAATATCATTGACTGGAGAAAAAACTACCCCACAAACAGTTGCGAAAAGGAAGAACTTCCATTCAAACTCAAAATACATATAAATTATAAATAGAAAAAAACAACACAAACCACACTGAAGCAATTAAGGAGACCAGGCAGGATAAGGGCTTGAAGATGTCCACAGATATAGAAATACACACACTGGGAAGGATGCCAGAACTCAGATAAAAATAGACAGAATAGAAATATTTTCAAGCTTTGCTTCCAGCACTGGCCCATGCGCAGTTTGTCCTTTTAAGCAGTCCTCACAGTTGCAGCCCATGAAGAAGATCAAGGCTCTTTCCTCCCCCATAGACCATGCCATTCACGTTTCTCCCTTATCCGCTCCTCCCTGCGCGCCCTAGGATGAAGAGGGGATGGGCCTGGGTCTTCCTCTGAATGCCCAGCCAGCCTGCACCCTTCCCCAGTTTCCTCCACAACCTCCAGAGCCAGACTCCCACTCCCTATCGGCTGTTCCTCCTGTCCCTCAGAGTCAGATTCTAACAGGTGCATGACAGACCTTGCATTTACAACCTTCACAGATCTTTAAAGCAAAGGAAAACTGAAGATCAGTTGTGGCTTCACTTAACACCACTTACATAACGACTGGATTACCAATCCCAACTGTAGTCACTAAACAAGGATTACTGGTATTTTCTGCCATGCTTGCCATTTTATCTTAGGCTGCTGGGTTCCTATAAACAAAATATATGGAGTAGCTCGCAGGAAGTCAAAAGTTGGTTTTGCCACGTTTTGGCCCACCTGACTATGTTCCACAGCACCTGACCTGAGCACCTCACCCCCATCCCTGCACTACAGAGTGCATTTGACCCTTGCACTCCCTCCCAACTTGTCTGCAGCTTTCACTTGCAATCTGCTTGCCTGAGAATTTAATCACTTACCACTTAACAACCTGTGCAATCCTGGGATTATGACAGCAACCAGGCGTGGTGAGATTGCTCTTGTCAAACATCATGCTTTATTGCTTAGTAAATAAAATTCCTGTCCCAATCACCATCATAACCCAAGGACAAGAAGGAAGTTGAAGCAGCCCCATAGAGACAAATTTGAAATTTCAAGTACAGATAGTGTTTCTAGTGGACAAGCCCTTTGAAGTGTGTGAAAAAGTATGAGTAGCAGAGAATTGCCTTTAACCATTTTCAGCACAATACCATATTTATTAGTCAGATCCAAGATCCACATAACCTTATATAACTCTCAGATCTACATTCTAATTGCCAGAAGCACCAAAATTCTAATATTGTGTGTCAGCTGTAGAGATTTGGGAAGTTTCATTTTTAAGAACAGCCATCTGCTTCATCCTTAGTAAAGAAATGAGCTTGTGTGGAAGCATTAAAAATGAAGTTTCCCATTATGTTTGCCAAAGGCAATATTTCTCAATTTGTAGGAGTCAAAAAAAGAGAAAGGAAAAGTTAGCCTATTAGCAGAGTTGAGCCCTTATTTTATAGGACTTGGTGTGATTTACTCCACAACACAAACATATGTAGATCAGACAGGTAAATGCAGTTCAAACATTAATATTCTTCTCACAATGGAAATTGAAAGAATTTACCATTGACATAAATACTACTGAGAGACTGCTGAAGTTTAATGAACAGAGAGAAAAATTTTGATATGCTGAAAAACAAAGAAAAACTTGCTGACAAAACATATTTTTAAATTATATATTCATATATTATAAATCCTTTAACTTAGACCAGGTATTTTACATACGAAGTAATGCTATCTTTCAGAAATCTGCGGCTCCATTTTCAATGCAGTGTCAATTGCGTTTAAAACTAATTGCTCATAAGAAACTTAAGTCTTACATGTTTCTTATGTGCTTATTTTGGGTATGTGGTTTATCCCTACAAATTCTATGATAAATTCTTTTGCTAAACAACTGTAGCAACTCATCTTGTTGGCAATATTTGATCTCACTCTCTCCATTTAATTTTCAAATAGATTAAGCTCCAACAAAGCGGGGGGGGGGGGGGGTTAATATCTTGAAGCAAGGAACACGATACCAGCTACAGAAGGTGCAATTGCATTATTGCTGAAAAAAATTCAAGGCTGTGCTACAGTATCTTATATATTTTAATTTTTTAATTAGTGGATCCAAAGTCTAACTTTTATTGGAAATTTTATTTTATTTATTCATTACATTTCTAATATAGCAGATTCTATAGTGCTTTTATGGAAGTGAAAAGAAAATTTAAATGCCTGCTATCAAATTCAAAAATACCACGTGTGTACATTTCAAATTGTCCTATGTTACCAGGAGGGTAACTGAAATGTAAAGTGACAAGGACCCTACATCTTACAAAAATAAATAGGATTGCCTTGGCCCTACAGACTCTTGTCTTTTTTAGTCTGCCTCAGACCAGGGGTGGTATTCAGCAGGTTCTGACCAGTTCTGGAGAATCGGTAGCAGAAATTTTGAGTAGTTCGGAACACCGGTATATACCACCTCTGACTGGCCCCGCCCCCATCTATTCTCTGCCTCCTGAGTCCTAGCTGATTGGCTGAGTCTTCTTTTGTTGCCCTGCACAGAAGAAGGGAGCTGGAAAGCAGGTCAGTGGAGTGGGTAAGGAATGGGGATTTTGAAGTATCCTTCCCCCAGGAGTGGGGAGGGAATGGAGATTTTGCAGTATCCTTCCCCTGCCATGCCCACCAAGCCACGCCACGCCTACAGAACCAGTAGTAAAAAAATTTGAATCCCATCACTGCCTCAGACTGATGTAAGTGGGCAAGGACTATCTACCACTCAGAGTCCAACATTCCAGGCCAAGTATGAAGAACATTTGTAATGCAAATGTTACACTGAATGTACAGGAAAGTAAATCCAGTAGACACAATTCATCACCTCACAATTCATTACCTCACTAAAGTCTATGATAAATTAATTTCTGTATAGTTGTAAGATTATTACATATTGTTAAGTTACAACTGTGCAAATGAGCAATTCATCATGATTCAAATGAAATATCCGTCCTCAAAGACAGTTAGGTAGTTTTGAGGGCTTGATGTGACTATTTTGATGACTTTCACAGCTGGTTTCCATACTTGCAGGTACAACTGCTTCATTCCACTGCAATTCTCATTTATGAGCCACGGTGGCACAGTGGTTAGAGTGCAGTTCTGCAGGCTACTTCTGCTGACTGCCAGCTGACTCCAATTTGGCAGTTCAAATCTCACCAGGCTCAAGGTTGACTCAGCCTTCCATTCTTCCGAAGTGAGTAAAATGAGATCCAAATTGTTGGGACAATATGCTGACTCTGTAAACCACTTAGGGAGGGCTGTAAAGCACTGTAAAGTGCTATATACGTCTAAGTGCTATTGCTAATGTGTTGTCTGTGCATGAAGGTGGCTGACTTTTCTGAAGCGCCTGGCTGTCTCAATACTTTGAGGATAGTGTTCATCCCAACAAATAGTTTAGAGTTCCCCTTTAAATATTTTTTTGCTGCCATGGTTACTCCACTAGTTTATAATACATGTCTCTATACACAGTTCACCTTGAATATGAATGGAAATTGACAACTTAGTTCAAGTCTGCATTGAGACCTCTGACTCTATTTTGCTAAAAACAGGATGCTATCTTTCTAGACAAATAGAATTTTAGAACACCACAGAGAACACAAACATTCACACTGTTTACTAGAATCAGCAGAATGTGTTTGAGAGATAAGAAGTGAGATTTTCCAAATTGGATTTTTATTGAAAAGTTTTTAAAATGGTATTCTAAGATTTAGATTAGAAAGGATAATTTGATGAGTAATTATATTGTCAGACAGATATCCCTTTGATAGATCTTGTTTCTGGAGTAAAGGAAAAATCACAGTAGAAATTGGAAAGCCAGAAGAATAAAGAAACTTGTATTTTATTTTTTCCCCAAAGCAATAGGTTCTTGGGCATTAAGATTCCATCCTAAAAGAAGAAAAAAATTAAGCAACTTTTTCTTTTAGACTTGAGAAGGTGTAACTGAGGAGCATTCAGAAAAGAACCACACAAATGTGAAATTTAGTATTCATCTTGGTGAAACTTGGGAGTTACTGGGAGAATTTAGAGATGCATAATTTGGACAAGGTATTAACAGGGAATGTTCACAAACCAGTCAAAGAAATAAGAAACTTTGAACCTCAAAGATTGAGTGAGCTGAAGAATTTGAACAACTGTTCAACTGAATAACTTTTTACTGTTATTTTAAATAAAACTTTTATAGCATAAAATTCTGAACTGACTTCTAAGTATTACTTCCGTCAAATCTTGGTATTAGATAATTTGTTTGATTTGATATAGAATAGAAATGTTAGGGTCAATTGATAGATGATACAAAGTTTATTTGATTAATTGGGATTGCGGAGAATAATTTCAAACATATGCCAATGAATACCAGAATATAAAAAAGTCAAAGTCATTGTCTTAACTATTTTCTAAAGAATTTTCTAAATTGTCAAGGACATTCTTTCCTAAATTTGATAGACTACCTGTGATGACCTTGGAAAAACATCATGAGCTGAATTCAGGAATCCAGGAGAGCAAGAGAAAGAAATTCAAGGTTGTCCTGCCTTGATTTCTTTGGTATAAGATAAAAGGAAGGGAAAATGCTGTCAGGCATTTGAGATATTGCTATGATAGTTTATGGTAACAGAGTTTTAGTATTTGTGTACATATACATGTGTATAGCGTGTGTATATTGATGTCATGCAAGTGTTCATCAGTATTTTCATGAATTGATTAATAAGATATTCTCCAACAACAAGCAATATCATAAGGGCTTCAGTCAATGATCTATTTGGGAATTTTGAATTAATATATTGACATCAACTGTTATTTCACCATATTATTTCTTAACACTAGGACTCACTTAACCTAAGCCTCACTAACTAAATCTAAATCTTATATCATTTATTACAACTGAAAGTATTTCCAGCTTTGTGACTCCCAGCAATTTAATATTTTCTTTGTTAGAAAATTTGGCAGAGAAGATTGTAGTTTTGCATTTCTATCAGGTAGCTTTCTTTATATTTTCAATATGAAGTTTGTTATGCCAACTGATGCAGTGGAGGCAAAAGGGTTTTGAACTTTAAAAAGCAAAAACTGGGTATTCCGTTATAAAGGATGCTGAATTTTATTTGAAATAAAAGTGTCCTTAGGGTTTAGCTTATATATTTGATAAAAAGACCATATTTAAATCATATTTAGATTTTCAAGCAGTTTGAAAGTACCACAGAACTAAAAATTTCTTCTACTGGTAAAACAAAACAAAGACTTTCTTGAATTTTTTTTGGACATCAAAAAAGTCATTTAAAAATATTCTTACTTTGAATTGTTAGAGATACAGTGTAGGACCCACAATTTCTTACCTGCCCAGCAAAATAAACAAGCAAACGATAAGGACATTTTGAAACCAGGGTAAAATGCAAAACAAACTCCTAGTTCTTTCACACAAATATCCATCTCAACCTCCACCAGGAAGACGGTCCAAAAGGAGGAAATTCCTCACCGAACATAAAAGACAGAGCAGACACTACATTTAGAGTGCATTACATACACTATAAAAATAAAGATAAGTAAAGCATGACTTTTGGAATTATTTCCAATGCTTTTACCTAGCAATAGCCATGGGAGATGCTGGTAGAATCTCAACTGTAAAAAAAGAAATGTGTTGCATCTTTGTGTATCTGTGTGCACTCTTTGTGCCATGTTTTAGTGTAAATGTTACTTGTGTATACATGTGAAACTGTAATAAGGATGGCCTGTTGCTTTTGGGCATATAATATAGTCAGGATAGATGCACATATACAAGTAATCTTTGTCTTATGAGCACAACTGGGACTGGAATTTCTGTTGTAAGCTGTTGTTGTAAAGCATGTCAGGCCTAATTTTATGACAATTTTTACTGTGGTCATTAAGCAAATTGTGCAGTCATTAAGCAAATCCAACTTTTTTACTGGAAATAGGCCAAAAAAGTCACAAATCACGATTATGGGACTGGATCTCACAACTAATTTTAAATGTTAACTTAGCTGGGTGTCTAAATTGCAATCATGTGGCTGCATTAGTGATGCAATGATTGTAAGTGCGAGTACAGGTTGTGAGGCCATTGTAAGTTTGAACCATCATTAAATGAACAAGTACTGGATTACCTGTACATGTTTCACATGTTGTATACAGTATATGTGTGTATGTGTATATAGCAGTTTCTCAACCTTTTAAGATATGTGGACTTCAATTCCAACCAATTGGGAATTCTGGGAGTCCATGTCTTAAAATTGCCAAGGTAGAGAGTGGGCTGTATACATTGCAGGTGTTACCTTGGGTGTCCCTAAGAAAAGCACTGAGGATTTTTTTCTGCTTTTTTTTTCTTTCTCTTTTTCTTCTAGAGTTCCTGGGTGTATCCAGTCCATTTTCCAATCTGATCTTTGGGCAATCTCTCTTACCAAATTTAGTAGCATTTTATTTCACTTTTTTAGAGTTACAAGAACTTATGCACTGGCAACAAATTCCTTGTGTGTCCAATCACTTGGCCAATAAACAATTATATCCTATCCTGTCTTTGTCCTATCCTATCCTCCAGCTGATACAAGATAAACAGAGTCCTGAACTTCTTTAGATAATTTACTTTCAATGTTTCACTGAGTTTAAAAAAAACTTATCCTCCTATACTTCTTATAGTCCTTCTAGTTATCATTTTCTTTATACAGGGAAATGATACATCTACCACCTAGCCAATGTATAAGTAAACCACACCCTTATTTTAACATTTCCTCAGCTATACCATGTAATCTAAAATGTATCATTTTTCAATAATTTTGCAGCATTTATAGCTCCTTTCTCAAAAAAAATTCCCACAGACATGAACACCTATAACATTTCTTTTAGTTCCACCCTTCAACTTACACTATTATTTCCATACAAATCTCAAAAATACACTCTCTAGCATTTATTACTTTAGTTTCATCCCAAATCATTTAATTGGTTATTTTTATTTATTTTAATACTGTCTTTATTATTTTTCTAAATACCTCAAGGTAGTGGATAAACATACTACTCCTATTTTCTATACAACAACCACCATGTGAGATAGGTTAGATTAAGAGAGAGAGTGACTGACCCAAGTCACCCAACTAATGTTTTATGTCTAAGATGAAACTAGAACTCATCATTTTCTAGTTTCTAGCCTGGCGCCTTAATCAATACTATACTTCTAAAACTTGTTTTTATTTTTAACGAAGTAGTCATTCTTCACTTCCTATACCTCTATATATAATCTCTAAAACTTGTGGTTCAATTGCAATGAGTAAAAATAAATAAAATATTTTCAATTCCTTGCTTTCTTTCATTTTGCCACTTTTTTTTGTAAACACATTATACGATAGTTTCCTTACTTTTATGTAGTATTAATTCACTTCCTCATTCCACAAAACACTGTATTATATTCCATAATCATATATATTTTTGTTGCATTATGCAATGTAATTCTTTTCATTCTGTTCCAAACATTTTGTACCTTCTTTTTCTTGTTGTTCACTTCCACCAGTTCAAGTGTGAGACTAATCCATCTTCTAACACTTTTTTATAACACAATTTTTATAACTCTCTCTTCTGGTTCTACTTTCAATCTAGTTACTTTCATATCTGTTCTTCTCTCTGTGTGTATGTTTTTTTTTCACATTCAGTCACATTATTAAAAAAATTAGTATCTGTAATCCTTCTGATCTTCACTAATTCTCTCACAATTTTTCCTCATAAATATTCAGATCAATCATGCTTTCTGAGTCTTTCCTTTTTTATAGGAAAAAATTAATAGAAATCTGTTTAATTCATGTACATGCATTCATGAAAATAGGTATTTTTCAATGCAGAAACTTTACAGGTCACCATATGATTTATTCTTGATACTGCGTGCAGTATGTTACATAGTTCCTACCCATCCATTCTTGTAGATTATTTTTCTTCTAACTTGGGTTGCATTAATTAAGAGTGTTATACAACTTGTATCATAACTAATCTCTGGTTCTTCCATTAGGAACATTTACTTGGAGATAAGATAGGGCTGTAAACCTAAGGATTCTTATTTTTAGAAAACAGTAATAACCTAGATGAGGTTTCTTCATACTCTTTGATACACATTTTAGTCCTTCATTCCTAACTAAATATGCAATTCCATTTCCTACATATAATCTTCAACTACAAAGTCAGATCACTTTCACTATTTCACAGTTCCGTATTTCTTTCTCTTATACTCTCTCATCTTTCAAATTTTACTCTTCTTCTATTCTTTCAAATGTCCTGATTATCACCAAACTGACTCACAGATATTGACATGTACTGCTTAATGTGGTTTGGGTTAATAAAGTGTTTAACATAACATTTCTTGGTGATATTGTTGCAGGAAATTACGAGACTCAGACCACGGAGTCAAAGATAATTGTTTTATTTGCGCAAAGGTTCAGAGCTATTTAGCCAAGGCACATCTGAATGCCTTCCTATAGATTTGACACCACATTTATACATTTCAGAAGTACTAAACCACAGAAATATAACTTGTCAGCATTTCATTGGTTACTTCAAATTCCAGCTACCCCTTCCCCTGTTGCTGCGTTAAAGTAGTTGGATTATTACAAATAATTTGCTAAGCCATCTTGCTAAACCATCAAGCTTCCTGTAGCTCCATTTGTGGTTTTCTTGCACAGGAGACACGGCTTCCTGCTTAACAAATATGTGTGAGTGACTGACAGATAACCTATGATCTGACATTTTTTTATTTCTTTAATACATACATTTCATTATCAAAAGAACAATCTTTTATAACCTTCTTTATGTTCTGCCTTCATATGGTGAATCTGTAGACTATGTTACCAGCCTTTGTCATATTCATGCCACCTGCAGCATTCTCTAACACTGGCATTTTTTAATTAGTATTCTAGCAGAACCAAAATCCAGTTTTATCTTAAGCATGGTCACACTGCTCTATGTAAGCTAGGATCCCTGATCCAAAGACAATTTTGCCTGAATCCTACAAGTTAGGAGACGTACAGATTAGTAACACCATTCAAGAAGTGTCTGTTTCTATTATATAGCCCACACATTCTTTCCTTTAAGAGTAAAAGGGAAAAAAAGAGGTCTAATGAAGTGGTGTAAGCTAATCTGCTAGCAAATACCGAAAAAATATCTTTAAAAAAAAAACACAATTCTTGCAACATTTCATACAGTGCTTAAATCACAAGGCAGAACCACCATCACTTAGCTTGAATCAAGCTACATCCAAATGTTTTATGACAAGGCTGTCAAACTCCCAGCCCATGCGCCAGATGCATCATGTGCTGGCCATGCCCATTCCTGGCTTAGCAAAGGGGAAAAAGTCCCGATATGACATGTGATGCTGCCATGACAATGTAAGTTTGATACCCCTGTTTTATCATATAGAACCATTGTTCTTATTAAATGTTGTGTTGGAAGTTTGGTTTTCTTTCCTAACTTGACTCTGGCTAACATAAAACTAAAGCATCATTCCAAGAGATATATGAACTAGACTTCTATTTTGTTATTTTCACTGATATATACTTTTCTATTTTTTTATTAAAATACAAAATTAAAGAAATAATTTCTCTGTAAGTAAAATATTATTTCTTCTGATTAAAGA
>NW_020769310.1:36075656-36109100 GCF_900518735.1 Pseudonaja textilis
CTTGACCATATTTAAACTTTACAAACTGTTCTTATGAATCTGACAAACTCTCTTTTAAGGCAGATAAACTACTGGGATTTATTTCCTGGGAAAGCAAATCTACAGATTATTTTTTGAGTGTGTGCAATGTATTCAGAATTTCCTTCTTTAAAAAGATAACTCTTTGTAGCCTACAGAATTTATGGCCAGTTCAACAGAATAGGCAAAATGACTTGAAAGTGAATTGTTCAATAAATTCCATAGTTTCATGTCAAATTTTCTAAATGTATACTTCTTTTTTAAAGAAGTTTTTTTAATTGTACACTTCTCTATATCATTGAGAATTAAGTGACAACAGCATGAATCTGCTTTTACCTGTACTTATATAATGCGCTCACATTGTGTTTTAAATAAGTTTCATTTTCTTAACAAGTAAAATGAAAAGCAATTCTGAAGGTGAACTGTTATGAAAAAAACATAAAAGATTTTATTTAAAATTTGTCGAAAAAGTGTGCTAAAACTGAGTACCAGTAAAATGTATGTCTGAAGTGCCCATTTCTCTTTGTATAAGTTAAATGACTATATTCTTTGATTTGGGGAAAGAAGGAAGGAAGAAAAGAAGAATGGAAGAAACATTATTCCAAAGAAACTGGCCCTCCTGTAAGTCAGCTCTTTTGTTATGAATATGGAACAGATGCTCCATCTGCTCTGTGGGAACAAAAACACTTACAACCTAGCTCTCTCTATTAAAGAGTTTGCTTTATACCACTAGTTTTCTGTGCACTGCTGTGAAGAGTTTTGACTTTATAGAAAAAAAGACCTCATATAAGCAATACTCTAACATTCTTAAATGAAAATGGCCTAAGAACAACAAATGACAAATTCAGAGTTTAATTCACATGGGTCCTTGGAAATATGCAAATATTCAATTAGATTTTTTTAAGCTGCAGGAAATTCTAAAGCAAAAATATTTTTACAAATAGACTTTGTACCAATAATAGCAAATTCTATGAATGATATTCTATCATCAACATTAATTCAGGATCAAGAATAACTCCCTAAATGAAAATTAGGAAACAAAGATTTGGGTCCCATGATGAAATAAAAGAATAATCCTTGAAACAAATCTTTACAAAACACTTAAAGTATGTTTTTTACAGTAATGTAAAATTACCAATTAAACTTTCAACTTACATATTTTTTAAAAAAATAACTGTACTAGATTACTTCAGGATATGGTCTATTTCTTTAGCTTTGTTAATTAAGCTTTGCTTTAAGCTTTGTTAAGTATGTTAAATAGATATCTGAATACAAATTTTCATTTATAAAATTCAACTGAAATTCAACATGAGCACATTTATATATCAATATGAAAAGTTTAAAAATGTTATTTCAAATATTGAAATACATTTAAATCAAGGGCTGTGTGTGTGTGTGTCCCCAAAAGCAAAAACTGCATTTTTGTTTTGTTAAAAACTATGCAGATCTTTGCAAAAAGTGCACAAATTAAATAAAACACTTGTTTTCCCTACTGATAACCTTTTCTGTATCAATACAATGCTGCCTGTCTGTTTTGAAAATAATTGAAAGTAAGCTTCCAGAGGCAGAGTGCTTTGCTTCTGACTAGATCAAGACTTCAGGCAAATTTTCCCTGCCAGTGAACGCACAGCTTGCCTGAAGTCATAACCTTTGTTGGTGGAAGGGAAGTAGCCTTGAACAGATCATGAAGCAGATGTTTAATGTCAAATCAGAGTCTAGGGATACATAGGCTACTACAAATAAAACTCTTTGCCTGTCTGCCTAGTTTCCAATTCCCTACCATGTGAAATATGAACTTGACAACAAATGGCCAGTGTGCTAGGCAGCACAGCAGGCAGAGCGACTGCCACAGCTGCGTCAAAGACAGACAAATTCATATATTTGTAACATTTTCATTATCTTTCTTTACAGCTCTAAATTAAGAATGAGACATTGTACTACTTTATTTCCTAAAAGGCAAGAAAGCTTAGTATTGGTCTCTGATATGAGATGAATTTCAGGAAGTAGCTGTGTAAAAACATGATCTTTATTAAGCCGATCCAAGTGCATCTACCGGCAGACACAAAGTCTCATATAAAGCAAAATAATCAAGTGCAATTTCCCAGCTTCCTAATCTATCACACAGAGTTATATATACACATGGGCAAATATTATGCCAACAACACAACAGAATTGCTTTATTATTTATTTTCCAATTTGATATGTGCAATTGATTATGAAAGGTGGATCCTCAATTTTCAAAGTACATTTTTCAGATCTTAATGTGTAAACAGCTTGGATGAAATTGGTTGCACAAGTGAAGAAAGAAAAGCTGGCATATGACATCGATATGACAGAATGCACATAGTGGGGTCATAACACAAAGTTCTGCCCTTTTGTATTTCTGTTGCAACATCACATGCCCTTATGGAAGTAGAGATGGCATTGTCATGCACATTTTGTCACATGTCCCTTCTTCTACTTGCCCCCCTCAATCCTTTGTCTCCTGGCCATCTTCAAATGCATACAGAATTTTAGTTAGATTTCTGTCTTTAAAGGGTAGAGATAAAAAAACATATTGTACAATTGTATCTTTGCTTTTGGAAAATAATGTATTTTAGCCACTCCTGAGCTATATGTAAAATTAAGCAACTATGTTCAAAATAACTGGCTTATGTTATGGAAAATAGACTGCTTGTCACAAATGATTCCTTCTTTAAACACCTGTTTCCACAATCTTCTCCCTTCCATAATATTAAGAAACAGTTACATTAAGACAGCACCACATTAAAACCACTGTCCATTTACTAGAAATTATACTTTATAATAAGTACCTTGAAGTCTACTTTGATAGCATTTACGACTACACTGCCTTATACCAAACATAAGAATCCACAATAATTTTTGTTATAAAATATTATTAATCATTTACATGAAAGCTAAGCAATTGTTTGCTTGTAAAACTTATAGAATGCTTATATATTTCTCCAGGTATTAATTATAAATCAAATCAATCAAGACCTGTACATAATGTAAAGCATAAAAACTTCAATAACATATAGATCTGACAATAAATATTTACAGCATAACTTGTGATTAATTTAAACAAAGGCATTCTACAATTGCTAAGTACTTTTTTAAAAAAATCAATTTGGCTTTTTTTTTATAGGAACTGAAATAATATTATTAAAATACCCATCCAAGAATTACTACTGAATATATGTGGCAATGGGGCCCATTTTACAAAGGGGCAGATAAACAGGATTATTTATGTGCATGATTTATTTTATAAGTATGGCTTACATTGCATTCTAAGCCACAACTAAGCAAACCTGATTATGGCTTGGTGCAAAGTATAAGTTTAGAAGAGACTGTACATATGCCCCTGCATTTTTATTATGAGTGATTCACATATCATATTAATTCAAAACCAAACAAGCCATGTTGTATCTTAATGTTACATATGAATTTGCCACCTTTCTGCTGGAGAGTAGGCAGCTCTGTGGCCTTCTTGTTTATTTTAGGTTTGTACATGGAGGGTGCTGTTTGGTTACCTTGAAGACAATCTTGTTAAGCCTAAATAGTCACACATAACCAGAGGTGGTTTTCTACAGGTTCTGTCCACCTCTGTAGAACTGGTTGCTCCAAAGAGCAGCAGACACAGAACCGGTTCTATGTCTGCTGTTGTTGTGGCCCACTTGCCTGCCCGGGCTCTTACCTGACCTTTATTTCCTGCTTTTTCAACTGCAACTGCTTTGCCTACACAGCTGCAGTTGAAAAAGCAGGACTTTTCCAACTGTTGCGCACTTGCACGCAACACTGCTCAGCTGTCTAGGCAGCTCAGCAGGTTGTAAATTGCACTTGCGTGACTCACGCATGCGCGTGTGATGGTAATAGACAGAATCGGTAGTTATACCAATCAGATCCCATACCTGCACATAACCATTTCTTATCTATAACACTGAGAAAGAGGAGTCAGAAGGTCCAAGAAGATATGGATGATGAGTGATCCTTAGAGTTTATGATACTGTCCAGAGTCAGAAAAATATAATAGGTCAGGGATGGGTGAGAGCAGTAAAAACAGCAGGCCTAAAATTTTCCAAGCAAGCACTATATGTTTCAACTTCAAAAGCTGTACACTTTGCAGAACCGTAACAGCAATAACTACCATCACTACCACACTATTTTCCTTGACAGTGAGAAAAAACATTAGCAAGGGCACTGAACCCTGGGGCAGTTCTGCAATACATTACTTCAATATTCTTTCTGCAACATGCTAAGTAGATGCATCAGTCAGGCTAGACTGGCTATATTGGTCAGGCAAAAACATTAAATCGTTCCAATTTCTACCTGTCTTCACTCTGGAGAATTCCATATATGGCAAACATGGATCAACATTTGCAGGTATCCTGACAACAATTCAGCATCTCAATAAATTTTGGAATCATTAATGAAGCTCTGAGAGAAATGTAACTACACTTTGAAGAAGCCTTATTTCCAAATATATTTACTGAATCTAGTTGTCATTAATTAGAACCAAAAGCAAACCTAGTACTTAAGCTTAAATTATGACATGAAATCTAACTTTCAAGAATGGCTTCCAGCAATTTCTCCTTTTAATACTGAACCATAATACATATGTCAGCCAGTATGTGGAACAGCATCAATTTACTCACACAAGGTATTTAATTTCTCTCTACCAGAGAATGCGTCATCATTTCCTGCATTCAGGAAAAATGAGGCCATTTGAGGAATATTATTTGGTGGTAGTGATAAAACTTCTCCCAGTCTACTGCCTCAACACCTAGGGTAAACTGATTCTTCTCAGCTGTGTTCCTTTTTATTATATTGCTTTTTAAATATACTACTTTATTACACATGATTATTGTAAGCTAGCCAGAGTCACATTTTGTGAGATGGGAAGCCATGTAAATTGGATTAATAAAGCAAATACAACTTTTTATCATGCTACAATGTAACACAAATTTTATATCATGTATAAAAATGATATTTGAGAAATAGCCAGATATAGAAATAAGGAAGTTCATATTAGTTGTTTTATTTTTGCTTTTTATAAGAAAATGTACAAAATAATCCATTTTTTTTTGTTTTTTCCTACCATACACCAGAAATTACAGTCTATACATAAATAGCTAAATTATGATAATTGCTGGAAAACAATTTAAATTGGGATATTGTCATAGATTTTCCAGGCTGATACTTTGTTAATTAATGTCTGCTGCAATAAACAAAAGATCCACAAGTTATTTAAAAGCATCTGAAAGTTTTAGATAAAATTCCTTGTATTTATTTGCATTTATAGCTCCTTAAAAGATCATTGCTGCATTTAAACCTTATCAGAAATCTTTTTTTCAATATTTTCATCTGGAAGAATGTTTAAAATTGGAAGAGAATAGAGCAGGGATGCGAAACTCAAGGCCCGGGGGCCAGATCCAGCCTGTGGGGTACTTAGATCCAGCCTGTGGGGGAGCCCTGGAAATAGCAGCCAGCGGTGTCTCTGTCAGTGAAAATGTGGTCCTCCTGAGCTCCATTTTGGCTGGTAGAGGGTTACAGGAGGTCATCCCAGCTGAAAATGGAGCTTGGGAATCTGTTTTCTCTGGCAGAGAGCTCAGGCCAAAGGCGCCCCTGACATGGGTGATGTAAAGCTGGCCATGCCCACCCCAGCTCCCGAAGTCAAATACAACCCTGATGCGGCCCTCAATGAAATTGAGTTTGACACTTCTGGAATAGAGATTTCATTTCTATCTACAAAAGAGAGAGATTTTACTTTACCTTCACTTAATTCATCCACTACCTGATAGCAATCAAGAAGTTGAAACCTCTCACTGTATTCTGAAGTGCTTGGTAGAAGTGAACCTTCTCAAGGCTTCTACATTTTATGCTGAATAGGAATCTTTCATTGTAAAACCCCGATAACAGATTTAATAGGTTTCCCTAAGGAATTATACCATCATGACAAATTTTTATCATGCCCTTTTCCTGTGAAATATTTCACTGAAATAATTGGAACTTAATGATCCTTCAGAGAAGTTGCTAGTCAAGGGAGAAAAATGAAATAATCCAGAAGAATGTCATGTTTAAGACTGCAATTTCATTTTGCAGAATCCTCAGATGTCCAGTGGGAACTGTCAAAGCCATGGATCAATTAATTTTCTAATCTCTTCATAATGAGCTTCTCCCTCCCTCCCACTTCTTGTTTGTATCTTCTGTAGTGAGCAGTTTGAACTTTATGGGTTTGTTTTGATTATCTTCTTTTCTCCTTTCTAAAAGTTTCCAATGTCTTAAAAAAAGAAAATCAATTATTTTCAAGGAGAAAAGAAATGTCAAATTAAATTAAAAATTATCAATTTTTGTAATGCTTACCCTTAAAGCAAGGAAACAAACATTGCCATGTCTGGTATATGGCAAAACATATTTTGTTGATAGTTCCAGAAAGTATGACAGACATATTGTTAGGTTGCCCTATATTGCTGATAAGAGTTCTTATATTCATTCTAATTTCTTTCTTTTTATTCCCATTGGCTCTCTATCTTCTGTCAAAAAGTACAATATTACACAAGATTTACCTATAGATTTGCAAAATATTAAATGATTATTCATTACTGATTCAAAGCTTGTATAATTTGTGTCTAAAAATGTAAGAATTAAAGCCTGACCAAATTCATTCAAGAATGGTTTCCCTAGGTATCGTATTTCACACAATGTATATTATATTAGAGCAGGACTGTCAAACTCCCGGTCTGTGGGCTGGATGCATCATGTGCTGGCCACAACCTCACCTGATTTAACAAAGGGGGAAAAAGTCCCAATGCATCACGTGATGCCACCGTGACAACGTGAGTTTGACACCCCGTATTAAGAGTATGCTTTTTAATAGGAAAACAATTAATATAATAACTGAAACCAAAAATAATCGCAACATTTAAAAGCATATTAATATAAATCTCAATCAGGATATAATGGAGAAAATTTAAAACTAAATAGTAGTTTTCTTATCCTGTTTTTATTTGCAGGTAATCCTTGATTAGTGATCATTCGTTCAGCAACCATTTCAAGTTACAAGAGTGGTGAATGAAAAAACTTACAGCCAATCCTTGAAATTGCCCTCAGAGCCCCAGTTTGCTCATGTGATTGCAAAGGCATTTGGCAAATGGCTGGCAATTATGACAGCTGCAGTGCAGTCTCCTGCAATCACATGATTGCCAATTGCGATCTACAGTGCCAGCTTCTAACAAGCAAAATCAATGGGGAAACTGGTAGGTGCTCATAAATGGCAGTCATGTGACATCACACCTAATAATTATGCAGGATTCACCTAAAACTGCTGGAACCTCCATCATAAGTCAGCATGGTCATGTGATCACCATTTGCAACCTTCTGCCAATTTCCCCATTGACTTTGCTTGTTACACTATAAGACCACTTTGTTTAACAATGGAGATCCTGGTTCCAATTAATGTAGTTAACTGAAAGCTATCTGTACTCTTGTACTTTTTTTCTTTGTAATTATGCATATTTATTCCCAAACTAAGGATAAATGGTGGCGATACTGTTGTGGTTCACTGGCAGCCTGTGCAGACAGCAGCGAAATCGGACAGTGGGGAAGAATGGGGACCAGTTTGGGAGTCTGGGGAGGACTTGCATGAGGGTCCTGTGCTGATGCAGAGATGGAGTCAGGAAGATCTGGGATATGTGTGCTGACTCTGAAGCTTCCAGAGTCTGGCAGTAGCGAGGCAGAGGAACAAGGGGAACCTGTTCCCAGTGTGTGTGTGCACAGAGCTGCTAGAAGGCAAGAGGAGCTGAGACAAAAGGGGCAACTCGGGAGTAAGGCTTGGAGGTGATTGTCCCTCCCATAAGGAACAAAGGAAATGCAAAGGTTGAAAAACCTTTGTAGGAAGCAAAGTCGTTCACTGTTTGGATTAAACCTTGAAGCTCTGTGTGGACTTTGTACTTCAGTTGGTTTTTATAGTTAATTTGGCACTTTAGTTGTTGGCAGCAATTCAAAGGAGAGAAAGGGAATGAACATAATTCCCAGCATTGAAATAAAACAAGAGTTGTTTTAACTAAGCATGTGCTCAATTACGGTCTCAGGAAGCCTTGGTCAGAACAGATACTAATATCATGTTCAGAGTTTTACAACCCACTATAAAGACCATAGTGTGCTTCAAGATTTCATTCCTGACATCCATACATGTATGTAGACCCATGGTGGTGCAATCGTTAAAAAGCAGTATTGACGGCTGACTTTGCCCATTGCCAGGAATTTGATCCTGACAGGCTCAAGGTTGACTCAGCCTTCCATCTTCTGAAATCAGTAAAATGAGGATCCAGACTGTTAGGGGCAATATACTGACTCTGTAAACAGCTTAGAGAGTACTGTAAAGCACTATAAAGCAGTATATAAGTGTTATTGTTATGTGTGATCACATGTGAACATATTCATATAAACCAGCATTGTTCAAACTTGGCAACTTTTAAGTTATGTGAATTTCAACTCCCAGAATTCTCAGCCATCCTGCTCACTAGAAAATTCCAGGAATTAAAGTCCATACATTTTAAGGATGCTAAGTTTGAGAGATACTGATATAAATAATGCCAACAAATCCACATAGACAGATATATGCATTAGGTAACAATCTGCTTTTCTGGTAAAAAAATGAAACAGAAATATAATCTCTCATTTTTTCAAGTGCTGGATACACAGAAACCTATCACAAACACTTATGGCACACAAAGGTACTAGTATAAATGATTTTTATTGCCTCAAATACAAGCTAAACTGGGACAGCAAACATACATACACAGGAACAATTGACTGCTTGAGGTCTATTAGAAAATGTCCTCCCTGATTCTTTATTGTAAGGCCTTGGGCAAGTTGCTATATAATATTCTAACACTGCTGTTGTAAAGATAAAAATAAGGTGTTAGATTTAATATAAATGCCATTAAGACAATATTTGAAAATATTTTTAGATGCCCCACTAGCAGACCAGACCAGGAAATCAATTCCACATGAATGCTACTTCAAATGGCATTGGGTGTAACAGTGGTACTTAATCGGGGGGGGGGGGATTTTACATGGATAATGGAGCCATCTCTAATTGCAGTTTGGCCACTGTCAAGACATTTGTGTAAAACAATTGTTTTCTCTGTGGGTAGGGTGGGGAGGGTGGGATAATGGCATTATTCAACACTGGAAAAGGGCGTAATTTAGTCAAAGTTTTTAAGACTCAATAAAGCTTCCAAGTCTAATTTTGGTGTTCTTATATCCCATTAAATTAGGGAAGCATATATCTGTGTAAGCAACTTCCAAAATTATGTTCTTTTGGACTCAAAAGATGCTTCAGAACCTCAGCATATCTCCATCAAAGTCATCTTTCTTACTCTCTATATCAATCTTATTAATGGTTCAATCTAAGTTTAAAACATGATAAACATTTTGAGGGGGAAAATGGTTTTTATCCTAATAGATTAGCCTTCTCTGTACAAATGTCATTCTGGATAAAAGGATAAAAAGTATTAAGTATTTCTAAATATGTATTTCTGCTGAAGACTGTGTATATGTATTATTTTGGTGCATAAGTAAGGAAGTTATGTACATTGATATGATAGCAGGAATCTTTTAAAGCCATTGATTGGGTAACATTTGAATATACTGAATTTTATCAGATGCCAATTTAGAATTGCTATCTTTTCAACTAGGCATATCTTACAGATTACACACAAACTTTGGCCGAGAAAGGGAGGGATGCCCTCCCAGACATCAATGCACAATTTAATATTTCTTTTGCAGCCCCTGACAGAAGAAACAACAATAATTGTTATTGATGTTTTTTGGAAAATGTATTATTCAAACATAACATAAGCTATATTTATATTTTTACATTAAAAATAGACTTTGCGTGGACTATGAATAGAGATGAGGATGCTAAATTGAATCATAATTTGTGTAGAAAAAATTACTATATCTTCTTATTTGAAATTTTCAAAAAAATTGTATTTTCAATTTTAAAAGTTAAATATTGTCACTTGCTCCTGGTATTGATACACACACACAAACACATACACGTATACTATGTATGTATACATACTAATATAGGCATTAGTCATATAATATACGGTTGTGTCTTGGGAGCTGCTTAGCCTGCTCCATTTATGGTACCCATTCTTAGATTTTGTGACAGTCCTGTTCTCCCTTGTTAACTTTTCTTTTCTTATAACCTGACCTAGTCAAAACAGCTCTGCAAATAGAAGATGTCTTCAAATACAGAATTATCTTATATGAAATAGGACATTTGTTTTTATTCTATCATTCTTCTCTGTGATAGTCATAAAGTCATCCCTAGATTCTACAGTACCTATAATACTGAATATACATTTGAATTAATATATGTAGAAAAAAGATGAACACTTATCAAACACCAAACAATCAGCTATAATATCATTTCTTTAAGTATTTTTAAGCCACTGCTAGTTATAGGTTCCTACTAAATTTTCTGTAAGATGGACTAGATTTTTTAAAATGTAAGTTGAAAAGTAAAACAAAACTTTTCCAAAAATCAATTGCCAATAAAACACATTAACTGTGGAAACCGTTTCTTTATCCAGGTGCAAAGGCCAAGAGTTTCTTTTCTATATGTAATATACTTGTAAGGTGCAGATTACAAGTGGAGTCCTTTAAATACTTCTGCTTCTAGCGTGTTAATGATATTTGAATTTTTGAACAGCAGGAATCCAAATAATCTCTTTTCAAATTGTAATATGATAGGCATTTAGGGGAAAGGACATTCAAACAATAGAGGCCAGTGGTCTCTATCTTCATTTTCTTACATAGCTATTTCTTCAGCTGCAAATTATGCAATAGCTTTTAACGCTCCCTTTAAGGGTTTTAAGAACACTACTGACATCAAAAACTATTAAACAGTGATAATGGTTCCAGCTTTTCTTTTTCAAGACCAGCACTTAATTCTTCTAATAACAAATAGCCCTTTAATCAGCATACTAAATTAAGAAAAAAATCCTCTTTAAGAGTCACCTTGATTGTCCATTTAATGTTTCATTATCAATGCTAAACCAAAAAATCAAACAATGATAAAATAAACATGCAAATCTACCAAATTCTTCCAATTATTCTGATTTCACTTAGAATACTTAAAGCAACTGTGTTGAGTTTAATATTAAGGCCAAGGTTACTTGCTTTACATTAGTGGCTGACAGTCAACAGCATCATGTTCATGTCAGAACCTATCTCCATGAAAACTTAAAAAGGATGCCTAATAATAAAAATAAAAATTACAAGTAGTCATCAACTTACAAATATTTGTTTAGTGACATTTCAAAGTTACAACAGCACTGGGAAAAAGTAACTTATGATTGCTTTTCACATGACCATTGTAGCATCTACATAGTCATATGATCAAAATTTGGCACTTGGCAATTGGCCTGTATTTATTATGGTTGCTGTGTGTCCTTGGGTCATGTGATCACCTTTTGCAACCTTCTGACAAGCAAAGTTACTTAACAACTGTGTAACCAACTTAAGAAATACATACTTATTCATTAAGAAATGAAATAGTTCCATTAACAACAAATGAAACAAACAAAATGTTAGAAAGTTATGATATTTATTGTGGTTACTTACCAAGCACATCTAAGTTATATTAAAGTAACCAAAATATCTTTATAATTCCCAATATTTGAACCCGCCTGATATTTGGAAATTGAAAGTTGAAAAATTTGACAAACCCTGAGTGTGGCAAGAAAGGTTGTAAAATGTAGCAAAATTCACTTAACAACTGTCTTGCCTACCAATGGAAATTTTGTGTCCATTGTGGTTGTAAGTTGAAGACCACCTGTATTTGGAAAAGAAAAAGTTCTAAGGGTGCTAAGTAGATCTTGTCAAATTCTTTGATTTACTTTTCATTCCTAAAAGTTCATTCAGGTATTCATTTCTCCCAACAGACCTATATGTGAACAGTACAATAAACATTTTTTGTCAGATCAAGATGATAAAACATGGTGAGCAATCATTTGATGGCTCAGGGCTATAACTAACAGGTTTTGTGTGTTGTTGAATGTATTGCTGGAACAAGATATTGGACAGGACTAGTTTCTAGAATGGGGATAGGATTTATCTATTTATTAATTTATTAATTAATTTATTTTATTTTGTCAAGCAATTATAAGATGACAGGTATAAGTATAAACATAGTTATGAATACATGAAATGGATACATATAAGAAAAATAAAAAGAAACAATAGGACAGAGACAATAGTGCGCTTATGCATGCTCCCTACATACCTCTTAGGAAAGGGGTGAGGTCAATAGTAGACAGTCTAAGGTTAAAGTTTTTGGGGTTTAGGGAAGAAACCACAGAGTCAGGTAGAGTATTCCAGACATTGACCACTCTGAAGTCGTATTACTTGCAATCAAGTTTGGTGCGGTTTACCTTGAATTTGTATCTATTGTTTGCTCTTGTATTGTTATGCTTGAAGCTCAAGTATTCATTGACAGGTAGGACATTGCAATATGTAATTTTATGTACTATACTCAGATCAGACTGAAAGCAGCGTAGTTCTAAGTTGTCCAGGTCTAGAATTTCAAGTCTGGTGGCATAAGGTATTCTGCAATGAGTAGAGAAGTGGAGAACTCTTCTTGTGAAATATTTCTGGACTTTCTCAATTGTATTAAAATCAGATACGTAATGTGGTTTCCAGACAGATGAGCTGTATTCAAGTATTGGTCTAGCAAATGTTTTGTATGCGCTAGTTAGTAGTGTGATATTACCAGAGAAAAAGCTAAGGTTAACAGCTAAGAAAAAGGACTAGGTTAACAACTCTTTATGCCTTTTGGCTATACGGTTACAGTGGGCTCTAGCACTTAGATCATTAGAGATGAATACTCCAAGGTCCTTCACAGAGTTTGGATCATCAACAAGGTCTTGACTATTCAGCTTGTATTTTATTTTCTGATTTTTTTTTTTGCCAATAAGTAAGACAGAGCATTTATTTGTTGAGATTTGAAGTTGCCATTTGTTTGACAATTCTGAAACATAGTTGAAGTCTTTTTGAAGGGTAGCAGTATTGTCGATGGTGTTGAATAGCTTTACATCATCAGCTAAGAGAATGCAGTTGTTCTTAATATGATCACAGAGGTCATTTATGTGGAGTATAAAGAGAGTTGGTCCTAGAACACTGCCTTGGGGGACACCACTGTTGACAGGTACAGAATTTGATAGAAAGCTCCCAACTTTGACCATTTGTTGTCTGTTTGACAGGAATGCTTCTATCCAGTTATGCAGATGTCCAGAGATACCATAAAATTTTAGTTTTAGGAGTAGTTTGTCATGCACAACTGAATCAAAGGATTTTCAAATGTCTATGTAAATTGCATCTATTGCTTTGCCCTGATCGAGTTGTGTAGTCCATATATTTTTGCAGTGTAAGAGTTGCAGATTACAGGATAGTTTTTTTCTGAAACCAAATTGTTTATTAGAGAGTAGGTTATTTGTCTCTAAGTGGGGGATTAATGTATTGGTTAATAATTGATTCCATGACTTTAAGGTGACGTAGCATAAAGAGATTTGTCTGTAATTTTCAATTAGGCTGGGGATGGGGATGACCATAGCTAGTGACCATAGTTTTGGCAAGGAGCTGGTCTTGAAAGATTTTTCAAAGATTATGCTTAGAGGTTTGGCTATGGCAGTGGATAGCTTTTTTAAGAAGTAGGCACATATTCCGTCGGGTCCAACAGACAGAGATAGTGTTAGATTGTGTAGTGCTTTTTCAACATTGTCTTCTGTAAAATCAATATGTATTAGATCATTGTAGTTGTCTGTGGTTCGACTAGGAAATACTGGGCATGATCCATTGCTGTTTACAAATACTGAGCCAAAAAATGAGTTAAAGAGGTTGGCTTTAATGGTGTCATTGTTGCAGTCTTTACCATTAGGTCCTTTCGGGGTGGGATGGACCTTGAATCTTTTAGTTTGTTGTTTACAAAATTGTAGAAAGTGCAGAAGGTTTTTGCCTTATTGGTGCGTAGAAGGTTTTCCTCTTGCTTAATGTGATAATTGGTGCATTCAGTCTTTATCTGGTGGCATAAATTTTTGTATCGGCTTTTAAAGTTGGCAACGTGACTGGATTTGTTTTTCTGCCAAAGGGATTTCTTTTTGGATTGAAGCTTCCTTATTGTTATGGGTAATTTGTTTTTTCTGGTTTTGGGAGCTATTATTGGTACATACAGTTTGATGACTCTTTTGACTTCAAGTAAAAATATGTTGTAATGGTCTTCTACAATACTGCATCCAGAGAACAGAAATTGCTAATCAAGAGATGAGAGATCGTTGTCTATAAAATCATAGTTGCCTTTTTAAAAGTTATAATTGCGGATCCCATCGTTATGATGATTTTTGTGTGGACGTATGTTGAGACAAAAGTCAATCATGTTGTGGTCATTGTTGGAAAAGGCTTCTTTAAATTGTATTCCGTAAATTGAATTCAAACTATTGCAGAAGATGAGATCAAGGCAATTGTTAGGTCTAGTATTGTTGGTTACTAGTTGTTCCAGTCCCAGATTTGTTATAGCATTCTAGAAGGTTGCATGTATGGGTTCAGTTTTAAATTCGTTTAGGTTCCAGTTAATATGAGGTAGATTGAAGTCACCAAGAAAGATAAAAGCGTGTGGGCAGGAGGTTGTCCATGTGTAGTAGCGAATTTAACTTGTTTACATGTTCAATGTCATAATCAGGGGCTCTGTAACATAGTAAGAATCGAAATGTGATATTTAAGGACAGTTCACAGACGATGGTTTCAGGAAAAGCAAGCTCCTGGGTAACTTGGATGTTTTTTAGATGTAGGGACATTTTATAGAAGACAGCAACACCACCTCCTCGACGGATTTCACAATCTGATAGGTAAAAATGATAGTCACTGTGGTAATGGAGTCAGGAAGAGATGCGTTGAGCCATGTTTCACAGACAAATATAATGTCGAATTTAGCTGTATTTAGTAAGAGGAGAAATTCAGGTATTTTATTTACGAGGCTTCTTGCATTGAGTAGCTTACATTTAAGGCCAGTTGTAGTTGGAATTGAGGTAGTTAGGGGCGTGTGTGCCTAGTTTTGAGTAGTAGATTGGATGAAGTAGGGTTGGATGTGGAGTTGTGGGTAGTGTGACTTACTTTTGATACAATCAGCATGGTAGTCAATGTACAGATCCTTCTCTCCATTGTCTAGACGTTTTTTGAGTTCTGTGCGAAGTTCACAGGAGCGGATTCTTTGCAGTATGGATAAGTCTGGTCTTGAGCGTTTGTTATGGGTGAGATTGGTTTTGAAATGGCATTTACTGTATGAATGAATATATGTTTGCTGGACTCATTTTTGCAAACAACTCTACAAAATATTGGGGCCACCGAGATTGTATTTGAACTCAGGGCCATATCTGGTTATTTCAATGATATCTCCAGGAGAGAAATTTGTTGTATTTGAGTTGCTTATGATTTTGCGAACTTTGGTGATATCATCTGATTCGTTGGTGTCTTCAAGACCAAATAAGATGGCATTTGGACGTTTCTGATCACATTCCATGATGTCTCTGATGAGTAAGGGGATATCATTTGTGGAATTATTTGATGGGATAGTGATTATTTGTGGCTGTGGTTTGGTGGTTATTTTTGGTTGTAGTTGTGATTGTAGTTGAGGTAGTAGTTGTGGTAGTGGTTGTTGAGTTGGGATTTGCGTTTGAGCTAAAGGATATTTGCTTATCTGTGCTGTATTTTTTTTTTCAGGAGAGGTTAAGCTTGCTTGTATAGTTCTTTCAAAATGTGTTGCTAAGTGTTGTTCTATTGAGTAAATGAATGATTCTATGTTTTCAACTCTGTTAGGCAGGGTACTTAGTTTGCTTAGCTTGGGTAAACATGATGGACACAGACAAGGAAATGTATCTGATGTTTTTAGGAGATCAGCTAGGTTTTTGTTTAAGTTTAAGCAGGCAAGGTGGGCTTGATTGTCACATAGGTGGCATTTAATGTTATTTTCATTTTCATTGACGGTTTCAAGACATTTGAAGCATTTGCAGGAGTCTGGGAGGTCATTGGTAGAGATATTATTTTTTTTTGTTATTTGGTAGTGGAGGGTTTGGAGTTTTTGGTTGGCATGGTCAATGACAATAGCACACTAAACAATTACAATAGCTAATTAATGTGATAGGTAGAGAGTTACTTAATCAATGTTGGTAATTAATAAATGTTAATTGATAAGTTAGAGAACAGATCAAAAGTAAGATTACTTATTACTAAAAATCAATCAATCAATCAACTAGATAATCAATGATACAGTATCAAATCTCTATCAATTCAATAAATCAGTAAATTAGTGGTCATTTAACAATTATTATACTATTAAATTTAACAATTTAACAATTAATTATTATACTATTAAATGATAAATCAATTATTTTAGACAAAGCATTATCTATCAATAATTGGTCTTGAGGTAATAAAATAGTGGAGGTAGTGAAGTATTGGAGGTTTGTAGTGAAAAGTTCCTTTGTTTTTCCTTAAAGCCACATTGTTTTGTTTTTGTTTTGTTTTTGTTTTTAAAGAGGAAGCGTTGATGCTTGATAGATTTGAATGGAGAAGATTTGAATGAACTTTCCAATCATCTACTTGGGAGTTTGGAATGGATGAGATTTGGGTGGGGATTAAGTGGAGGTTGTCCAATCAGCTGAGTGGGAATTGAAATGCAGGCTGACTAATCAGCTGGCTGATTTAAATGGAGACTGTTTAGGAGATTATTCCTCTTAGATAATGTCTATTGATTCTCCGTGAGTCTCCTCAGTTCTCCGCAATTCATGGCCCTTCAGAATCACACTCTCCTGCTCTTCTCCAGTTCCAGCTCTTTTTCGAATGTTTAGGATCACCCTCTGTCAGTTCCATCTCTTTCTCTCAGTTCAGAATCATACTCTCCACCAGTCACAGCTCATTCCATGCCGTTCATTCTTTGCTGCTCAGAATGGCTCACTCTCAGAATTATTCTCTCTGTAAATGTCAGAATCACACTCTCATCTAATCACAGCTTGTCCCGGCTCTTAGCACTATCCGCTCTCTGCTCTCCACACAGAATCGCACTATTCACTATCCGCCAGTCCCAGTTATTTCAAGTCTCACCTGTTTGGAATGGCATCCTATGGAATGGAGTCTTGGGCTCTCCATGCAGGATGGTGTCCTGGCCTCTCGGCTCACTCTCAGGATTGCCAGCAACTTCTTTGTTCTTGGAACCTTCCAAAACCTTCCAACAGTCCCAGTTGAGGTAGATCGTGGCTCCGTTGGCCCCAGACCCCACTCTCCATCTCCAGCAATGTGGTTAGCATTTGCCTCGATCACCATCTTGGGAAAATTCACTTAATTTGTAACATCTTTTTGTTTTCTAAATACATTAAGCCTTGGTTGACTTCTTCTATAATTTCCTGCCTGAAAATGGCAAGACACTATACTTCTCCTGTTTTTTAACAGTGATTGGAGTCTCAAGGGGGAGTTATTAAAAAGTTAATTTATTCATTTTTGTTCTATAAAATATCCCAAAGAGGCTACCTATCAGAAATGATGAAGGATTGTGAAATGTTTCAACATTTAAATGATGGTACAAATGGGGAGATTTCGGGAGAATATTGCACTTTTTACAGCACTGAGATATAAGAGAAAAACATACAAACATTAGAATATGTATAAGATGACAGCGGAATAAACAAGATTGCCAGAAAATTCTGATAAGGGCATTTTTATGATGTGGTTTCTGAATGGTCTGACTAACCACTATTTTCTATGGGTCTATAGGAGTACTCATTTAATGCTTTCCAGAACTGATAGACTATAATAGTACATGAAATACAAATCAGCTTTTGTTTTCTTCAAATTTAAATTAAATATTTAGATCTTCAAATATTTAACTTCACTTAATTCATATTTACAATTGAATATAATAAACAGTATTTTTAATTTTGCACTTAAAAATAACTAGTGAACTTAGTTACAAAGCATAAACATTTTGATCCTTTTAATCACTTTCAAACAATCATCTTTCTGGAATTCTTGATATTAATATTAATTCCAGAAAACTACTTGAAGGCCACACTATATTTTAAAGTAATTTATTTAATTTAATTTAAATGTAAAGTAATTGCTTTTAATAACTTTTAAACAAACATAATTGTAAGCATTGCAGAATATTTTAATAATTATGTTAATAATTACAACTTATTGTTTTTAAATATGGTGGATTTTGTATTTCATGGTAAGTCAACTGTTAAAAGATAAGGTCATACTGAAATTCCTCACTACTTTTCAGTATAATAGTATCAATAAAATGGTTTGAATATTTATTGAGCTTTTCCTGTTTCTAAAAGCTAGTTAAAAATAGGGCATGTATACATCTGTAATGCAGGGTTATTTAATGGGAATGGGAATGGGCATTGGTCGAAGTTACCATGAATGTCCTTTCTATCTATGCTGCGAGAGAGCCCATGATGGGTTGACTCCTTCCTATGATGTCATTTAGTTGAGTCTGTACTAAGATATAAAAGCCAGCCCCCGGGAGAGACCTCAGCTTTGGCGAAGATACTTGACAGACTGAAAGGTGTCTCTAAAAGCACAAAATGAATATAGAAATATGTCTTACCCTCTCTGGACAAATCAAGGGAGGGACTGGGCTCTTTCGCAGCATAGATAGAAAGGGCGTTCACGGTAACTTCTACCAACGCCCATTCTCCTCCATGCTGCATCGAGAGCCCAGGATGGGACATACCAAAGCTTGCATGTCCATGGGCAGGTCCTCGTCCGGCTCATCAGTCGGTGGACTGTGAAACCACTCGTTGAAGCACCCGTCTGCCGAAGGCTGCGGTCGCTGAGGCAAAGGCATCCAGACGGCAGTGTCTGATAAAAAGAGATGGGCATGTCCATGTGGCCGCACGACAAATCTCCTCCAAGGATGCTTAGGTCGCCCAGGCAGCAGAAGTGGCTGCGCTTCTGGTAGAGTGCGCCATCAAACCTTGGGGAACCAAAAGGGCCGCAGCTTTGTAGGCCTGCTCAATGCAAGTCCTGACCCACCTGCTAATAGTAGGAGAAGAGGCCTCCAAGCGAGAAGGGGAGAAGGAAACAAACATCGCTTCCGACTTCCTGAAGGAGGAAGTGCGCTTAATATATATCCTAAGAGCCCTTCTTGTCTAGTGTGTGCCACTGCCACTCTAAGTTATGGTGCAGGAGGGGACAGAAGTCAGGCAACACAATGTCCTGAGACCTGTGAAACCAGGAGTTAACCTTTGGAATAAATGAGGGGTCCAAACGGAGAACAACCCGATCATTGTGAAAAGCATAAAGGCCCTGTCTGATGGGAAGAGAAGCTAGCTTGGAAACCCGCCTGGCTGATGTGATGGAAATGAGAAACACTACCTTCAGAGTCAGGAAACGGAGAGACACTGTTCTAAGGGGTTCAAAGTGGGGCTTCGTAAGGGCATTAAGGACCACATGAAGATCCCAGGAAGGATACCTGTGAACCACTGGTGGGTGCAGGCTGGAAGCCCCTTTCAAAAACCTCCTGACTGAATGGTGATGGGATAAGGAAGGAAGCGAACCCCATGAAAGGACCAAGGAGAGGGCTGCAACCTTCCTGCATAAGGTGTTGGTGCCATACCTTTCTCCAGACCATGCTGAAGGAATCTGAGAACTTCCATCAACTGGGCTGAATCAGGAGAGACCCTCCCTAAGGCAGTATTGGGAAAAGGCCTTCCAGGTGGCATCATAGATGCGCCTTGTAAAAGGTTTGCGAGATGCCAGGATAGTGAGAATGATCCTTTCTGGGAGATCAGCCTCCTCTAGCCACTGCCGCTCAAGTGCCACATGGAGAGCTTGAGCCACTGAAGCTCTGGATGGAGCAGAGCCCCCTGGTGAAGGCAGGTTAGATGGGCTGTGATCCTCCAAGGAGAAGCCACCGACAGGTTGACCAGGTCCGCAAACCAGGGCCTCCTTGGCCAATAGGGGGTCAGGAGGAGGAGCTCTGCTCGTTCTTCCAACATCTTCCAAATTACTGCTGGAATGATGGGATGCAGGGGAAAGATGTAGAGGAGACCCTCAGGCCATCTGCACCGAAGAGCATTGGTCCCCTCTGCTCCCTGGCAAGGAAACCTGGTGAAGAATCTGGTGACTTCGACGTTTTGAGGAGTGGAGAAGATATCCACCTCCAGTGTTCTGAATCTGAGGGGAAGGTTCCTGAATAGAGATGGAGGAATGGACCATTCCGCTTGGTCGACTAGGTTCCTGCTGAGCCAGTGGTCTGGGAGTTGTCGACCACTGAGATGTGACAACAGGTGTTTCTCTGCCCATAACCCCAACTGTAGAGTCTCTCTCATGAGTGCCCTAGACCACATTCCCCTTGCCAGTTGACATGAGCCTTTGCGGCCATGTTGTCCGTAAGGACTAGAACATGAGAGCCAGTCACTGATTGCCTGAAATGCTTGAGAGCCAGAAAAATGGCTCTGAGCTCTAGCCAATTTATGGGAAGGGTCTGCTCTGACCAGGACCAAACGGCCTGAGCAATCTGGCCCTGCATATGGGAACCCCAACCCAGGAGGCTGGCATCGGTGGTTATCACTAGCCTGTCTGGGACCCTGAACAAGAGTCCCTTCCAGATTGACAGGGAGCACCACCAATTGAGTGATCTCCGGATTTGTGGCAGGAGCAGGACCTTGATGGATGAGTGGCTGGTTCCTACTCATTGGTAGGGAATCAGGAACCATTGGAGAGGTCGGGAATGGAGCTGAGCCCATGGGACGATGCCAATACAGGAGACCATCTTCCCCAGAAGTTTGGACAGCAGCAACAGGAGGACAGTTCGATGGTGCTGGATCTGGCTGATGAACTCTGCCAGGTTCTTTCCATGAGGTGGGGACAGGAAAACCTGCCACAACATGATATCAATGACTGCCCCAAAGTGTTGCAATTTGGTTGTGGGAGAGAGCTGGCTCTTTTTGGTGTTGATGGAAAATCTGTGGCTCTGGAGATATGATAGGGTAATTTGCAGATCTCGATGGGCCTCCTGGATGGAGGAGGACGAATCAACATGTCGTACAAGTAGCATTGGATCCTCACTGGAACAGAATGCAGAGATGCTATCAATGCTGCCAGAACCTTTGTGAAGACTCTTGGAGCTGATGAGAGGCCGAAAGGAAGTGCTCGATACTGGTAATGTCCATTCTGATAACAGAAATGGAAAACTGGTGATGATGAGGCCAAATGGGGATGTGGAGGTAAGTCTCGGTAAGATCAGTGGAAGAGAGGAGGTCACCCTCTTGAATGCTCTAAAATAGAATGCAGAGTCTGCATTTTCAATCACCTGTATTTTACAAATTGATTGAGGAATTTTAGATCAAGGATGGCTTGCCACCCCGTCTCCGAGGCTTTGGGAACGATGAAAAGGAGAGAGTAAAACCCACATCCTCGTTGAGAGGGAGGGACAGGTTGAATAGCCCTGATGTCCAGGAGGTGTTGAATGGCCTGATTCATGAGGGCCTGCTTTGAAATGTCCTGAGAGACAGGACAGATCAAAAAATTTTCTGGGGTTGGCGTTAGGAAGTCCAATTGTAACCCTGACCTAATAGTGCTGAGCACCCAGGCGTCCATTGTTGACTCCTCCCATTTGGAGGCAAAAAAGGCTAGGCGACTCTGATGGGTGGGGAGAGTGAGGATGGGGACTTAGAGCGATGGAAGGAATGACCCCCCCCCCCGAAAGGGCCATTTACCAGTAGCAGGTTGTTGCCTTCCAGATGCTTCCGCACGTTGGTCTTGGTGTTGGGAGTAGTAGAATCATCTTCCTCTGAAAGATTTTGGTCAAAAATCTTGCCCTCTTCATGCTCTGAACGAGAGGAGTAACTGTGTTCAGATGGTGAAGCCCCTACTTCCTCATCAGCCTTGTCCCATTCTGGTAGAGAAGAATGGACCCTGAGGTCCTTGGGCCTGTGTAATTCAGGGTGAGAAGGCAAGGAACTTATAGATTGAGAAGGGAGAAGGGCTTGAACCCTTTCCAGAGGTTGAAGAATTTGCTTGAAGCCTTCAGCCAATCCCTGCCTAATGGCCAATGAGACAACATCTTGGATATCCCCTGGTCTATGCTCAAAGGTAGAGGGAGAAAGCCGAAGGCCCGCTGCTGTGGGAGTGAAGGTGGCTTCAGGCCTTGAGAAGAGGTTCGAGGCCTAGAAGGAGTGGGAGGAGCATAGGGCCCAGAAGCCTGTTGGAAATAGGGCCCAGATCAGCTGAGATCCTGAGGATCTGATTGTTCTGCAAAAGCCTCAGGAGACCAGGATAGAAAGGCTCAAATATAACTTCTCCTCCCCTGGGAGGGCTTGGCTGGGGCCCATGGGTATCACCTGAAACATGCTGTAGTTGCAGTCTGTTCTGTTGAACTGCCTCTCTAGGGCCGCATGTCTGCGCTTCTCTGACCTCAACTCAGCCTGAATTGCCTTCTTAGGGGCTAGAGCCTTAGCTCTGATTTTTGCAGCCACCTCCCTCTGGACTTATTGGGTGCACTGCCTATGTCTTTTTCTCTTATTGGGCTTAAGAGACTGATCCACTGGGGGGGGGGGGGAAAGCTCTGCCTGAGCCTTATCTTGATCCCTTTGTAGAAGAAAGGCTCTTGTGTTGGAAAGAAACTGTTTAGCAATTTATATTAAGTCCTTTATGGTATAAAATGACCCCTGGGCTTACAAAATGGTCACTCACCTCGTGGTGGAAGGCTTCAATCCAAGATGGCCACTGACTAGGGGAAACAGGCTCCGAGATCGAAGAATCGCTCCTTAGGCTATAAAGAGCCCCGAGCAAAGTCAGCAAAGGAAAACGCAGCCGCTGGCCACACTGGCTGGCACTGTTATCGGTTTGCCGATCATTTTTACGATCGCTCAAACCGATTGCTCTGGCAACGTTGCTCCCAACGTTGCAGAAGAGAGAGCCCTGCTCTCCTGGAAGAGCAGCTGCCCAGATCCAAGGGAGCTGCTTGAAGCGAGGAAAAAAGTACTCAAGATTGCTGGTGATTGCTATCTAACAGAACGCTTTCAGAGATACAGCTACTGACCGAAAGGTCTCTCCCGGGGGCTGGCTTTTATATCTTAGTACTAAATGACATCATAGGAAGGAGTTAACCCATCCTGGGTTCTCGATGCAGCATGGAGAAACATTAAGCATAGATTTAAAATTAAATATATTAGATGAGTTCTTTTACTTGTCAGACAGAACATTAAACTATTGTTAACATTCACATTAAGAAAATACTTAATGTGTGGCTTGTTACAAAGAAATATAGACTTGTATAATGAATTTTTCAAAGTCCACTGAGTTGCTGGCATACACGAGGTAGGTACTACATGAAATAGATTAAATGTTTCATAGTCATCTCCACTTTTCAGATTCATTTCATATTTGTTCACAGGATATGAGCCAAAGTTTAATTTTGACATGTCTTCATGTGAAACTCAAGAACTTAGCACTTAAACAATTCAACTGTTACTGTTTCAATTTATTTTCATTACTAGTTGGCATGTAGTATGAGTGTATAAATGAGAATGGATGCACACATGCTCATAGTGCTTCTCTTCTGAGGCCTGGCTGACATATTATCACTTTGACTAGATATTAGGTTTTGACATTCCATAAAGATGAATTTTTAAGATATCTAAATTTGAACAAATGATAATAACCCAATAGGTAAACATGAACTATATGCAGCTACAGTGTTTATGTGAGCCACTTAGGCTCTGATGAATTAGAAAATAAATAAACTGTAGCTGCCAAGCATTTTTGCTGAAAGTTTCTGGAAAAAAGTAAGATAGATGAAATGGACTCTTTGTCAACACATGGCAAAATAATTGATCATTTGATCTAAATCACAATCACGTTTCTTCCAAATGCTCAGGATAGTCTAGGAGAAATAAGGGATATTGACATGCAAAACAATGGCTTCAAATCTTGTGGGAAAATGCTGTGATAGAGAATTTTTCATTGATTCATTTGATTACAATTTAGTTTTATATAATAATTCAGCATATAAAACTTTAAAACAAAACAATAAGTAACATAAAAGTAAATGTAATGCAAAGAATTCATACAAAAAAGAAACTGTACATCAAAAAGTTACATCCTGATCCATCCAGAGCTTGAGTGGGGGGGAAAGATTTGCAGAGATCATTACAGGCTTGTGTGATCAGAAATATCTGAACTTTGAACTATAATCTGAACATATGAGAACATACTCTGAATATATCAGTCTGAACTATGAAATGCACTATGCCACCTTAAACCATCCTTATCTATTGGTCCTGATGGGTTATATGCATTCGTCTTAAAAAAGCTCTCCACTACCATAGCAGAACCACTAAGCATAATATGAGTTATCATTCAGAACCAGCTCTTTACCAAACCTATGGACTTTAGCAACGGTCATCCCTATTTTCAAAAAAGGTGACCCTTGCTTGGTTGAAAACTACAGACCAATCTCATTGTGTTGTGTTATATGCAAAGTTATGGAATCAATTATTAATCAACGCATTACCTTCCATCTAGAGTCTAACAACTTCTCTCCAATAAACAATTCGGTTTCAGAAAAAAATGTCCTGCAATTTGCAACTTCTACACCGCAAAAACATATGAGCTACACTTCTCGACCAGAGTAAAGCAATAGATGTAATTTATATTTACTTCTGCAAAGCATTTGACTCAGTGGTACATAACAAACTACTATTAAAATTAAATTTTTACAGCATTTCCGGATCTGGATTACTGCCTTCCTGATAAACAGGAAACAAATAGTAAAAATAGGAAACACTCTATCAAACCCTGCACCAGTTATCAGCGGTGTCCCACAAGGGAGAGTTCTAGGACCCACTCTCTTTACACTCTATATAAATGACCTTTGTGATCACTTTATTAGCAACTGCATCCTCTTAGATGATGATGTAAAACTATTCAACACCACTGTCAATGCTACCATCCTTCAAAAAGACCTTGCTTATGTGTCTGAATGGTCTAACAATTGGCAACTCCAAATCTCTACCAACAAATGCTCTGTCCTATACATTGGTAAATATATATATATATATATATACCAAATACAATCTAGGCAGATATGACCTTGTTGATGACCCTCACTTTGTCAAGGACCTTGGAGTTCTCATATCGAATAATCTAAGCACCAAAGCTCATTTCAACAGTATTGCCAAAAAGGCATTAAGAGTTGTAAATTTAATTTTACGAAGCAAATTTTACTGTTTTGCTAACTATGGCATTCAAAACCTTTTCTAGACCAATACTTGAATTCAGCTCTGCTGTCTGGAATTCGCACTGTATATCTGACATAAATATAATTGAGCGAGTCCAGAAGTATTTTATCAGAAGAGTACTATATTCCTCTGTTCACAACAAATACCTTACAGCACCAGACTTCAGATTCTTGGTTTAGACAACCTTGAAGTACGCTGACTAAGATTAGACTTAGGCATAGTACATAAAATCATATTACAACATCTTACCAGTTAATGAATATTTCAGCTTTTACAACAACACTAGAGCGCACAACAGATATAAACTAAATGAAAACCACTCCAAACTCGATTGCAGGAAATATGATTTCAGCAACAGAGTGGTCAATGTCTGGAACTCACTACCTGATTCTGTTGTCACCTGCTCAAACCCCCACTCCTTTACCCTCAAACTAAGCTCTATTGACCTCACCCCATTCCTAAGAGGTCTCTAAGAGGTATGCATAAGTGCACAATCGTTCCTACTGTCCCTCTCCTATTCTCCCCAATTATTAGTTCCTATTTCTTGTATTAAACTGTTTATTCTTGTTTCTGTTATATTGTAAGCTTTTGTCAAATAAAATAAATAAATAAATAAATAAAATGAACTGTAAGCTATTCCAAGAGGCAGATGCACATCTTATTTTCCCTCAGATGATATTGTTTAATGGATGGGACACAAAACACAACAAATTTGTCAAATCTTATGTAGAATGCAGAAACAATCTGTACCTCTTTCCACCTGTTACCAAAACCAGCCAGTTTCCTTTTTTTCTTCTAGGATCAATTCCAGTATTTGCTATGGAGGAAGAAAGCTGTAGCCCTAAGAGGCATGCTTTGCAGAATGCCCATTTTCTCTCCAGGTTTATTTAACATGTCCATGAAATGGGTGAATGAAGGCTTTTGTTAGGATAGGTGAAGTAAACATAATTAGCTGATGAAACTCACTTGTATATTTATACCCTGAGACAATCGGGTGATCCTGTCAAGGTGCTTCCCAGTATCTGGAAGATATGGGGGCTTGGATGAGGAGGAAACCACACGTACTCAATCGTAGGAAAAGCCAGTAGCTCAGGGTTTGATCACTCCAAATATATTTTCTAATGTTGGTTCTGGAAGGATACTGTATTTTGCCACTCAGAACTGGTGTGTAATTCGGGGGCCTCCTGGAGTCTCTGCTCAATAAATGATGACAGCTGTAGCCAGGCAGGGCTTTGTATAATTCCATCTTATGTGCCAACAATGTCTATTCCTGGATCAAAAGGACCTGCCTTAGTAATTCCTTGGTTGGACTAATGCTGACTTTTAACATCATATGGAAGATGTATTTGATCCAAAATGCAGTGGTGCAGATAGCCATGGCTTTACCATAGTGTCTCACATAATTATATTTAGAATGATACTGGCTTCCAAAAGATTTCCAAATGCAATTGAAGATACTGGTTGTCATTTATAAAGTCCTACATAGGGCCCAATGACTCTGGGTGACATATAATACAGCAACAATTTCACAGAAAAATAACATTATTTTCTAGTGTGCATTATTTATTATTTATTTTATTTTTAACATTTATTAGCCACCTGTCTTACCACGTAGTAATTTACTAATGCATGTGTATGTCTTTCTTGGCAATTTACTTGGAAATTTGCACCAATTGTATTTTAATCTCCTTTGTGCTCAAGAATAGCTACAATGAGTTAAAAGAAGACTGCTATTCAATAATAAATATTATTGAATACTGAATAATACTATTCAGTATTATTCAATACTGCAGTCATGCAGCATTAGTGGAGATACCATATGCAAATAAGATAATATGATATTATTTTAGTGGCACCAAGGGTATTTCGGCATTAAATCTGAAACACAAAAGAATCATATAAATCTGAAATGATTACTTCATTATTTTTGGACGATGTGGTTTCTGTCATCTTAAATGAGTTATAAGGTATTTCCATATCATCTATCTGTGTACATAGTGTCTATTTCCATACTGTCACAATATTTCCGTACTAAAAACTTTTAAATGAAAATGAATTTAATAATTATTAAATTAAACCATAATAATATTGCTCAGATAAAGGTTTGTTTATATAAAGGACTGTACTGTTTTATCCTGCTCCATTCTGAAAGTACAAAACAGAATAACAACAAAAAATCTTTGAAGGAGAATAACATCAAAAGTTCTTCCCTCGTGGCTATTTTCAGTTCACTTTTTCTGTTTTCACAGTGCTTAAAAATGTCTACTTTTACTAAAACCAAGAAAGCCCACTGCATGTGATTCCCACAGATGAAAAACAGTGCTATAATAATTCTGTCTAGCAATCCGGGAGCAGAGTGGAAAGGGAAAGCCCTTGTTAATAACTCAAGGGCTCATTTATTTCCTATGGATACAACTAGATATCTATATATTCCCCAAATTCATGGTGATTTACAGAATCCAATTAGGCGCTTCTTCAGGACATAAAAATGTATCCACTGCAACGGGGCAAAATCACCACAGTCTCTTGATTCTACAGAGCAAAGATAAATCTCAGTATACTCACAGATGTAGAAATATTCCCGGCCTGGCCTGAATTCAAATCCTAATGAGAAGGGAGTGAAGAGTTGGAATTTTTCTGAGAACTTCAATGGTCCATTGGGAGAATGAGGTCGGTTGCACTCCCACCTCTTGAATCCTTTGGAGGTATGATCACAGGAGCTGTAGCCATCAAAGTTCACCATGTAAAGTATATATCGTTCAGTCTTATCTTCTGGCACTGAATCCTCATAATGAGGACAGAATACATCCAAATAGTCATTGATGCAGACATCAATATGATAATCCCCTCGCTGGAATCTAAAAATAAAATCAAGACAAAACCAACTCAAGTAATTTTTCTAAAAAAATATTTTACATCTTAAACCAAATGAAACGTTTTTCCTTCAGAGATAATAATATGATCTGTTGTTTTGAATTAACTGTCCTTTAAAGCAGCAGTTGCCAACTGGTAGGCCGCGGCCCACTGGTGGGCTGTGAGAAAATTTTGGTGGGCCGCAGAGAAATCTCACCCCCAGAGCACTGAATGATTCTGTGAGCAACTCAATCTGCCTGCTTTGCCTGATTTTAGGTAAAAGTTGCTGTTTTTTATAAAAAATCAATATTTATATACATATTTATAATATTTACATACAAGCCATACCCAGCCAGTCACATGACCACCAAGCCACACCCACAAATTAGGCCACACCCATAGAACTTTTTAGTGGTCCCTGGGATCTAAAATTATGAGTTTGGTGGTCCCTGAGGTCCAAAAGGTTGGCGACCCCTGCTTTAAAGAAAGGACACCATCCAGTCAGATCCTTCACCCCCATACAATTGCTTTTACATCTGTAGAGTAGTTTATTTCCCCAATCAAGCTTACTTCAGAAGTGAATCTATAGTTCTATAAGGTTTTTTTTTTATAATTAAACATGGCTTAGGGTTGGAATATATGTAAATTATAAATACCTGCCTGACAACAAATCTGAATGCATTTTTTGTTCCACAACCACAGCTAATTGCAAGAACATGCATTTCCTACAACACTCACTCATCTTGACTTTTTCCTTACAGCTGGCAAGAGTTAAGATCCAAGAAAGCTCTGGTATGCCTTGAAATACTTTTGAAAAAGCAATATAATTCCATTGCCAAGTACAGAGAAGAGATACTGCTGTTCAGATAAAAGAATTCCAGGCTATGAATTATCAGCACTCACCTGACAGTTTGGAATGAGAGCCAGATGAGAAAGACAGTACAAGGCATTTTTACCAGTGCACTTTTGTTATCAGCAGCATTAGTTGCAATAATTGTAAGGCTGGTTTTGCTGTCATTAAAGTGCTGGTAAAGCTAAAATAATTCATTTCCAATTCTTAGTGATATGGTATACTGCAGGTTGAATTTGTAAATGGACCAATAATTTTTTTTAATCATACAAGTTGCACTTGTAATATAGTATTTGGTAATATGGTATTTACTTGCATATAAAACTTAGAAAGTGTTTCAAAATTAAGGTGACATATTCTTGTAGTATTAATCAAATTTATTAAGCACATCTACAAACTAGACAAGATGCACTGGAATACACTAATCAAATGTAAACACAATTATAGCCAACAGATTATGACTGCCACACACTCCATATTTTACCGAAAACACAGAAGCTGTTTTGTTTTCAGTAATGATGAATATATAAGAGGCATAGTATGATATTATATTTTTCTGAAAGACAGACTATTTGAATGTCACATACCGCACACACCATGGATGGCATATAAATACAGGAAATATAGATATAATTTATTTATTTCAGACACAATCCTTCCTGCTTTCTATTTACTGGTCATCACTACCATATCATTATCTGTGGCTTCTATTCCTTGGCAGCCAGCTATCCGTCAAGTGCACAGAGAGTAATAAAGACACTGTGACATATTTAACTATAATGATCCTTGTCACCGGAGGGACATATTTTAAGCACCTAATGGATCTGAAATCTGCCAACTGGATCCTTCTATTTAATTTGAGAAGAAAAGCAATAATAACCCTGCCTTCTCCAAGGATATATGCAGAGAAACCTATTCGACCTTTATCATTATTTTGCTTTTGAAAAACAGGTTTTTAATAAAATTTGGATGAAATACAGAAAGAGATAAATTCTAATTCTCTCTCAAGGTACACTACTATGTGAATTTACTTTGTCTTGAATATTAATGTAAATTAGACATAGAGTTTTTCATCACTGTAACTCTCAATATCACTTCTCTCTTTCTTTCTTAAAAAAAAAAAAGTTGCGAGATCATCTTTCTGCCTTACTTTATGGTGGTGTATAAACTAAACTAAACTATTTTGGAAAAGATCGTTTCTAAAAGGTTGTGTCTATACAAAAAAGGGAAGGTTTAACCATTCCCTGTTAATTCCCTCTCACAAATATTGCCATTTGTTTTTGTGAGTCCTCAACTTATGACTACAATTGGGATCACAGCTTCCATTGCTAAGTGATGCAGTTGTTAATGAGCCATCATGTGACTGCACCTGATTTTAAAAACTTTTTGGCATGGACATTAAATGAATCCAACCTCTTCCATTGACTTTGCTTATTGGAAGCTGGCTCAGAAGGTCACAAATTGCAATTACATCACCCTGGGACATTGCAACCATCTCAAATATGCATGAGTTGCTAAGCACCCAAATTGTAAAGACCAGTTGTAAGGCACTTTTTGTAGGACTGTTGTACTTTTGAATGGTCACTAAATGAATGGTTGTAATCATGGTAATCCTTATAACATTTAGTGACCATTTCAAGCTAAGCCACTGAAAAAAGTTACTTATGGCTATTTTTCATACTTAAAACCATTGCAGCATCCCCATGGTCATGTGATCAAAATTGGGATGCTTAGCAACCGGTTCATGTTTATAATAGTTGCAGTGTCAGAGTCATGAGATTACCTTTTCCAACCTGACAAGCAAAGGCAATGGGGAAGCCAGATTCACTTAACAACCATGTTACTAACTGCGGTGATTCATTAACAACTATGGCAAGGAAGGTCATAAAATGGGGCAACACTTACTTAAGGACTGTTTTGCTCAGCAGCAGAAATTTTGGGCTCAATTGTGGTTGTGAGTCAAGGACTACTTGTTCCTGTATGCTGTTGTGTTTCCAGTGGTTCCATTTACAAATTAGACAATAGCCTTTTTTAAAGGATGCAGCGAATGATTTCTTATTCTCTGCCCACATCTCATCTTGGGACACTCACACAAAGACAGGTATTTTTTTATAAAAAATTTCCATCTGGACAGTAAGGTATCATATCACAACTATATTTTATCTTCACAAATTTTTATCTTTAAGTGACAGACCACATCATAGTACTCCAATAACGCTCTATAAAAATGTTGCATGAAATAAATTGCTTTGATTAACATTCTACTTATTATGTTTATTCTCTGCTTCATATGACAAAGCATCTCAGATTAATTTACAATAAAAACAGCTAAAAATATAAAACATAGTAAATAATACTTAACAAAAAGAAAATCATATTCATTAAAAAATGATTGAAAAAATATTTAACATTCATACTAAGGATGCCTGAATAAAAAAGTATACAATGGAGCTCTGGGTCATGACTGTAATCTGTTCCCGGACTCCAGTTGAGACCCACTTTGGTCACGTCCAGAAGCAAGACTGACTGTCATGTGCGCAGTCAAAAAAATGGCAGTGAAGGGGAAATTGGCGTGGAAAGGAAATCTTTCTGTGCCAATTTTGTTCACCACCTGATTTTTGAATCGTGACCTGATTCAAAAATCGGGTGGATTTCTTGTTTGCCACTCGATTTGGTTGTGAACAGGAGTGTTTGTGACATGAGGTTCCACTGTATTTTCAATGAGCCTCTAAAAGCTATTATATTAGGTCCTCTTGAATTTCAGGGGGGTAGCATTTATGAGCACAAGCCCCACCATATAAAAAACATATACCCACAAGCATCTGACAGATGGAAGAAGGCAACTCTTGGCACATGTGGTAGTATATCTCCTCATTCCCCTCTCCCATTTCACTATTTTCTTATCTCTGTCATAGACCACATTTGTAACAGTGAAGGTCTAGCAGTTTTTCTGATCTCAACTTGCACCAGGGCCAGACAAGATAACTCCTTCTTGTTTAAAAGTCTGTGCTGACAAATTGGCCCACTTCTTCACCCGAATCTTCAATAGATCACTAGAGATGTGCTATGTTCCTTCCTGCTTCAAACGTTCTACCATCATCCCAGTGCCAAAGAAGCCCTCCATCAAGGAACTGAATGACTACAGACCAGCTGTTCTAACATCTGTAGCTATTAAAATCTTTGAAAGACTTATGCTGTCCCACCTGAAAACTATCACGGATCCGCTGTTAGATCCCATGCAGTTTGCGTACTGAGCAAATAGATCGACAGATGATGCTGTTAACATGGCTCTGCATTACATCCTACAACACCTTGAATCTCCAAATATGTACACAAGGGTCCTCTTTGTAGACTTCAGTTCAGCATTCAATACCATCATTCCAGATACTCTTCTAAGTAAATTAAACCAAGTAGTGGTACCTGAACACACTTGTAAGTGGATCATAAGCTTCCTAACAGACAGGAAGTAGCAGGTGAAGCTAGGCGGAATCACATCCGATACCTGTACAATCAGCACAGGGTGCCCCCAAGGCTGTGTGCTATCTCCACTTCTCTTCTCTCTATATACCAATGACCTTCAAATTTCTAGGTTCTACTATATCACATGACCTAAAACAGACAGCTAACATCAAAAACATCATCAAAAAAGCACAACAAAGGATGTTCTTTCTGCACCAACTCAGAAAGCTCAAACTGCCCAAGGAGCTGCTTATACAGTTCTACAGAGGAATTATTGAGTCTATCATCTGCACCTCTATAACTGTTTCGTTTGGTTCTGCAACCCAACAGGACGGACCCAGACTTCAGAGGATAATTAGGACTGCAGAAAAAACAATTACTACCCACCTGCCTTCAATTGAGGACCTGTATACTGCAGAAGTCAAAAAGAGGACTGTGAAAATATTTACAGACCCCTCACATCCCGGACATAAACTGTTTCAGCTCCTTCCCTCAAAACGATGCTATAGAGCACTGCACACCAGAACAACTAGACACAAGGACAGTTTTTCCCCAAAAGCCATCACTCTGCTAAACAAATAATTCCCTCAACACTGTTCAACTATTTACAAAGTGTACACTATTACTGTTAATCTTCTCATCATCACTCCTTATCACCCATCCCCTCCCACTTGTGGTTGTAGGACTGTAACTTTCTTGCTTGTATCCTTACGATTTATATTGACTGTTTCCTAATATGATTTGATTGTTGATTGTATCCTATGACTATCATTAAGTGTTGTACGTTACGATTCTTGATTCTTAACGAATGTACCTTTTCTTCATGTATACTGAGAGTATTTACACCAAGACAAATTCCTTGTGTGTCCAATTACACTTGGCCAATAAAGTATTCTATTCTATTCTATTCTATTCTATTCTATTCTATTCTATTCTATTCTATTCTATTCT
>NW_020769310.1:36109110-36343314 GCF_900518735.1 Pseudonaja textilis
CTATTCTATTCTATTCTATTCTATTCTATTCTATTCTATTCTATTCTTAGCATCTTGTACATCATAACCAAAAACCAGGACCTTGCTTGGTAACTAAATGGAAGCCAACATGCTGCATTCTGCACTAGCTGAACCTGGACTAAGAGCTAATGTGGTCCTATACCAAATGTATTAGTAGCTAGGTTGCCCCTCTGTTCCAAGGATATAACTGGTATACAATGTGAAGGTTGGTAGTCCTAGGTATGAAAGTCATGGACCAATGACTGTGATGACATTACCCCTCTCTCCCAAATTAGGCATCTGTACTTTCTTAGAACACATCCTGTAAAAATCTCAATGACTAAATTTATGAACTCTCACCACCACCATTCCAGATTATTTTATCAGGAGTCAATAACATTTTATTAATTCTCAAAGTCCCATCACATTTATCAACTTATTTAGGATGACAGAAAATTTAATAACTAAGATGTTATACTGCAGATGCAAAACAACTGTATTTTAATTTATGAAACATACATGCAAAGGTTCATGCATTGGGTAAAATGTAAAATTAGAAGATGATGAAAAGCAACAGTGTCCAGAATAGGAAAAAAGCTATTTGCAATAGCAGCTTTGCATGATATCATTTCTAATGTGACCAAATTGTTAAAAAAGTAAAATATTATTGTTCCTAAATTATATTTTTCTTAGTCACTTATATTGTGATGCACAAATATGGATGATCACTAGAAAGCAGCAAAAGATTCATTATATATTTCATTATCCTGTAGTGGTTCTCTGTTTTTTTGTCCAGCCTAGAATTAAATAGCTCTTACTTTAATGTGTAAATCAACATTCAACCACTTACTATTCTTCTCCTAAATAATTTCTAGTGATAGAGCATGATACTTGCAGACTTCATGAATTCAAAGTCACAAACCAACCAATATGTGCCATAAAATATTATTCAAACTGACTTAAATTAATCTTTCTTCTGAATCATTAATAAATTTGCATTAATTAGATTTTTCTCTCAATAGTCTTTCTTATGTAACTACTCACTAGATACATTGAAATATAAAATTATTTACAGTCATTGCAAAAATAGTGCTTTGTTCCATATTTGAAAGTTAAATTATGCTAAATCATTATTCAGAGATAGCTATTAATTGTTTTATCCTTTTTTCAAATTTGCATGCTCCTTTCCTCAGATTTGTGTTTGAAAACAGTTTAATTGTTCAAATTTACAGAATACAAAACCAGGTAAACTATTAATTTCAACTTATTTTCACAACCAAACACTTCTAGGTGCACGTGATCATATAGAAGAAAACTGTAGTTTAGTTTTATTTTGATCTTGCAGGATCCTTAAAGGAAAATAGGAAGAGCCTAGATCTTTAGGTTTTCTTGTTTAATTTTAACAATATGGGAAAAGTACTTCTACAAGTAAAGAAAAATGGCATACTGAGAACATAATAATGATATAACAATCATGCTCAGACCTGGAAAGCAATGTCTAAGACAGAGGAAAATGTCTTCCTTTTGTCATTAAATCCTCAGTATTCAATTACTATTTATCTGGGTAATTAAACTTAGGAAAAGAATGCCAGGCTAATTGCAAGATTATGATAATTACCTATCTTTGTTATGCTGCAGCTGATCAAAATAAAATACAGTCCAGGCATAGAGATGTACCTGCTCTGTAATAGTTAGGCCTCCATAAGAAGCCAAGGTATTTTTTAGTTGATCATTACAAATCAGGCACTGAAGCATATTATTGTAACTTCTCTGACTTTTTTCTGTCACTCACTCTGTTGGAACAAAACTCCCAAAGGTTATTCCTAAGCTGTTGCTCTCATTGGCCAACTGCCATCACTATTATACAGCTGAGTAGAATCAGTTCCCTGTAAGAATTGATAGAACGTGGCTTTGCTGTCTCATAATAGACTAAAATAAGTGGATTACACTTGCACAGAATCTTATGACACAGTTTAGCTTATTCTTTCCCAAATCTGACACCCTACGGATGGATTAGCAGTGTGATTGGATATTATAGTATTTTTAAGATAACTACTAAAGGCTGACATGAGAATATGCTACCTGACCAATGGCTTCGTACTTTCGAGACCAGTGAGATAATGAAAGTATTTTGGAGTCTTTGGTAGTCTCTGAGCTTGGTTGTTTGGCTGAGCATGTTTCATCACCTGACTAGGTAGCATCACCACTGCTAGAGCATATGGGATTTGTTCCCTGTTTATATGTAGTAGCTATACTGCCAATGTTGGAGTTGGTGTTTTCCCTTGGTAGTTCCTTGATTAGGGTATTGTTTTATTTGGTGTTAATTCTTTAATGAAAGTTTGTTTCATGAAGGTTATTTGTCTTATTTGACATCTAGTATTCAGTTTTTAAGAAGTTCGCCAAGCAGTTGGTATGAATTCAACCTCCAATTAAACCAAGGAGGAAGAAGAAAAGCTAAGAAACAGGAACATTTTATACATCTCAACCCAAAAAGTGGCTTAGTTTGAACAGAAAAACAAATCAGTATTTAACTGCAAAATTCTAAAATGCCAAGATATATCTCAATCAAAGTCTTGTAACTTAATTGACAATTTGCAGTCTAAGGTGGCATATAAAATGGAAACCCAAGCATAAAACTCAATATAATGATTTTAAGAGCATATCTGCATGCTGCCACTTTTCAGTGAAGATCAATTTCTCAAATTATAAAGGCTTTGATTTTTATATTGTGGTCCCTTGAATTATAGCTGACACTAAGAAAAAGAAGCAAACATACTAAGAAAGAACAGCTATAAAACTACTTAGTATTTCCATAAAATACACAAACACATCAACATCATTTCCCATTTATAAATCCCTGCCTCTTTAGTACCATTTAATTCAATACTGCAATTCTTTATTCATTTTGATAAAACTACACTTTGGAATAGAATGCATAAGCCATCCTTTAGAGGAAATACATGAAAACTTCTTTCTGTGAAAATTCTTACTACAACGTTAAGAACAGCACCCTTGTACAAAATGTGGAATTTCAAGAGTCCCCCAGATTATATAGAAAGAGGGCAAGAAGGGCCATATCTATGCTGTGCAACATGTCAGAACACCAAATCCAGAGATGAGGCTCTTATCCTCAAATTCTCAAAATGACTCCATAGTTTTAATCCCTGAAGTAGGATCTTCCACCTTCCATCTTTCCATTGCTGTAGGCATTTAACTTTGCAAGTAGGATAGAAAGAAAAGGTGGGGGCATTTGTACAAGAAAAGTTCTTACTCTGTCAAAGGCATCAATTAAACTTATCAACTGAACTTTATACTGAGTCTCATAAACTGCAGGGTATCTCTTCTCAGCAGCTATTAAAGTCAGGCAGGGATTTTTAGTCTGTCACCAGCTGATATAAAGGTAACAGTCCAAATTATACCAGCTTCTTTGACCACATAATTTACAGATATTAGGTGGACTTCTGTCCAAATACTTCCTTAGCATCAGCCCTAATTGTTACAATTCACAATGTTGACTCAATTTGAAGGACACTGTCAAAACTCCGGATAATATTAATCTGTTTCATGGTGATGTCACTGTTTCAAGTTCTTTTTTATTTTAACCACTTTCTTCCAGTTTGGGCCATACAGAAAAGTATTATACAGATTTAATCTGTCTCTTCCCTGGTTTACTTCCCTTTTGTAAATTTTTAAAACCAGAGATTCCCAAATTAGTGTAACACATTCTAGAACATGCAATTTTAAGGTACAATAAGTGTATAAATTAAGTTTTGGAAAGATTGATTTTCAGATTTGCAAAACTGATATTCTAGCAAGAAATTAAAGGCAGAAGAGCTATTTGATTTGGTAATGTAATGTAAAATAGTAGTTAAAACGTTATATCAAAGTATTATATCTTTTAAGTACATGGAACTTTTTATGACTAACATTTCCAAAAGTTAATAAAATGTATCTATTGTAGTTAAAAAAAAACAATCTAAATAGATCGTATAATGCTTATGTAACTTTTTTAGGTTTGCTTTTTCCAGCCTAGTCTAGAGAATTTAACTTGTCATCAATTATTTCTAACATACTCATAAATGTATTCATTAGGTATTTTTAGTAAAAGAAAAAATGATTTTATGTAATGTAAACTATTAAAACTTACTGATCCAACTAAAAGAAATTAAGTTTATTAAATTAAGATTAATTAAATTAAAAATAATACGAAAAAGCATTTACTTATATATTGTTAAATAAAGCATATCTGAATCATGTAAGATGTGTTAGCCATGTTATCTGATTCAAAAACTACAGATCAGTAGACTTGATGGAATGCAGCTAAGACTGATATTTGCTAACCATGTCCTGAGGCATTCACTGACATCCATTAATAGATATGATGAACAAGGGACATCTGAAGAAAGGTTTTACTTTTCACTCTCAGAAAACTGATGTTCATGATGATTGATAGAGACAGACTGAAAATCACTGATAGAGACAGACTGAAAATCAAAGCGGGAGAGAGAGAGACCCTCCCTAAGGCACCACCAGGTGGCATCATAGATGCGCCTTGTGGGAGGTTTGCGAGATGCCAGGATAGTGATGATGACCCTTTCAGGAAGATCAGCCACCTCTAGCCGCTGCCGCTCAAGTGCCACATGGTCAGCTTGAGCCACTGGGGCTCTGGGTGGAGCAGAATCCCCTGATGAAGGGAGATTAGATGGGCTGAGGTCCTCCAAGGAGAAGCCACCGACAGGTTGACCAGGTCTGCAAACCAGGGAGTCCTTGGCCAATAGGGTGTCAGGAGGAGGAGCTCCACTCGTTCCTCAAACACCTTCCAAATTAATGCCGGAATGGTGGGAGCGGGGGAAAGGCATAGAGGAGACTTTTGAGCCATCTGCACTGAAGGGCACTGGTGCCCTCCGCTCCCTGGCAAGGAAACCTGGTGAAGAATCTCGTGACCTGGGCAATTTGAGGAGTGGAGAAGATCCATGTCCGGTGTTCCGAATCTGAGGGAAAGGTACCTGAATAGAGAAGGAGGAATAGACCATTCTGCCTAGTCAACTAGGCTCCTGTTGAGCCAGTCAGCCTGGGAGTTTTTGATCCCGGAGAAATGGTCCGCTGAGATCAACAACAGGTGTTGCTCTGCCCATAACCCCAACCGTAGAGCCTCTCCCATGAGGGCTCTGGACCTCGTCTCCCCCCGCCGGTTGACATGAGCCACGGCAGCCATGTTGTCCATAAGGACTAGAACATGAGAGCTGGTCATGAGTGCCTGAAATGCTTGAGAGCTAGAAAAATGGCCCTGAGCTCTAGCCAATTTATGGGAAGGGCCTGCTCTGACTTGGACCAGGGTCCTGAGCTATCTGGCCCTGCATATGGGAACCCCAACCCAGGCGGCTGGCATCGGTGGTTATCACTAGCCTGTCTGGGACCCTGAAAAGGAGTCCCTTCCAGATTAATGGGGAATACCACCAATTGAGAGATCTCTGGATTTGTGGCAGGAGCGGGACCTTGATGGACGAGTGGCTGGTTCCTGCTCGATGGTAGGGAAGCAGGAACCATTAGAGTAGACAGGAGTGGAAAACAGGGTAATTTGCAGATCCTGATGGGCCTCATGGATGGAGGAGGACAGAATCAAAATGTTATCCAAGTAGCATTGGATCCTCAATGGAACAGAAAGCAGAGATGCCATCAATGCTGCCAGAATCTTAGTGAAGACCCTTGAAGCCGATCAGAGGGCGAAGGGAAGTGCTCGATACTAGTAATGGGTATTCTGATAACAGAAACGGAAAAACTGGCGATGATGAGGCCCAATGGGGATGTGGAGGTAAACCTCCTTGAGATCAGTGGAAGAGAGATCGCCCTCCCGGACGCTCTCTAAAATAGAATGCAGAGTCTGCATTTTTAATAGCCTGTATTTTACAAATTGGTTGAGAAATTTTAGGTCCAGGATGGTTCGCTACCTCCCCTGAGGCTTTGGGAACGATGAAAGGCGAGAATAAAGCCCACATCCCCATTGAGAGCGGGGAACAGGTTTGAATAGCTTGGATTTCAAGAAGGAGTTGAATGGCCTCATTCATGAGGTCTTTCCTTGAAATGTCCCGAGAGACAGGACAGATTAAAAAAAAAAATTTTTTTTTCCTTTTGGGGGGGGTGCATTAGGAAGTCCAATTGTAATCTTGCCCTAATAGTGCTGAGCACGCAGGCATCTGCCGTTGACTCCTCCCATTTGGAGGCAAAGAAGGCTAGGCAACCTCCGATGGGTGGGGAGAATGAGGGATTACTTAGAGTGATGGAAGGAATGACCCCCACCCTCCCGAAAGGGCTGTTTACCAGTATAAGGAGCTCGGCGATAGTCAGCTCTCTTCCCAGAGAAAGAGAGAATTTTATGTTTATCTCTGGTTTCGATGAGATAAGGTTCCAGAGCATCGCCAAAAAGTTTATCGCCCGCGAATGGAACTGAAGCCAGCTTCCATTTACGGTGTGACTCCACCTGCCAATTTCTGAGCCATAACAGTCTTCTTGCTGCTACTGAAGATGCCATGGCCCTAGATGCAAATTTGGTGGAATTGAGAGTGGCATCTGCAGTGAATTCCACCACTGCAATAATCTTATTAAGGCCTTGGTGAGACCGAAGGTCAGATGTAGGCAATCTAATCTGGAGTTGGTGCAGCCACCGTATGGATGCCCACGTGAGAGTGCCAGAAAATGTGAACGAGGCCAGAACCAGAAAGTCAACAGAAGGCACTGCCAGGGAATTGTCCAGGGCTGCGCTGACATTGTAAAAATGGTAATCCAGAGAAGATGAATGAGCACCTGCCGAAGGGGAAGCGAACTGTTCCTTGACCATGTCCAGGAACAAAGTGGGAGGAGGCAAAACCCCTGCATGCACTACAGGCTTGGAGAAGAATGAGTCTCCCTGGCTAGAGGGAATTCCTTGTGGCTCAGGAGCCACTTCCTCTGGCGACAGCTTGGCAGTGACCAAGGCCATGCTGAGTAATGGCCTGAAGAGAGAAGGACTGAAGACCAATGCAGAGGATGTCTGCTCTGGGCGAGAGTCCTCTTCCTCTGAAGATTTTGGTCAAAAGTCTTGCCCTCTTCACTTTCTGAATGAGAGGAGTAACTGTGTTCAGATGGTGAAGCCCTTCCCTCCTCATCAACCTCCTCCCATTCTGGTAGAGAAGAATGGACCCTGAGGTCCTGAAGCCTGTGTAAATCAGGGTGATGAGGCAACTTTTTCATTGAGAAGGGAGAAGGGCCTGAACACAGGAGAAGGGTCAAAGGATTTGCTTGAAGCCTTCAGCCAATCCCTGCCTAATGGCCAAAGAGACAACATCTTGGATATCTCCTGGTCTATGCACAAAGGTAGGGGCAGAAGGCCGAAGGCCCGCTGCTGAGGGAGTGAAGGTGGCTTCAGGTCTAGATTGAGAAGAGGTTCGAGGCCTGGAGGGCGGGGGAGGAGCATAGGGCCCAGAAGCCTGTTGGAAATAAATAAGCTGCTTAGATCCTGAGAATCATTGTACTGCAAAAGCCACAGGAGACCAGGATGGAGGATGGAAAGGTTCATAGATAACTTCTCCTCCCCTGGGAGGGCTTGGTTGGGGCCCACAAGTATCACCTGAAACATGTTGTAGTTGTACTCCCTTCTGTTGAATAGTTCTGTTGAACTGCCTCTCTAGGGCTGCATGGCTGCTCTTTTCTGCCCTCAACTCAGCCTGAGTTGCCTTCTTAGGGGCTAGAGCCTTAGCTCTCATTTTAGCAGCCACCTCCCTCTGGACTGATTGGGTGCGTTGCCTACAACTTTTTTTCTTATTGGCTTAAGAGATTGTTCCACTGAGGGGGGGGGGGACTCTGCCTGACCCTTATCTTGCTTCATTTGAAGAATAAAGGCTCTTACGATGGAAAGAAACCATTTGTAAATTTTTTGTATTAAGCCCCTTAGGGTATAAATTGGCCCCTGGGCTTAAAAAATGGCCGCTCACCTTGTAGTGGAAGGCTTCAATCCAAGATGGCCACTGACTATGGGAAACAGGCTCCGAGATCGAAGAATTTCTCCTTAGGCTATAAAGAGCCCCGAGTGAAGTGAGCAAAGGAAAGGGCAGCCTCTGGCCACACGATCAGCTGGATGACGTTGGTATCGGTTTGCCGATCGCTTTTTACGACCGTTCAAACTGCAGGCGTGGGGGAGGTCTACAGACGCTGCCCAACTTGCCTGAACAGCACTCTGGCAATGCTGCTCCCAACCTTGCAGGAGAGAGACAGAGAGCCCTGCTCTCCTGGAAGAGCAGCTGCCCAGATCCTGGGGGCTGCTTGAAATGAGGAAAAATGGCATTGAAGATCGCTGGTGAGTGTTATCTAACAGAAGCTTTCAGAGACACAGCTACTGACTGAAAGGAGCTGAGTCAAAAGCTGGGGTCTCTTCTGGAGGCTGGCTTTTATATCTTAGTACAGACTCAGCTAAATGAGGTCATAGGAAGGAGTCAACACATCCTGGGCTCTCGATGCAGCATGGAGGAGAATGTGAGATTGACTGTTGGATATCCAACCACATATTCAATTTCAGGGCATTTCAATAAGTGTTTGAAATTAGATTACTTTGGAGCAATGAATGTAAAAAAAATTGGAAATCAAAACATTTTCAGGCTAAGCTGCCAAATATGATATTATCTGTATATACTATATTCTGTTTGGCAACAAGGGGGGAAAAGACAATATGCCATAGCCTGTGAGAAGATGCTAGTGCTGGGGAGCTAGACTAGAAGCTAGTGCTGAATAGTAGGAATAAAATGTAGATATTCTTATTTGTGGGTTTTGGCAACATTCTGAATTGGAAGAATAACCTGATAAAATAATGCAGCACTACAGCCTGATTTATCATTTTACCATGTTGCTGTATGATAGCAAGTGAAAAAAAAAAGTTTCCATAAACAGGAAGGAGCAAGTGTTTTATCTCTCAATTATATCCATGCCTATCTATCATTTCCTTTGGTTTCAATAAGCTCAGATGATCCCATGTGCCCACCCTCCATGAAGAATTGCTTCCTGGACTTAAAAGAAAAGGCTGTGAGTTTCTGAGGCCCCTGTAACTAATTCCATGGCTGCAACTACTATATAGAATAATATCTCCCTTGTCCCAAAGCGGTAGTATGCGAAGGAATGGAGGACGATATCTTTTATCTCTGTAACTCTCTTGAGCTGCAACTGTTAATCCTTGTTTGCTACAGTTTATTCTAAACTATATACATTAAGTACATGCTATTTATATCATAACCAAAAAAGAAAAAGACAGGCATATATCACATTTCAGATTATGAAATTTACAGCACATCAGCCGCTTAAACTCATCTGTTACTGTCAAATCTAGATACTCCTTCTATTGAAGGTGGCAAGTTCTTTCAGACTGAATTTTATATATAAATAAGAATACACAAAATCAACCCCCTTAGGGATAAAAAGAATATTAATGACAGCAGGTGGAGCTGAATACAGACGACAGGGACACTTGTTGGCATGATTCAAGAGTGCTCAAGGCCATCTGATGCTATGGGCCACATGAGAAATCAGCAGAGACCTAACCTAGCTAATTGTCTCCCCTGATTGTAGCGGCTCTGATTAGAAGAATAATCAGCTCTCAGCAGCCCGTAGGCAAAAATAGCATCCAAGGATTTTCCTTCCCTTTTTGAGGATACAGAACAGAATGAATTCCAGATCACATCATTATAGTTCTTTTTTCAAATGTGAACGGAATTTCTATATGAACAAAACCAATAACTATATCATAATTAACTAAATTTATTTTTATTTTTTAAAGAAATTGTAAGGGGATACTGGGTCAATTACTGTTTATAAAATGTATTTACAGCAACAGGTAGTTTATTTGGAAACTAAAAGAAGTGCAATACTTTTGATATCGTATTCAGAATTTTGAGAAAACGTCATGATGGTTACCACAGAAATAAAAGCAGTTACAGAACTTTATCAGAATGCCGTTCCCCTCTTTTCCCCTATGTTCTACCTACCATTCCTGTATCCTTTTCCTGGGCAAATGACATACTTCCAAGGCACTGGAATTCTGACACCCACTCATTATTTTTTTAAAAGAAAGTTTATTGTGCCAGTTTTCATTCTTGATGTTTTTAGGAAATAAAGATGGCAACTGTAGGCTATTGGTTGCCCTGGTAATGATTCAGCTTTGTGTGTTTTTAAAATAAGTTTCAAATATGGAAAAAAGTCAGATAGAACAGGGAATAAGTACAATATTAATGAATAAATTGTCCCTGTTGGACAGTTCATTTTGCTTTTTAAAAGATGATTTAATTAGTTTTTTAAAATAAAAACTGAATTAAATCTTTGCCAAAAATTTAAATACAATTCAAATAGAAGTATTACTCTAAATAAAATCAACAAACATAAAAAGTAAAGAAAGTAGCTCTATTTTTTCACTATGCAGATATAAAAATTACTGTAGCTCAATTTTTAAACACAAATCACACAGCATTATAATATCAAAAGTTGTATATATCTACAGATACAGGTATGCATTTCTTATCTGAAGCTTCTGACAATTCAACAGTGAGTCAAGTTTTTTCTTGTAGTTACAAGATAAGCAAGGTACAAATTCTAAAAATAATTAAAGGAACAGAGGAAATAGCCTTATATCCAGGACAGATCAATACAGCATTTTATATTTTCTGTATTGGCTGGTTCAGACAATTGTCAACAGTCTCAAATTGAGACACTGTTACCCCCCCCCCTTAAATATGCCACTTTCACCCTGGAGCTTTATGAGCATTTGCAATGATATTCCTGTGCTAATATTAACACTCATTCTTTATATCAAAGACAGAATCTATAATCATGATTATAAACTGATTGAAGTTTGAAAACTCTAACTCTAACATCTAATCAGTTCTGAAAATGAATGGTAAGAAAATTCATAGGATAAAAGAGAACAAAGCAAATGACATCTGTAGAATACTCCCAAACTCCAAAGAACATTGCACCTTTTGTAATATATCAATGTTCATAATAAACACAACCAAATAATTACAATTTATATAATCAAGCAGTCATTAAAATCAATATAATATTTTAATAAAGCATTTCCTGAATAGATGTTATTTAATATTATTCACGTCATAGTAGCCAATTTCAGCTGCTCCTTGCAAGAAAAGCTTCAAACAGAGGAAACCTATTTTGAGGCTTACCTCCTTGTTATTTTTCTATTATACTTTACTCTTTCTGTTTTCTGGCTATACTGTAATGACTTCATCTTTCTATTAAAGCTTTTTTCCCCAACAGAAGAAAAGCACATGTATTCTTTTGAATGCAAAATACCAACAAAAATTATGGTGTCAAGTTCATGAAAACATATCATCGCTTTATCTTCAATATGAGAAACTTCATTGTTTTTTTACATATTATTCAAAAATATGAATCTCATCAAGCAGTAACATAAATAATTGACATCTCTGTACTAAGAATGCTTTTTTGAGCTTATCTTATGCAGACTTCTCATGGGTCAAGCAAATTTGTAAGCTGTATGCTTGTGGAAGCAGCAGTGTATGTATTAAGTGCACATATGATTATTGGCTTATCCTACACATTACATAATATATATGGTAATTCCAATTTAAAAATAGTTTCAGTTAGATTATCTGTGGATTTAAAAAATAGTATATTCATGACTGTTCAATGAAGCCTTGAAACTTAAAGGTCAATAATAAGTGTTATTTCCAGATATAGCCTGATTGCACCATAGAAAACATAACAGAATTATATTTGCATATTTGCTAGCATAAGAGTTTAGGTTAGGGGTCCTTCACCTGTTTGCTTAGAGGCCCCACACTGAATCAAATGTTTATTGTTTTAGAATTGCAAAATAAATATTGGTTATTTTCTTATCATTGACGGGTTACCTGGGACAGCAGCTGGGCAACAAATGATTGGGAATTATTATTTCCATGACATCATGAACATTAAATTCTACACATGTTCATTCCCAACTAAACTTCTGAGTTCAAAGGTACTTGCTCCTGAGAAATGAGTACAGGATTGCAGCCTTAATAAGACACTTTTAAAAATTACAGGGGGGGGGGAGGTTTACTGGCAATTTGATGGGATATAAGTATATTGTCAGAAATCAAAGTAAAATGAGCATATAGCACAGAGAAATTATCTTGACACTTTTACATAGAATTTTAGAAGCCCTGCTTGTTTTAAAAAGAAATCCTTGGAAAATAGCTCATAAATGACATACAGGCAAAGGCTGTCTCTTCCTCCCTCACCAAACTCTTCACAAAGAGAGAGATTGAAGAAAATCAGTAGTATCTCCTTGCGGTTAGAGCTCAGTGCAATTTGATAATGGAAATTTTCTTCACTTCTTTCAGGGCAAATTGCTTTCTTTCTTTTTCTTTTTTTCTTCCCTCATGATCCCCAATGAACTTTAAAAGCCATCACTTTGGTTCGGTTAGCATCTGTATCCAGCATAATAGAGACCACACTGATTTATTGAAGCAGGCTATCCCAGTCTTGCACATTTTCAAAATACAAAGTCATTCATTTATTGGAAAATAATGTTTCAGATTCTTCTAATGCATATTACATTTAATTATCTATCTATGCAAAGATAAGTGAAATTCTATGCTCAGTCACACTTCAGATTATTTTTCTAGAATGGAATGTACTAAGCGCACAGATTATTTTAATCTAGGCCTAATGTATTTTGTATTAGTTGGCTGTATTCTATTATTGAATATTTGTGTTAGTATACATTTGAATAACTGCTCTGTGATGAAAATTGGAAGGGATTGATGGAAAATAAGCATATTTTTAAAGTAAAGCAAAAATAATAAAATTTGTTTTATCACTGATGCCCCAAATAATAAATATTTAGACACCAGTGATGTTTCAGTCATAGTCATATTTTAGTAAGTTGCATTAATTATGAAATTATATCTTTAAAACATTTTAGATAATTAAAACATAGTTATGAAACTATTAGAATAAATACAGAAAACAGCTTATCAGAAAGATGGTATTAGCGAAAATCTTATTTATGCTTCTGTATAAACTAATTACCAAAGTTTTTTCCCCTGAGGGAAGGTGGGAATGGGAGCTGATTAGTACTTTAATCAAAACATCAATTCTTAAAATACACACAACTATATCCCACTACTCCTAGGAGTGTTTCCAGAAGAATTTTATCAAAGCAGCCATAATTGTTGATTACTTACTATTACTTATTTAAAACTAAAAAAAAGAGGCATCCTTCAGATCACTACCGGAAGTTGTAAATGAGCCATTACAATTACCTTGCAAGAGAATTAAACAAATTACCAAGTTCTAATTAACTGTCCATCTCTAGCTTTGTGCTAGGATTGCCTGTGGCTTATTCTGCATTAGGCCTTTGCCAAAGTGTCAAGTCACTGTCTTTCAACAGAATTGCCTCCAACAAGCTATTACATTCAGCATCACCTTCTTTTGCCAATCAGATAATATAAAGACCTTTTCAGACCCTCATTTAGCTCAATGCTTGGCACAGAAAGATTGATTTGTAAAGTGCTAGGGGTTGACTCTAGTGCTGATTCTAACTTAGCTACAATTTTATAAGTATTTGTGAGATTATATATGCCACAAATTAAGCAGAAAAATTATGTGATGTAAAATAAAGGACTGTGTTTTCTTTTGTTCACTCACATTTCTCTTATATACTCATAAACAATTGTGAACTATCCTTCAGTGCAAAATGGATATAACACAAATTGGTTCAATAACATCTCACAGAGCTCTACAAGTAATTAGATTTCTTAGCAGTGTGTCAAACAGAAAGCGTACTGGTCTAACTGGTTTATTAAAAACTTGACTGTCTAATATTTTACTTATTAAAAAGAACGTATATAAGTAATTTGTTCTTGATATGTGTCCCTTTTGTAAGCACCTCTCTTCAAAAGAGAAATGTCATTTCAATTTTTTTCCTTAAGTTAAGAAAGTTTTGAGAAACTGTACAGTATGTCTTTGTTTACAAGTATACAAAAGCAGATCCTGTTGAAAGTAAGTAATGTGCTAACATAACAGTACATACTGAAATTCCTTTGAATATGTTATCATTGTTAATTGAAAACAGCTTGAACTCTGCACAAGAAGTTCCACATCTTGATATTTCCTTCTTCAAATTTGTAAAAACATATAATTTAAATATGACATTCCTAAAACATACAATTTTGAAAATCTTTATCCTAGGCCTTGAAATATTAAAGCTTCTAAATCAAGCAAAGGTGTATCCTTTATTAAGTTAAGAAAACATTTTTAAAAAGCTAGAAGGAGTTGGCAATGTTCATGCACATAAGTGACTTAATTTTGGTTGATTCAATTTCCCTACAAGAATGGTTTCATTTCAAAAGTGATTTAAGTGATTAAATATGGGATTGGGAAATCAGGGAATAGAAATCCTTGTTCCTTTTCAAAGAGTAAAACTGAGTAAGATATCTCTAAAGCATTACATAGTGGGTCTATATTCCAGGCTTCTTTTTGTGCATTCCAGGTTTTCTTCTTAAAAAGGGACAAATTTAGCATATAAGCATTAAATAAACAACTCCATTAATAATAACTGGATTGATAACTTTAACTTTAGGATTGATAGCAAGTTTTGTCTCTAATAAGCCATCCACATTGCCATACGAAAAAGGTGGTAAGATTGTAAGAAAAATATGCCACGGTGGCCCAAAAGTCAAGGCCAGCATCTGGAAAGCTGAAACTTTGTTGGGATTATTTTGATCCATTTTTCCATACACTGTTATGAATTTTCCTTTATGTTCAGGTTCCTATCATATTTTAGTTATAAACTCTTTATTAAAATGTATTCCAATATGTACAGATATATTGGATTTTGCTTATTAAATACTGTAATAATAAAGTACTATACAAACATTATACTTTGGGAAAAACATTTGTTTTTCCAAATTTAGGAGACTGGGGGTGAGGAAAGGAGGCACTCAAGGAAAACTATTGCCTAATATTAGTTTTGCCTTCATATTTTATAACCATTGATTCGTGTTGAAATGACTTTCCTTGCCATATTTGATATTTTCATATTTTGAGATATTGCAACATATCTCAAAAATGTTGCAAAACTGTTTCAGGTGGAAAAGAAAATTAGTTTATATGAAATATATTTATTGAAACAGATGCATGGATAGGATAGGACAGGATAGAATATTTTATCTGGCCAAGTGTAATTAGGCACACAAGGAATTTGTGTCTGGTGCAGAAGCTCACTGTGTTTCTAAGAAACTAAAAATATTTACCAGAATCTACTTATACTTTATGTAGAAAATTAGCAACTTGAAATAATGTATAAGATTCTGGGTTATTGAACAAAATATTTGGTTCAACATTTGTGTTAAATAGTAGAATCACAATTTAAAAGCATGGTTATATTAAGCTTCAAAACTTTGGTTTGATCCCCATCATCTGTTGACAAAAAGGTTCCTGTTTAGGAAATGTAAAACAATTTAGATCTTCTTGTCACATTTCTGGATAGAAATGTTGTTACTAAATGAATTATGGGACAACCAGGAGCCATGGAGATACAGTGGTTAGAACACAGTATTGCAAGCTAACTTGCCTACAGCTAGGAGTTTGATCCCGACCAGTTCAAGGTTGACTCAACCTTCCATCCTTCGGAGGTCAGTAAAATGAGGACCCAAATTGTTGGGGAAAATAGGTTGACATTTGTAAATCACTCAGTGCTGTAAAGCATAATGGATTAGTTTTTAAATCTAAGTACTATTGCTATTGCTACTGCTATGATAGCAGTAACAGTAGCTACTCTGTTTAGACAAAAGTTGTATTCTCTGAATAAGGTGAGGTTTTTTTGCTAGACTTATGTTCTTGTGTATTGCTTTTTAAATCAAGGATTACTGTATTTGTAATACTGTCATCATTATCTTACAGCCTCACTAAATAAATGCATGTTGTGTTGCTATGTCCGAAGTATGCTGCTGTAATCATTCACTTATTTTACTGAATCACTTACATAATACTGTAATTAGCATAAATTACATATAAATTATAGAAAGAAGTTGCTTCTCTGTCCCCTTCTAGGTTTGCTGTCATTGCTTCTTGCGACATAATAAACAATGTGTGCTTCAAAACAATAGTGTGTTGGTCTCTGGATTAAAATGAACTCTTGGGAAAATTTGTGAAAAATCTCTCCTACAGCTACAAAGCAATAGACTAAATTAATAGAGTATTCATGAATGTTAAATATAAAAAGCTTCTCTGCTGTTATAAAACCAATTATCAGCTGATAGAGTGCAAGTAAAAATGGATAGCAAACTGTTTTTATGAAAGAGATAATGGTAGATATCTTCTGTTTGATCTTCTAAATCATAATTAGTTCAGAATGTTTTTATTAAAAATCCCATTTTCTTTCTTTCATTAACTTAAAAATTATAAATAGAAAATAAACTAATACATAATTTAACTAGAAAAGCTATTACACATTTCATAGTAACTAATGATATAAACTTAGATCATATTATGGTTATTATGAACTATATGGTTATTATTATGAGCTGCTATTTATTACAAGCCAGTTTGTTTGCTGCAACACAATGATAAGGTATGGAAATCTTTGTTTCAACATATGATTCAACTAGTGCTAAGTTCTCCCAGGACAGATTTTCAGTTATGTTAACAAGCAACAATAATTTAATTCCAATGCTGAGAAGCACATGGCTAAATGCTAACTAAATATTAAGCTCCAATATCTTTTAACAATTTCATGTTCCAACTTCCTGATATTAACTCCTGTGCCCACTTAGAAAATCTTTACAAGCCTGGCTTTTGGGCACTCCTACTAAATGCCAAATTCAGTCTATAGTAAGGCTCCCATTATCTGTGATTTAAGTATGGCTGAGAAGTCTGAAATGGCATTTATTACTGAGACCTAGGAGGGTGGCCTTTTCAGAAACCTGCCCAATAAGATTGGGGTATGTTATCAGCTGAGATTTCAAGGCAAAGGTAGATGTGTGATGATTGTTATCTGGGAATCTCTGAAGGCTTTCAACCATGCTGCTCCACAGGTTGCTAGATATAAACACCTATTCATTCATGGCCTCCATGAGTCAGTTGAGATGGTTGCTACTGTACCAGCTTCCCTGCTGCATAACAACTTCCCTGTCTGAGCTGCTTGATTTTATTTATGGGCCAGTGGTGGAATTCCTCAGACTTTTCATCTCGGGGGACTTCAATCTGCCATCTTTGGAAATAAGGTAGGAAGTGGACCAAATGGCTATCATGACAAATGTGGGCCTATCCCAAGTCATCCAGGCCAGGCATGGGACTGTGATCACAAATCTTAGCTGACTCTAATGTCAGAGCAATGTCAATGTTATCTGAAACTGGGAAGTTTTTAGTTACCCCTGGTCATGGTCAGATCACACTAACAATAGCACTGACTGCACTTTCAGAGAGAATGTGATGGATGTGGTGCATTCATCCTTGCTCTGCTTGAATTCTTAGTTGCTTTTGATACCATCAACCTTTTGAACTGAATGAATACGGTACGAACAGCACTATATTATGTTCGTTGTCCTACTTTCTCTGGAGTCAATACCAGAAAGTGGTAATGAGGAAAGGGGGAAGATCCTGTTCTCAATCCTATTATGTGCAGTGCTGCAGGGTTCGGTGTTTTCTCCTCTCCTATTTAACATCTATACAAAGCCTCTAGTGAGTTCATCTGTCACGATGGGGTGAGATATCATTAGTATTATTAGTATAATTGATATCCAATTATACATTTGAGTCCGTGGCAAATTAAGTGATGCTGTTGACTCTGTACCATCTTTGGTACCATTGCACAGTTGGAACAACTGAAGCAACACCTAAACCCCCAACTTTTACTTTCCATTCAGAATAAAACAGTACAGTGTCCTTGAAACAAATTCTCAAAATACACATTTTGTTTTACACCCAGAATTTATTTATTGCACAACTAAAAAAGATTATTTCTGGATTTTGTATAGCCTGTGCAGTAAAGCTTGTATTTGAATAGGTATGCCATAATCCATTGCACACTATTAACTTAGCAAATAAAGGTGTTATATTCAATGATCAAGTATTTATTTATGTTTTTTTCTAATTTTAAAATAAGATAATTTTTCATTAAATAAAGTTTTTCAAATCACTAAATAATTAATATAAGAACTATTATAATGTAACATTTTACAGATAAAATTTACATTTTCCCAGTAAAATATAAGTAGTATATTATTTTCCTAGAAAGCCACCAAAGAATTTCACCCTGCATTATAAAAAATAAAGAGGAAAGGAATGTATGAAACAAAAGTAACGGTCACAGGGATGAAAAAAAAGCTTGTCAGGGTAGTTTGATAAGAAATCACCTAATGCCAGGAAAAATAGCTTTGCAGCCATTTATGAACCATAATTATGCCAGTCAAACTTTTTCTGACAAGAGGACTCTCTTTTAGAGGTGTTTATGAAGTATTCCAGAACTGAGTTATCACAATCTCATAAAATGAGTTCCCCAGGGTTTTTTCAAAAGTCCATTAAACCTCTCTCTCAGACACAAGCAAATATATTTAAAAATAAATAAATAAAATCACACTTTTTAAATCAACAGTTTCCACTGACTCATTTTGGTTAAATAACAGACTCATACAACATTGTTCACTTTCCAGCTAAAGTTTCTTTTAGTATTTAAATGAAACATGAGTAATGTGAACTGCTGCTTTTTTCTTTTGTGGTATCTTTCTTTTTTAATAGATATGCAAATATCTTAAAAGTATTTTTTAAAAGTATGATAGTGGTTCTTTTAACTAATCATTCTTCTTTTGAAATGAATTACACACAATTTAGTGAAACATAATGCATACATTCTTGATGAATGTGCAGTAGCACAATAAAGTGTCTCTTATTTATCTGCATATATACCAATTGGTTTATATGTGTGATTAGCAGTAAGTAATTTGATATGATAATAACCACAAACACACTAGAGATTTTCCTATATGGTATAAAATAATGATGTATTATAGGTAAGAAAGTAATACTAACGTTACATATAGATATAGAATTCCATATTGGAAATTTTTAATATTGAAAAGTGATTAAATGCCTTAGAAATTACTACATTTTATACATAACGTGTATATCTTAAGATATATCTGATATGATATCAGAAAAAGATGTGCAAGGTTTATTTCATAGACAAAAGATCAGAAAGCACCAAGTCCAGACAGAGTAACTCCTTCTTGCTTCAAACATGCTGCTATCATCCTGGTTCCCAAGAAACCCTCCATCTGAATGACTATAGACTCTCTGACATCTGTAGTTATGAAGACCTTTGAGAGGTTAGTGCTGGCCCACCTGAAAATCAACACACGGATTCAATGTTAGACACTTTGCAATTTGTCTACCAAGCAAAGAGATCGGCAGGTGATGCTTTCAAGATGGCATTGCACTATATCTTGCAACATCTTATATAATCTCCCAGGATTTGAAATGGATACCTAATATTAGAACCATCATTAAAAAGGCAGAACAAAGAATGTTCCTGCATCAACTTAGGGGGGGATACACCGCCCCAGAAACACATACAATTTTAGAGGAATTATTGTGTCTTCTGTCACTGTCTGGTTTGATATAGCAACTAAATAGCACAGGTACAGACTCCAACAGAAAAAACAATTGTAAGAACAAGAAGCAATGGATGGATCAAGGAAAGAAGCAATCTAGAACTAAGAAGAAATTTCCTGACACTTAGAACAATTAATCAGTGGAATGACTTGCCTCTAGAAGTTGTGGATGTTCCAACACTGAAAGTTTTTAAGAAGAGACCAGACAACCTTTTGTCTGAAATGGTATAGGGTTTCCTGCACAGGAGGTTGGACTAGAAGACCTTCAAGGTCCCTTCCAACTCTGTTATTTTGTTCTGTAATTGCAACCAGCGTGCTTTCCATAGAAAAATTGTATATTGCGCGAGTCAGAGGGAGCACTGAAAAAATAAGTATACACCCCTCACATCCTGGACATAAACTATTTCAACTTCTCCCTTCAGGACGAGATATAGGGCATTACATGCCAAAACACCTAGAGACAGGGAGAGGTTTTCCCCTTATGCCATCATTTTGCTGAAAAAAATGTTCCTCAGAGTATTGGCTTATGTCTAAGTATATTCACCCATGTTGCATGACTGTACAATTATTATTATCCTTTTCATTTCTCTTCTACCCCTCGTATTTGTGGCATTATTATTATTACTCTGTGGCTTTTCAGGTACACTCAGAGCTTAGGCACCAAGGACAAATTCCTTGTGTGTCTAATCACATTTGGCCAAATAAAATATTCTATTCTACTTTGTTCAAAAAATCTTGGATTAACAATATTTATTCAAAATGCAGAAAGGATATTTTGAGTCTCATTATTTTTCTTTTTTCTTTTTTGTAAATTTTATTTGAGTTTTCACAAAAAGAAAAAAAATCTTTTTTCAAAGCAGCAAAATCCCGGGTTACATTTCTTCGTGCAGACACAATTTCAGGTTCATGCTCATTTTTATATTCTATTCCATATCTTATTACAATTTTACATTTTCTGCATAGCTTCTCCTCTCTTTTAATTTCCTCAATTTTATTGTATTTATTTCATCTCAATTCAAATCATTATATTTATATTTTTTTTCTGTCCTGTTTCAATTGTCTATTATCTTTTCTCATTAAACAAAATTTCTCCTGTAGTTACTGATTGGAGTATGACACCTTTATATCTTTCCCCTAAAGTTATAACACTCAATATAATACACAGCTTCCATTCGGATTACTTACATGTATGGCATTCAGCTTTGTTCGGGTATTTTCCCACGTCATTGTAGTTGTGCTTTTAAAGTTGTAGCAACGTTTTGGCAGAATCTCATCTGCCATCATCAGGCTTCTGTATAGAAAATGGCAGATAAGATTCTGCTGAAACGTTGCTACAACTTTAAAAGCACAACTACAATGACGTGGGAAAATACCCGAACAAAGCTGAATGCCACACACACACACACACACACACACACACACATACACATATAATTAAAACAACATTCCATTCCAATTCAATTCTATCATTAATATTAAAATTCATTAAAGTCTTAAAATTTTTCACGTTACTTTTCAATTAAATATCATACCTCTATGGGAACAATTATTAGCTTTCCATAATCAATTCCCCCCCTCTTCACTTATATTTTATACAACATTGACTAATTAAAGTGTTCCCATTCCTTCCTAATTCAATTTTCTCATTCATTTTATTTCATTTACTTCATTCACAAAGTTACACTAACCATTCTGTCCCTCATTCTAATCATATGTTGTTTCCAATTTTCTAAAGTTATTTCTATTTCAAATATAACAACACAATCTCATGTACCGTTACAGAATCCCCCTTTCAGTTAAATTTTCACCCATTATCTCTAAATAGGTCCTGTTTCTTTATATCTTGCTCCGGATCTTTGTGACTTCTTTTCCTTTCCTTCTTCCCTCTCTTCTTCTCCCTCCCCTTTTTACCCCTTTGTCTCTCTACCTCTACTTCTCTCTTCTGTATTCCCCTTTTCTGTTGTTTTCCAATATTATACTTATTTTTCGAATTATTTTTCTTTTCTTTGGTTGTTTTTTTAAATCTTAAATTCTCCATCCTCTTTCCCCCCTTTCCTTTTTCTTCCCCACATAGAATTACTTGTTCATTAAAGGTGGCTTCTTCTTTGTCCCAGTCTTCTTGTTTTGCAGACTTTTCTTGTTGTTTCTCATAGTTCCAAATCTCCATTTCTAAGAATTGAAAAATGAAGCCAAAGGAACCCTTCCCTTCTTGTGCATCTACTTTGTACTTTTTAAGCTCTATTTTCAATTCATCGAAAAGTGATGCCATTGTAAAAAAAATTAAACAACCACCCGATTGATTTTAGTCATTCAAATATAATAGCCAAAAATCCAAAAGTCACCAAGTAATCCAAATACACACAAACTGTTTCTTTTTGCTCTTTCTTTTTTTTTTGCCACTTTCTCTTCCTAGGGTTGCTATTTAGTTGCAAAGTTTCAGTTAAAATGTATCTTTTAGAAATCTTATTAAAGCTTTACTTTAGACTCTTTTAAAGTCCAGGCAGTCTCCTCCCTCTTCCAGATCCTGCCCTTATTCTTTTTTTCTCTCTCCCTGCTTATAGAAGAAAAAGTTTTTAATGTCCAGAAATCTTTATTGTCCCCTTGGCATTTAGTTATATTTTCAGCTTAATTGCCTATTGATGCCAAAGCGGATTTTTCCAATTTCTTATTCTTAAATTGTCAATATAAGGAAGGAGAGAGAAGAAAAAAAAAGCCAAACCTTTCCCATTTCACTTTCTTTCGCTGCTTCCGACTCTTCTTTGGGAGCAATGTTATTTCTGGTAAAATTTAAATTCCAGGGTACCTTAGTTATTGCTTTTTCAACTTAGCCTGCTCAGCCAAACTTTCACTTCTTATCTTCCTCCTGCATGTTCTTTTCCGGTTGAGTACTTCTTTGAGGTGGCCATTTCTGACCACTGCTCCTACCGCCTTCGTGAAAGGGAGTTTGACCAGCTGAGGAGGCTCACCTCGACCCTGCTGGCAGTCTCCCCCTTCTTCACCACCTCTATGGGGTGGCTTAGCCCCAAAACCACCCGGCTCGGGGCGCTCCAGTGGCAAGCCCAGGCAGAAACCGTGCACGATCGTGGATTCCTGTCTGTCGCCAAAGCCCTTCAAACCAGAAGCTCCTAGTCTCATTATTTTTCATATTGATTACACTGTTATACTGTTTCAGTATTATTTAACTTTTTCTCAAAAATAATGTATTTTATAAAACAGAAATATTCTATATTTGAAAAAAAAAACATTCTGGTACAATTATATTTCCAAGTAATAGATGTTTATCAAAAGAGTCCTTGTTTCAAGACTCCTCTAGAGGATATGTGGTTTCCCACCCTATGATGCTCCAGAGAATGTTCTCTTCTTTAAAAAAAATTAACTATCATTTCTGACAATGAAATATGAATAGATGATTATTTTCAAAATTAGGATGAAGTTAACAATTAAATGTTTATGTGAGCATTCCTACCCTAATGCAATTAAAAGTATATTCCACAAAGATCAATAGGAAATAATTAATCTGATTCTCAAGTGATACCTCTAAGAAAATTATATTCTCAATCTTAAATTCATTAGGTATGTTCCACAACTCTGATTACAAGCCCAGGTCTGCAAAAGTCTATTCTTTGTTAATAATAATTTCCTTAATCACTGGACTGTGATATCATCTGACTTGTCTAGTGGTAACTGAAGACCAACTAGGATTACCAATATCCCATTAACTGGACTCTACAAGGTAGTGTCAACAATTACAGAAGTAGTTTTAAAACTGAGACTGTGATATAATTTCAAGTCAAATCTTAAGCACAGTAAGATATTTCTGCAAATGTAAGCAGCATGCACAATGCCAGTTTCTTTTTCATTCAGATGGAAATAGTGTACAGCAGAACCTTTGCAAATGCAGCTTTCCTGATCTGTCATCAAAACGTATTGACATATTAACTGCAATTGATGAAAAGCAAATCTAAAGGTTTAATATAAATCATACTCATTTTACCAGGAATTATGCTATTGTTTCAAGATGTGGTGCAATATCTGAAAACTCAGAACTGAAAAACATTTAACAATAGAGCTTGCCATTTTGTGGTTATTTGGCATTACAACATAAGTAGGAAATCTGTGACCAGATACTGAACTGCAACTTGTGACACTCTTGTGGTAAAGAATGCTGGATATTTTATTTCAGTAATATTGGATAGTCAAATCAGTAACACTGCAGTCAATAGGTCCTTGCCCGGATGAAGAAAAAAATATCCCTAAATATCAGAAAGGAACAAAAAATGATTATGAGTAACTCTGCAAAAGTTTTAAAGTGTGGTTAATTCTCTAACTTTATGGTTTAATAAGGAAAACTTCACAATAACAAGTCTGTTTGCATTTTGAAGTATAAATATATTCATTTTATCTAATTTTATTTATTTCAACATTTTTGTTGTAAAATAAAGATCAGGATAATTGTAAATCATCCACCAGTTGTTGTTTTTCTCCCACAAGATAATTAGATAAATTGTGGTTTGAAAGCTTGTGGGAGGTATGTTGAAGTAGTCCTAAAGGACCAATAATTAAACATATTTAATTTAGATTTCTGTAAAGGTGAATTTACATGGATGTAATTATCTTAGACTGAGCATTGCATACCCTTTTAAATGACTATATGTCTTCTGTATAAGATGACTGTGCCTGTTAAAAATGCAACTAACAGTCTTAAAACAATTTTTAAATCTCAAGATAGTAATAACTTAATTAGAATTAATCGAATATGACAAACTGTATATTCAGTTTGGATTTTTTTTGTCAAGCATTAATATACTTTTGGTCTGATTTTGGAAGAGAAGGCTTTTACTTTAGAAAAGTAAGTTTAAACAAATAGCCTCTTCTTTTTAAGAAGAAGGATGTCTTTTCCACTTAGGGAAATAATTTTTGCAGGGCAAATAACTTCAGGAAATCTATTTAGGCACTGTTGCTTAATGGCTAATGAATCTTTTATATCTTATTTATGTAGAAAAGTTATATGCCTTCACTTTATTAACAGCTTTGTGCAGCTTAGACACATACAATAAAAGCATTCCTGAAAGTAACGTAAGTTGATAGATTTTAAACGCAAACAAAAGGATCTTACTAAATACAAGTTTACTGAGTCTCCTCTTTAAATGTAAAAGTAAGTGTCTCTGTTTCCACAACATAACAGCCCAGCACCATAATGATAAAGCAGGGTTTATTTTCAATGTTGGCTGTATCTATGGCAGAACCGGAAAAATGATCCTTCAAAAACCCTGCAAGATAGATTGCAGAGATTTAAGTGAAACTACAGGTAAATTGGACCCAAGTCATGTGTTCATATTTTAATGCTTCATATACCAAGTGAGAACTCTGAAGGGAGGTCAAAGTAACAACCCCCAAACATGTTTCAAAGATTCTGAAAAGCGAAATTTCCAAGAGCTGCTTTTATACTGTAGTTTGCCTTGCACTGCCACATTCTATCATAATTTCAGGACAATTTTCAAGGGTTAATACATAAAGAATGGATAGGTGTTCAGGACCACTTCCAAATACCAGAGAATACAGAAATTGATTCATATCACCCAAATTTAGAAGTCCCTACTCTAGAATCAGTAACAAAACAAATCTGAGTTTTCTGAATTTTGCTCAGTGTTGTCTACCTTGGAACTGGGTTTGTAAAATTAAAAGCAATAGAAGGCACAGCATTTAAACATTTTAAGTATGCAGTTTTAAGCAATTTTAATCTTTGAAACTCTCTCCAGAAGAATTGCATAACCAAAGCACAAAGCAGAAATGTCATCAAGGCATTGTCTTAAAGGTCTCAAAGTCATGGGAAGGCTGTCAGCTGGATTTAAAAATAACAAAGGTTTTCACAAGTATTCACTTACGTGGAAAGCACATAAGTGTTCTGTTCTGCCCTTCACTCAGCCCTATGGGCCTTAGGGGCCAAGAGAAAGTCCCAGATTCAGCACCTCAATCTGTGCTGCCTCCAGCTGCCACAAATGCTCTGCAGCAGAAACATGCCCCAGTGTCTCCCTGCTACTCCTTGAGGCAGCAGTTCCACATGTTTATCTGAAGCAACCTCCAGTCAAAGCTGGCTCTGGAAATTGGTTGTTTTTTCCACAACCAATTCTTTAAGGCAGAGGTCCCCAAACTTGGCAACTTTAAGCATAGGCTGGCTGGAAAATTCTGGTAACTGAAGTCCACAAGCCTTAAAGTTGCCAAGTTTGGGGACCCCTGCTTTAAGGTCTGGAAATGAGAAAATTCTCAAGTTGTCCACACTCAAGTTTTCAGTAAATGACAAGTATATCCATGTAACATAAAGATGCTGGTAACAACTCCAAACCCACATACAGTATTTGCCTGTTGCTTCAGGAAAGCAACATAAGAAACAGTGTGGAAAGTTTGAAAACTTTCGCCCAAAAATTATTCCCAAAGACTGAATAAGATACTTTTCTAGGTGCTGTCATAAAGTGGTAGCAGTAAAGTCATATGAAACAGTGTCTCTGAACCTGACCTTCATCAAACAATCCACTGTGGTCAGATGCAAAATTCATGTTTGCATTCCTACTATCTTTCCTGATATAATCACCCATTAAAATGAAGATGGATTTTCACCTGAAAAAACAATATTGGACTTGTGTGACAACGCACCACTGCCTTCTATATCTTGGCTAACAGTGAAATATAAAACACCTACTCATTATTGTTAAAACCAGTCAGGTTCAAATATAGTTTTTCCTTTAAAGTGGCTGGGAATTCCACTTGGATTAGACAAATGCTAATAATCTCAGAAACCGTTAATAAAATTTGGACTCTTTGGAAGACCAAATGAAAGAAGGAGACCAATAAAATGTGGTAGTATTGATCCAGGAATCTTTTTCTAGATAGACAATCAACCTAGTAGGTACTTTTTATTCAGTAATGTTCATAGCACCTTCAAAATAAGTCTATATAAGTCTACTAGCTGGTTTTTCCCAGATACCATGAGGTGAACCTCCCTACTACTTCATATTCTAGATCATCCATGTATGTATTTTTATAACTGTGCCACAGTTACTTAAGTTGCCTGTCATTACTTCATTACCCAAATTCCATATATCATTGGGTGTTATAGACTGATACGGGCAGGGTTAGGAGCCATGATATGTTGTTACTCTGTGTCTCAATTAGTTTACTAATGGAGTGGCTTATAATAATTTGAACTTCATCCTTGTAAAGGGAGATTTACAGTGCCACAACTGAAGTGATTTGTCCACAAGAGCATGATACCCATACTCCATTTACCTTCTGAACTTACATGCCAGGTCATATTATGAAATAAGTTTTACTTTACAAATCATCTTTGTTTTTTTGACCAATGTGTGCACAATCAATTTAATTATCCAGCTGTTTATTTCAAATGCCAAAGGGTTTTCAGAGGAGGCCACCGTCTGATCCTGTATACCCATTTCAAATGCCGGTATTATTAATCCATTCTGAACATCTCTGGTTTTGCTGTTTCTATTTGCTTTCTACATCTGGCCTTGTTATATAAATCTCTTTGTTTTAATTCCTGGAGTAGGTGAATTAAATTCTAAATGTTTAAGGTACCATCAATTTACTGAAATTATTGCCAAGCTCAGAGCCTGCCAGGATACTTATATCTTTAAAAATCATATACAATGAAAACTTGATGAATTTCACCTTCTTTCATGACTTAAGCATTCAAACCGAACAGTCACAGTTGATATACAGATTTAGTTCTTTAGAAATAAACTCAAAGCTTTGTTCTTCCACTTGAAGAGTAGGTCACACTACAATTATTCTTCAAGGCTATATCTTCCAGCTTTTAGTTTTGCAAATATGTTATGGGCTGTTTAAGATAATATTCCAAAATATTATTTCAAAAGCTGTTTTGTTTTTTTCTGCATGGTTGTATAAGAATTTTTCAAAAGGAACCTAATAGCACGTTTCTTACATTACTGAATCAAAGCTGATGATGTAATTGCTTTCTAACTATAAATTCTTTGTTATCTTTTAGTGGCGATCACTCCCCACTTCTCATATTAAACTCAGGTACAAGATGGATTTAATCATTAAAAAGAGCTTGCCAAAAAGATGTTAGCACAAGGAATGTGTCAGGTGACAGGGTAGTGCCTCCAAGGATACTGGGATCTGTCAGCCTATGTAACTGTATCCTGTGGCCTGTCACAGTAAAGTTAATTAGAGACATCTGTAGCACAGAGATCAAGCAGAGGTACTAGTGGCAGCTTATTTGCACTAGAAAGGTACAACTCACGTGGGAGGTAAAGGGAACAGAATCACAAACAGATATGGATCAGTAACATAAGTCTGAACAGTTACCTGAGCCATATTCACTTTTGAAATAATGCTATTTAGTAATGTAGATGTAGATCTGAGTAAAAATACACTTTGATATGCTGAAGTTTTAACTCCATAAATGGAGTTCTGAGCTACCTGTAACATTTTTCATGCAGCTTGTTTCACATTAGTTACAAGCTATTGGTTTGAAATATTTCTTCTCATTTTCATTGCTTATTCATATTCATGCCCTTTGCAGTTATCCTTTGTTAAAAAGTGGAAGACAACACTGAAACCTCTTTGCCAGACACTAACAAATACTACATACTGTATGGCTTGGAGTCAAATATTTTTCAAGGCAGTGCACAATTAATATGTACTGTATAATTCATCCTGACACTGAGATCATATATACCGTGACTTTTAATATTGTGAAAACATAACCATCTTTTTAAAGTGATATAGGATACAACTTTATTAAAATAAGATGAATAAATTATCAATAAAAAACCGATATTCCCATGTTATTTTATTTAAATATAAGGATCTTATATAGCTTTAGTAAAATCACAGGTATTTCAATGGTACATTCTCTCAATTGTTAAGTGACTTCTAGCTCATAAAAGCAAATAGAAAGATTGGCTGAAGATGATCTGATGACTAGTATTTTCATTTTAATCCCTAATTGGTGTGATATTGTATATCACATGAGATAAGAAAGTTTACAATTTTTTTCAAACTACACAATCTAACAATCAAACAGTTAAGAGTGGCAGCTGTTATTTGACTCTTTTAGCCTTCAAATATGTAACACCAATATTATAGCTGATTGTGTACTGGTACTGGTTGTGATCTGTTTTTAGATGCAATTCAAGGTGTTGGTTATTATCTTTAAAGCCCTTTATGGCATGGATCCAGGATATTTTCAATATCATATTTTTCCAGTGGGATTGGCCCACTTCCTTCCGGTTGGCAGAAGGGGCCTACTGTAGATTCCTTCAGCCAAGGAATTTTGGCTCTGGAATCCAGGAAAGTAGCATTTTTTGCCATGGCTCCTGCCCTCTGGAACATCTTGCCACAGAAGGTAAGTCTCTCCCCCTCTCTTTCAGCCTTCAGGAAAATTTTGGCTATGCTTGCTGGCATGGAGTCCTGAAGAAGAATCTATTGGCTGGAGTTGGTTGATATACTAATAGAGCAAGCGCCCCATCTCTCCCTTCCAATCCCCTGTATTTTAACTTGTTTGAATTTTTATAATTTTAATTCACTTTTATATTTATAATCATTATACGTTGTTTACAGGGGTGGGATTCAAAAATTTTAACAACTGGTTCTGTGGGCATGGCTTAGGTGGTGGGCGTGGCTTGGTGGTCATGTGACTGGGTGGACATGGCTTGGTGGTCATGTTATTGGCTGGGTGTGGCCAACTTAATATCACTCACATCGAGGCACACATCTCCTCGCTTGACTGTGGGGATGCTGCAACAGTCATAAGTGTGAAAAATGGTCATAAGTCACTTTTTTTCAGTGCCATTGTAACTTTAAATGGTCACTCCACACAAGCAAAGTACCAGCAAAGGAGGAGAAAAAAGGTCCAGAAATGTTCCTGAGACAGGAAGTCTAGTCCTGCCAAGAATGTAATAAGGGTTAACGGAGAGGCAGTTTCTGTAAGGAACACCGGAATGTTTCCTTCCTGCCTTCCTTACAGGATTAGGCCAGTAATTTCTTCTAACAACTGGTTTTCCAAACTGCTTAGAATGTTAACAACCGGTTCTAGTGAATAGGGGCGAACTGGTAGAATCCCACCCCTGGTTGTTTATCCTGATGTGAGCTGTTCAGAGTAACCTGAACCCCAAGATGGATGGTAAATAAATTTGATAAATAAATATGTAAATAAGCAAGCAAGTCTTTAAGTAAATAAGTAATATGTAAATACATACATACATACATACATACATACATACATACATGTACACCAACATAAAGAATTCAGAGTATTTCAAGGCAAAGAATTCCATGCAATTTCAATGAAAAGGCATTGAAAATGAATATGGTTTCTTAATAGTTTGTATCTCAGAAAAAAATTATAGAAGCGGTATGCAACATTCATTGGTAAGCTATCATACCTTATGAAGTGTCATACCTTATGATTCTCAACTCCTGACAAATGTATCTTTTCTTTTATGTATACTGAGAATATTTACACCAAGACAAATTCCTTGTGTGTCCAGTCACATGTGGCCAATAAAGTATTCTATTCTATTCTAATCTGACTGCATCATCACAAAGTTAATAGTAGAACTCTACCTTTGATGTCCAACATCTCCCCTCTCTAAAGCTCTGCTTTTTTAATATATGTTTTTCCACATGTATTCAATTAAATCTGAAACTTTAAATAATGAACTGGATCCAAACTTAATGTTGCTTAGAATGCATCCGCTGAAATCAATTGATCATACTCCATTTAGAACAGCAAGATTGACATGACATAAAAGTACTCATATAAATATATGTGTGTGTGTGTATGTGTGCATGTGTTTTCTTAAGTTTTCGCGGGTACTTACATGTATGATATTCAGCTTTGTTCGGATATTTTCCCACGTCATTATAGTTGTGCTTTTAAAGTTGTAGAAACGTTTCGGCAGAATCTCATCTGCCATCATCAGGCTTCTGTATTGTGTTCGTCTGTGTGTTCATCTGATGAACACTATACAGAAACCGGATGATGGCAGATGAGATTCTGCCAAAACATTGCTACAACTTTAAAAGCACAACTATAATGACGTGGGAAAATACCCGAACAAAGCTGAATACCATACATATAAATACCCGTGAAAACTTAAGAAAACATACATACATACATACATACATACATACATATATGTGTGTGTGTTTGTGTGTGTGTATGTATGTATGTATGTATGTATGTATGTTGTGGCTCCGATTCCCGAGCCTGTGCTGTTAAGAGGAAGAGGACTTGGAAGATGAGGAGGAGGAACTGGGAATGCCTTCCGCCCCAGGATCTTCCTCTCTGGCAATGCCTTCCTCCCTGATAATGCCTCAAGTTTCATCAGACAACCGAGAGGAACAGCCTGAGATTAATCAGGAGGAAGGCATATCGGAGAAGCCCTGACAGGGAGTCAAGAGGAAGAATGTTGGCTTGATCCTAGGCAGCGTCGTAGGGAGAAACATGAGCAGCAACGTAGGAGGCGTGGGAGGGTCAGAGAGTGAGCTGAGTCATTGAGCCACACCCCACAGGGGATAAAAGTGGGTGTGTTGTCAGCTAGAACTTTGTACGGGGCAAAGTTTAATCTTACTTCAGGTTTTTCGTTGTGAATGATTCTTGTGGTCTGCCTTGTAATTCTCTGTGAGTAGCTTTTTACTTGTTATCAATTCGGACTTGGCAGGCAGAGCATGTTGGAATGCCAAGGACATTATCAGTTCCAAAGAATTAACTCTGTGAAGTCCGAGTCAGCTTGCCTGCCTGTGTTTGTGTGAGTTTGTACTCTTTCATCTTTTGAGAAAGAAGAAAGGTGAGACAGAACATATATATATATATATATATATATATATATATATCCCACTGACTTATGGACATATTCCAACCATTAGTATAGCTGAATCCAACTCAGTTTATTTATATTTAACTGAAAGCATAAACTAAACAATCTATGCTTATACGTGACTCACTGTACTTAACGCAGTATAACATTTCAGAATGTTTGCATCAAAGTTTTCTGTGCTATATGGTAAAACGCACCTCATGAAACATACCAGAATTTTTCTTGTGCCAAGCTATTGTTGTCATGTAATTTAGTAAAGCTCAGTTCCCTTTTGCCTAACAAGACATCAGTCAAAGGAAGGTATTTAGAAAAAGATGACCTGATTGGTTGCAATGGGACTTCAGGTTTTTTTTTTTTTAAATACTCACTGAAAATACATGTGAAAGATTTCAAATCTTGAAAAAAACTTATCTGACAAAAGCTATGACAGATATATAATGCCATGATACAAATGCTATCATTATGTCATATTTAATATCCCACTAGTGCCAAATTACACAGCTGTCTCCATTAGTCAGTAGTGCCAAGTAAAATTTCTTATTTCTTAGCCTGTTTTTCTCCCTAATTAATGAGAATAAAATCACACCAGTGGTACTGTGACTGCATAGGGACAAGAAGACCTAACAGGGGGTGGAGAATCAAAACAACTAAGCGGATAATTTCTTCAAAATTATGCAAAGATTTCTAATTGCTTGCTCAAATTTATTAATAGAGAATCAGTTCCCACAGGTTTACATGAATTAGCAGCAAACAAACACTAGTTGAGTTTTTCTAATGTGTAGGTCCAGCTGTGGGATTATGCACAAAGGTTTGTAAATTTCAGAAGCTATCACAGATGTCTGGGGTAAAAACATTTTTTAAAAATCAGGGTGCATATTTTATTAAGGTAGAACCCATGAAACTTTTCCATAACATTGGTTGGCAAAGTGAATTTTTTTTAAAAAATAGCATACAAAGTGAAAACTTGTTGATAAATTATAAAACCGGGGATGGGGAGAGAGAATAATTATTAGGCATAGTCAAACAACTTATTTGGACACAGTCAAATGAATTTCCTTCTGGTCAGAATTTTGCAGGTTTTTTAAAAGGTGTTAAATAGAATTTAAAATATAGTGCCATTTATGGGCTTCTCTGCACTGTATCCCACAAATGCTTGAATCCTGTATGCAAACTGGCTGGAAGTGGACTAAGAAGGAGAAACTTAGTAAAAAGATTCATCAATTTCACTCAGTAAAAAGAAAAGGAAATAGAATTATAGAATTTCACCACTTTAATCTGTTAAAAGTAAAAACAGCAGCCTTTATAACATGTAGCCACTATAAAACAGCCACTGAAGAAAGTGATCTGAAATTTTCTGACTTTTAATATGTATAAATAAAAGAAACTGTTGACCAGAATATTTTTAAAAATTAACTTTCTAATACTCAAAAGAAGAATTAAGAGAAAATGGATCAATAAGAAAATAAATCAATAAACTCTCTGTGTGTGTGTGTGTGTGTGTGTGTGTGAACACACACACACACACACACACACACACACACACACACTACTGTAAGAAGTACCAATAGGAGGAAGGGAGTCACTGCCCAGTTGACAGCATTGGTAGAAAAAAAAATCTACATATACAATAACTTAACATGTGACTGAATTTATCTCTTTTCACAGCAGCCACAACCACCACAACTCTGTGAGGTGGGTTGGGCTGAGACAGACTGACTGGCTCAAAGTTACCCAGCTGGCTTTCATGCTTAGTTGGGACTAGAACTCACAGTCTTCTGGTTTTTAGGCCAGTACTTTAATCACTAGATTTGCAGTCTCAACAAGCAAAGTCAATGGGAAGTCAGCAGAAGGTCACAAATGATGACCCCATGACATGCTTAAAATCTACACAGGATTCACTTAAAGACTACAACTGGAAGAACAGGAACTGTCATCATAATCAATATGATGATACAATGGCACACTTTATGACCATGCTGCTTAGAAACAGAACTGCTGGTTCCCATTACTGTTGTTACTGTTATTGTTATTCTAGATGCAGCAAAATATATCCCATAAGAAATGTTGCATGATACATTTTCATATTCCATGATTCCAGGCTGCAGCAATAGAATATTGGCTAGGTTTGACACACACAAACACCTCCAACTTTCTTACAGAATCCTATCATGCTTTTGCAGAACCATACATAGGGTTTGAGAACTCCTGGCCTAGATAAGAACTGAAAATGTTCCCTATATTTTCCTATCTATACATTTTAATCTCTTTTCAAACCTCAGTTAAAGTATTATGTGTGGATTCAAAATTGACAATTCTTTTTAAAATATGCATAATCCACATGAATATTTATATCTGGCAATATCATTTTTTCTTACTGTGCTTGGTTTGAGTGAGGTAAGTAGTTCACAGTGCAGATGTTGCAGGACAATATTTCCCTTTCCTCCCTAAGCTTAAGTCGCTATTGTCAAATAGAACAGAAGTTGTTATCTCATTAACCGTATTTTTTGGTTAGATTCTATATATGGATTTGGCATTGTGTTTGTCACTTTTGGCAGTCCCCCCATCCCCCACAAGCTGGCCCTGTGGTATCAGTAGTACTGCCACATCATGTATGCTGGGTCTTTCAATTTCTGCTGTTTATACACAATAGCAATAAATGCATGCAGATGCAATTCAAACAAAGAAGGGATTATTGATACAAATACATCAATATAATGATATATGGGGGGGGGGGAAGCTTCCCAATATGAACACACACACCTCCATCCATGATCTATTTATCCATCCATCCATCTGCCCCTCTTCATGTATCTCCTCAGAGCACTTCTCTTTACCAGAATATGTGCTTTGGGCTAGTCTGTGCCAAAATTTATACACTTCTATATACATATATACTAAGCTTTTCAATGACCACTTATTTAATATACAATGATGTGCATTCCCAGCAGTACATCTTGATTATATGTACTTTGTGCCCACATCAAGTTGTGCAGGCATCTGTTTACAGGGAAGAAAAAGCAAACCAAACACTAAATTGACAATGCCAAACACCTGTCTCTGTTTTCTTACCCATGCGGTCTCTCCCTCCTCCTGCTTTTGTTTCTAAATACCTTGATACTGGGCAAACTAATTAATAATGCCTCAGCTCCTTCATGATTACTTTAGCTTGGAGCTGCCAAAGTGGCTCTGAGCAACAAAAGGAATTCCTTTGGGCCTTGTCATGACATCATTTTTTGCAATATAGCTGGTGATGGCAGAAAATGAAGGTGGTACTTATACAAGAGTATTACAGGAAGGCACTTCTGCATCGTGTTTAAAATGACAAAATGTCAGCTTCAATCATGAGCCAGGTTTTTATTTCTTTTTGTAACCTCTTCTTTTTTTTATTGCTTCCTTTTTTATATACATATGACACTAACAGAAAAATAAATTGAAAAGAGCACTGAGGCAGAGTGTATTTCACGCACTGATGCCAATGTTTCATATCTCATGAACCTCTGAAAAACAATTCATCGAACTAATTAGTTTACAGTGTTTAAGCAGCTTGTTTCCCGTCTTTAATCTTCTTTATGTAATACTCTGAACAAAGCCGTATTATCTTCTAACTTTTTTTCTCATACAGTTTAACAAATATAATCTTTTTTATTTCTTAAGATTACTTGAATTACTCCTACAACTCCCCTCTTTCATTTCCAGGACAAAAGACAAATAAGGCAGCATTAATTCCACTGTATTTCAAATACTCATACTCAAATACTCATACTCAAATAGATCAGGGTGTTTTTTTTAATTAATCCATCTGAAATATTTTATTTATTTGTGCAATCTGCAACTCAGACATTAATTTCACAAATTATATGAAATAAATACTGTACTCCCTTATGAATTGATGGTTCCTGTGGTGAAATCCACAGCAACTGCACTGTCATCACCTGGCTCCACTAAATTCTTTTTACAAGGAGCTAGAGGAATTTCAGATCAGATAAAGTTCTATTTGTAAATAAAGTGGTGATTATATTTTCTGTTGTTGCCTAGATTTTTTTTTTCTGCTTTACTTAACACACAAACAAAGTAAAATTGTCTAAGCATACTATTTAGTAGGACAGCAGCTATGAATAAAATTCAACAGTTTGCATCGAAAGACTAACATCATAAATAATACTTCATTTCCATTTGAGGATTAATAAAGATGCAGAAGATTTCTATGATTAGTAATAATCACAAGAGAAGTCTTCAGCATCTTTATTAATTCCAATATTTTTTTTATCCTGATGACAATATACTGTGGATTGCACCAGTGGAAGCACTAATTCAGCAGGGAATATACAGTATTTTTTTCTTTTTTGATCCTTTAATCCAGGGATGTCAAACTGATTTCATTGAAGGGTTGTGTTTGATCTCAGGGGGCTGGGGTGGGCATGGCCAGGGTGGGTGTAACCAGCTTGATGTCATTCGTGCCAGGGACACCTGAGGTGGCCCAAGTGCTCTGCAAGCTTCTGAATTCCGTTTTTGGCTGTGACTGCCTCCTGCAGCCCTCTGCCAGTGAGAGTTCTAGCCCATAGCCCTCCTGAGCTCCATTTTCACTGACAGAAGCATCACAGGCCATTCTGTTGTTTCCAGTGTGGCTCCACAGGCCAGATCTAAGCACCCTGTGGCCCAAATCTGGTCTTGAGTTTGACACACCTGCTTTAATCCCTTTATTTGGGGTGGAATGGAGCTGAGAATTTATTGGCTGGATGCCCTTCCTGATGCTTCCAAGTGAGAGGCGAATGTCTTCACCATTAGGCCACAATGCCACTTACCACACATGGAATATTTCAGACAATTTGTGAAATTAATTTCTGAGTTATGGTGAGCCCATAGTTTCAAAATAATTATTCAGATCAGATGCTTTAATGGAGAACAGAATTTAGCTTGAATATTGCTAAAAAGAGATTTTCATTTTAAACAATCATTAAAATATTAATAATGCAAAGAAAATGAATTATTACTATAGTTATGTAGTCACAAAAAATAAACATTGATAGTGAGCATTAATTTCTAATTAGCTACACATGCCCACAGTTGATAAAAATATTCTTAGTGATACATGATTTGATAATGCCACTTCAGGTGCAGAAATAATTGATTTCTATTTTTATATTAGCCATTTACCATACATATCATTAAACAAAGTATATAAAGCAATAAATCCTGGTTGACTTTTTGCTTGCTTTACAACAGTTTACTATCCCACAGTGCACATATGCGCTAAAGTTCATTGTATCTTTAATTGTCAAATAGATTCATGGTAACTCTTAATTAGTGCAGAATAAGTAATACAGCTGTGACTTTGTGAACCCCAAATTCTTGAGAGATTTGTGACCTACTGTGCTCAAGAGAACTCTTCCACTCTCCCTCAAGGTTAATGACTTCACTATGTGCCAGCAGCTAATATACAGACAATGTAGCTAAAGATATACTAAAGTCACATTTTACTTGGGGATTTGATAAATGAATAAAAAGACTTGTCCTTAAATATACAAAAAGCTATATAACAGATCAATCTATGATAGTATTTATTCATTTTAATGAAAATTACAATTTAAATCCAAGAGTATGAATCTAAAAATCTTATTAAAACTTAAGGAGCCAGCTTTAGTGTCAAATTAATTTTTTTCCACAGTTTGTGTATACAGAGTTTAGTATATACTTCTACCACTGAAATGATGACAAGTCAAAGCTCAGTGAGAAAAAAGGAACCAAATGCTTTAAAAACTGAGTTGCAGAATTGCTAATTTTCTGTAACTGATCCCAGCAAAGCGATATAGGTGGATAGATTGCTCTATTTTATTTTTAAATGATTTTAATTCAGATTGGTAAATAAGCATAAAAGCAATAAGATACTGCATAAAATATTTTTTTTAATTTCCCTTTCAATAAATGGAAATTATTTGAATACTTGAGTAACTAAATGTATTTTTATCTGATTTCTAAATCAAAAGAGTGCTAATGCTTAGCAAACCTCAACATAGTATTGAAAAGAATCTGTTTCTTGGAAAAGTTTTGTATCACTAAGGAATACAAAGTGAAGACCTTTGCAACTTTAAAAAATAGTCTAACTGATATATAGCTTCCAAATGAAGGCCTTGTTATTTCACCACAGTGCATGCTAACAATAGAAGAGACTTTAGATCAGGATGTCAATCTCAAGGCCCACGGGTTGGATCCAACCTATGATGTGGTCGGATCTGGCCCATGGGGCTGTCCTGGAAAATTAAGGGGCTGGCCTGTGTCACTTTGTCCCAGTCTACCCACAGTGCTTCATCCCTGTCTACCCAATGAGAAGAGGCTGTGGCCCAATTTACCCAATACGAAGAGGAAACATGCCAGCAGTTTGGGGAGTGGTGTCCAACTAGCCACACCCACCCAGGCAGCCATTCTTGCCTGGCCCCCAAAGTCAACCACAATCCTGATGTGGCTTTCAATGAAATTGAGTTTGACACCTTTGCTTTAGATATTCAATCTCCACAAATCAGGAATTTATTATTAATGTTTTTAAAAAGAAACAGGGCATGGGTAGATCCTATAAACCTTATGGAAGGGGACTAGTATAAACACAAGCTAAAACTCTTATTAAAACCCAAGTTCTCTTCCTCATCAGTCTGGCATCACTAACTCTAGCTATAAACATCTGAAATTTTCATATCACATACTTCACAATTGCAATTATAATCTTCCAGAAAGAATACTCCAAAATCTAAAAAGAGAGAACTAGAACAAATAATACGAAGTGCAATAAAATTAATAATAATTAATAATTAAATAATTATATGCAAAAAGGGCCCCACTATAAAATCAACAATTTATGAGATAAAGTACCTCATTTACAAAATAATAGAGACAGAGAGTATGTGTCTAAGGATTGATTTTCTATTCCTTCTTTCTGCAGAAACAAAAGAATATAGGTGGAGATAGAGAAATAACACATTGAGAAAAGAGATAAAAAGCAAAAGGGGAAGGAAAAAGGAAGAAGAGAAAGGGAGGGAGGGAGGGAGGGAGGAAGAAAAGAAAGAAAGAAAGAAAGAAAGAAAGAAAGAAAGAAAGAAAGAAAGAAAGAAAGAAAGAAATCCCATACAAAGAAAGTAATTCCTTCCAACCAGAGGCTAAGCTTCATTGACATCCAGGTTTTGCAATAACCTGCCCACAGTTGCATCTTAAAATACAGAATAACAGAGTTAGAAGGAACCTTGGAGGTCTTCTAGTTCCATCCCTTGCTCAGGCAGGAAATCCCATATCATTTCAGACAAATGGTTGTCCAATTTCTTCTTGAAAACCTTCAGTGTTGGAGCATTCACAACTTCTGGAGGCAAGTTGTTTCACTAATTAATTGTTCTAATTGTCAGGAAATTCCCCCTTAGTTCAGGGTTGGATCTCTCCTTGATTAGTTGCCAACCATCATCCCAAAGGTGCTTTATCAAGAGTCAACTGGACTTTCTGCTTTTTCTTTGAAGACGTTTCACTTCTTATCCTGACTGGATAGTGGGGAATGAAGGGATATGACATCATCTATTTCCAATCTACAACACAGTCCTTTCAACAGTTCCAAGAAGGCTGGATGCCCTTCTTCTTGTGCTAATATGGCTTCTAAAGCTGACAAAGGCTCCACCTCCATTTGCACCACTCAGGTGACCCTGATGACACAGATAAACTTCCAGATGACCTTAACAACCGGCTAAAAGAGTGCAAATGACCAGCTGTCTGCAAGTAGTATAAATCCTTCCCTACCAACCAGTCAGAGCTGAAGAACCTTCTTGGATGAGAAATGAAACCCTTAAATTAAAAGGCAATTTTCAGCATTTGCTGTGCAACTTTTTTCACTGTTCATTTTTTTAAATTATTTTATATATTTTAAGTTAAATGGCAGGGGTAACAGACATGCTTTATTTTGCTTGCTAATTCAGTCAAGCAACATTTGACAGCCATTTCTGATAGTTTCAACTCAAACTACAGTCAAATGTTCCATTTATGCTATTTACTGGAAAATATCTCATAATGATTTAATGGCTTAAAATATATTCTATCCAACAAGATGGATTTTCTAAATTAATTCTGATATGCCTATTATTTTAATAATATGAAAAGTTTGCAAGGCTATTCCCAACACGAAATTCAAACATAGCATTGTATTGTCCCTCGAGACCTGCATAAATATTGCAAAAGCCTAAAAAGGAGAAAAATGATTCCCCATCTCTGTTTGTAATTTAAGGTTCACAAATCTCAATAAACAATTTTATTTGGGGAAGAATCGAAAGAGCCCCTGCTCCATATATTAGCAGAAGCTGGTCTTATCTACAGTAGAGATATAAAGTGATGCCATTCTTATGGATTCGTTAATTATAACAACTTAAATAATCAACTGGTCTTCAGAAGAAAAAACAAGGCAGTCCAGTTGCCTCCTGAAAAAGCACCTTTAGGACAACCATGACCTGGATGACTGAGAATCTCTACACACTTTTAAATAATCAAACAAACTAAACATCCTCCATAGCAGCTATCTTATCCTTTGAATTTGAAAGACCTAATAGCAAAAATATCTAGCATTTTATTCATGCCAGCCAAAACTTTATATAGTCCTTGGTTTATAACCATTCATTTAGTGACCAAAGTTACAACAGTTACAACAAAAAGTGACTTAGCAACTATTTTTCACACTTACGACCATTGTAGCATCCCCCTAATCATTTGATAAATGATTAATGTTTATTGATCAATGATTTCCTCTTTAAATATCTGCTTGTAATATATATTTTTTCCTGATATTCTGTATATTTCTTGCTTTCTCTTTTATAAAATTGTTTTCAAGGAAAATCTTCAAAATTTTTAAAATTGTTTTCAAGGAAAAGTTCAGCTGTCCTAATAGAAGACTGAGGAACTGATGTATATGACTATGTTAAAATTATTGTGGCACAAATCTTAATCCTATTTGCTGAATGAATACAGAATAATGGCTAAATAGAAATGAAGCTTCTTAAGGTACATCAAAATCTAACTGTAGTTTTATTTCTCCTTCAAGATTCCTTCTTTGCTACCTGAGTAAATCATGTTTATTGTAATGATTTATTTCAACAGGAAGAGTCTGGATGTCCTTAGGTGGAAATATTACTAACTTAGCTGAATCAATTTTCTATCCAAAAACAAAGGAGAGTTTTCAAAACATCTATAAAACAAAATATAGGAGGGAATTAAATAAACAAAACAATGTAAATATCTCATTTTTACCACTTTTTAAAAGACATTCGGCAAAGAATAGTCTCTCCAGTAAAATCACATTAATCACAAGCAAAATGTAACTCAAAAACATCAGTGTGTAGTGTACAGATTTTTTAAATAGAGATACTTCCATACTTGACCATTGTTCTCTACTCTGCATGTTCTTCTTTTTGATGTTTAGTGCATTTCAGAGATGTCCCAAAGGTGCTTTTTCAAGAAGCTTCTTTGACAGTAGGCAAAACGTTTTCAAAGAAAAATCAGAAAGTCCAGATGCCTCTTGAAAAAGGATTATTTAACGTGGATTACTGGTATTGAATGTCTTTTGAATCATCTTGTTACAAATATGTACTTCTGATTGTTTAGATTCTAGAATAAGTAAAGAAATAGAAGTAAAATGGTAAGTTGTTACTTTTGCAGGCAGAGAAAATATTTGTCCTTCTGACTATTATCAAAATATTAATGAAATACTAAAATCATGTTGCTGTCCCTATCCTTTGGAACATTATTGGTGCCAGAGATCATAGTGGTCTCAACATTACTGGTTTTTCCTAAGGACTTGGTTTTATCTTCAGGTCGGGAACCCAAGTGTATGGTAGACCAAATACAGCGGCTATATTATTTTTTATATACAGTATGAATATACCATATACACTAATGGGTAAGTCATCTATTGAATTTTTAACCAAAATCTATCACCCTTAGATACTTTGATGATTTGATGTTTTCATTTTCACAATTGTCTCATCCATGTATGGTGCATGTTTCATGATATTTTGGTTAACAATGTTATCATCAGCTTATTCACAGATCAGCTTATACAAAAAGATAAATATTTTTTTTAAAAAAAAAAACTCAGTAGAAAACCTCCTGGAATAAACGGAACCCAATATTTCCAAGTATTTTGGCCACCTAAAATTGTCGGTTAATCCAGCAGTAGTATATCATTTTATATTTTTTTCTGTTGCTTTCTTTTGTTGTTGTTGTTGCTGTAAGCTACCCAGAGTCATATAATTGAGATGGACAGTCATATATGCTCAGCAACTAAATGTCTCAGCAAAAAATCCATTTAGATGGCATACTATGTGAATTGGGAATGTTACAACCACTGTATGAATGCAAAATTTTTGGTTAGATTTTATATGGTTAACTGTAAACATAAGTGAGCACATAAATGCAATGTTTCAAAAGCAGTGCTGTAATGTCTACATAATTTCAAATAGGTTTCAAACCTATAAATATATATAATATCATGACTAATATACAAATACAACCTATAAATTAATAGTAACAGAATATTTTTAATGTTTAGGATAGGACGGGGATAGGCATAGAATAGAATAGAATAGAATAGAATAGAATAGAATAGAATAGAATAGAATAGAATAGAAATAATCAATGTAAAAAACTAAAAAGAGCTAATTGTTATTCCTAAAGTAGATATTTCTTTTATACAGAAGTCTCCTGTTCTCCTGAAAAAATATGTTAATTAAAAAAAGGATGGGCTCCAGCAAACTTCACCATTTTTCAAAGGTAAAGGTTTACACTTTTTACAGCAATTATTAACTGTTTTAGCTCTATTGTACCATTCAGAGCCATTTGTTTATGAGATGGGGAGCTATGTAAATTGGTTTAATAAATAAATAACACATTCAGACTTTTTTTCAACACCAACAGAAATATTCAGTGAATGAATCCTTTCTTTTGCCTCAGTGTGCAGTTTATATGCATACCATTGTCTATTAACACTGAAAGGTGACAGATTGAGAAGTAGGAAAAATGTTTCAATCCTCTCTTTCCATTCAAAACTTGCATTATCAACACGTAGCTCCTGGCAAATGATGATATCTTGCCAATTTACACTAAATAAACATATTTATTATTTGAAACAAAAATATGTATGCCAAAGAAAAAACAAAATACAAACAAAAATTTCCCCACAATGAGCTTTTTAAAAAAATTATGATTTTGTCCTGAAAATTATTCAGTGTGATTCCTCCATTTATTTTCTCTTTCATTATAGGTGGTAGGGATTCCATCAATTGTAAATACTACATGAAGAATTTTTTTTAAATTACATGCTAATTAAACTATTAATTTCTTGGGTCTGTTTTGACCTCTGGAAATCTTCTGCATAATTAGTTTTAATGAAAAAAATATTTAATCAACTTTTCCTTATGGCTATCTGTAAGTAAAAACATTTTATTGTTATATAGCAAGAAAAATATCCACTGAACTCTAATAAACTCTAAAAAAAAGATTGGATCATATTGTTGAAATTTTTTGAAGCTGAAAGCATCATTAACCTGGAAGGTATCAAATATTTTTATTCTAAATTCAGAACTATACCTATCAACATATGATACTACAAGAACTTTTAAAAAGGGTAGATAATATGGATGTTAATTCCATTTATTTCCATACCACTTAAGTAACAGATGGTTTATACTTTAAAAATTCATATATATGTAAGTATCCCCTTAATGATTACTGCATGGGCTAGGTATCATGTGTAGACCAAAGTTTTAAAACCAAGTCACATATTATTTGATTCAAGTAGGGAAAGGGACCCATTCAAAAATCAAATGCAATACCTTTCATTTATATTAATTAATGCAGTGGGTAAGCATGGCTAATTATGGTTATTTAACTGCCACACATAGAAATATTGAGAAATATCATTTTCAAGTTATGAACAGGGGGCAATAACAGTCTGAGTACTTTATTTTTCACACAGAAGTTTTCTTTTCCAGAACCTCACTAACTAGTAATATAGAAGTAGGGGTGGGGATGGAATGAATAGAGAGTGTATCACCATCAGCCTTTATCACAAGTGAAACCAAGACCAGAGAAGCTTTAGGCTCATAATGACAGAGAACTGGAGGTAAATAGCCCTTCCATGATGTATGTTCTGTTTCATGCGTCTTCAGTATGATTGTATGGCTTCATACAATTTTCCTTTACTGCATCTTTTAATATTATTGACAATTATTGTGTTAAAAATATAGAGTTTGTTGTTTGTTTTTTGGCAAACAAGAACTTTGGTTATTATATTGCCAACTTCAAAAGCCAATACAAAAATTTATGCCCCAGATAAAGACTGAATGCACCAATTATTACATTAAACAAGAGGAAAACCTTCTACGCACCAATTCCACCCGCGCTTCCTACAATTTTGTAAACAACAAATTAAAAGACTCAAGATTTTACAGTAGACAGTGTTGAAAAAGCACTACGTAATCTAAAACCATCTCTATCTATTGGACTGGACGGAATATGTGCCTACTTCTTAAAAAAGCTATCCACTGCCATAGCCAAACCTCTAAGAATAATCTTTGAAAAATCTTTCAGGACCAGCTCCTTGCCAAAACTATGGTCACAAGCCACAGTCACCCCCATCTTCAAAAAGGAAGACCCCAGCCTAGTTGAAAATTACAAACCAATCTCTTTATACTGCGTCACCTGTAAAGTCATGGAATCAATTATTAACCAAACCATTATCCTCCACTTAGAGACAAACAACCTACTCTCTAATAAACAATTTTGTTTCAGAAAAAAACTATTCTGCAATCTGCAACTCTTACACTGCAAAAACATATGGATTACACAACTCGATCAGGACAAAGCAATAGATGCAATCTACATAGACTTCTGTAAAGCCTTTGATTCAGTGGTACACGACAAACTACTCCTAAAACTAAAATCTTATGGTATCTCTGGACACCTGCATAACTGGATAGAAGCATTCCTGTCAAACAGACAACAAATCGTCAAAATTGGGAGCGTCCTATCAAATTCTGTACCTGTCAACAGTGGTGTCCCTCAAGGCAGTTTTCTAGGACCAACTCTCTTTATACTCTACATAAATGACCTCTGTGATCATATTAAGAGCAACTACGTTCTCTTTGCTGACAATGTAAAGCTATTCAACACCACAGACAATACTGCTACCCTTCAAAAAGACCTCGACTATGTATCAGAATGGTCAAACAAATGGCAACTTCAAATCTCAACAAATAAATGCTCTGTCTTACATATTGGTAAAAAAAATCAGAAAATAAAATACAGGCTGAATAGTCAAGACCTTGTTGATATCCAAACTCTGTCAAGGATCTTGGAGTACTCATCTCTAATGATCTAAGTGCTAGTAACTACATATTGTAACTACATAGCCAAAAAGGCATTAAGAGTTGTTAATCTAATATTACGTAGCTTTTTCTCTGGTAATATTATACTACTAACTAGAGCATACAAAACATTTGCTAGACCAATACTCGAATATAGCTCATCAGTCTGGAAGCCACATTATGTATTTGATATTAGCACAATTGAGAAAGTCCAGAAATATTTCACAAGAAGAGTTCTACACTCCTCTACTCATTGCAGAATACCTTATGCCACCAGACTTGAAATTCTAGACCGAGAAAACCTAGAACTATGCCGCCTTCGGTCCGATCTAAGTATAGTATATAAAATCATACATTGCAATGTCCTACCTGTCAGTGAATACTTCAGCTTCAACCATAAAAATACAAGAGCAAACAATAGATACAAACTCAAGGTTAATCGCACCAAACTTGATTGCAGGAAATAAGACTTCAGCAACAGAGTGGTCAATATCTGGAATATTGTACCTGACTCTGTGGCTTCTTCCCCAAACCCCCAAAACTTTAACCTTAGACTTTCTACTATTGACCTTACCCCTTTCCTAAGAGGTCTGTAAGGGGCATGCATAAGCGCACCAATGTGCCTACCATCCCTGTCCTATTGTTTCTTTTATTTTTCTTATATGTATCCATGTATTCATAATTATGTTTTTACTTATACCTATTATCTTATAAGCAACTGACAAACCAAATAAAATAAAAATAAATAAATATAAAACAAATCAATTTATCAAGCTGTTGGTTTTTATTTGGAGAAACAAAGGAAGTTGATTATTAGAGATTCACTTTTATTTTAACTATATATTAACTATTATCATCATCTTGCAGAATTGTTTTAAGCTAGCATTTTATAGTTGCTTCTTAGTAAGGTAATATTAGAACATTAGATATATATTTACCTTGCAGGCAATGATTAGTTTAACAGTTGGAAATTTGGTCTGGAAATTTAAAATAATTACGCTGCTTGGCATGCAGTTCTATTTCTAACAAGTCTGAAGTCCATCCAATTATTTTCCATGGAAAATATTCCCAAGCAAATCTAAGGACTATAGATTAATTAGAGATGATAAAGTATTATTATTTTCTAATTTTTCCTTTTAACCTAGAGAAATGTATTAAATTAAATCTTAGATCATGGAAATTTTATCTATTTGATTTTTTAAAAAATAGTGTATAATTTTTGGATTGGATATGATGAATCATTTTTTAAAATGTCATTATGCAAGCTATCAAAACTTGTACTGCATGCTTGAGCAATCCAAATTCTGAATTTTATTAGAAATTATTTTCAGGAATGTGAGATTTGGTTTCTTTTTGTTCAAAGCTCAATTAAGTTCCTGACTAATCCCAATTTCCTAGTAGTTAAAGAGTTCATGAGACACATACAAGTTCTGCCTGACATCATTCTATATTGCATGCAAATTATACAGAGACATAAATGTTAATATAATCCATGATCAGTACTGCACCCAAAAAGTTTAAGCTTGTTTGTGCTTTGATTTGCTTCACTATCAATAATGTTATAGATGACAAAAAAGCCTAAGTATAGGTTATGTATAGCATATATTTCAAAACAGAATAATTTAAAATTATGAGAAATATATGATATAAACAATACAATATTATTTTCACAGTTTTTTGTTAAATCCTTTTTTTTATCTACCTCTGAAAAAATAGTTTATCTTAATTGGAAGGCAGAATGAAGCTCCATTAGATATACTGCAAAGATAAAAGGCCTGATGAGAATAAAGTGAAAACTGGTTTCAATAAGATGATACAAGACACACATACTGTACCCACACAATTGTATCAGGTACAGCAAGGGTCAATGGATTTCAGAACTGAATTAAACAGGAATTGTGAGCATGGAAAAGGCAAGAGAACTTATTTTATTTGCTCTATTTGCACTTTTTCCTCATGGAAACAGAAGTAACGTTAATAGACAGTTTATAAAATGAAGTTTAAATAACAAACAGATGCAAAAACTTTCCTTTCAAAAGTTAGCAGGTCTGGTAATTCATCACTTTACATTAAACTTTTCCAAACAGTAAATTAGCCTGGCTTAAAAATGGATTTCTTCTAAGTGCTTTGTTGTGTTTGCATATAGTTCCAATAATTAGGGAATATTACACACCCTTTTCTATCACATAACAAACAAATAGCACAAGGATACAATCTGGAGAAGAAAAGATAATTTCAGACCCTACTGCCTTGTTTCCTAGCTTTGCCAGGTCATTAGAGGTCATCATGACTGACAAGTCTTTGGTAATTTTGGAATTGCAGATAATACACATACCATTTCTAGAAATATAAGAGCTCCAAGTACTTCTAAACATACTCAAAAGGAACACTGAAGAACTGGGATAAATAATGCTCTATTAACTATATGATTCAAATATAACTAATAGCCTCCTGAACCAATTAATACCAATTAGAAAGCAAAGGGGAACCAGTGTTTTTCTCCAATCCCATAGCCCAAAGTTCTGGCTCTTTTTATACAATTCCTTGGGAAAATCATCTTCTACAATATAGCCCTTACTGTACCGAAATTTACTTAGAATTTAGTATATTTTGCTACCTTCAATTTTTAAAAAGAGAGACTAGGTGCAAATATTTGAGTTTTAATAACCTATAATAATCCAAGCACTCAAACTAGGATTTCATAAAATGGTAGTAAGAGACCTAAAAAAATAATAATCCCCAGAACCAGTTTTAAGAAAGAATGGGTTAAAAAAACTGTTAATAGACAGCTTGTAAAGCATGTACTTTTCTAACATGAAAGATCTGAATGCAGTGAAAGTAATACATCATATTTAACATTTTAACTACAGTATATTGTTAATATCTGTTTTGTTTTCTTCAAATGGACTGACAGATGTTTACCTTTCTGTGAATGTTAATAGGACATAGTTATAAATACATATTTTATTCTGCGTATAGCAGCCATTCTTTCCAACTAATTCAAAACTACTAAGAACTGAGTGAAAACAGCCCTGTGTTTTCATCACAGAAAACATTACTTCCTTCAGCTTTTCAGGACACAATTCAATGAATACTGTTTGTGTAGTTTACGCCCTACTGATCTTCTAAATTAAATGAATGATCCATTATGTCCAACCATTCTGTATATGCAATTCTGTACATCCACACAGACAACTTCTGGAACTATATTCTGTTCTAAAAGAAGTATCGCAATTGATTTCACAACTTTTTGATCATTTGTCTTACCCAATCTAGCCAAAAAGAAGTGAGAAATATAGTATCAATCAAATACAAATCTACTTCCTGCTTATTTTGATGTGAAAATGTACGAAATTGGATATCATCAGCATGCTGATTCTCCTAGCAATTTATGTAGCAATTAAAAATAATTGGAAAAGAACCCAGGGGTAGGCCAGCCCAGAATGAAGTCACCACTGGGTCACTAACTCCTCTCTCACTAATTATGCATATATAAAGAGCTGAACCATTGTAGAAAGGTACTCTCAACTTCCAGATATTTCAGATTTCCCAAAAGGGCACCATGGGTAATCATACTGAATGTTCTTTTAGAGGTCAATTAGGACGAGAGGCAGATTTCTCCTAGTTAAGTCTTACTGCAGGCCATGCACAAGAATGACTACAGGTTGTCCTCAACTTATGACCACGATTGAGCCCAAAGTTTATGTTGCTGAAACATATGTTAAGTGAGTTTAGATTCATTTTACAACTTTTTTGCCACAGCTATTAAGTGAATCATTGCAGTTAAGTTAGTAACACGGTTAGGTTATTAAGTAAATTTGGCTTCCCCATTGACTTTGCTTGTCAGACGCTTGCAAAAGCTTATCACATAACCCTGGGACACGGCAACTGTCATAAGTATGAAACAGTTCCCAAGGATCAGAATTTTTATCATGTGACCATGGCGATGCTGCAGCGGTTATAAGTGTGGCAAATGGTAATGTCACTTTTTTTTTCAGTGCCATTGTAACTTTGAATGGTCACTAAATGAAATATTGTAAGTTGAGGTCTACCTGTAGTATCATTTTTGGTCCAGGCTTGAACCTAGGTCAGAAGGATCTAGATAATCCACTTAATCCACTCAGCACAGATGCTCTGCATCACCATGTACATCCAAAATCTGGGATTGTATCCATGTTTGGCCATATTTGTTCTTTGTCTTTTGCTTGTATTGTTTTAGGTGTTCATTCTAATGTTTTATCTCCAGAGAACTTCAGTACACTATAAAACATCACTAGATTGATATAGAGAGAAAGACCAATGAGGACAATTCTGTTAAGTATCTTCTTCATCTCCTTACCTCTAAGATCAATCAGGCAACCAACTGGATAATGAGGAAAGAATGAATTTTTTAGCCAAGCTTGACTCTTGGTAATTTCATGGACACATTGATTATTTACTGATGGTAGTTTAAGATTTTATATAGAATACATGCATACTTAAGGTATATGGAATACACCTTAGAAGCACCTTTAAAATATTTTATTTTTGTTTTAAAAATAAAGAGCAGCAAAAAGCTTAATGTCCCTTGAACTGGAAATGCTATTCTATTTGTATCAGGCCAGATAAAAATAATGCAATTTATAGCAAACTCAAAAATGTTTTCCAGTATTTCTAAATTCTTTAATTTGTTTTCCATACTTGGGGATATTTTAAAAGGAGCTCTCAATTTATTTGTATTTCTGTACTAACAAGATTATAGCAGTAAAATTGAAGACCCAGGTAATCACTAAAGTTTTTCTAAGTTATTCACATGCTTCATAAATCACGTCAAAGTTATAGTAAGCATTTGCACTGTGACCTAACATTATACTTCTGCACACCATCTATTTGATAATGATTGTATATAAAGCAACGCTAGCTTGTCACTAAAAGTCATAAATAAAGACTGAAACAAGCATGCACAGTTTTAAACAATATTACAAGTAATAATCACCACTTGTGAAACATTAAATTTCAAACTGCCAGCTGCATACACTTTAAAGAAAAACATACCAGTAGTTTTTATAAACAGAAACATTTTTATTTAACTGAGAAACAGCAATCTTTTTACCTTCTCAACATCAGTAATTTTTTTCTTTTGACCGACTCTTAAGTTCAATAGCAACCAGTTTTCCCTGGGGCAAATAGGATGTAAAGAAACAGCAAAGAGATCACAATATGGAGAATTAACTGGATTTAGTAATTTGAGATTTTATACATTTGCTGCAACAGAAATTCAATGTACAATAAAGGCAACTAAGTGACTTTGATTTACTGCAAGAAATATATACAGAACAAAATATTGGTGTAATAGATCTGACCATTTTAACATCAAAGCAAATTTTTGAAACCACATTTAATAAAAAAAGAATGAAGCACTTTCTCAAGAGCATGATTTATTTTGTGTATCTCATTCATTTTATTGAATTTTTAATTTCAACTTTGCTTAAATCTATTTAATTTGGAAGCATTGTAAATCTAATACGTTGTTGCTGTTATTATTATGGTTCATTGCAAAATTAGCCAGATGTTTAGACTGGATTTGGCCTTTTTATCCAACTTTCAATGACCTGGGATAAGGCAATGCTACTTGATGGCATGATTATTATTGGCATTATTATTTTATTATCAAACACAATGTTTGTGTAAACTATATGGAGCTGTAAAGTTTACCAGAAACAATTGTTTCCAGTGGCTCTGGAAGCTAAACATACAATGATCATCTAGTTTGATTAAAAATGTAATGAAATGGAATAGAAATCTATCATTCTTGGGCATATACTATTGACTCTAAAGTTATGTTTTATATGGTGAGTCAGCAACCTTCTAACCATTGAGGTGAGAGACTGTACAGTCTTACCAACATTTCCTCATCCATTTCACACTTGCTCATACTTCTGCCACTGGGGGTTCTGTTGCACACTGAAACAGTAGGTAAACCCATCACTAAAATAGCCACCTGAAGAGACAGAAAGAGCTCACAAGAATAGGCAAAAGACTGCTGCTCTCTTCCTTTTTTATATAAGCCAGGTAGTTTGGGGGATGGGGGGAGGGACTGTAGGAAGGATCAGTTCAGATAGCAGGACTTTGGGTGTGAACCCCTACTTTCTGCACTAATTATGATTATACTTTATCTCTGTATACACACATGAAATTCTACAATTAACAGCTCTTAAGAAAATAAGAAACCATGAATCTTCCTAATTTAAAAATAAAAAATAGATTTTTATATACAAGTATATTTGAAATAATTTCTCTCTCTGAAACACACACTTGAGTATGTGTCAGAGAGAAATTATTTCAGAGTGTATACCGTATTTATCGGCGTATAACACGCACAGGCGTATAACACGCATTCCCTTTAAGAGGGAAATTTCAGGAAAAAAATATGCGGCGGGCGCAGCGCTGACATCACGTCACGATGCTGCGCCGCCGCTAGGCACTATTGGGAACGGGATCCCTTAAAGAGGATTCCGCTCCCTGGACATCGGCGTATAACACGCATACATCATTTGCCCCCTATTTTCAGGGGGAAAAAGTGCGTGTTATACGCCGATAAATACGGTATGTAAGGGAGGGGGAGGGGGAAGGAGGGAGGGGGAGGGAAAAAGAGAAAGAGAAACATTTCAGGAAAAATATAAACATAAGATAGATGGGGGAAATACATTATTTCCTTCTGGCACCTAAAATTGTAGAGCCAGTTGGACTCTGTAATGAAGCCTGTTGGATGACCTGAACCTCACACGTATACCTTTGGCTGCAGCAATTTCCACCATATTTCAATTTTGTCCTAAGTACTTTTCTGAAAGCTAATAATTAATATCTAAGAAAATAGTAAATCTGTCATCTGGAAAATAAATTAAAGACATATTTTTTTCTTGCCACCCTATTTCTTCATGTTCAGTCTTGGACTGTAATTATTATTAGTAGAAATATATTTCTACTAACAAGTATTATAGAACATGCTATACAGAATTTTAAAAAATCTAGTCTATACAAAGTATATTTCAAATATATCTTTGACAAATAAGATTGAGCTAAACCTGTAAATCATAAACCTACACTATAAGCTTTCAGGTGACATTTTTTTGAAAGAGAGCCATTTTTCTAATCTAATCTAATCTAATCTAATCTAATCTAATTTAGATTAATGTTTAAATCTAATTTAAACATTGGACCATTTTACCTGTTAGTACATCAGAATGCAGATATATATATGACTGTTTTGTTTCACTTGGTTTACCTTATATGAACATAAAAGAATGTACTTATATTTTTATAAGATTTTTTTTGATAGAGTAGTTTGATAGAGTAGTTTGAGATCTGTTAGATATGCAAATAATAAAATGTTTTAAGATGAATTGGATTACAGATATTTACATACTAAGGTCAAATATATTTTTGATTCATATTTTATATGCTATAGTAGTATTTTTAATTGTTGCATTAAAATCCCTAATCTTTCTTCTAATGTGTGCTAAAGCATTTAATACAATTGCTAAATCAGTCTAGATTTTCAGTCTGAACAGTGAAGTCTTCCATCCCCTTTCCTCTCTTGTGAATTTTCATTGAGCTTTACAGTTAATAAGTGTAATGTTTTGTTTTGTTTAAAATACCTACATCCTGTATTTGCTTAGGCTAGCCTCCACTAATAATTACATATCTACCTCCTTACTAGTATGTCAACAATATACGGTCATATGAGACAGGAAAAATGTAAGAGCCAAAAAAGAAAAAAAAGAGTGATCATGATCTAGCTTGGTGAAAAGTAGAAAGATAACAGCATAATGCTACAATAGAAAAACTAACTTCTTTAGTGCTTAAGGAAAATCTAATAAAACTAAGTTTCAGAGCTGAAATACTTTTCAACCTTATTATAGAGCAGTTTTTCACAAAAGACAAATTGCATAATATGCATGTTAACCTATCATTAAATCTATTTGTTTAATAACATAAAGTACATTACATTACAAAGATAAACTATTGTAGTAGTAACAAAATATACATACTTATGATCTATAATCAAATTTTATAATTATAAATTATTACTCGTATAAATTAATGTGCATTCTTTTCTATTCTTTACCATTAATCTAGTGAAAAACAGGTATTATGCAAAAATATTGTAGAAACTAATAATTCAATGAACTATTTGTCTTGTCTCATTATACTACCTTCACAACTTTGTTTTGTTAACATTATTTTTATCTATAAAACCATTACTTTTTGTGGCCTTTTTATATCATTATTTCAAATGATATGGAAGGAAGTCGATTATGTCTTCTACATTAACATTTTAACAAATCTGAGCAAAATAACTAAGGGTGAATTACTCTTACTTAGTATGTGAATTTAAGTGTCTCATATTTTGGGGGTATCTGCCTATAAAACCATATAATTTTCTGTATGCCTTATTCAGAAACAAGCCTCACTGAATTTTGTGTAATAATAATGGAAAAAACACAAAATAACATGGACAAGGAATAGTGTTGAAACAGAATGCTTAAACATTTTAGGACCACACATACCCTTCAACCCCCAGTATAAACGTATCTATTCTTTCTACATAGTCTACTGTTATGTCAGAAAGGCAAATGTTTCCTAGAAAAAATAGCACAACATAATTTTTGAAGTAACCTGGATTAGAAACAACAAAGAGCAGAAATTTATTCTTTTGTCTTGTCTCACTGATGAGCACCAAAGTCAAGGGACCAAATGCATTATTTTCTTTGATTCATTTCATCTATTCCTTTTATTTTGTTCTGTGGACAGAGCAGAAAAGCTCTCAAAGTTATGACATAAGATAGCAACGTATGATAGCTACCATATGGAAATAAATGAATCATACAGGTCAAACTAGAGCCCAAGAATAACATCTGGGAAAGTCATTCATCATTGGCCAATGCTCTGAAGACCAGATGAGCCCCTAGCTGTCAAACTAGGAAAAGGCATTTCTCCTTATCTCTTTCAATACAGTATCATCTTACCAGCTATTAAAACAACCAAGCTATTTTTTCTCTAAGATGAGAAGAAACAGCCATCATGCAAGTTATTTCAGCTGAGAATTACAAGTTCTCCATTGTATGTGCGTTTTTAGCACATATGAGCAAGCTTCACTTTGTAACTGGCAAATTGTTTATTTTCTATCAATTTTTGAAGATATGATAGCTTTTAACTGTATTTTAGACAATAGCCATGTGTTTCATTACTTCCACTTTACTTAGAGATTAATGTCTCCAACATTAATTATAAAACTATTAGAGGAAGCAACACACTCTAAAAAGTCTGCATGTATATATTGCCAAGTCATCTTCATTTAAAGCATTTAAATATATAAATAAGTTAAAACTGAAATACATATTACAAGGTCTATGCCATTATGTAAGGCTAAACTATAGCCTTGTAGTTTATAGCCTCTATAGAGAACCTTTTCCTTGTAGATCAGGAAAAGATAAGCATTGCTGGAGGAACCTAAATCAGTATTATATGCTTGCTATGGCCATATCAGTATTATATGCTTGCAAATTTTTTCTGTCTATTATTTGAACTTATTGTCATTGTTATGATTTATATAAATCTGGGGTGTCCATTTTATCTTTAACTACTGTTTAACTACTTATTTATATTCTGTATACTGCCCAAAGACTGAGCTTGACAATGATAATAAATTGAGTATGTTATTATTATTATGCATACAACAATGTGAAGTCACAGCTGCCAGTTCTTTAGCTGGTATTGGTTTTCATAAACATCAAGTTCTTTCTAAGAACCTAAGGTATTATATAATCTCTTAATATGTGTGGATACAAGCAATTCTGGCCTTCTGTAATTGACATAATTTTTGTCAATGTGCAGGTTTTCTTAAGATTTGGTGGGAACTTCCACAATACTTTAATTTTCTTACTCTCAACTTTTTCAACTCTATGTTCCCACAAATTTTTCATTCCTGGCACACAATCATTTTTAATCAATTGGGCAACTGTGTCATGTCCTACACACATATTTTTTCTTCTGCATCTTTGTACAATCTGCACTTTGAATTATTTGATTATTTCTCAATTCTGCCCTTGACTAGGTTTGAATAGCTTATTCTTGAACAGTTCATATCAAGCTTTCATTTTTCTTCAATAATCAATGATTCTAGGATAAACCCAAATATCTGTTCCTCATTTCATTTAATTATTTCTTTGTCATTTATTCATAAAATTAATTTCAATGATTTATACTACGTGGCTTGCAGTGCAAAATTTTGAAATAGATGATAGCTTGAATTGGCTAAAAGCAGCTTCTGTAACAATTTTATGAGTCTTAAAAAAGACAGTGCAGAATTAACAATTTAAAAATATGTGATTTGTTTGCATTCTCATGCATTCTGAAAAACTTCATTCAAAGAATTTGCAGATTCCCGACTGCTAAGATGCCTCTCTTTTTATGGATTCCATTAATTCATTGGAATTAATGGAATTATTAGTACTAGTTATATTATAGTTTTCAAATCTTAAACACTTTCCTTAAACACTTTACAATGGTTCATGACTACAGACAATACAGAAATTTCATCAATATATTAGAATTAAAATGTAGACTGAGTTAAACAAGTTTACAAAATATAATTAGCAGACAGTTTGGTACTCTACCTTAACTGCATAAAATATCAAACAGTTGGAAATCTTTTTAGTTTATTGAATTTTACTGTCAGCTTCAATACTGACAAAGTTGCTGACAATTAAGTATGCCATTACCAATTTTACTAGACTGAAATTGGTAAACAACTGTAAAGGAAAGAACAAGATAGATGTCGAAAAGGAATACAGTATGAATGGTCTTTTTATGAAAGCAGCAACTGAGACAAAGAGACACAAGAAGAGCTTAACATTATTCAAGATATATTCCATAATTGGGTATTAACCAAAACTATTTTTCAATTCCTTACCTTCTTTGAACTAATTTATTCAGTGAATCAAAAGACAATTTGTTTATGCTATAGAAATAGTGGATATAGATACTACTAGTCTCCCCACTTTCCATTCACAAATTTGCTTTGACAAGCCTGTACAACTGATACAGCAACAGGGCATAAGTCTCTATTACAAGTAAGATGGTGTAGAGCTTATTGCAGGCCATACAGTTTTGGTGCAGAAATTCCCAGGTTTCAGAGTTTAAAGAAAAGCTTACTGGGACATTAGCAAACATCTCAGATGGAGCTGCTAATAATGAGACAGCTAAGGCACCAAGCCCATCTCCCAGGCTGTGGCAACAGAGGGCAGACAGAAGAATTTAGAGTGTAACTATGCATGCAGAATGACTTCAATCTCCTTGTCATCCCATGGTTAGTACAAATTTCCCATCATTGGATGTATTTAAGCAGAATCTGATGATCTAAATGGTCTTGCCCAACTTCAGATTCAATTTCATTTAAAATAAATAACATACAAATAAATATATTTTACACATTTACACACTTTTTACCTTTTTGTACCTGAATTTTTTGTAATATTCAATTTATTTCTTTATCGTTATAAACAAAAATAAATTGATAAATGCATCTGTGCATTTAAATTAATTAAAATAACCACGATACAGACACTCTTTGATTTCAATTTTTTTGGTCTATAAATATGTTTATTTTTAAAATGGATTAAGTTGATCCAGCTTCAAAAATTCCCTATTGTATGTTAATTAAATTTTAAAAGTCTGGAGCTCCTGTTATATCATAGGAATATCTTTTATTTAACTTGCTTGCTAACAAAAGGGGACAACCATTAAAAGTCATAGGTTTCCCTTTTTTCCAATTAATGAAATTGGTGGAAAAAGTGACAGAATAACAACAAACTAGGATTGCAGGAATTTTACATACCTGCATTAAGTTTGTATAGAAATCTATCTGCCTTCCTATGTCAAGTTTCACACTATTCGCTCATCATTGAAAAATATATTATCTTCAGCAAAATAATATAGCAGCCAGAATGCCAAAATGTCTATGAATACAGAAAGAACTGTTTAATCAGTTATAATTTACAAAAAAATAAATTAAATGTATTAGATCAGGGGCGTCAAACTTGCGTCATCACAGAGGCATCACGTGACATATTGTGTCTTTTCCCCTTCACTAAACCAGGCATGGACATCCGGCCCACGGTCACAAGTTTGACAGCCCTGTATTAGATAAATGTCTGCTGAACCTAAAATGGTACACACCATACATTTATATATATTTTTTCCATAAAAAATGTAATTAGCCACAATTCAACTGATGTACATTAGAAACATTTAATATTAGGATAATGCAGTATTTTAGGCTCTAAGGGAAGTGGTACTGTTGAGCCCACAAGGACCTATGCATAGCACCTGTCAGCAACTCCTTCAAACAAATGCATTTTTCCTGGGATCATGCTGCACTTATGAAGAATAGCTGTGGATTCCCAGGAATAATGGCACAAGATATAATGGCTGACAAGTATGTCATTTCTGAACACTCTGAAGCAATGCACAGCCATATATATTTACTGATGTGACTTATTTGTCCCATTAAATCTAGTGTGACACTCCTAGGAATCTATATAATAGCTAATCTTAGATTAGCAGATTTAAAATCTAAAAAAAGAAATGGAACAAATAAATGTATACACTCAACACCAATGGTCAATTGTTACCCTTGATTTTGTGCATAACGTACGTAAAATTTATCTACATACTACCACTCATAGTCCAAATACAATTCCATAACCCTGCCAAAGAATTCTTTTAAAAGCCCAAGACTTGAATCACAGGAACTAAAATTCAGGCAGAAATATCAAATAAGAATTAATTGACAGAAGGCATTGTGACTTGAATTTTCCTCTCCAAATCTTATCCCTACAACCATCTGTGAAGATAAGACTGATGACAAAAACAGATAAAACCAATTAAACCCATAAGCAACAGTGAAGGGTAGATCTCACAGTGGTTTCTAAAAATGCAGCAGTGTAAATGTGTAACCACTATTATCTCAACTCAAATCTTGAACAATATTCAGTGATATTTAATTAGATTTGGAGTCTACTTACACTTATTGACAAACAGTGGATAATAATACTGTTAGAGAGTTTTTAAGATAGCAATATTCATTCTAAACAAAATATTCATTAGTATTAAGTCCACATTAGTAAATGCTGCTGAGGTTCGGAGATAAGCAACTGAAATAAAACTTTTATAAGAAAATGTTCCCATATGATGAAATCCTTTCTGTCATATTTCATCTGCTACATATAGACAAAGAGAAAGTGAAATGTTTGCCTTGTCCCCCATGCTTTTACTTGAGTTCTTCTCCTGAAATTTTAAATGTAGGATTTAGGTGATTTTTATTAATTTTATCTTTTGCTCTATATTTATGGAGAGGGGGATGTGATCAGTGATGGTATTCAGCCAGTTCTCACTGGTTCAAGCAAACCAATAGCAAAGATTTGGCATGGGTTGCTGAGCCAGTAGTAACTTCTGGCTGGACATGACCCTAACCCGGTCACCTGGTCACTGCTCGTTCACCCTGTCCGCCCGATGCCCACCCACCCAGTCACTCCTTAAGGTATTTTTCTTTTTTTTAAACCTCTCAACAATCAGCTTTTCCTATGAACAGGTATGCCAGGATTCCCCTCGCTTCTTACTGCTTCACCCAGGAGGCTTCCCTGAGGCCCAGGAAGGCAAAAATAGAGGGAAGGGGTGCAGCTCCCCTCTATTTTTGCCTTCCTGGCCCCTAAGGAAGCTTCCTGGGAGCATAAACACTCCCCCTAGAGAGGAGGTCAGGAAGTCCCCAAAACCGAGTGTGGAGGGTAATTGCATGCCCCTCCTATGCCCCGTTTTTTTCTTCCTGAGCCCCAGGGGAGTCTTCTGGGAGCAAAAAACGGTCCCCTGGAGGACTGCTGTGGCCAGGAAGGCCCCAAAAATGGCATGGGGGTGATGCTGCAAAAAAAAGCCACACTCACCCAATCACGTGGCCACACCCACCTAGCCACACTCCCAGAACCAGTAGTAAAAAAATTTGAATCCCACCAGTGGATGAGATGGTTCAGCGGTTGATGCTGAGTTTGTCAGCTGGAAAGGATTTAAGATTTGAGCACCACATAAAGGAGGAGCTTCTATTACTTGCGCCAGTTCCAGAGGTGGTATTCAGCAGGTTCTGACCACTTCTGGAGAACCGGTAGTGGAAATTTTGAGTAGTTCAGAGAATTGGAAAATACTACACCCACAAAACCGGTAGTTAAAAAAAATTGAATCTCACCAGTGCCAGCTCCTGCCAACCTAGCACTTTGAGAGCATGCAAATGTGAGTAGATAAATAGGTAACAGCAGGGGAAGGTAACAGTGTTCCATGCACTTTGGCACATAGTCATGCTGACCACATGATCACAAAACTATCTTTGGACAATGTTGGTTCCTTTGTTAAGAATCAGAGATTAGCACCACACAGAATCAGACAAGGCTGGAAAGGTAAAACCCTTATCTTTACTTTTATGTCTATGGAGAGAGAAATATGTAGTGGATATCTCCATATATATGAAAATATGTGGACAGAGTAGACGCAGATTGCGAAAGTTGGACTCTAGCCACTTCTCAGTTTATTGAGTTATTAGGAGTTCATAAATGGCTAAACACATACTTTCAGGTTATATTTTATTGCACAAAAATTTGGATAATTATAAGCTGCATACACAGCTAAAAGAATAGGAAATTAACATAATTTTTCGGTGCCCATACACAGAAACATAAGCATAGAGATTGTCTATATTGCTGATATTTTTATAACCATGAAAGTAGTGGTTGCACTTTGTTCATGAAGAAAGTCCCATGATTTGTGCTAATAATTTTCTTACATGATGATAAATTTTAATAAATATTATATGATTCTTATTGAGTCTTTATTACTTCCACAACCAAAAGATGAGAAGAGAGACAAAGGAGTCTGTGTGTACATGAAAGAAAAGAGAAGCATAAAACAGATTTTCAATTAAGTTACAGATAGTCCTCTACATGCAACCATTCATTTAGTGACCATTTGAAATTACAATCGCACTGAAAAAAGTGAATAGCACTGAAAAAAGTGAAAGTTTTTCACCTTTATGACAATTGCAACATTCCCATGTGATTACTTTTTGAGAACTTCTGACAAGCAAAGTCAAGGGAGAAGCCAGATTCATTTAACAACCATGTTACTAATTTAACAACTGCAGTGATTCATTTAACAATTGTGGCAAGAAAAATTATAAAATGGGGCAAAATTAACTTAACAAATATCTTGCTTCGCAACATAAATTTTGGACTCAATTATGGTTGTAAATTGAGGACTGTCTGTATTCCCATTATTATGGTTTTGTTCTTTTACAGAATCTTGGCTGTAATCCCAAACTCAGATTAAGTTGTTCTGATATGCTTCATCAATTATTTTCCTTTTTATCTTTCTGCTTGATTAGTAATGTTGGACTTTTGTCAAAGCCTAGCTTCTCATTACACACAAAAACATTGTGAGTATTATGTTCTGAGTATATAAAGTAAATACAAAACATATCCCAGATTGAAATGACAATGGAAAACAAGAAAAACAGCTAGATGTTAAAGCTGTTAGTAGCAGCAGTGAGGTACAATACTACACTTTTTTCCATCTCTTTCTAGTAATTTAATGAGAGCCTGCTATTCAAAAGAAAGGAAGTCTTGATGACAGAGGTTAAGAAATAGATTACTGAATGTGTGTGACTAAAGATGGGATGAATCTACTCATAGTAAACAACACTTTTGTTTCACTGCTTGTCCCACCCACTGCAGAGACCAAAAGACTGTGGAAAGAAATAGTGTCTAGTCTATTGTCAAAAATCGGCATCAACACTTGTGAGGTCAAAGGAGTAGTCACTAATTCAAATACTGTAAACATATCACACGTTTTATATAATCAGGGTGGTGTCTCAAAATAAATTATACAAGCTATTTAATGTCATGTATTTAAAAAATAAATTAATCACATACCGTGATTAAGGAAGACATGAATATCTGAATATATTATTTCACAAAGTCAATTATTAAGATTTTGAATAGTTCAGGATAAAATGCTGGCAGTGATGTCAGTTGTTAGAAACATTTCAAAAGCATCACCCAGTTAGTATCATATAGCTTTTTAAATTATGAACTCATTGGTTACCGGATTACATTTACACAGATCTATAACTATTTCCTGTATACGCAGCAGAACAACATTTTAAGGCGACTTATGATTATTCAAGTAAGATTTAATGGTCATACTGAAGTCCTCTATGTGTTGATCATTATCAGTTTTGTTTTTATCATCAATCAGTATAAACAATGTTAAAATACTGTTGTAAGTCAAAAGCAAGAATGCTAGATACCTGATGGTTTTATTGTTATTGACCTAAAAAAAGAACTTAATTGTTCATTAAAATCAATAGAATGAATCAGAAAGCAATAAATTTCTACTGAGACCATCAAAACAGAAATAATCCTCTTTTGTTGGTTGCAAGTTCAAACAGTTGGAATGGAAATAGGACCCTCATTTTAGCTTCAAGGTACTGTTATACCACCTAATGACAAAAGAACACCTGGGACTTTAGTACTAGATAAACATGTTGATTTGCCTGTATTAAAGTCCTGAACAGAACAGATTCATTCACGTAGGGTTTTTTTTTTTTACAATATATAAGTCCTGGGACAGGGATCAGGTGAGAATGAATTGAAATAGTTATCATGATCCTTTTGCCACTTTAAAAATGCTAAATCACCAAGCCTTCTGGGTCTGATAACATCTATTTGAAGATGCATGGGTGACAGAACAGAAATTTTCATGAAATAGTATCAATCCAGTTGCCCAACTATTTTGACTGCAAGAATTTTCTTGGCTCACTGTTTAATCTAGTTTCATGTCTGATTTTGCAACTGAAAATATTTTAGTAACTTTAGTTAAACATGTGACACAAACTACTATTGGAGGGCTTAGAAACTTTAGCAAGTTCAGATTGTTGATTAAGAATTGTCATAGGAAGTATGTAATTCTGTTTTTTATAACAGTTTGTTTGGTTACTCTTCCTAGTATAATTAAATGAATTACAAGCCCACTCCTACATGACAAAATTTAGAACATACTTGTATCTATTATGGGAAGATACATTGGACAATATATCTTGATATGTATTCAAGGCTTTGGAAGAGAGATCAGCACAGCTCCATTTTCTTTCTGTCAGCAAGCAAACATGTTTATTTAAGCAGCACTTTTCAGAAAGAACTTGGATAATTAATTTGGGATTATTCTATATGGAGAATTGTCCAGATACATATATGGATATTATTTCTCAGATTTCTCCAATTATCGCAACCATGGGAAGGAAGTTACATATATAACTAATATTCAGGAAACATATTTGGGGAATTTTTTTTGGGAAAACTTGTGGTTTATTTTCAAGTCACTTAATAATTTTAGAAATGTGTTTTTAAAATTAAGTATTCATAACCTTTGAGTATCTGCAAGTAAGGTGATGATGGATCATATCTTGATACTGTCATATTATTAAATTATTCTAAATCCTACAATCTTCTGTGGCCAAAAGACATAGAGATTAAACAACTGAGCATTCACAAATCAGGTATGAATGTCTGAATAAAAAGTCCTAACCATTTTTAGTGTAAAAATCACAACTATTGTATCATGAACATTAGATGGCATTAAGCCTTCACAAATTACTTACGTACTATTAGTCTAATCTTAGCTGTCATTTCATCGCACATTGATTAATCACAACTAGCAGCCTTTGCCCAGGTGAAACACAGGTCCAGGCAAGCCAAGGTGTCTCAGATCAGAACCTGACATTACAGAGAGATATGCTTGAAGAAATCTGTTTAAAACCTGTTTTTAATATGACTCATTGATGAATGTGCTTTCAGGCTCTAACTTTCATCAGCATCAAATTAAGCCAAAACTTTAAAGCTTGAAAGCAGAAGAAAAAACTATGTCCACATCTGTAAAAATATGCTAAAACCAAAACAATACATTTCACATGACTGACATTCCCCCAAACATGAAGCAACAGTACTCATTATGTCCTGCATTTTATATTTATAAGTAATAATACAGACACTTCGATTTTAAAAACCTAGATATTCAGCTATTTTAGATACAATGTAATATCTGATATAGAACTTTTTACTTTGCTAATTTTTCTCTTTCTTCCAAAATTAGGAATGGTAGAAAGAAGAAAATTACATAAAAGTTTCTGACTATATAAAACAATAAAATATTGTTAGAACCTGGCACATATTATATAAAAATATTAGCACTTGAGAAAAGCAACTTTAATTTTTATATGCAATGTGATTTAAAAAAATTGGAGTGATACAATGCAATTTCATCTTTTCTTGAAATTTTGATATCTTCAGCTAAATCTGTTCCGGTTTTAATTGGAGATATACACTACTAAGTAAACAAATGAAGCCACCAAGCCCATCATGTTTAGTACCAATATACTATTTAATGAAATAGTCTACTTTGGAAAGTTAATTCAAAATTTGAATATGCCTTTTTCAAAAGGAGGAATACAGCACATGGAAAGAAATATTTTAAAAAGTTTATTTAGCACTATTTAGAACTGAAAAATCTGTTGTATAATAAAAAACAAAACAGAAGTAACAAAGAGCTTCACTGAATTATTCATGCAGTATTAAATATTTTTATAGTATTAAAAATGTTTCATAACAATAAAATTCACAATGGAGTTCAGTTCCAAATAAACATGACAAAGATAGCATATATAGACCTGCCATTGATATTATATAGCATATATTATTATATATTATATAGCATATATCTTGCAGAAGTTACACCATGAAAAATGATAATGCGGCAGAGGTTGAATACTATTTACTAATAAAATCAGCAACGATCAAGGCTTACAGCAATGCTATTGTTTTTAATGTTCTCTTTGTAAATTATCCTAGACCAGATCAACTGTTGTAAAACTTTTGTATCAGATTACAACATTTCTCACAGAATGTTATAATAGCACACAATGCTCTAGTAAAAAAAAAAGAAATATTTAAAAACATGTTCTGGTTGTGTGAGAGAGAGAGAAAGAGAGAGAGAGAAAGAGAGAATTGGTGAAAGTAGAAGAGTTATTGGGACAAATTATAAAGAACAAAGCAATTTAAAATATTAGCTTAAAATACTGCCAATACAATTTTTTCAATTATATTGAAAAAGCCAGGAAACTTTTGAAAATTGTTAAATTAATTAAAATTATAGTTAAATTAGTATACATTTATTTATATATTAATTAGGATAATATTGTCTATTTGCCTTTAGAAATATGCAGATGCAGCAACATATTTAAATGTTCTCTTAATGGTTTTTCTCTACTTTGATTCGGATTGTATTTTCTTATGTTGTATTATTTAATTCAGGCATAGAACTGCGAACACATGGGAAAAACAGTTACAGCTAACAGCTATACATAGTTTATACACAAGAGCTTATATATCCATGGCTTAGTTAGGATATATAAGCTCTTGTGTATAAATAAGCCATGGTTAACTGTTTTATTGAATAAACTTATTTCATGCATACTGCTAGACAATAATCCGTGGTTTATACTTCATATCAGGCAAAGCTAATCCCCTCCTCCAATATACTGTAGTGCTGTTGAACACTGCCACCTAGTTTTATATATTGTTAGGTACCCAGAGTTACTGGAGAGAGATCGGAGGCCATGTAATTTCTATTCACAAACAAATATCAAATATGGAAGTAATTTCGGTTTCATTTTTTTTTCTCTTTGCTTAAAATTTAAAAACTTACAAGATTCACATGTCAGTTGGGAAGAGTGAGGAAAGGTATCTTCTTCAAAGTATGTTTTCAATCACATTCATTTGAAATCAGGACCTTCTAATTATAACAGGAGTGGTTCATTAATTTTTTTCCTAATTCATAACAATCTCAATACTGTTTTGTTTCTGTAACGTTGAAGCAGATTTTTATACAAATGTGTTTTCAGAAACTAAAATACATTTACAGGGAACAGTTACAACTCAATGGCAGGTCTGTGTATTAGTCAAATTTTTGACTTCCAGGAACAGGAAAATAAAAGCTAGACAATGCTACTGTTGCCAGTGCATCAAATCATCATCCTTCACAAGCACTACCTATTTGTCAAGATAGCAAGTTTTGGCATGCAGAATAGTGTATGTTTATCTTATAATCTTGGCTGTAAACCAAACATGATTAATCCTTCAATGCATAAACCTCATAACTACAGAATTCCAAATGGATAATATAAACTGGATGTTAATTCTTTGCTTTGTCCATTAGATAAAATAGGAAAAAAAAGCCCTATCTGCACACATTTGAATAATTTAGCCCTACTCATAGGAGCTATGACAGACCAACTGCAGCATTCACCCCTTTAAAAGCAGATATTTAAGTTAGCTACCATAATATATAGGGAAATCCTTATTTCTACCAGTTTGAGAATAAAAAAATATAAGAAAATCTTATCATCACTTATATGCAGTATGTTTTTCTGATATTTTCTTAAAGGCAAAAAAAAAAAGTATTTCAATTATTGTGAAATAGAAAACTCCATCCTTCCACAAAGATATTTAATTATTATTTTTCTTTCTAAAATGAACTAGAGGACTAGGCTTTTCCCATTTCTAAATATAAGTCCTTTCACCATATAGCCACAACAATTTATTTAAGAAAATATAAGTTTGTTAAGCTTTAAGGGATTAGTAATTTGATTTTATTGGATCATTAACAGCAGTTCTACTTTCTGCAGTATTCACTGTTTAGCAGACATATGACTTCAGAAATGGTACACAGGTGGTGGAAGAAGGCGGAGCCTCCTCGCGGATGGACAGTAGATCATGACTCTCTGCGGCTATGGTCCATGCTCTTTCGTTGGAGAGCCCCGATAATTACAATTAGAGGCTGAAGCTGCCTTGGAGGGGTGGTGGAGTAAGGGGAAGCCGCAAGCCAGGTTGAGGGGAGCCACATCTCCCCCCCTGAGCTTGGTCTTTTTCCCCCCGAAGATGACTGCAGTGGTGGTTAAAATGGCCGCCCCGAAGAGGAGGACCCAGCTGGATTAAGATTTGTGCAGGAGTGAAGAAAGAGGTGGATAACTTCTGAACCGGGACAACTGGGCAATACAACCCCAGGATTAAGGTAACATGGAATTTTTAAGAAAAGAGAAGTGAGCGGCGAAATTACAAAGGGACAGGAAAAAAAATAAGAAAATATTTTTGACAGCTAAGTGGAGCTTCGAACCAGAAAAAGAAGAAATTTGAACTAAAGATTTAACTAAACTGGACTAAAATATTTTGGGAATAAACAGGCATAAAATAAAGCTGGACTTAAGATTGTCAAAAAATAATAATAATAAAGTTTACAAATTGGAGACTGGACTGTGCTGGAATACTGAGGTTCGAAAAACCCTAAATAAAAAAATAGGGGAAAAAGGTGAAGACTTTGTACAATGGAAAGTGCCACCTTTTGACAAAAACTTGAGCTCAAACAAAAGGGAAAGCATCCTATTTCTGAATGAACTTGTGTGGATATAACATTAAAGAAATATTGAAACAAAGTAAGAATCTTAGAAAGTGAAAGCAGAACCAGAATAAAGAAAAAAGCAAGGAAAGACTGACTGTGGGATTGATTGATGTTTTTGGTATAGACCCTCGGCTGGAATAACTGAGAACTTTAGAAAATTGAAAGAAGAAAGAAGGAAAGTAAAGTGGTTTTTCTGTGGACTTTAACGATCATAAAATATAAGAGTGTAATGATGATATCCCTTCAGGAATTAAAAATGGAACTTAAAAATATGAGAGAATTACAACAGGAAAGAGGTGAACCACTTTGCTCTGTGTTAGAAAAAATGGAAGTGGCGACTGAAGAACAAGAAAGAGCTTCAGAGGAGCAGGAGTCGATTCAAGAAGACATTTTAAATAGACAATTAACACAAAGAACACCGCAAAGAAGTGGGGAAAGAAGTAAGGTTAAAAAGTTGAAATTTAAGAAGGCAATCAAAAGGGGGAATACCTGTGAAGTCGGGAAAGGCAGAAAGACCCAGCAGAAAAGGGGAAAGGAAGATATTAAGAAAGAGAGATATTAAGAACTGGAATGAGAAAAAATATGGGGAAAAGAGGGGGAGGAGAAGCAGTAAGAAACAGGTGCATGAAATAAAGAAATACGGAAATAGTAAAATGTTGAAAAGAAATTGTTCAAAGATAATGGTTGATGAATTAAAAAGGGGATTCTGCAGGGTGACAAGGGGTAATCATAATATTTATGCAATTAAAAATATTTAGAAAATAGGGTAATATAGATACTGATAACTCTTATTAAAAATCAAGGGGAGAAATATGCTGTGGAATCCAAATGAAAAGATGTAATGATTATTATTGTAACGTCTTAAAAATAATGGTTTATTGGGAATCAAGATGAGGGAATAAACATATATTTTAATCATTGAGGTGTCACACTCAAAACAGTATAAGGGGGGAAACCTTTACTTGTTATTTTTTTTAGTGTTAAAATTTGTATTAATCTAGAATTTATAAAAAGAATGTGTAATGGAAAGGGAATATGACAGACCAAATTAATAAGTTAACATAGACTATTAAAAGCAAGGAGAGACATTGGTAACATCATTTTTATTATTATTATTATTATTATTATTATTCAAACATATATTGTTTATCTTTATTTTTAAAATAAATATTAAAGGATTATATTTGAAATAATTGAAATGAAACAAAAAGCTGTTTCGATTGAGATTAATGAAAGAGGCTAGAATTAATGTGTTTGTTTCTCTCCTTACTGAAAATTTGGAATGGAAAAGGTAATAATAGAATTAAGTATGCATATATGAATGTATAATTGATGTCATATTTGTATGTAAAGGTGATGACCTGGAAATATGTTGTCCACTAAAAAGAGATTTTTGTTTTTAATATGAAAAACTGAATAAAATTTGTTAAGAAAAAGAAAAAGAAATGGTACACAGGTATGAACACTTGCATATGCCCAATGATGAATAAATAACCACAAATTATTGCATGCAAAATTGAAAACAGAACTTAGTTTTCTAATATGTCAAATTTTCATCTACTCAGCCAAGTACCTCTTCAAAGCAATTATGTAAAATCCTTTCATTTGGTTTTTCTGGCTAATGCAACCATAGATTTAATAACACTTTTCATGCCATGAAGAGCATTTAAAAGTGCTATTAGCACTTACTTCTATTCCCCTTCTTTCTATTCATTACCTTTTCTTCATATTATGGACAGGTAGCTGAGGAGAAAAGGATAAAGTATAAAAGCACACCTTCCCGTATTGGGTACAAGTTCTAGCATGAATAAATCATTTGGATTTCTCAGAATGATCTATCATGGCTAAACAATCCAACCAAAGTAGCAACAACAGCTCCAAAGCACATGTTTCAAGATCTTTCAAAATTAAGTACATGTCATGAAGAGACGTGAGTAGGTTTAGACATGGGTGGGATCCGACCAGTGTACCAGTTCGGTCATTTACGATGCTGCACGTGTGTGTAAAACGTTGTCAGCTTGCTGCTTGGACAGCTGAACAGCACCGCATGTGAGTGCACAGCATTTGAAAAAGCACTTTTTTCCTGCTTTTTCAACTGCAGCTGTGCCACGCAAAGCAGCTGAGGTTGAAAAAGCAGGAAATAAAGATCAGGTAAGAGCCCAGGTGAGCGGGTGGGTCAAAACAGCAGCAGACATAGAACCGGTTCTGTCTCTGCTGCTCTTCAGAGCTACTGGTTCTACAGATCTGGAGAGAACTGGTAGAATCCTACCCCTGGGTTTAGATCTCTCTTACGATACAATTAACCTATCAATGTCACTTTATGCTTCATTCCTTCTCTTGACTAGTTTTTGTGTTCTTATAATAACACTACAAACTTGATTTACATTAAAATAATTTTTAATTTTTAAGACTATGCATTATTGTTCCAACTTTAGTAATGAAATAATAAATATCATTTGCTTTTATTAAATGAATTCCATAGCTATAATCACCAGTATTTTTTTCATGCGAATAAGGTTGTACTGATAAGCATAACATCCCACTTTCATCAACTATCTCATCAGAATAACCCTAAGCTTATTTAAACTTAAAATATTTGTGTTTAACAATGCAACACAGATAAAATACACTGTAAGCAGTTTTTATCTTCAACTTTTACTATCATTAACTGTATACATTTTAAAATTTAAGGTCATACTTTGGGATTCCTCTGAATGTAACTATTGGGAAAGAAGTGCTTCAAATCCAATAGAGGTCTTGACAGCTATATTATTTATATTAAATAGAAGTGCACAATTATTTTTGAAATCTTCTATCCAAATGCAGCTATTTAAACTATGCAGAAACTATTTAAAATACATTTAATATACATTATGACAACAAACCAGGATGCTAGATGGAAAATTTAACACTTTATCATGTTTTCTTGTTGTGAGAAACATTTTTCTAAGTGTCACAGTGACTACACACTTCAAAACCAACTTTGTTGAACACTTTCCATACCTGTCTTACGTAAGTTGCATTCTCAAAAAACAAGTTTGCTTGTATAATTTTTTTTACAATTTCTGTACAGTTGCTAAAAACTAAAAAGAGAAATAATTTTGGCCTTGTTTACCAGGTCAGCATTAAGAAAATAAGCATTGCCTAGAGCTTTAGCATTAATAAACTCAGTCACAGAGTAAAAGTATTATTTTAGTTTATCCATTCTTAGGAAAAAATGCAAAAAATGATGAGATATTATGCAACAGAGCTCCCATGATATTCTACAAATTGTTAAACAGAATCATGAAGAATTTTATGAGTTAGCAAGCACTGACTTCCTAGGATGTATGCTGACTCACAGCTAGCTACAATTCTTGACTCTGAGTCTCTCAGTATACATTCTATATCTAACCTTTTCATCAGCCAGTTGAATGAAAGAATATGTGTGCAACCACTGAAGTAAGTTTGCTTATCCACTTTATTCTTGTACTCATCCACTTTAAGCCAGTTTTCCTCCAAATTATTAGTAATGAATTGAGAGTTCTGTTACATCCCTTTATTAGATGAACCCGTTAAAAACAAGAAATGGTCAGGAGGTGTAAGTATAAAAACTGCTGCTGAAAAGTGTTAGTACTTTGAAATTTAGCTTTAAGATTAGCCTGCTGCTTTGGAAGGGTTGTTTGTCTGGAAAATTTAACCCCTTTTGTAATGCCTAAACAGAACTACTCTCTTCCCCATCCAGCTACTTCTTTTCCTTTATTTGTACAGCCTAATAGTACTAGTAGCAGCAGCAGCAGTAGGATTAGTGGCTTGATCTTAGGAATTTGACTTCTGACAGTTTGAAGATGCACACCATTGTAAATATGCACAACCTTGTACATGTGTCCATATGCATTTGAGATGGTGCAGTAATCTGGATTTGAAGACCCTGCAATGGAAGAGCAAGTGTTTTCTCAACACATTTGCCAACGGATGCTACAAAACAATCTTTTTTTCTTGAATGAAATGTGGACAATCTTCAAATCTGCACATTCATAATTTGCTTGTTTGTATATATGTATGTGTGTGTATATTACTAAAATGATTGTATCTGTGACCTTTAACAGGGTGACACCGTGCACCATAGGGCAACAATTTCTGCACCAAAGTACCTCAAAAAGGCTAAATTACACTATATGTCCAAAATTCAGAATTCATGGCTCCCATGGAATTGAAATTTGGCAAACTTTATCAAACATTTTATGCCATTAAAATTATCATTCAATATTATAAATGGTGGTACTTCGGTATTCGCCATTAATTGGTTCCAGAAGGTACAATGAGTACCAAAAATGATGAATAACGAACAGATTTTTCCAAAAAAAATCCCCATTATTCCCATAAGAAATAATGTAGTGAAATAGCCCACAACAAATTCTGAGTACCCAACAAACAATGAATAGTGGGAGGAAATTTTCACTCCTAAATGTGTTTAATATCAAATTTAATGAGTCTCAAAAGCAGTTGAGTACCAAGGTACCACTGTAATACAAAATGTCACAAACATTTCCAGTGATCAGCTTATGTTTGATTGTACTATACAATTCAACATGAACTAATTTCAAGGCAAATACATCTCTGAGTATTGGTGAATTTTAAAGAACTTTATCAGGGAGGACGGCACTTTAGAAACTCTGCCGTTGTTGAAGGAGCTGAGAATTCTTCTAAAGAAATTACTCTGAAATGATGACCCAACAGGTCATGGTTGTCTAGTGTAAATAATACACTAGTGTGTGGGGCATAAAAACAAGCAAATTATGAATTGCTTAGGGCACACACAAATATGACACATTTGCTTATTTACTGAGATCTGTATGATTTGGTTTCAGCTACACATTGCATATATTTTTCTCTACAGATAATCATCAACTTATGACCATTCATTTAATTCAAAGTTATGATAATGCTGAAAAAACTAGTCCTCACATTTATGACTATCACAATGTCTCTGCGATCCCATAACCAAAATTCTGGAAACTGTATGTACATGAACTGCAATGTCCGAGGGTCACGTGATCACATTTTTGACTTCTCAGACAAGCAAAGTCAATTAAGAAAGCCAGATATGCTTACAATTGCATGTTCCATTTAGTTACTGGTGATTCACTAATGACAATGTCAAAAAAGATTGCAAAATCAGGTACAAATCACGCAACAACCAGCACACTTAGCAATGGAAGATTGCGGCCATAAGTCAAAACTACCTGTATGTGTCTCTATCTATATCTTTTTGAGTGGATAAGTAAAATTTATGTTGTCTTCCTTTCCAGATTTCTGTCCTTGAGTAATAGCTGTTTAATTTCATATCTGTTGCCAAAAAGCATTTCTGTTAAAGTTTTATTATTTCTAAATTTAGATACTGCCAGACAAGCCTTTTTTGATCATCTGCTTTTGCCACTTCTATGGAAAGCAGCATCACTTAGATGAAAGCTATGCCTTCCACGTTCTTTCTGAATCCAGCTCTTCTTTTTTACATAACTGCTTGTGTCAAGTTTCATTTATCAGTTAGGATTAAGACATACTTGGATCTGTCAGACATTTCCAGGTGCAGGATGAGTAGAAAGTTGCCATTTTTCTTGCTTTGTGCTAACCTGTTACTTAAGTGCTAAACAGAGCTACATTAATAATAACAGATGTATAGTGTGTTCTTCAGTAACGCAACACATACATACATAGGCATGATTCACAGATAAATATTGTTCTCCAATCCAAAACATCCATAAAATTTGATCTTATAATTAGAGTCTACTTTTCATTTCCTACTTATATATTCTTACCTGAGTGTTTATAATTTCACTGAGACCAAGAAGGGATGGTTTGTTAAGAAGAGCTATATTCTCCATAATAATTCAACATTTGTCCATGGATATTCTCCAGAACCAAAGAACTCCTATGAATTAAAATCTATTAATTCAAAATTCAGCACATCTCTAAGGTACAAACTAGAAAAACCTAACATATTAGTTTTGGAATAGTTTGGGTCATGTGATGCTTATAGATGATGTCAGATAACTGACATTTTTATTTATTTATTTTCTCCAGTTGTTAAGAAGAGCATACATTGTTACAGTTTTAACTGCTATGGATATTTCTTTTGCATTAAACATTCCATAATACTCCAAAATATATTTATACATTTACAGAAATCATTGCAAAACTTTGTAGGAAGATACCATTTTGTCCTAAACAAAATATCCTACAGCACAGCTCCCAGGTACCATATAGCATTACAAATGTAATTTCAAAAAGACTTTGAAATATATATTGTACATATTTTATAGCTAAAGATGAATTAGGACAGAACAGGCAATTACTATACTTTCCATAAAATATAACTAGAGCTTGATATGCCAGATGTCCTGAAAGCAAAAAATTCATAAATGTTAGCATTGTTCCTTATATTTTGAAAACATATTAAAATTATTATTTTTGAAAGAGGTGTATTGATTCATATTTTCTTAACATATAAGGAGACATACACACTTCAGAACTTTTTCTACAGATTGAATTTGGGCTATAAAGGTATACTCAGAAAGAATGTAACAGCATAACCATACATAAATTATTGCATCTAATTCTTATTCTACCCCAAAGCCACTTTGCCGCATGTTTACACTTCTAGTAATTTTTCAGATTCTAAGTTTGTGAGGATTATAAAAGACACACAACACCATGAAAATATGCAAAGTTGAGCACTGCATTAAGTTGAGTTTGTAATACAATAACACACATTATGTTTTAAGTGGTATTCAAAAATAAGGAAAATAAAAAAGATATTTTTAATCTGAAAACCTTTTTTTTGTTGTTGGCAGTACCAATATATAGATTTTTATTGAAATCGCACAAATTAGGAACCTTGCAGTTTTCCTCCTTAGCTACTTACTTTGTAAATTTCAGACTTATCAAAAAAGAGGGGGCAATACTGTAAAATAACTATCCAGCCAAGTTGGGTTCTTATCTTTTCCTGTAAGCTAGCATTTTTAAAAAAACTCTGAACATTACTTTTTATTAAAGACTGAATTATGAAATTTAAAAATATTTATGCAGTAAGTGAAGTCCATTAAGTGATAGGTTTTTATTTTGACACAAATCAGTTTTCAAGCATATGAGAATTAAAGTGTCACTGCAAAGATTTTTTAAAAGAAATATATGATAAATTATCTTTATCTCCTCAGAATTTCCTAGCTATTCTTAAACTTTTTCCAATACTTTCTCATTTTTAAAATATCATAGGAAAAATGTAATGAGAGTCAGCTACTTGTTTAACAGGGCTTACCCAAGCATTTTGTACATTTACAAGCGGCTTAGCTCTATTATTAGATTAAATTTCCAAGAAGCCAAACAGAAGAATATCACTTCTTTGAGAAATTGTACATCCTTTGCTTTGTGGTTTACCCTCTTGATTTGGTTGGAATATGACCTTTGACATGTCTGGAAGCTTGAGCTTAGAAAGTAAAGCAGTTCCAACAGATTTTAATAGCAGATAAAAGTTACCAGAAGCCACAAGACGAAAGAAAAAATCTATGCAAGTATCCCAGAAAGTTAAATGTAACATTCGTTTATTGCCCTTCTCAAATATTATCTGTAATTTCAACAAAACTATAAAACCAAAGTGTGGAACAAAATGCAAACATAAGGCAAAGGAAGAGAATGCTGTCTTCAGTTTCAAATTAGGGTATGTTAGGGGATAAAGATTGTTTATGTGTGACTGCCAAGAAGCTGATATCCCTCAGTACACTAATACTTCCAAAACTTTTATAATCTCTCTACAGCAGATAGATTATTGTCTCATCCCTGTTTAAAGACTTCTAGGATGGGAATAGATGACAGTCAATGTAATTTTCTTTGGACCCCTGCCACCAAGCTACTGGTGCTGCATCTCATTGCAGGCTCATAGTAAACATATACATCTAAATTCCTATCACAGTATTGTATCTGTAGTCAAAGATCCATGTACAGCAGCCTACTGCTGAGAATTACATACTTTTTAAAATTATTACTTTTCTTATATGTAAATTGTCATTTACTTTCTTCTGCTACTGTTTTTGTTTTGCTTTTAAAGTTAAACATATATTACTATGTTACTGCAACTTAAACTGATCTCTTAGATTGGCAAGTTAACGTTAGTCTGCAAGATATATGAAATCATGCATTTCATGACAGCCTAGGTAATAAAGCATGGTCTAAAATATAAAATTTTATAAAATGTTATATTAGCCTTTAAAACACAAGAGCTAAAGATATTTTAGTTTTTACTAAAATACTTGATAAATAAAGCAAATTTTACTAAAAAACTTGGTAAATAAAGCAAATCTATTTAAAGGCTGAAGCAATAATACATGTGTGCTAACCACTAAATATTAAAAACAAATGAAATACCACACAAAGGGAATATTTTCATTACTTGTACCTTAGAAAATTCCTTGTTTCTTTCTAACTCAAAGAATGAATTGCAATGTACCTTGGGGAAATACAGCAAAAGAGAAAAATAGAAAGAAATGTTACAGTGGTCACAGCAAAGTATTCATGGATGATTTTTTAGGAATTCACAAGTGCAAATGGATACAGAGAAGAAAAGGTTAATTATAAGTGACACTGTATAATTTCTATTGAAGAGAATCCCGAGGCGTGTAAAAAGAGAGGTTACCCTGAAGTCTAATAAAACATTATGCTGGAATGCCTCTTTCTTACATAGGAAAGGAAGCTGCATTGTTTTATGGCTGGATAGGCAGCTGGCACTACACTTTGACCTCCAACCCTGACTCAGCAAGAAGCTCATTTATGACCTCACAAGAATCAATCAATTAAATGAGATCATTCAGGAGAAAATCTCACAGACTGTTTGTCTTCTATCCACAGCTCTCCTCTCATTCCCAGACACATGGTGGTATGCAGGTCCAGTTAAGCTGCACAATTTAGTTTCCTTCATAAACTCACCATTTTTCATGTGTATTTGATAGGTTCTTTCCCTCCAATTCAAAGCTTCTTTCAGAGGAATGTAAAAGGGTGTGAGCTCCCTATTCTTGCCTTAGATTTGATTAATTTGTGGTTTTCATGTGCCTATTTCCATTCAGACAATGGAAATAGACTGGTTCAACTCCATCTACAAGCCATTTATGGCAGAGACATTGATGTATAAAAAGAAAAAAAGATTTCCAGAGTTGCTTTAGCTTAAGAAGCAAGGGGGTATTTTTTTTTAAAGAAATATCTGGCTTAACACTAATAATGACTAGTAAGTTACAGCATATTTGCAAAGATAATCAGAGTTATTATAGTTTGAAACATTTTTATTTATATAGACTCTTTTATTTAGATGAAAAGAGATATCCTTTTAATCAAGGGAAGGATATATCTTCCCAACAAATCAAGTAATCAACAGAAAATGAACAAATATATCATAACAGATTGTTTTTTTTTAAATCTTAAACAGATCACATGCCGAGGAAATGTCTCACTCACCTGTAGTCAAAACAACCTGCATTTGCTCTACAATGTTGTCAACAACAGAGGGATACAATATAAGATTGCAAGCTTTATCCTTGAGCTTAATTAATCAAAGTTTGTTACAAAGTTATATTCTCTCTTTTCATGAAAAGGTTGTGGAATAATCAAAGTCACTATCTTTTATTTGCAATACAGGATGTAGCTAAAGGCTGGAGGTTTTCTATCTTTTTTAATAATAGTAATTATAAAATTGTTTGTCTTTATTATTACACTATCTGCCACTCAAAGTGACTGGTTTGAGATGGGTGGCTATATGTTGTTGTCAAGGATAGGTTCATAACTGGTCACAGATACCCTTGTTCTCTCTGGGTTGTTTCCTTTGCTATCCTAACCGTGTCTTTTCTATTTCATTATCCATAATTTATTTCTTACTTCATATGCACATATTGACCTATTCATCCATGAACCCTTGTACTTTTTTTCCTAACAGTCCTAATACATCATTTTGCAACTAATGTGCCATTTTTAAAAAGTTAATTTTATTATACAAACATGATGCTTCATTATAGGTATAGCAGCACAAAATTCACAAAAGTGTATACCATTATCAAATTTCGTATTTAACAAACTAATGCACTTATAACTAGATAAGAAGATATAAATGAAATAAAGTTTGAACACTGTATTGATAGACTGGAAATGAGTGATTATATCATTTTAGATCCCCTCTGCTTTATTAATGGCAAACTCTATATGTTTTAAATGTTTTAAACACTGCATAGGCTATACGGAAAAGGAGTTTTTGAATATAAAATTTCCCGATATCATATCATGAGATGGGATGAGATGAGATGGGATAAGATATTTGAGATGAGATCCAGAAGAAGAGCTTCTTTGCCTTAGGGCCCATCTTTTGGAACATCATGCCCTCCAAGGTGATATCTGCCTCCACCTTTCTAGCTTCCCATAAGAGTCTGAAGACCTGGCCCTTCTAGTTGGCCTGGTGACCTAACAAAGGAGCTCCATACTGGAGTTGGAAACTGGAATGATAGCAAATCCCACTCCATCTCTCACTGCCTGCGTCCCTACCTGCTCATATCTTTTACGCTTGTATCAATCTATTCTCACTGTTTTCTTTTTCACTTATTCTATTGTTCCATTACTTTACCAGTGTTATGTTTACACTCCTTTTCATTTCTCCATTTTAATTGCTGCAAGCTATTTAGAATAGTCCTATGGCAAGATAGGTTGCAAAACAACAACAATTTTTTAAAGGAAAAACTTTGAACTTTTGGAAACAACTGTGGGAAAACCCAGTGGAGCACGATAAAACTATGTCCTGGATCAAAGATATTCAAAAACAAACAACATGAAACAAAATGGACAATATTGTAATAACAACTGATATGGTTGCACAACAAGTAAAGAAAGTCAAGAACTGGAGCGCACCTGGCCTGGACGAAATGCATGGATACTGGTTAAAACACCTGACCAGCCTTCATTACTGCATGGCCACTCAATTTAATGAAATGCTTCAAAAAGCAACAAACGAAGAATGGTTAACAGCTGGCTGAACATACTTGCTAATGAAAGATCCAAAAAAGGGCACAGAATCAAGCAACTATCGCCCAATTACTTGTCTGCCAACAACATTCAAACTTTTTACAAGAGTACAGGCAAATTCAGTATTCAATCATCTGATGGAAAACAGTTTGTACCCAAGTAGAACAAAAAGGAAATTACAAGAAATCAAGAGAAACAAAAGATCAGCTGCTCATTGACAAAATGGTACTAAAAAATGAAAAACAAAGAAGAACAAATTTAAATATGGCATGGATAGATTACAAGAAGGCATTTGACACGTTACCCCACAGCTGGATTAACTTCTGTCTGAAAAAAATTGGAATCAGCAAAAATATTTGTACATTTTTGAAAGCAAATATGCAAAAATGGAAAACAGTTCTAACTGATGAGGAGAACATTGGTGAAATCAACATCAGATAAGGTATCTTCAAAGGGGACTCACTTTTGCCACTATTATTCAACATCGCATTAATCCCATTGACAATAATTCTATGAAACACAAAACTGGGTTACCAAATCTCTAGCCAACATGGCAAGATAAACCATCTACTATACATGGATGACTTAAAACTGTATGCGAAAAGCCCCATGGAACTTGAATCAACACAGTTCAACTGTTCAGCAATGACATCAAAATGAACTTTGGACTTGAAAAATGTGCTCTACTATCCATGCAGCAAGGAAAAATGGAAAAAAAATAGAAGGAACAGAACTGGGAAAAGGAAGCATTATGAAAACATTAGCAAAGGATGACAGTTACAAATACCTAGGCATATTGGAAGCAGATAATATCTTGAATGGAAAAATCAAAGTTTTCCATTCAAAAGGAATACATCAGGTGGATCTGCAAAATATTAAAATCAAAGCTGAATGCTGGAAACATAAAGCAATTAATACATGGGCAGTTCCAGTGATACACAACCCACCTGGAATCATCAACTGGACTGTGGCTGAACTGGAAAACCTGGACCAGAAAACACGTAAACTTTTGAATATGTACCATACTTTACATCCACGAAGTTGTTGTGGCCTGCCAGCTGCCAGCAGAGCTGGCAGCAGACTCTGAAAGTGAGGAGGTTAGGGATGAACTTGGTCTCGTCCTGGAGTTTGGGGAAGGTTCTGATGGATGCTCTACATTGGAAGCAGAGATAGGGCCAGGGCCATCCGACATTTCCCAGCTGCCTTCAGAATCGGAGATAAGTGGGGAAGAAGAACAGCTGGAGCATATTCCAGATGCGTGTATGCACAGAGCTGTCAGGAGAGGAGAACAACTAAGGAACAGGGGCTGACTCAGAAAGAAAGGCATATGTGGACGCTGAATGGCCCTTCCCTGGGGAATAAATAGAAGCAAACGGGGAATGGTGGTTGCAGGAGATAATTAGTTCTTATTATTATGAAGATTTACTTATTGTGGTTCGTGCCTCAGAGACACCTTGCCAGGAAATAATTTACAGCTTGTGACTGGAAGTTCTCGGCCTGGCAATTATCCAAGGACTGATAAGGTCTGTTCTTGCACTTAACCCTTGGAATGATTATTGCTGGGATTTTTCTGTGTGTGAATCCTATGCATTCACAGTAACAAAATAAAGTGGGGGTTTTCAGGACAAGGAGTCTGTTTCTTGGTTCTGCTAAGCCTGGGTCAGAACAGAAGTGACACCAATCGGTTATATCTGCCAAGAAGAATAGGGGGCAGAGGGCTATTGCAATCCATCGAACTATAGAAGAAAAATGAAGTTTGAATGTTTATTTGAAGCAAAGTACCGAAAAATTGCTGCAAGCTGTGAAAATAGAGAACATTATAAAAACAACAGAAACAAAGGCAGAATATAAGGAAAAACAGCTGGATGACAGATTGAATGGGTGGAAAACCAAAGTTTGCATGGACAGCACTTGAAAAACACTGAAGGAAAATGTGATAACTTGACATGGGCTTAAGAAAGGAACAATCAAGAAAGAAACAGAAAATTTAATACTTGCTGCTCAGGAACAAGCACAACAAACTAATGCCAAGAAAGAGAAGATACAAAAATCCATGACAACCCAAACTGCCGACTTTGCAATGAAAAAGTTAAAACTGTTCCACACTTAATATGTGAGTGCAATAAAATTGTGCAAACTGACTACAAAGCTAGACATGATCGAGTTGCTAAATTAATCCACTGGTCATTACGTAAAAAATGCACCCTACCTGTATCCAAAAGGTCATGGGAACATAAAGTGGAAAAGATTGTTGAAAATGAGACGGTGAAGATCTTGTGGAAGTTTTGAATACAGACAGATCGCCATTTGGAACACAACAAGCCAGATATTATGGTTGTCGAGGGACAAAGCATGCACTTTACTGATATCGCTGTATCAGGAGATGCCAAAGTAAAAGGAAAAAAAATGAAAAAATATCGCGACCTGGCCATCAAAACTACATGATTAGGGATGAAACATGTAACAGTGATACCCATTGTCTTCGGGGCACTTGGTACCATGTCCAAGAATTTTACAAAACACATCAAGAAATTATAGCTTCCCGTAATAGTGCTAGTGGAACTGCAAAAAACTGTGCAACTCGGAACATCGTATATTTTAAGAAGATACTTGGTTGATACCTAGGATGCTGGCAACAACACATATCAACCATTAGCACCAGTGATACATTTGTGATACATTTTTAAATGTTCAGTTGATTGAGTTTCATGTTTAATTAATCAAAGAGGTGGTGATGATGATGATATTAACATTAATATTAATAATAATAATGCCACGTAACATCCTGGACTTAACAGTTATCAATAAAAAAAAGTCTGGATAGTGGATGTGGCAGTGCCTGGAAACAGCAGAAGAGAAGAGGAAAAAACTGGAGAAGATAACAAAAAACAAAGAACTACAAATAGAAGTAGAACAACTATGGCAATGGCAATCAAGAGTAGTACCAATAGTAATAGGCACCTTGGATGCAGTCCCAAAACAACTGGAGCACCACTTGAACACCATAGGCATTGACAAATTTGCCATCAGTCAATTGCAGAAGGCAGCTTTACTTGGAACAACTTTCATCCTGTGGCAATATCTGTAACATCATTAAACATCCAGATTTGCCTATCCCAGATCCTTGGTAAGGACTCAGTAGGTAGACAAAAATGCCAAACCCACATCTGGATGACTGAGCATCTGGATGACTGTGCAATTAATAATAATAATAACAATAATAATAATACCTTCACTGAGGAACAGCATCCAATGGAACAGAATCCAAAAATTACAAAATAATACGGTAATGCAAATTTAACTGAACAGCATGTACGACAACAAAATTAGTTCTAATTCAATCCTCACTGCAAACACTGGAGATGTTTAAATTATTCATAATAACAGTCCAATTAAAATAATTTATACTGGGTAAAAATATTGCCAACTATTGATAGATTATATTTAAACCCATTTAAATATTTCCTAAAAGCTTGAAGAACTGCATATTACTGAGGTCAAATCAGTTGCAACTCTTAATTAGGTTCATTCTTAAGAAAGACCATGCTGTAGAAAAATTTTCATCAAACTTCCACAGCCTGCAGAGCTGCTTCTGTCTATATCAGCAAGAGTGGGAAATTTTCCAGACTTCAGATTGTACATAATCTAACCAAAAGGTTGAGTACATTGGAATTTACTTACTTACTTACTTACTTACTTACTTACTTACTTACTTATTTATTTATTTATTTTATTTATTTATTTATTATTTAGTCAAGCGGTTATTAGATAACTGGTATAAGTATAAACATGGTTATGAATACATGAAATGGATACAAATAAGAAAAAAAGAAACAATAGGACAGGGATGGTAGGCACATTGGTGTGCTTATGCATGCCCCCTACAGAGCTCTTAGGAAAAGGGTGAGATCAACAGTCGACAGTCTAAGGTTAAAGTTTTTGGCGTTTGGAGAAGAAACCACAGAGTCAGGTAGAGTATTCCAGACATTGACCACTCTGTTGCTGAAGACGTATTTCCTGCAATCAAGTTTGGTGCGGTTGACCTTGAGTTTGTAACTATTATGTGCTCTTGTATTGTTTTGGTTAAAGCTGAAGTATTCATTGACAGGTAGGACATTGCAATATATAATTTTATGTACTATACTTAGATCGAACTGAAGGCAGCGTAGTTCTAGATTGCCTAGGTCTAAAATTTCAAGTCTGGTGGCATAAGGTATTCTGCTACAAGTAGAGTAGAGGACACTTCTCATAAAATATTTCTGGACTTTCTCAATTGTATTAATATTATGTAATGCAAGAAAACTTCCGGTGACGAAATATGGACGAATGGAGGTGCTGAAGCTTGCTCTGGGTTTCATGCTATCTCCTCTTGCTGTTGGAGTGACCCTTTGGGGTGCACGCATCTTGTAGAGAAGTGTGCCGGTGTGGGGAGACTCGAGTCACGGTATGGAGAAAGTGATTCTCATCGTGACGCAGAGAGACCAACATCAAGACATTGTCAGTAATGGCGGTCCTGAAGTCCAGATCATTACATTTTAGAGGAAGCGAGTGAGTGACAGACTGTGGTGAACAATGAGTGCGGGTGAAAGAATTTGCAATCCTGATTGAGTGTTGAATATTAGAGAACCTTAGTCAGAGCGAAGCCCAAAAACAGCGGCCAAAGCAGATACAAGTGGCGGTGAAAGAGAAAGGGCTCGTGAAACAAAAGAGGGTAAGGATGCAAGTGATCGGATAGAGAATATAAGAGAATCGGAGGGACCTGAGTGACTGACAATAATTGTGGGGAAGTAAAAGAAAGAAAGAACAAGTTTAATTTACAGGAACTTCGAGAGATTTGAACTGTGGATTTTTGGGAAATTGGAAGGACGAACGTGAGACCAGGGGAGATCTGAAGTAAGGAATTAAATAGCTTTATTACAACTTTAAATATTCCATGGACGAAACTGAATAATTTACTGGACTCTTTTTGGATTATTGAACTGGAGCTGTAGTAAGTGGAGGAGATTTATTAAAGGAAAAGACTATATGAAATTTAAAGATTGACCTACAAGACTTTTAAATGAAAGGAGGAATGGCTATAGCGGACAGTGCGGTGAGACGGTGAAACCAGAGACATTACTCAGCAAGTCTGTGCTTCCAGTATGGAAGGGACACTGGAAAAATCAAACAGAATTATTTCCACAGACATATAATTAGAGACTCCTTATTGGCTAATTGGAATAAAATAAAATTATTTAAAAATCCCAATCCGGATCTCAACGATGGAGGCGATGATACATCCAAATAATTTAGATCTTAACAAAATGATAAAATACAAAGACCTTCTTGATGCACAAGGAACTTTAAAATCATGGCAAGATCTCCAAGAACAAGGGCTACAAGTAGACCGGTGGGCTTACCTGCAAATTCAAAATAGATAGAGTCAGGATAAGAAAAAATTTGGAATTTATGCTAAGCCACAACAATTAGATAAAATCCTATTAGTCCCAGATAAAAAAAATATAACTAAATTTTATAATTATTTATTAGAGATAGAATTAGAAGAGGAAGTAGTCAAAGGCAACATGATAGCTTGGAGTATAAATATAGGACGTAGCATTACATTATTAGAATGGGAAAAGGTCTGGACAAGGAACAATAAAATTACAAAATCAGCAACATACAAAGAAAATGCCTATAAAATGTTTATAGATGGCATCTCTCACCCTCGAGAATAGCGAAGATGTCTCCTAACATGAATCCGAATTGCTGGAAATGTAAAAAGAAACACGGAACATTCTTTCACATGTGATGGTCCTGCACTGAAGCCCAAAGATACTGGCACAGAATAAAAAAATGGTTAGAAGAAATAATGGCGGAGCAAATTGAATTAAAACCAGAATTCTTCTTACTGGGGATATTTAATAGACAATTTTCTAAAAAAGCCAAATATATAATACTGCACATTCTTACTGCAGCCAAAATAACCTTTGCACAGTGTTGGAAACAAGCAGACATTCCAACAGAGGAAATGGTCATTCAGAAAATAACAGCCTGTGCAGAGATGAATAAATTAACCTTAGCACTTAAAGAAAAAGAAACATCAGAATATTATAGAAGCTGGGAATGCTGGTATGACTGGATAGAACAAAAATAGAAAATATATTAGTAAATACTGTAAAATGTAAAAGAGGTAGTAATTATATATTCACAATAAGATGTATTTGTAAATATGTCACCAATATTGATAACAAATAAGGAACCTTAGACTGTCGATAAAAATTGCTAGTTTTTAATCTTTTTTTTCTTTTCTTTCTGTGTGTTGTGTATGTGTTTGTTTGACATTTTCGTTGTATAATCAATAAAGTTTTTTTTTAAAGATATGTAAGATATGTTCCAGACTGATGAGCTATATTCAAGTATTGGTCTAGCAAATGTTTTGTATGCTCTAGTTAGTAGAGTGATATTACCGGAGAAAAAACTATGCAGTATTAGGTTAACAACTCTTAATGCCTTTTGGCTATGTAGTTACAGTGGGCTCTAGCACTTAGATCATTTGAGATGAGTACACCAAAGTCCTTGACAAAGTTTGTGTCTCCAACAAGGTCTTGACTATTCAGCTTGTATTTTATTTTCTGAATTTTTTTGCCAATATGTAAGACAGAGCATTTATTTGTTGAGATTTGAAGTTGCCATTTGTTTGACCATTCTGACACATAGTCGAGGTCTTTTTGAAGGGTAGCAGTATTGTTGGTGGTGTTGAATAGCTTTACATCATCAGCGAAGAGAACGCAGTTGCTCTTAATATGATCACAGAGGTCAATTACGTTTTTTTATTAATGGGGTTTTTTTTTAATTAATGGATCAGGCTTTCAAACCATATTGTGATTACAAGCTCTGGTCACCTAACTGGTGAACTTTCATTCTGAAATTATCATGCTCTTTCTATATAGCAAAGGGTTTTTTTTCTTACACTCATATCATTTTAAATAAAAACTGCTATACAAAACAGACCAAAAAGGAGCTTTGTTGGTTTTGACTATTAAAAAAGAAGTTATTTGTCCTATGTAATTTCATAATATAATAAGGAGACGATTGCAGCTGGTGACTTCTGGGTCTCTGAAGAATTCTTCTACTATGTTTCACATTTCTCTAGAACATGGTGTGTATGTACATGTTTCTATTGCATTCTATTCTGCTGCAAGAAGTTAAAGTTAATATTTTGGAGTGTTGCAAAGACAACAGTCAAAATATTGAACAATTGCGCTATTTGCCACACAGCCAAAACCATCAAGGAATATGGTTGTACATGGCTTCTTTACCTATAGGATGGGCAATTGAAAATATTTCATTGACAGGACTGGAATCTAATAAAAAAGTTCATGGAAGTATATATGGATTACAGAAGGCTTGTTCTGTTTTCACAGTATATCTACCTAGCTTTAACTAGCAATGGCACCCCCTGCTGGCTCTTACTTTGAAATTTCTCATTTCACTTTTCTTCTAAATTTCTGACACCCTCCCCCCCTCCAGAAAAAATCCAAAATATATTTCAGTGTCCTTTATAGTTTAAATACATTTTAAACTGAAAAGGTTACCAGATTGCAAACTGATTTAAAATTTTACCTGTTGTGTATTATATAAGACAGTTTCTCAACTACAAGTCTTAAGTATTTATTTTTAACTATTATTTCATAGTTAAATGTTATCTATTCTCTGGAAACCACTATAAAAGAAATACAGATACATTCATGAGATATCAAGAACAAACTGAATTTCTAACAATGAAAAATATTAAAGCCACAGGATATAGAAAAGATACTTTCGCCCTACAATTACATTCAGTTCCAACTAAGAGTAAAAGAATTCAAAGCAATAACTGACTCCAATGTCACTCACTGAGATTAATAACAAAAGATCACTTCTTCTATGGGATTCTATATTCCTTGAAACTCAAATTTAACTTATAAAAATTTGCAAATAATTTGAAATATAATTTTCATGTAAGAAACTGATTATTAATCACTGCTTTTGAGCACCTAAAAGGGGTAAAATCTAGCCTTTAAAATGTACACAATAAGCACATAGTTTCATCAAATTAGTAAAAGTAGGTATTACCACTTTCATGGTAAATTAAATTTTTAAACTAAACTTATTATTTGGGATTGCAAATTTAAAAAGTTAAAAGTTTTTTGTAATCCTCAGTAAAGAAAAGCACAGCTTTCCTTGAGATCCTTACAGTGATCAGTTGTCAGTTTCCTCAGAAGCTAGGAAGAACAACTGTTGTTTCATAAAATTACACTGATCTTACACAGCAACAACCTCCTTTCAACACCACTGCTGGAGCATTTCAGGGGTCTGTCAGAAAATCCTGTGTAACACAAGCAGCAAGATTATCTGAAAGCACATTCCCACCATCACCAATTGGAAACGGTTACTTAAGGAAAACTGCTGCTAATATGTTCCAGTCAGCTATGTCATTAGGATGACAAAAGCTCCAGTATAAAAAATATGCAACATTTAACTTAATGACAATAGCTCTGATTATCTGTCAGAAGCATTCATCCATTTTTCTTGTTGTCCAATAAACCATCCCATTGTTTCCTGAGGAAACTCTGCATGTTAGTTACATGTTAGTTAGCAAACAAGTTATTTGGCCTAAGCTATCTAAGCTTCCTTAAAATATTGTCTGTTTCCAACCTACACAAGCCATGTATTGAAAGTGGGAGGAATAAGACTGTAGAATAAGTAGACATAGATGACAACTGTTTTGCCTCTTTTATTAAGTTCATTATCCACAAATTTAAAAAGTTGAAATTTTCCTAGAAGCTGAAGAATGGTTCCTAGTGATATAAGATTTTTCAATATAAACTGAAATACTCAGAGTTACTCATCCTAAATACCACTGTATTTAGACAGCTAATGAAAATTATAACTTTTAAGAAATCATAAAATCCCAAAGTGTTTTGTTCTATCCTTACTAAGCTTTCTAAATGGAGAAAGGGAAAGAGAGAGAGAAAATCAGGAATGTAAAGATATTTATTTCTTTGACTTTTATCACAAAATTAATTTTGAAATGTATATGCTATAGTATTGAATTGCATAGCCTTAATTATCTATCAGAAAGTCAGCACAATTTACAAGCTCTAAAATATGAACCACTAGTATCTACTTTTAATCTTGTTTCAATAGATTTTCATTGTCAATAAGTTATTTTTCTCTCTCATCATCATTAGCTGGTCTATAAACGAAGAGACTTAACCAGCCAAGATAAAAATATCATACTAATTCAGTAGGGATATTTAATATTCTGTGATGCTCTGTTTTAGCATTGGCATCATTCTTATTTAATGTTGGCAACCCTCTACTACTATGCATTGCAAATATTGCATGTCTCATAGACCGTTTCACTTGCATGGAAACTTAAAATCTCAGCTTAATTAGCTACAAGAGTCACTTGAAAAAAAATCCAATATAATGCTACTTAAAGTCAACATTTTTTTAAGAAAACAAAAGTGAGTATTTAAAACAGACTCCAATGTATTATCAGTCAGCAGAATTAATTTTTGCCAGCAACAAAATAAGGCTGATAAATGAAAACCACCTTCCATGGGTTTAAGCTAATACACCATTAATATGAAAAGAATTTGACAGTTTACATAAGGGATGTGACCTGGTGCCAACAACCTCTGGCTTCTCCATTTTCCAGATGGAGAGAGATTAGTCTAAAGCCTTTATTCACATAAGAAGATTTTTTCCTCTGGAAAAACTATAAAAGACAATTCTGTTCCAAACTTCAAGTCTCCTTCACAAACGTCTACTCAATTCAGGTCCTTTAACTAATGCCTATTAAAAGAAGCCCTTGGGCCTGAAGCTACTGGGAAAAAAAGACTAATGCAAACTCCACTTTAAAAGATCTTTAAAAAATCTCTGCCTTTAAAAGATCTATTGACAAAACCAATGGGGAGAATTTGGACAAATGTTAACTTAAGAAAAAAAAGGTTGGTGAGTTTCAATCATGGATGTGAACGCCTGCTTGAGTTTGATCTTGACAGGCTTAAGGCAGGAAAAGTTAATCCTACTTGCATATTAAAATACGTTAATTTTAAATTCAGAGTGTATCTTTTTCCCACTTTTATATATAAGCATCACTGAAAAAGACAGAAGCACATTCCAGTTTAAAATGGTACACAGTTACAGCACAGGGCACTTTCTCTTCTTTTGAATTAATACTGAAAACTGTCCATTGACAAAGCAAGACACAACTTTTTATTAACCCTTAAAGAAAGAAAAATTGAGAAATTGAGTATTTCAGTGCTTTGTTAAGAGAATACAATAACAGTTAACTGAAACAGAAATTTCACTATTTTGTTTTTACATTAGAAACACAGAAACCATAACTGTTAATTGCACAACACAAACATTTAAAATATTTCCCATTACAACAGCACCATTAAAAGTTATCTACAGGGAACAATTTATTTTGACTGCCATCAAGGCAGAACCACATCATCTTTATTGTCAAAATCTCTCCCCAAGGGGAGCAAAGTCTTGTTCATGAACTTATGCTACTTCAAATATAACAAAAGATCAGAGAAACATCTATTGCTTGTCTTTCATAGTTAAAAAGACAAATATAAAGGAATCCTATATTTCAACACTTAAGAGATGTGAATAGTTTTGCCCTTCTGATCTAAGGATACCTGCTAGGCCTAGAGCAAAACTGAACATTTGTCACTTCCATTTCTGAGTTGGAGACAAGATTTCTTCTAGCTTTGAAGTTTCACTGAAGAAATTCCAGACTTCAGCCTTGTTGAGAACTGAGGAGAGGAGAGCATGGCTCTCTCAACTTTAATTACAGAATTGGAATAACCTTAAACTTGTATTGATAAACATAGCCTGGCTTCTTCTGTAATTATGGAAAGAGGCAAAAAAGATTTTATAATTCAGTACAAGACTTATAAAATATTGTATTCCAATAACATTATAATGGAAAACAGAAAAAGTGCAGAAGTACAGATGGGAAAAGATATAAAGGAATTACTTCCACACTTCTTTACAGAAGTTACACACAAACTAATTAGTCTTCCTCCCTCTTTAAGATTAAATTACAAAATTCTCTTCATTCATATTCAACCTTTTTAATCCATCAATCCATAAATTGCCATTTCATATTTTTCTATTTTTAGGAAAAAGCACATTTAGAAGCGTATTCCAGACTTTTATAAAAATGCAATTTCTCTGTTCTCCAAAGACTTAAAGTATCTATATAATAACAAATCAAACATTTTCAAATACGGTTTTGCAAAATACATTGCCTGTTGATTTGGCCCTTTGTGACATAGCCATAGACTTTTTTATTGTAATCTGAAAGTAAATTTATCCATAAAATATACATTTAGCATGTTCATTATGAGACCATCTTAAAATCCAAAGAAATACTTTGAATCTTAAGTTATTATAATGAAACTCAAATGTTTTATTATATTTACTTTACACTAAGAACAGAACAATTGTAAAATTAATCTTATTTTTAGTAAACTCCGTGGTTATGAACAATGTAATTTTTCAGTCCTAAGTTTATAAATGGAAAGATAAGCAAAATCCCCACACAGAAATATTCTAAAATGGTAATAGCTTTGCAATTATGTAATAAGTTTTAAAAAATGCTTACAGAAAAAAATCGTAATATTGCATCACATCAGAACAATTCTCTTTAATTACTAGTGCATTTCTTTTGTCAAATAATCACATTTGCTTTTAACAATGAAAACATGCAGATTTATTCAAAAAATAACCTATTGTTCTGCCAACCATCTGCCAGTAATTCAGAGATTTGTAATTTGAAAATTATGATCTGAGAAAATCTATTGCTTTGTATAAGTGGTAGCTGCCTCTTCAATGATTTAGCTAATACAGCAATGCTGCCTTGCTCAATTTCATCCGTATATGGATCCTTTCCTCCTTTCATCAGCAATTTGTGTTCACTGCACATATTCAGTCCCATTACACTGTTAGGGAATAGTTTATTTTTTCCCTCCTAAAATTTGCTAGTCCTGAAATTTTAAGATCTCTCTTGTTTTCCATGGCCCTGTTTGTCCAAAACCTAATTAAAGAAACTAGCTTCCAACTTTGCCTCCAAATTGTAATATAGCTTTAAAGCTTTATTTTTCTTACCTGTAAGTCTCCTGCTGATAAATATAAATAAAACTTCCAATTAATACTTCAGTCATTACTGAATTCAGCCCTAATATTAGTTCTGCTACTCACACCAGTTGGTGTCCTATCTCAGTCAGCATGGCTTGGTGGTATACTGTAAATGATAGGAAATTAAACATGCACACCCCAAGACATATCTACCATGATTACTGAATATCTCCATTGTGTAAAGATCTTAAGAAGAGTTTTAATAACATTACTAGACCAAGCCACTACTTTCATTGAACAAACACAAAGTCTTTACAGGTGTACATCATATACCTATGATGAGAAGCTCAGTGAAGGTTTTTGTCATAAGCTCTAATGTATTACAATTTTCTAGTTTTACCTGAGTAAAAAGGAATTTTAGAATGACCAAAAAGAAGAAAATGTGTCATTTGAAGTAAAATTGAAAAATAATGGTACATATTTTTTTCCAATTTTTTTATTTTATTCTATATATACACATCAATACATAAACAGTGTGGCATCTAAGCATCATACATTCTGGTGCAAACAAAAGTAATAACATTAATCATATCTCTTATGTTAATACACATATTTGTATTAAATTATAATCTTTTATTATTTAATTATTCAATATTCCAATATATTCTTGTAATGCCAATCACCACATTTTTTAAGCATACATGATAATTTCATTATTCAATTCCTTCTTTCATTTTTAATTTCTTTTTAAAGAAAACCTCCCTTTTGGCAAGCAGTGTAGTTCCAGGTTTTTACATTTCAATAAAAACATGATCACAGTTACATATTCATCTTTCTTGTTCAGTTTCATATCACATTATTACTTATTAATATTAAATTCATTAAACTTATTTTATCCAATTTCAATTCATTTCTCTTGGGATATTCTCAAATCTTACTTTACAATATTATCTAAGATTCTTATTTCATTTCTATATTTGTTGCACATATTACTTTTATCTGTCACATTAGCCATTTTATCAACCCTTGTTCTATTAATTCTAAAAATTGTCCCCTTTAATTGTCAAATTGAGCTTATCACCTTCATTCTACATTAATTACAATATTTTCCTATCTACTAAGTATCAGATATACATATATTTTACATCAGATTCCGCATGGTATTCTTTTCTCAATCACCCTATAAATCATCTATATATTGCAAAAATATTAATCTAGTCAATTAATTATAGAAACTGATATTAATCTTTCCATTATGATTCTCATAATTTTATACATTGCTGATTATCAATTAATATTCTTATAATAAATTCCCATTTCTATATCTATTTCATTGAATTCCATATCTAGTATAATGATAATCCTTAGAAAGAAAGAAAAATATCAGTTCCAATCTTATCTAATTTCAAATACTTATTCTTATATATCACATTACCTTGCAGAATCTCCTTCCCTATCCTTTTTTACCTATTGTCTCTCAACCTCCTAACTGTGTAATTTCTTTTCGTTCTTGTTTACTTCCTGTTTCTCTTTATTTTCTGGTCCTTTCTCTTAGTTCCACTTTTTCCCATTATTATTCTCCTCCATTTCTCATTCCAATATTTATTTTATCCTCCTCCTTCTCTTGATCTTTCTTCTGTAGTTCCCTCTTCTGCTGTTTCCCTTTCCTTTGTCTAGTTTTCTGAACCTTTCCCCCTTTCATTATCACATCAATCCACAAATTTTTAACTTTAAATCTTTTTTCCTCCTGTTTAAATGATTGTTGCTCCATTTGATCTTCAAGACTGGTTTTCTCTTTATTTAACTCCTCCCCTTCTGGTTCTCTTTTTTCTTCTTCAATCTGAATCGCCATTTATAGTTTTGTATTACATTGCTGCACATTTCCAAGCTTACTTTCATCATTTCCTTCATATCTTGTAAATCCAGTCTCATTTCCACAAGTAATTCCCCCACTGTATATGCTGCTCCTTTTTTCCCTCTTCCTTAATAATTATATCCAATCCAAATGTCCATTAGGTTGCTTCAACCAGCGTTTGTTATATTTAATTTCAACAATCAATGTCCATAAGTCTTTGTTTCCAGGTTTTTCTCAAAGTCACCGGCTGGTTCCAAAACAATTTTTTCAAATATTTTTCCCATTGTAATATTCCAGTATTTCACTTTTCAGGGTTTTAATTTTATTATGATAGAGTACCTCTTATTTTCTTTTAAGTTCCAAGTTCCAATTTAAAAAAACCAAACACTTTTCAAAGAGTCAATGAAATTTTTCTGGTACCATCAGGTGGCGCACTTAACAGTATTTCCATGTTCCACCCTTTCTTTCACTTTTCCCCTTTTGTTCCACCCTTTCTTTCAACTTTTCCCCTTTTGTTTAGTTATAAAGCTTTTATTAATTTCTCTAATTTCAATTATTAGGTATTATTTCTTTTCAACATATTCAATTACAGCATTTACTTATGCCTATTAAGTGCCAAAAGTCCAATAGTTATCCAATTTAATTTCCAAGCCTTTTGTGCTCAAATATTTTCCTATGAATTTTCATCTCTAAATTAGTTCATTTCAATATTCAAAGCCAGTTTTAAAAGTTCCAATTTCCTTCCCTCCCTCTCTCTGATCACTGCTTCTACACACTTTCATCCAAAATAGTTCTTTGTTTTAGGGTACCTTAACATCCATGTATTTTGCCTGGTTCACACTCCGCTCGCTACTTCAACACTCCAGCACAGTCTTAGTTTCCTGGACTGCTTCCCGTCTTCATGGTGGCCATTTTTGACCACAGCTGCAACTTATCTTTGGAGGGGGTTTATCTTGTCAGGGAGGGGAGATGCAGATCCCCTCGGACCTCCAAGCAGTTCCCCCTTTCTTCACTACAAATCCAGGGTGGTTCCGGTCCCAACTGGGATCCTCCAACAAGTGAGCTTGGAGTAAGACCACGTATGATCGCAGATTTCACTTCGACCATGATGGAAGAGCAACTGGAAGTCCCCAGTATATATTTTTGAGGTAGAAAATAAAAATTCACAAGCTTTTCAAAGGTAAAATTCCTCACACAAGATAAAATGGAAAACAATATTTTATCAGAACGAATTCCAAAATAATCTAGAGAGCTTTTACTCAGGGGTGGGCTGCTGGGCATTCGCAGGGGTTCAGGAGATCCTCTAGCTAAGATTCTGCACAGTTCGGAGAACCCCCAAATCCCATTCCGGGCTGGCCCTGCTCACCCTGATCCTCCCAGGAGTCCTTACACGGCCCATTTTGGATGCAGATAAGTGCAGAGTACGCACAGAAACTGGAAAAGGTGAAAAATGGGCCTCCTGGAAGTTCAGGAAGGCCAGAAACAAGCCTGTTTCCTGCTTCCAGAGAGCCTCCGGAGCATGGGAGGATGTTTTCACCCTCCCGGAGGCTTGAGGAAAGCCTCCAGAGTCCAGGGAGGGCAAAAATGCCAACCACCACCATGGCTCAGGCTGACTAGGCCATGCCCACCAGCAACCGGTCAGAGTACCCGTTGCTAAAATTTTTGAAGCCCACCCCTGCTTTTACTGCAAAAATATAGATGATCATATAAGCTGCATAGTGTACTTGAATAAAGACTTTTTCTGCAGGAAACCCGTATGTTAAATAAAATGGTGACAAGTAGGGGGGAGATAATCTTTCTACTGAAATAACACTTTGCTGCAATTTCATTTAAACATTTTCATTTTCCTGCACTATTCTTTTAAAAGAAACTGCAGTGATAGCAATTCACAAAATTAAGACAAACCTTCTACCAAATGTTAATAGCTCATTACAAAAATTAATAGCTACCTTGTATAATCATAACCACCACCTCATATTAAAATACTTCTACTTTCTGACGTATGAACTATTAAGGAAACAGAATATGATTTCAATAGCAAAACTGGAGTTCAAGAAGGAAAGATTTTCACTGTTTCTTAAATATACAGAATGAAATAGTGTATCATAAAAGGTTAAGACATTCACACAGTTTATAGCTGTATTTTATGTCTATCATTCCAATTAATAAACATTAAACAACATAAGCAATGCCTTCAATATAATGTCAGATAAAGCAATATTATGTACTGTTCACTATGTAAAACTTCATAAGGAAAAGCAGCATCTTCTTACAAACTAGAGAAAACTTATTTATTATAGATTATTTCTTATTTCAATGTATATTGTTATACTTTAAATAAATAACCACATTGCTTTAAAATGTGATATTAATTCAACATGAAATAACGAGTAGCACAATTATTTCCTTTATTTGAACAAAGTTTAGAACAGAAATCTCCAAACTTGGCAACTTTAAGATTTCTGGGCTTTAACTCCCAGAATTCCACACTGGCTGAGGATGATTGAGAGTCTCCATAAACACAAGTCTTAAAGTTGCAAAATTTGGAAACCTCTGGTTTAGAGGACAAAAAAACAGTCCACTCCTGGAAAGATATGGAATGTGTGGCTGCCAGACAGGTATGACACCACTTTGGATGATTCAACCTGATCCACACAACTTTAACTGGTTACTCTTTCTCGCCTCCACTGGTTTCAATGGATAGAATCTTAAATGGGAAAATAGCAATTCTGCAAAGCTACAAGTCCGAGGATCAGCAAGCCTATCTCAAAAATATTCCAATGTACCACCTATGTACTAACACTTCTTACCCGGTGAGGAACTGTCAAAGCTCATGTGGTAGAGAAAAAAGAAAGATGGATTTTTGCTCAATTAACAATCTCCTCTTTGTTTAAACATTGCTCAAACTATTTCTATAGTATCTGAAAATTAGTCATTAGTAATTCATATTTTGTGCAAATTGCCTATATTTCCCTCCTCCTCACTGCTAGATTATTCAAACCCAAATTTTAAATGCTTTTCTAATAAAATGTACAATGACCTACAACTAAAAGCGTAACTAAGCAAGTTAGCATAAAAGGCATCTCCTCAACATACACATTCCAAAATTCTTGACTTCCAAATTGACAACTACACTGAATTTTAATGTCTTTCAGCATTTTGTTTATTCATTATAAAGCCTCTAAAATGCTTCATCTTTATAACAAAAATGACTTATCAGATACTTGAAATGTTATCTTCTCCCTGCAAATATTGTATCATAAATGCAAATATTCATACACACTAAGACAAAAAATGCAGTGCTTAGCAATGTAATATTTTTATTCAGATCCAATACAGTGAATCATTCCATTAACTTATAAGTGTTCTTATTTATTTGTACCACAGTGATTTCAATATATATATTTTAGAGGTATAATATGATTGTGAAGAAATGCAATCCTAATTAAGCATCCATACTGACTCTAAAACACATAAATGATAAAATTAAAATTTAACTTATCCTAATTAGAACTCCTACTTGAATTTTTTTACTCTTAACACTCACAAATGAGATTTTATATAAAATAGCCTGAGAAACTTTTTTAAAATGATTTTTTAATGCTGCTGTGTTAGACTTTTGGAGTTTTTCCAAAAACAAAACAGCAGGCTAACAGAAGGTAAAAGGAAGGACTGATTTATAATTTCATCTATGAATTTAAGATAATTAGCTGATAAATAAACTCTGGCATACCTGACATTTAACTACAATTTATGTCATAATTTATGTGGTCTATCGCTGTTATAGGATTGTGATATAAGAAGTCCTCTACTTATAACCATTTGTTCAGTGACAGTTCGAACTTACAGTGGCACTGAAAACAGTGACTTATGATAGTTTTTCACACTTATGACCATTGCAGCATCCCATAGTCACATGACCAAAATTTGGATGCTTGGCAATTGTATCCAGGTAAATGTGATCACCTTTTGCAACCTTCTGACAAATCAATGGCAAAGCCGGATTCACTTAAAAACTGTGTTACTATCTTAACAACTGCAGTGATTCACTTAACAGCTGTGGCAAGGTCATAAAATGGGGCAAAACTCACTTAACAACTGTTTTATCAACGAGAATTTTGGGCTCAGTTGTGGTCATAAAGTGAAGACTACCAGTACTACAGTTAGTGTGAAAACTGTAATATAAGCAAGGCTTCCAAAGAAAAAAATATTATCTATTATTATTATTATTTAAGATGGACTATAAGGTCACTGAGTTGTTTTATTGGCTCTTTGTGACAATACACTATCTTCATCAAACTTTCATACACAGTCATATTGTGAATTATTAGTATTTTCTGTATAACTTTAAGTCTCAAACAAAAGAAAAAAATACTACTACTTTACATCACAAGCATTGGTAAAAAGTCAGGATTTAAGAATAAGTCACATTATAGAATTTAGACAGGGAAAAAATCATATATCTGTGTGGTCTGAATTGTCTAGAAAGGTAATGTACTCTATGAACAGCCATATTACTAGCATGAAAATAGATATGGAAAAGTTTAAGAGTTAAGCCTGAAAAGATTTGACAAAGATGAAATATCTTCATTAATGTATACTCCCATCATCCTACACTTAATTATTATGAATAATACATTTGCCTCTTCTATCAGTCTTCTGTTTTCTTTGCACTAACATTTTTCAGTATTATTATTGTAAAACATCTCGCAACCGCATTGAAAACTTTCAGGAAAACCTTACTTTCTATTTATTATTACTTATAACTTCTCAATACAATAAAATAGTCATGAATGCCCCAATAGCACAATCAAAAGCTTAATTAATCAAATACTTAAAGTAGCATTTAGCATCATAAGGAGCATATAACTGTTGAGTTTATTTGGCCTAACATTCCATTAATTATAAATTCCTAAGAGAATTATATGTTCTTACCAAAAAACGAAAGCATTAGTGCAGCAGTGTCAAACTCATGACATCACATTGTCATTATGTGACGTTTCACAACATTTTTCCCTTGCTAAACCGGGGGTGGGAAAACCCACAGGCTACCCCTACATTAGTAGGAAAACATTATGTCTACACTATGTCTACATTAGTACACATACAGGTATTTCATCAATTCTTTTAAAAGCATCAGAGGTATGTCTACATTATGTCTACATTAGTACACATACAGGTATTTCATCAATTCTTTTAAAAGCATCAGAGGTATTTTTGTTCAATATTCAGCAAGATTTTATACTGTTAGCATGAAAGCCATTTTGGGGACTATTTATAAACAGTCAATTAAATTAATTCATAAATATTTGCTTGATCATTAAAATGCACGACTTTACTATTAAAGTGATTTGATTTTATTATTTATTAACTATTGAGTTATTTCTATAGTTTACTATGGAACAGCAAGTCCTTGACTTAAGAAATTTTGGAATTAAAAACAAGAGCAAGGAGCTACAAATTCATTAGTGCTTTATGCTCATAAGAGCTCACAAACATTTGTGATTTGCATAAGTAGCAAAAATATGACTTTTGTTGTACAAATTCTATAATCTTAACATTCTCAAATTATTTTGCAATAATCAATTTCTACTTCTTTCTATCTTCAAATTAGTTCTATTCATTCAAATAACTTTCAAATAGACAGAACTTGAGGAGTTTTATACTTTGAACCAAGCAACATGTTTTTTGTTTAATAAAAATGTGACAACTGCACATAAGAAGTGTAGCTAAATAAATACTGTATCAGCTTAGTCTTCAGAAAGAGGATGGGATTGGTAAGAAACTCAAGATTGCATGGCACTGATTCTTTGGCATAAGAGGGAAGAGTCATTATTTTAGGTGTCCAAAATAATTATATTCTATTACACTCTATAATAGGGATCCCCAACTCATGGGCCACAGCCAGTTACCAAACTGCAGCCCATTGGGAACTGGGTTACAGAAGTGGCAGGCGAGCGTGCAAAGCTCTATTTGCCAAAGCAGCAGGTGTGCATGTGACACTATCCCCTCCTCACCACCACCACCGATGACCCACAGATCCGGAAACGTTGGGGACCACTGATCTACATCAGTAGAATAGGACTAGTAGTCCTTGGGGAGTGCAACTGAAATGTACAAATAAGACACAATTAATATTGTTGTTGTTGTTGATGTTGATAATGATGATGATGTCCATTTAGTCATATCCAACTCTTAGCAATTCTATGGAACAGGTTTCTTCACATCTTCTGAACTTGTAGTAAGTTATCCTATGCTCTGGCTGCTGTCAGCTTGATGGTGTCCAGCTACCATGTTCTTTGTAAGCCTGGTTTCCTTTTACTGCCAAGCACCACAGACAGAAAGTCTGTATTAAATAAATTCATACTTTCAATGTGAAAATGTTGGCTGATATACCCTTATATTTGTGACAATATCATCAAGATATTGGTTAGCTAATCCAAATGTGGCCAGATTCTCAACAGAAAAGATAACTGTCTCAGCTAACCGCAAAGAATCAATTGTGAAGCTATACAGTACTTGCAAAATTCATGAGTTTGTAACAATTTTTAGTTCATACTCTTGCCAAGATGTTTAACAGGTCCAAAAATTTCACTGAGATATAATTTGATTCAATTTTAAGTCAGGTTTCAGTGCTGAAACTATCATCATCATCCTGATGCTAGAGAAAAGACAGGCAAGATACAATTTTATTTTATTTAATTACATTTTTACTCTGTTTCTATCCTACATGGAATAGAACTTTTAGATCCATATAAAGACTATCTGACCTTCATGCCTTTAATTTCCATTAAGGTACTGAAAAAGGTCATGCAGAGGTTTGAAAGTGTCACCAATATAACATCTCCGTATACTTTTTCTATACAACTGATTGAGGTTAGGAAGCAGTGAACTGTTAAATTGGTGTCTGGACAAATTATGGGTTAGATAAGGGTTAATTAACTTAATCTCAGTGCTGATAAGGATTGGCTGATATTGTTGAGTGATCCATGGTGAATGACAGTATTCAGTTTGTTGTGGACAGAAATTGTACCCTCTTTAAAGAATAAAGATAATTGGATATTCAAGTGCCTTTGAAGCATAGATGTCTCCTACCAGTTACATATTCCATTTTATTTATAAATTCTGATTACTTCTGTCATGTTATAGTATCTTTTGTTTAGATTACTGCAATGCTTGGACTTTCATTGGAGGATGTTTAATGAAAAGACTGCACAGATCAAAATCATTACACAAATGCTAACTAGGAATAGAAGATAGGAGCAGTTAAAATACAAGAAACTTACATTTCTGAGGATTTTAGAACCTTGGGCATGTAAGAAAATAAAGTTAAAGTATGTAGCTTCAAGAATTATTTGACTAGCAATCGCAAAGCAAAAAAGGAAACTTAAATAGGCAAGATGAGTTGGAATTTGGCAGCAAAGAGAAATAGGCGAGAAGATCTATATATATTCTAATACTAACCATTAGCTAGAAAGAAAAGTAACCCAATTTCATATAACTATGTTTAGTATTTTTTATTTACCAGAAAAAATACTCTCAACAGCATTCTGCTTTATAAAGTTTACTGCTGAATAAATCATGTATCAGCTTTTTTCCATTTTACAAAAAAAGACCTACCACATTTTTCTTTATATTTACTAAATTAGCAATGCAATCTGTTCATTTTATTTAGAAATAAATACCAGTAAGTTTAGTGGGCTCTGTCCCAGATAAATTGGCATATGAACACAAAATAAATAATTCAATGCAAGTTCTAAAGTTATGTTCAAAGCATAAGTAACTGAGCTAAGAAGAAATTCTAATAAATATAAATTATTTAATAACTAGCCCACAATCTATCCATCTACAAATCTCATTTTAGAAAGATATTCTAGTTGTGTTATTTTTGAAAGTTTTGAAAACTAAATAGAAAATAATCTAAGAGCCACAAAGTTTCTGTCAAATTTGATTTAACTCCTCTTTTTCCCATTTTTTTATTCCATTTTATTTATAAATCTATTATGTTATAGTTTAACTGTTAGCCTACTGCTTTTATGCCTACTGTTTCTAGTATGTTAAAAGTTGTAAATTATAGAACATTCAGCATTATCACTACTGATTAAATCTGTTCTCCTTTGTAAATAAGAATTTTAAGTATTTACAGGTAGTCCTCGACCCATAACAGAAGTGGAGAAAGAATCCCAAATTCAGAGACATCACATGATCATTTCACTCAATAACCATGAACCTAGCATTCCCCATTGTGATAGTTAAGTGATCACATGGGTTTTTAACCAGCCAAGTCCCAGGTGAGGAACAAAGAGTCACCGGGGGGGGGGGGGGGGGGGGGGGGGGCGAGGGGGGGGGGGGGGGAGTGGAGAGAAGCTAAGTGTAGGGTTGTTAGAGAGAATATGAGTTGGCAGGGATGCTTTATTGCTATGCAAAAACAATGGCCAGTGAGCAGTGAGCTTTCCTGGGTGTGGACAATTTTGCTTACATTGGTGGGCTAGATGGGTGGTGAGGCCTCCCTGGCTGCAGCAACTTTGCTTTCACTGGTGGACTGGTGGAAGTGAGATCAGAAGAGAAATAGGCAAATGTAGGAAGTTGAAGTGCGCCTGCTGTTTTAAGCATTTTTAAGCTAATATGCACTTATATTTTTATCATGTGACCACGGGGGTGCTGCAATAGCCAAAATTTCAACCACAAGTCATAAGTTCCTTCATTCCTAATTATTTTGAACAGTCACTGAACAAATGGTCACAAGTTGAGAACCACTTGTAATGGTCATGAAAATAGAATTCTAATCTCCTTTAAAATAGCATCCATGTGTCTAATAATCAATGTGGTTTGGACAAAGGAATATCACATAGCAAGAACAGTCACAGTTAATAGTGATATAAATAGGAGATCAAGGATGAATGTGATAGGCTAAAAGGCATAAGTACCACAATTATTGCACAAATTCCAGAACTTCTGGATAAGCTGCCAGAGATTAGACATAAAAGATAGGATCTTCCAGATCTATTTAGGTTGTTATGTTCACATTTATATAAGTATTTGGAAAATTGCCATCATCTTCACATCAAGAATATATTCAGTTGGAGTTGGATGGCATTAAAAAAAATCTAAATAAATGAATTATCATCCCTGGTGCTACACATAGAAAATTCAGCCAGTTTACTTATCACATAGATAAGCCAGTTTACTCATGGAAGCCAGTTTACTTATCACATAGAGCTAGCTACTTCTCTACAAAGGAGTGATTTTTTCAAATATGATCAATCAAATGTAAAAGTTCTGCTAGTATGCAAGGACTTCAATTTTTAATTAAAACACAACATTGCACAAAAAATTGTTATCATAGGAAAGAATATTTCTCCTCCCAATGAAAGTACATTTGCATCACAAGAAAATCCAAAATATTTAGAATAATGGAAGGGAACTTGGGAAGTCTAGTCCAACTCCCTGCTTAGCCAGAAATTACATATCATTTCAGAATATGGTTATTCAATCTCTTCTTAAAAACTGTCAGTGTTGGAGCATTTACAACTTCTGGAGGCAAGTTGTTCCACTGATTAATTGTTCTGTCAGGAAATTTCTCCTTAGTTCTAAGTTGCTTCTCTCCTGGATTAGTTTCCATCCATTGCTTCTTGTCCTGCTTTGGAGAATAGCTTGACTAACTCTTCTCTTGGCAGCCCCTGAGACATTGGAATACTGCTATCTTGTCATCCCTAGACCTTCTTTTCATCAAACTAGACATACCCAGTTCTAGCAACTCTTCTCTATATTGGGGTCACCAACCTTTTGGACCTTAGGGACCACCAAACTCATAATTTTAAATCCCGTGGACCACTAACATGAATTTTGACTGACAGTGACATTGGTGGGAAAGTTCAGAGCAGCTGCTCCTCCAATCCATGGCAGGCCAGTGCACCCAGGTGGAGGAGCAGCTGCTCTGGGATGACCAAAGGGCCAGTCCTGTGACTACTGCAGCTCTGGAATAGGGACCAACTTTCCCACCAACTTCAGCAAGCCATCCCAGGGTGGATTTTCGTCCCCTGCACTTGGTCTTACCTTCCAGTTCACATGGCTGTACTCAAGGTAAGGTTTCTAATTGGCCGAAGGGTGGGGGCCAGCAGTAGGTGGACCATGTGGGCAGTGCAGCCTTGTGTTCCCGTGCAGCCTGTATTAATTGCTTGGGGGCATTTCTCTGCGGACCACCAAAATTTTCTCGCAGACTACTGGTCCCCGGCCCACTGGTTGGCGACCACTGCTCTATATGTTTTAGCCTCCAGTCCAGGGGTGGGATTCTACAGGCTTACATCTATTCTCTAGAACCGGTTGTTAACATTCTTTATGTTGGTGTACATGTATGTATGTATGTATGTATATATGTATGTATTTATGTATGTATGTATGTATGTATGTATGTATTTACATATTACTTATTTACTTAAAGACTTGCTTGCTTATTTACATATTTATTTATCAAATTTATTTACCATCCATCTTGGGGTTCAGGTTACTCTGAACAGCTCACATCAGGTTAAACAACCAGGGGTGGGATTCTACCAGTTCGCACCTATTCACTAGAACCGGTTGTTAACATTCTAAGAAGTTTGGAGAACCAGTTGTTAGAAGAAATTACTGGCCTAATCCTGTAAGGAAGGTAGGAAGGAAACATTCTGGTGTTGCTTACAGAAACTGCCTCTCCATTAACCCTTATTACATTCTTGGCATGACTAGACTTCCTTTCTCAGGAACTTCTCCTGAGAAGTTGCTGGTATCCTTTGCTGGTATTTTGCTTGTGTGGAATGACCATTCAAAGTTACAATGGCACTGAAAAAAGTGACTTATGACCATTTTTCACACTTACGACTGTTGCAGCATTCCCACAGTCATGAGAGGCCAGGCGAGGAGATGCGTGCCTTGATGTGAGTGATATTGAGTTGGCCACACCCAGCCAATAACATGACCACCAAGCCACGCCCACCAACTCAGCCATGACCATAGAACTGGTTGTTAAAAAATCTGAATCCCCCCCATGCTCCAGTCCCATCTTTGTTGCCCTTTTCTGCATTCTTTCGGGAATCTCATTTTATGAGTGTATGTTCCATGAAAGTAGTTCAGAGCATGAGTTGTTCAAACTAATACTCTAAAACAAACAGTACAATTGGACACATCAATTAATGAATGAATCCTAGGATTAAACAGAGGTTGTTCAAAAGAAATTAGGTCCTGTTAATTCTTCAAAATGCATTGATCTTTTCATGTTTTGGCATGACTACACAAGCTGTGCTATCTTATTACTATTTTAATGTTTTGTACTATCTATGCTCAAGGCCCATATTTCAGTTCAACAAGCAAGAACTTGATCTCTTTCTAAGACAGATTTCTTCTTCAACATTAATTTAACTAAATACAGTTTTGAGAAATACAGTGTAGAATTCTTGACATGCCTGCAAGGAAAATATGGAAAATAAGCCAATGTGAAACAATTTACAATACAGTGTCAAATGTCAAAATCCTTTATCACTATTAAGTACCATCTTTACTGCAAAATAATTTTTTAAAATTACCATAACAACACATCACAAACTGAAATCAGAATATTAATTACATTTAAACACAATTGGTTTACACATCATGAAAATGCCACATAAAATACATCCTGAAGACCACACACACACAATTTACTTCGTTGTGGCTCTGTTGTGGTTTTTCTTCATCCTTCAGCCATATGTACAGACACATTTGACATGCTCCACTTATCAACAGCCAAGAAGCTACTAAATGTCATCTCTTATTTTATGATTTATGCAAAGATTAAGCAGTGAAACTATGAAATAAAGCAGTAAAGGTGATGGAAATATTTCAACAAATAATTTAGAATAAAGATTTTCTAAGTATTTGCACAATTTTGCCAAAGTTAAGCACTTTAAAATTCAACTGATTACAATTAGTAAATTCAAGTATATTTCACTGAAATCTGATAAGCCTTATTAATCTACTAATGAATCATTGTCATCTCATGACTGCTTTCAGAATAAGCAGATAAGCCATTCCAAAAATTATGAGTAGTATTAAGGTGACATTGTTTTCAATGCTACCAGTTCCGATTCATTTCTTTCTAGAATTGTATGTAGCTGCTGATGTTATCCCAAATAATTTATTATATAACATGAACAATGTTTTCAGAAGTCCTAAAATTCTTCATTTTGTTTCAATTTGAAAATGAAGCAAAACATTTAATTGTTGAATCAAAAACCTTAAGGTATCACAATGCTTATTTTAAATATTTGATTCAAAACTTACTTGCTGATTGAATTCACATTTCTGAATCAAACATCTAAAGAAACTTCATGCAAAACATTGAACAGGATTCTGCTGAATTTGTTGACAGTCAGCCCACATCCATTATCTAAACTGATCTGGACCTGATGATGCAAATGATCTATTAAAGGGCTTAGATAAAATTCAAAGAATGGATTACACTTTTGTTTATATAACAACCTATATGTTACTGTCGGTCATTGTTATGTAAGTGTGTGTGTGTATGTGTGTGTGTGTGTGTGTATTAAGTTAGGCACATCAGCAACAATCCGAAACATATCTCCAAATCAACTATGAATTAATTTTATTTTTATTTATTAATCAAATTTATACACTGCCAGTCTTGCTATCTGCATGGTTTACAAGTAAAAAACCTCTTGCAGAAAAGATGTGCAACAAAGCTTCTGCATGCAAACAGAACTACTATGGGCTAGAAGAATTCTGCGACAAAATGTGAAAAATACATTTTTCAGACTGACTATAAATATTTAGAACGTATTATTTTATACTTATAAAATACAAAGTAGTATTCAAATTATGTACCTATTATAGTCACTGTTTTCTACTTTGGATCTACACATACAAGAATAGTATATGCACTCAAATTTGCAGAAAAGTGTAGAAGTTGTCTCCGTTCACTTAGGGAGATTTTTTTGACTAAATGTTTACACACAATTGCTTGGACTGTTTTGGGTAAAAGAACTGTGAATTTAACCAAGGTAAAACACAACGTATTTCTAAACTACCAAACTACCAAGATTCCTTTAAATAATAGTAAAAACTATTTCAACATTTAAAAAAAATATGTTGTCATACTATCTCTTAATTCATTTTAGTATTTTTCTAACAACTTAAAAATTGTAATATTTGCAGTTACTTATACTACAACATAAGGCTAATTTCCCCAAACATTAACACATTAAGAAAACAAGTCAGACATTTGAACACTTTTCATTTTGAATTTGCCAGTCTTACTTCTGAGGAATTTGCATTTGATTCAATTTTTTTCCAAGCCTGTCACAGTATTTCAAAGAACATTATAACAAAGAGAATAGACCAGGAATGAACCATACAACCCAAGGACTTCCTGCCCATTTTCTATAAGTAATATTACATTTTTAAAAACTGCTGCAGTCTCTTTAGCATAGTTATTCAGTTGATTATTTTTAATGTTTTTGATGGTATTTTTTAAACCTCCGGATTCTATGGGAATGGGTCGTTAACATAATATGAAATCAATGCAAAAATCTCCAAAAAGTAAAGACGAATTATGCTGTTTGAATCTTTGTGGAAAAAAAACATGCTGACAGGATTCTGGCGACTTCCCTAATTAAATCATGAGCCTCGAGCCAAGCTTCAAAAGAATCCAAAAGATTAGGAGCAATATATGTTGGCATGACCTATATGAAACCAACTCTGCCACACATAATTTACGGTCACCTGTGACCCTACCATGACAGACACCCCCGGTGTGTCATAAATCAGATTCTGATCTCTTTTGGATTCTTTTGAAGCTTGGCTTGAGGCTCATGATTTAATTAGGCAATCACTGGAACCAATTATCGTATTTTTCAGTGTATAAGATGCACTTCCCCCCAAAAAAGGTGGGTGGAAATGTCTGTGTGTGTATACAGTGAATATTGCTGAAGTCCCGCCCACCCATTGGCCCCCACCCTTTGGCCACTGCCTGAAACAGCTGATCATCAAGACACAATTCTAACCAACAATCAGCTACTTGTGCTAATCAGGCTGTGCTGAAGCTGACCAGGCTTTTGCTGTTTGCTGGGAGACAGAAGCGGGGGGGTCTTCTTTTTCTCCCCAAAAACTAGGTGCGTCTTATACTTCAAAGCATCTTATAGTCAGAAAAATATGGTAACTGGAGGCCTATAAAGTGTTAAAATCCAGAAGTTAAACTAAATATTTACCTGAATTAAAAGTATACTTATTTATAATCAGCTATATTACAGCCTTTGGGAGAATAAATTTATTTGATTGCAGATAATATGCCTTTTTGTAAGAGAGCTTACCTTAAAGAACAAAGGAAGCATGTATATATGCAAATTAAAACACACACTAATGCACTACAAAAGGTTGCAATCTAAACTATTGTTTTGTAATTTGTTAGTTACTCCAGACACAGAACAAGATACCAAATAATCATCCCATACAAAAAATGTTAAAATGCCAGATTTCGGAGGTGTCCCACAATTCAATTTGAACTCATCAAAGGCATTTTCTGCATCTAATAAGATTACACTATAACTTACCTGTCACAATGTCTAAAATATTAATCACCAGATAAATACTAAATGTTTTTCTATTTTATCAATGTAGATGAATTGAATTAGTGAATTATGGGTGGCATCACATTTCAAAGTAAGTTACAACAGGATTTTTCTTAAGCTTTTACTGTAATGTATGAATATAAAATGGCATGTAGAAAGATCAATTTATTACACATTTATATAAATTTGTAATAATATAGATTCTGTTGTTGTTGTGAAGTCGTGTCCGATCCATCGCAACCCCATGAACAACGTTCTTCCAGGCCTTCCTGTCCTCTACCATCCTCCAGAGTCCATTTAAGCTCACGCATCCAGCCACCTCAGTCTCTGTCATCCCCTTCTTCTTTGCCCTCAATCTTTCCCAAAATTAGGCTCTTTTCCAGTGAGTCCTTCCTTCTCATTAGGTGACCAAAGTATTTGAGTTTGAATATAGATTCTAATAAGTTTATCAAAATTATCCATCATTCCTCTAGAAATCCATCAGATCCAAGGCTTTCCACATTTTCACGGAGAGAATTATCTCTGTGTTTTTTATGAAGTAAATGGTTGTACCAGGTTTTTTAAAATCCTCTGCCTGAAACCTCTTCAGTTATTAGATGACCAGTTACAAGTTGAGGACTACTGGTAATATTTACCCCATATGCTTTATTTGAGCATCTACTAATATCCATTCCAACGATAGTCCTAAGTCTCAAAAAAGCTGTCCTTGGAGTATCCAGTGTTTTTTGTAACAGAATTATTCTCATTGTAATCTTCCAAATTATTAACATTAGTGTTTCCTCACCAACCTTTTATAAAATTTGGATCTATTATCATACCATCTGAATAAGTGCCACGTCTCCATGTAAACAAAATAATCTCAGAATTATTTTCCACACATTATAAGCTTCTCACACTATAATAAGCTTAATGAGTAGCAAATATATAGGGGTCATTTAAATTACAAAAAATAATAAAAATGTGATTTTAAAAAAGGACAATAACCATTCCCGTGTGCATTAGCACTAAAAGGGAAAAAAGAAAACATTCAAATTAAACTTTTAATTTAGCTTTAGTTACTACCCATCCACTCTCTGCTCTATAACAAAAGACATAAAAATAGCCTTCCATATTCATATAGCATTAATGAGTATGAAACAAAAGGGAAAATGAAGAGGAAAAATAAACTTGGTACTCATCAGATAAGCACAGAATCTCTAAATATTCCACAGAAGAAGAAGGCTTGTAAGTTATTTGTTCACCAAGGGAAAAACAGGAGATTGCTGGATACAATAAGATATACCTAATATTTTTATTTCTTGTTGGTGTGCATGGAAAATAACAATATCTTTTTAAAATGTGTGAAAAGGGTTTACTTCCACAATATTTTAATTCAATAGATCATCTTGAAAGTTAAAGCAAGATACCTGTGTTTCTGACATTAGAAATTATATATAGGAGATTCCTGTAAAGGATTGCATCTAGCCCTTCATCTGTCAATATGAAATACCTCAATTTTAAAGTCAGCTGGCAGTGAGAAGATTTCCTGAATACATTCTTCAATGTAACATTATTTACATCCAAAGATAGATTACTTTTAAGTTGTTTATGAGTTACTTTTCAATTCAAAATAGTTCCGTTTGCAGATTTATAGTAAGTGTATCACAACATTGTTCCTTTTCTTTTAAAATAGGAATTCTGATTTCCTGGAAATCAGAAATTATAGTAATTATTTTCAATGCATCCAAATCTTTCTGAAATGTAATGGACTGAATTTTCATGGTTTCAAGTTCTCTTTTCTCTTTCAGATATGTACTCTCATCTGCCTGGACATTGATTGAAGCTTCATCATTCATTGATCAATCTTGTTTTTTATTTCCTTTCACTGAGACAATAATATACATTTTACTATTTGTTACCTTACCTGGTAAAGAAAGTAGCCACAATTTTCCATACTTCAATAAATATACTATTATTTGTCCACATGCATATCTTATTCTATTACATCCAGCCTACAGCAGCAGTGACAGACAGCTGAAAATATCATCTTTTTCAATTTCTCCATATTTTCAAAAACTATTTTCAATAGAACACTGTTTCAAAGTACTTTTTTAATGACAAAAGATTATGCGAAAAGGATGTTAAGATCATAATAACCGAGATACCTGTTATTTTTGGTACAATTTGAATAATATTAAATAAAATTATAGGCAAAAATATTGTAGTACAAATTAAATATGTGATAAAGTATGCTAATGAGAAAAGTTTTGCCAAATTGTGTGAATATGTGGTCTGTGATTTATCAATGTATGTAATGATATAATGCCATTAATAAGAGAAAAGCAGCACAAAGATGATCTGAATTGTGGAAATATTGCACTGTACTATGCACAACAGCACACTAGTTGTTGTGCTATACTCATTTAAAAACAAAATCAGAATTCATGAAGTCTGAAAAAAATCCCACAAAAATCACTGAAAAAAACCCTTTAAAATCACCGAAAAAATATAAGAAGAATTTGATTACAGAAGGATGAAGATATGTATAGAAAATAACAACAAAGCAGGCATGGAAAATATCAGGCATGGAAAGAAAATAGACAACATACTGACTTGGTAGGTATATCTGTATCATACTAAATGCTTTGAGCTCACAGGCAAATCTTCTGCAGTCTGCTTTAGAGTGAACAAAATCCATCATTATATTTTTCCTAAATAATAATCAGAGCATCCTATTGTAGAAAATTCATAAGCTGTAATCCCTAATTCACTAACAAGTATTAAAATAGTGGCACATACTTTTGAACAAACACAGATAAGACACCACTGTTGTTATATTCAAGCACATTGTAACAAGTTTTTTGTTTAACAGAACCTGTTCACCATCATTTCTCTTCAAATTATCTATCAATCAATAAAATAAACTGCAAATTTTATCCATAAAAAGGTGAATAAAAATCTTTTTATTGTTGTATTTATTTTTTATAAGGTGATTATTGTTTGTTTAGATCAAATTAATAGCAAGGAAATAAACAATCATTCCATAGGGAGGAGGCTTGCTGTATTAATCGGAAGCAAGGTGATGAAAATCAGAAAAGCAGGGCCACAAAAAAAAGTTTTCAGGTTAAAGATTCGGTATTTAAGATATACTCTACTGAAGTCCAAAATATTTGTGAAAGAAAGTGTAATATACATAGAGATCAACTTTATCCTCTATAATAAAATCATTATAACTTTATCTAGATGGAGCTTAGTAGGACTATATAATATTTTAGAGTATTTGGCATGAGAAGTAAATATGGATGTACACTTATATGGAGAGAGCTGGGAACGGTTTACTAAGCGGCTACGTGAGCATCAAAAGACATGTTGCTAAACATGTATAAGCTATATATGTTGCAAAGCATCTCTTTCAAAAGATTTGCATGTTCTTGAATAAAGAAAACAACCAGAATAGATTTTTAAAACCTTGTGCCTTATCAGGAACCTTACCTTCTGTCAAAATTCCATAATAAAGTACAAAGACTGTCTTTAGGAAAATATTTATCCCGCTAAGTTAATGCCTGTACTATCTCAATAAAGTTGCATCACTTTCAAGGACAAAGCATTATACATTTTCTCTAGCATTTACTAGGAGCTCGTATAAACCATGAAAATAGACATGAGAGGTCTCATATTTAAAATTGTCCTAATATTACATGCTATGTCACCCAAGACTAATGCAAAATCTTGCTACAGTAATATCATTGTATGAGTGCAAAAAGTCGCTGACTGCTTAGTCAATGACTATTTGCAATCCACAGCAATAAAAGTGCAAAAGATAAACTTATTTTATTCCCGGACTGAATTCAATAGTAGAAAGAAAACAAAAGAGTAAAGCAAGTTCAAAATTCAATTACTTTACCCATGTGAAAAAAAGCAATCAAAAGTGTTTTTTCTTTAACAATTCAGACGGTTTGGCTTTTCCTGCTGGGTGAACAAATATATGAATTGGACACGCTTCGCAATGCATACATTTTTCTCACAGTTTGACAAAACCAACATAAAAAGCACCAGAGTTTTCTGTACCTGAAAGATGGCTACTTTTACTTGTAGTGCATTTTATCTCCATACATATATTAAATATTACTAGCAGGAAAAATTTCATTTAAAAAAAAAAATTAAGGGCTTTAGAATTTAAGATTTATGTTAATTTTGATGACCAACTTTTCAAAACTGGGTAGAATTATTTACAGTTACAGATACAGAGATACCTTTATCAAAGGATTTTTTTTAATATAAATTGTTTTTTAAATTTCAGGATTGGGTACATTTTTAATCTCTGTTACTTCCAACAAAGATAGGATCATAAAATATAACTTAATTAATGTGAAGCAAAAATCACAAAAAGACAATTATAAATGTGCTATTACAAACTTTTCAAAATTATATGTATCTAAAATGTCTTAGGAAGAGTGGTTTACTATTTTAAGACACAAACTACAATGCCAGGGGATAAGAGAAGGTGTCATATATGCATACAAATATACTTTAATTCAAACATCCAATTACTGAAAATATATACCTTTATGCGCTTTTTTATTTCTTACCATTAATTAGAAATTATTAAATTACTTTTCAACAGAAATCAAAGTTAAAATTTGAACTACATATATTAATAAAGAAAAAAAATTTTCACTGAAAGAAATGTAATGAAAATATTAACAAAAATTATTCTTTATAATATAATATTGTAACAATAAATCAAAACAATACAATTGTAATTAATCTATAGAATCCAAAATGCCTGATATTGTTTTTTTTAAATTGTACGTATCATACATTACAATAGTAACATGAAAATAAATAGTAATAGAACACCCTAGCTATTAGTTAAATATGGAGGAAAATTATTTACCTTATTTTAAAAAAATATGATAGCTTACCATTTATTTTTCCCTAGTAACGTGAATATATAGTATCAATTGTTTTATTTTTTTAACAGAAATTAAAAATGAAAACTTTCACCAAAACTGTTCAATTTTTAAACTGTAAAAACTGTTATTTAAAATTAATACAGACATTTCTCCTCATTATTTTAATTAAAGTAGCAGATCAAAATTCATACTTTGGACAAAATGTACTCTGTCTTGTGGCCATTTCTTAATATATGACCACAAAATATAGTGTCTGTCAAAATATAGTAGCACAAACTACATTTCTTTCCAGTAATTCAAATATATAAGCTTGTAGTAAAAAAAAATTAATATAACTTTTAGAACATAGAATTCTTTATTGGCCAAATGTGATTGGATACACAAGGAATTTGTCTTTGTGCAAATACTCTCAATATACATAAAAGAAAAGATACATTAATATAACTTCATGGTTTATGTAGAAGATATGAAAAAGAATCTTGAGTGAAAACTTTGAATAGTTTATACTTTATTTAAATTTGCCACTATTGGAATTGCTGCTTATAAAAATGAATTAGAAGTAATCGTGTTCATACCAACTAGGGCTGCCCCACTTCCTTTATCCAGGGGCTTTCTTTCCTTTGATCTGTCTATCTATGTTATTAACAGGAACCGTGAGGGCAGCAAGTTCAAGTCAGAATAAAGTAAATAATTTCTAAACAGAAGAAAGCCAAAGCCCACATGCAGGCAGCTGTCGAACTATGTTAAAAATAAAATCCTACATTGAAAAAAAAGGAATAAGACTCAGGATACAATAAGAGGTCAATAGATTGCATTGCGGAGGAATGCCTGTTAGTACTGAGTCAACAGCAGCTAGACCTGTACCTCCACATTTTAAAGAATTTGTTAATTTACACTTAGATAGTAAGCATTCAATCATTATTGCAAAGTGTCAAGCTTACTAATCTATCCATTATGTTTTTAAAAGGACTGAAGCAATTTTGTTTGTCAGCAAAAGTTTTAAAGAGCATGGGTCGTCTATCCTATAAATTCAGATTATCTCCAACTTTTAATTAATATCAAAAGGGGAGAACAGGAAAAACAGCAATACCTGATATATTAGTTTATCATAATAATCTCTTCAACCTATTGGACCAAAACACATGCAAAATGTCTGCAAAAATTAGTATCATTTCCAAAATAATTTTAAATAAATAAAAATACCAGAGTTCAGTATAAAGATTTTAAATATGTACTGCAAAAAAGATTAATAGAAAACACACTGTAGTATGATTATTGACAAACCATGAGCATTAGTTAATTGGATTAATTTCTTGAACTATACTCTTTATGCTACCAGAACCAAGTAGAAAGTTTTATTTTACTGATTCTATTATAATGGGAGAAATTATACGAGATGAGAGATTCCATAGGCTCATAACTTTTTAGTAAAATAACCTGTTCTTTTAAAGAACATTTCAAGGCAATTGTGATGTTTTAAACATTTATTCAAACATTTATTCATTAATACAATTATACGTCTAACTGCACGGACTATTGTACTTTAATTCTTGCATTTCTGACACTTTTAAAAGCAATCTTAATGCATCTGAAAGGCTGTAATATGGAGGGTGTTTTTAGAAATAATAGCTATGTGTTATGTGGTGAATAAGAAATTTTCTAGAAGTGCAAATTTTGATCTGCCTTTTCTCAATCCCATTGCGTGCAAAGAATATTAGAGGAGTTCTACAGAGGCTTTCATGGTGATGCAATGTATGGTCACGAGGTACAGCTTCTAATGCATTCACCCACTTTGTACAATATCCTGTCTCAAATCATTTCCATACTCACACAAGCATGAAAGAGGGGCAATGACAGATTCGTAACCTAGCAAGAAATAGCAAAGATGTGCTCCTGTATTCACTAGAAATTAACTGTTTACTGACTTCAACCATCTTCGCACAAAGCAAGACCAAAGGGAAGACTTAATTCACATATATCACATATATACTGAAGCACCTAGTAATGTTTGCTGAGAGAGTAAGAAAAAAATGAAACTTTATTTAAATTCACAAATAAAAATATTTTTTCTAAGGCTTTTGTGAATTAAAGATAATTAATGATGTCCCAACTCGTAAAAACAGTCTAAACCATGTCAAAACATTAGTATATTTGGAATATACATAAAATTTCTGGATTCAATTTAAAAATGTGTTCATGGAAGATTTACACTGATAATAAGGTATCAGAGATTACCATCAAAAGGATTAAACGATTAATAAATTTCTGAGTATATTGAAGAATAGTGATTTTCCCAAACCTGAATAGTTTATTATACCCACTACCTAAAAAAATCTATAAAGTTTTGAGTTCAGTTATTTATTGTATTATGTATACAGTAATACAATAAATGAACTCAAAACTTCATAGTTTTAGAATGCACATCTTTGCTACATCAATGTGTTTGGGATCTATGTCTCATTTTTTCTTCCCTTTCTATTTGTTAGACGATATCTACAAAACATTAACTTATAGTTGAGAAACGGTAGAAATCTTACACAGAAATTCCACTTTAGAATACAATTTTTAAAAAGACATAATATAATCTGTAGAAACAGATGTCATATTATCAAGTAAAAAGTAAAGGCTACTAGTATAATTTAAAACTTCCTAAATGAATAATAAAAGAGTCCGTACTAATTTTAAAAGACAACTCAGCTTCCAATTATTTATTTTTTCTAATATATATAAAGCCCAAACAAGGTTTGGCCTCAAATAGATAAACAAAGGAAAGGGGTTTTTAAAAATTCACTACAGTATATGAAAGATACCATGCTATATAAAAATTAATTTATATTCTTACAATTGAATTAAGGCACTTCAATTTGTTTAATGAAATAGTAAATAATATTAAGATATAGATATATTCTGCTTAGCAAACTATAAAAATTAACACTTAAAAAAAGTAAAGAATTAGTAATATTCTAATAATATAATAAATAAAAATAAATAATAATAAAATAATAATAAAGTAATATTCTAAAGTAAAACAAAGGAAATACAAGATGAACCAAATTTTAAAAGGACATATTTACCTTGTTAAAAAGTTTAACAAATCTCTATTTCAAAGTCAAAAAAGCATAATACAGATAAAGTCACAGTCTATTCATTAATACTGTTTAATTCCAAATAGTAAAAAATAATGAACATTCATTTTTTCAGTTTCTAACTTACAAATATAAATTTGAATTATATCATCCTAATTTATAACTTACATGATTCTAACTGTGGACTGTGACTCGAGAAATTAAAATCTCAAATGTTTCTATTTTTATATTATTACACTTATTTACAAATATGTCCTTTTTCCAATTATTTTTTTTAATTCTGATGCAGACATAATAAATAAAAAGAATTTGATTTCTAGGAACCAAGAATAAAATTCAAATATTCAACAAAAACAAAAATGAAACACTTGATGAACATTATTTGTACCAGTACACATTCTAAAATCCTATTTTTATTCAAATCCAATTCCAGGCTACTTAAAGACATACTATTTCTTTCAAGGGTTATTTGCAGTACTTTGGAAGTTAAATTCTAATGATAAAATCAAAGTATTGACCACCGTAATGACTATATGACCCAAAGAGAAAAAAAATCAAACTGCTAAGATGTTCTACCAAAAGATACCATACCGATTAAACTTGTTTTTGCACTAAGTATCTCTTATGATTCTAACAGTTCATCAGTCACATTAAGGCTTTCATAAAGAGAAAGATTACCAAATGAACCCCAATCAGAACTTTGCCCTCAGAGATGTGAAAGCTCCAATTTCTCAAGGTTTCCAGATCACTTGACAGTTTCTAAAACAGAAAGATAATTAAACTGACATGAAATAACTGCCCTGTTTAAATTCTGGGGGGCAGTTTGTCTAACCTTCTGATCCTAAAAAGACCACAGTAATTCCAGCACCTGTTCATGGTTTCTATTCTTTAATCATGTTATATACCATTTGTGCTTTGTATTTCTTTTTTTTAAAAAAAGCTTGTCAGTGAGCACTTGTATTAAGGTAAAGAGCAGTTATAAAACACCTATAAGCCAAGACTTATATTCTTTCTTTATTGTTTGTCAACTGTTTTTCCTAACATGTATTTATTCTAGATTTTGTTTTCATATACAAAGAAATTATTGTCTTTAACTAAATAAAACATATGCAATTGCATTTAAATTACAATTCTGAAGCTTTTAGTTTACAATTATTTTTTATAATTTCAGTTTTATAAGACTGTTTTCAATATAAAACTTTAATTTAATGTAATAAATCAATATACTTTCCCTAATTCCCTTATAATATAAATATACATTGGAAACATTAGTGCACTCTGAAAATAAATACAATAAACATTATTCCATGAATACGTTGTATCACCTTACATGCCACTTATTTAAAATAAACCTTTTTGTTGATGTCAATAGTTTTTTTTTTATTTCTAGCTAAAGCCCAGGAGTAGATTAAATGGAAATAGATCTTATCTGCCACAGAAAATAACTCATTTCTCATAAAAAAATTATGAGTAATATGTTACTTTATTCTATTTTGATACTCAAAAAACAATTTTGGGCTCTGATTATATAATTTCCATTTTTTCCAATAATATAATTATAATTGAAGGGAAAAAATGATTAACTAAAAAACATGCCTAATTTTTAATTTAGTGTTGATTTGTATGATGATATTGTTTATCTTATCAGGGAACATACTGTAATAAAGGCCAATCAGAATGTGTACAATGAAAGTTATTCCTAAGGGACATATAGTGGCACTGTTTCTCATAAACAAATATTCTATGCCCAATTGTTTATTCTATTTATTTTATAAATAAATTCAATTTTTGTTTTCAGGAATGTATTCAGGAACAAGTTTTGGCACTGTTTTGCCAAAATGCTGGATAAATTCCTCATAAGCGAATGAAGACAAATCAAATAAAATTATGAAAATAAAGTGTATTTTATACAAAAAATATCTAAAAATGTAGGATTCTTTTTCAGTTATAAGTTTTGAGCAGTTTTGGAATTTGCAATAGGTGTGGTTAAATTGCAATTGACATTAAAATATAAAGTCCTGCCTACATAAAATCAACAAAAACATTTTATGCTGCTTTTTTTCCTTTTTTCCCTTTCTAAATGAGAACAGTGTCTCAATGCCTATAAATTAGATGTCAATAAAAATGAAAGGATTCAGCATTCTTTCTCCATGGTGTTTCACAAGGTAAAGTAGTAATAACTCTATAAAGCTGTATGTCAAAACATATAAAGAAATATATTTTGGCAAAGCCTTCTCAATGGGTTCAACATCTTTTTCTATATATTGTTCCTAAAGAGATCATTCTTCAGAAACCAAGGGGACTGTACATAAATTCAGTTCAATCCCTTACCTGTAGTTCTTTGCCAAAATTGTTTTGTAAAAAAAAAGTCTGGGAAGAATTTTGAGACATTAATGTTTTTACAATGTAACAAATTAATATTAATAGGAATCATTTGGATTGTCAAAATCTCCTTTTTTTGTTCATATTCTTGAACATTCTTCAAAGAAAGATTGGAGATTCCTGCATTATGTCTGTGCATAGTTAATCTTTTTAATTTGTGGAGGCAGAATGACATTGGAATGGTAATATTTTTTTAAGCTTGCATACTGCTCAGCTCTCAAGACTCTTATACTTCAGACTGTGAAGTACAGATCATATGAATCTGAATATTGAAAGAATTGGGGGGAGGGGTGCAAGGAATATGTGCATTAAATACAGGCAGTGCATGGTTGAAGAACATCTGACTAGCATCCTGTACTTACAAATAACTTCAACTTACGGCCTATTAAAAAAATGGTAGACATTCTTTTTGAGCTGAAAAACCAATATACCCATAACATTTTCATAAACCACTGTGCATTTTTAATATACAAAATGTTTTCAGCAGTTTTTAATGATTAATAAACAGAAGCAGAATGCCTTCTACCATTTTTAGTAATAGGTAGACAATTAAGTTTTAAGTTCTGACTTACCTACAAATTCAAACCAAGACAGACTTAGGAACAGATGTTGTTATAGCCCAGGAACTGCCTGTATCTTCAATTCCTTTATCCATGTGGCCACTAAGAGTTGCCATAACTTTATGGCACATAATCAATTAAAACTAAATCAATTATTTTATTCTTTGACATTTTAGTTGCCTATAAAAATTATGTATTGTAGTTTCGAATGAAGAAATATCTTTTTTACATATTTCCAAAAACATGCACTTTACCATTCTTCCTGAGGCTTCTTAAAACTGAAAGAATTAAATCAACTGTCTAAAAACGAAGCTTAACTTATAAGGACAAGTATTTTCATAAGTGTGTACAATACAACCACATTGGGTACTATTGACTTTTGTATACTGTGCACAATTCAATCAAGGAGAAAATTAAGATAAACTTAGCAATGGCTTACAACTGTAAATTAAAAACAGAAGGCCTGATATGTACTGATATGTACTCATAAAATTATTCTAAGTGCTGATTATACAAAGAAGCAGAAAAATTATTAAATCAGACTATTGATTACTTAGGTTGTGAAAGAAGATGACACAAACTGATTGACAACAACATTTCCACTCCCAAAATGATTTACTGGAACATCTGTAAAAATTATCATGTGCCAGTAATGAAAACTGTTGAAAACACAGAGTTGAAAAAATAATTGAAAATGAACAAGTTAAAATGTTGTGGGATTTCCAATGAAAGTGTGGATAATTGATGTGGCAATACCAGAATATAGTAGAACAAAAGACAGAAACTTGGAAATCAGAAAATATCAGGAACTAAAAACCAAAATTGAAAAATTATGGCATAAATCTGCCATGGTAGTCCCAGTGATTATTGGCACGCTGGATGCCATGCTGTAAGATCTTGAGTGGCACTTAGTAAATTCTGCACTTGGATAAAAGTTCCATTTATCAATCACAGAAGACCACACTGTTTCTATCCACACATGTACAACATTGATACATTACCACATCCTAAATTTTTGGGAAGATAATGGTGCATATGAAAGCCAACACCAGATAAAGATCTGGTAGATTGTTAAGGCACCAGGATCAAAAGCAGGAGACTATGAGTTCTAGTCTTATCTTAGCCGTAACAGCTAGCTAGGTTATTCTACCCAAGCCACCTCACATGGTTGTAAAATAGAAGGAGAAGGAAGGTGTGCTGGATATATTTACCACCTTGAATTATTTGTAAAAGTAATAAAGGTTGGACACAAATAATATAACAAAAATGGCAGTCAGGGTTAATAGGCATTTTGCACAGCTTTGTATGGTATGCCATTATGTTCATTCCTAGGTCAGGAGACTACTCACATAGTCACTTATGACCTAGTCTTTTCTACATTAGACAATTGTAATAGACTCTACATAGGACTTCCCTTGAAGAGTACCGTATTTCCCCATGTATAAGCCACCCCTTTTTTCCAAAATTTTCAAGCCCAAAAAGTAGGGGGGTGGCATATACAAAGTAGGTACACTTTTTATACGTGAAAAATGCATAAAATAATAAAGTAGGAATAAACTGGTTTTCCAGCAGTATGCTATACTTTTTTGTAAAAATTGTACGTGATGATACGATTACGAGTGCGAGTACGCGATAGAAATGCATACGCTAGGCATCGGCCTGAATGCTTCATTCCTACTCTCGTTCCGATGCGTAGATTGCTAGCGTCGCCCGCACCGCTTTCGGCGTCATGACCGAAGTTGTAGATCTAGACGTCGAATTTTGTTTCTTTGTAAATTTTCTTTCTTCATAACTTGTTTCTCTAATAAAATATTTTTTTCAAAACTTCACAGTCCAAAAATTGGGGGGGTGGCTTATACAAAGGGGGTGCTTATACATGGGGAAATACGGTAAGTAGAAGTTTCAACTGGTGCAGAATGAAGTAGTACAAGAAGTTGTGTGTGCTCTCACAATAACACATGTCATTTTTCTGCTCCTGAACTGCATCGGTTTTGCTGGGCAATGATCAAATAAAAGTTGATTGACTGAACTGCACTAGATGCCAGTTTGCTTCCGAGTCTAACTTAAGGTGTTACTTTTAAAGTCCTTGATGGCATGGGGCTGGTTTGTAACATAAGGTACATATATATTCATTTAATACAATGCCTACTGTTACCACCATAGTAACTGTTGCAGATTATGGCAATACATTCATATTTCTCACATTTGACTATAAATGCAGTTTTCATTGAGAACAAAAACATTTGGTTTAAAGAGCTTTTTATCTATTACAATAAAATAAATATTTTATTTTTCTTCTAGTTTTTTTTTTACATGGCAGTAACTAAAACTGCTGTTTAGCCAAGAATAGTTAAACAAATTATCTATGACCTGCACTCACTTTGCTAACTCTTTAAAGATAAATTGAAGCTACAGGATATTTATCAGGAGCCTATTAGGCCATTGAGTACTTATAAATGCTCATTAAATACCTTAAATGTCCACCTTCAAAATTATGAAGCACATGGGTCAACTGGCAAGCAGTACAAAAAGTTATTGCTTATAATAATATTTTATTTTTATAAGAATATTTTTGAACAGTTGGCTGATACACAAAAAAATGAATTGGTTAAATTACAATTCTCTCTGAAAACCTCTTAGCTCTATTCTTTGTTTTAGCAAAAGGTACGGTGAGCTGAATAATACCTGAGAAGAATGTTTAAATATGGTATACCAAGGGCTTCCTAGTTTTGTTTGAAACTAGAGACAGTAATTTTTAAAAAAATTATCTAAATCCTCCAATCCAAAGAAAAAGTTCCTATGATCGAAAATTGGATGTGTTAAGGGGAACTTTAAATCTTTCATCCAATTTTAGGGTTCCACAGAATGAAACTTGAAAAACCTTGTGCTGTATAATACGTACCTTATACAGAGAACTTGTAGTTCTAAGAAGTCAGCTTTTTTAAGGGGAATAAAAACATTCTAAACAGAAAGCAGCCATCCATCTTGCATCTCTTAGTCTTTTTTCAAAAAAAAAAAATACTCCAAAGCACAGACACTTGGGACCTGCATTAGCCAAGGTGAGATTATGGGAGCTTCAAAAGATTCAATACTAGATGAGAGAATAGGAATGTTGAGAAATCAAAAGCCATTTGGGACATAAAAAGACTGAAAGATTTATGCTTATCTACTGGTAAGTTTATGGCACTTTTCAAATTCTTCCTATTGGCAAGTTACAGTCCATGAGTTGAAATGTGTCTTCCTTCTCAGGGTGCTTGTGAAATGTAAGCATGTCTGCACACGAGTGCTGTCTATGAAATTTATAAAACAAATTTGTATGGCACCTATCCAAACAGTGGAATTCTGGCTGCTATCAATTCTGAATGTCCAAATATAAAAATTATGTTAGCTTATTTCTTTTTGAACTTTGCAAACAAAGCCAAAAGCAAAAAGTATAAACTGCAAGCCTTAAACCAGTATCCTAAGAAGAAGCCTTAAACCAGTATCTGGAGAAATACCTTGCTGTTGTTCTTGTGTTGTTTAAAGGATAAGGTATGGAGGTGAATTTACTGTTGGGCTTTATCCCTAGACCATTTCTACTGAAGAAAAATGTATCAAAATTTTTATTTATTTTGAAATTTTATTTTGAAATTTTTATTTTGTCAAAATCTGTTGTTTTATGTACACCTATTCCCCCCTCCTCTTTAATTAGCCTGTTACACTCTATTTCTTTCATTGAAGTAGTCACATGAATGAATTCATAGTTCATAGAAATTATATAAAAGGCTCTGCTTTGTGCTTTAGTTGTTCTTATCCATAAACTTCAACAGCTTAAGATAGAAGAAAACATCTCTATGTCTCTATCGGAACAAATGAGGAAGAAGTTTCTGTGTGAAATCAGGATGTGTGGCATTAAAAAGCTCTATATTTACTTCTAACTATATTGAAATATACATGCTACGTAATAAATGACATTTGATAAATTTGAGAAGAAGTAACATTTTGCTGTCCAGTAACAAAAGTTACTTTTTGTAGCAGGATTGTATGAGCAATGTAACTGTAACTTTGGCATTTGACAAAATGGTATCAGCCACAGGATAATTGAAAAATTAAAATTTATATATGTATATATATTACAATTATTTAATTTCTGAATCAGTAATCATTAAAATAATATCCCATTTATTGCCATTGCACAGTAACTGCACACCAAGACATCCCAAAAGTATATGATTCTTGAGTCTAATCGTTGAATGGTTAACATTATGTTAAGAGATAACATAATCACAAAGTCTTGTCTTTGTAATACACTAGTAATTTCATTATGCTTTTTAAGCTGGCCGATCAAACATCTGAACAAGTTAGCAATTCCCTTGGTTTTCTAAAAATACATTTCTCTTGCAGCTCAATTTGAAATGATCCAAATGTCATTGAAGAAAGGTAAATAGAGTCCAAAACTATTTCATATGGCTTCTAAGAATAACATCCACATATAGCAAAATGTATTTCATATCAAGTATTTTAATAGTTCTATTACCTTATTTTGCAAGCTATTCTGCAATCAGACTTTTTTTTCAGAGTAAATTATTTATGGAAAGAGAATTGTTATTGTAATTCTTATCAAATAGGAGCATGGATAAATTTTAATTTAAAGCATGGGTATGTTTAAATTTAATTTACCTTACAAAAATTCTTAGTTTTAAATAAGACAGATGCATTTGTTATGGACAGACTTTCTTACACAAACATATTTGGAATAGGTGAATCTCATTCTTCTTTCTGAATGGAAAAAAATCATAACAAAATTAAAATCTATTTTTCACAACACTTAAGATCAATCTTCTTATGGCATCATTACTCCAATGATGACAATGCATTTTCTCCCTAAATACAATTCAATATATATTAATAAACTAAGATACATATTAAAAGTAATAGAGGTATTAAACAGCGAAGCTTCTCAAGTATAACTGCTTGCTGCCATATAATGTTTTTTAAAAAGATATATGTATGTAATAATAACAGTGTCTCTTCTACTTTTTTAGAGGTACTGTGGATGATCTCAATCAAATTATGAATAACCTGTAACGTATAACTTTTGAAAACACTTTAGAATAGATTCACACAATGAACATTTCATATCATATCACCAAAATTATTGGAACAATTGAGCAATTTTAATTTCATGAAACATGCATAAAAATTCTAAATTCCACAATAGATTTTCTGATTAATTTGTTTGTTCTATTTCCTAACTGCCCATCACCCTCAAAGGTTTCAAGATTTATAAGGCCACTTGGCTCAAAGAGTGTGACTCTAGGTGATGTACAACATAAACAATAATAAATCAAACCAAAGAGATTAATCTAACAGCAAACAAAATATAAAATGTAATTTGGAGACAGAGCATGCAACAGAACAAACAAGGACTGTCTCTTTAAGGAACAAAAAGGAATATTAAACTATGTTGGAAGTTTGCATGTGTAGAGTTGCTTACTCATTCATAACCTTTTGACTACTTTTTTTTTTTCAGGATAATTTTTATCTTAATTTCTTAAAGTTTACAATAAAATGCTTCATGAATTCCATACGTACAAGAGTCTTCGGTTGGGAAAGACTACACACTATTTCTTAAAATGTACTGCAGGCATTTTTAGTACATCATGTAGCCGCTAATGTAACATGTATGTTTATATTCCCTATTTTGTAGTTTTAAAGTTACAATAAGCAATTGGACTTTTCCAGTTTTCTGAGAGAACAAAATCTCAACATCATTAGTTACCACTATGAATGAACCATCACAATGAGTTTTATATTTCTATTTAGAATAGTGCTTATCTTGCCATTTCACTGCACATCTTAATGATCACATAATTACAAAAAGATTATTAAAAAAGAACTTCAATAAGAAGGAGAGCAGATGAGTGGCATGTAAATTCAATATGTTGTTGGATGCAGATGTTTAGACAAGATTTGGCATTTTATCCACCTATTGAGTCCTTCCCAAGGACGTGTGATAAGCGGATGTTATTAGATGGTGTTAAAATTATTTTCTTTTGCAATTGACTGACAATAATTTTGTTGATGTCAATGGTGTTCATTGGGTGTTCCAAAAGTTTTGGAATTCACCCACGGTGCTGTCATTACAGGTATTATCATTGCTTTCTTTTGCCAGTCACTTCTACTTCTATTTGCCGATCTTTGTATTTTGCAATTTTATTCCAGTTCTCTCTCTTCTATTTTATTGTCCCGCGGTACTGCAAAGTCCACTGTACAGACTTCTTTTCCTTTCGTATGAGCAATTATTGAGTCTTGGGTGTTACATGGCAGGTGCTTGTCTGTTTGAATTCTAAAGTCCCAGTTTATTTTAATTTCTTCATTTTCTATTATTTTTTCCATTTTAGTTCTGAAATACAATGAGCTGGCCACTCATCTCCCTTCCCCCAACTGAGTCATCCAATTTGAATTCTAAAATTATTCACTTGTAAAGGATACACTTCAATTAACCATGTTTAAAATTCATGTGGCTTCACCAACGTGAAGATTCACTAAGGAATATTACACCAATCTTAAAGACATTTTTAGAAAAATCCGTTAATATTATGGCATGGAATATACAACGCTACTGCAATGAAACAAGGATTTCTTTAAAATATTTATTAAATTATTTTTCCACACTATCATAAAAGAATCTGCATTTGTATTGCTTCATTAAATGCTATGAAACTTTTTTAGTGGATGAAGTATTGTATTATGAATTATAGTTTCTGTCTTTTAGTACTATAATAATCTTTGAATTATTCATCTTTCATTGTTCTCTGTTGGTGTTTATTTGTTTTACATGGTATTATTAATACAAAAATGTTAATGAGGCATGATTATTAAATGAGTTGATTTCAAATCTCTGTACTGTTTTTCCAAATGAAAGGCAAAGTTCTCATTTTGGAAGTCCAGAAATAAAACCTATTAACTAGTTTATTGCTTTAAAAACTATTATGGAAGAAACATTCTACCTTTAGTTTCTGTACCAGTACTACTTTTTGTAAAAAAAAAAAAAGATAATTTAAACAAGCATAGTTCATGGGGTTGATCATTTTCAGTGTAAACATTCCTTCCTATTTTAGATATAAATGTATAATTGTTAAATTGTATAGCTGTTAAATATATGTCTAAATCACACAGGTTCCAAATTACACAAATTAAAACAAATTTTAAAAGTATATCCAACTATTTTTCTAATGTAATAATACACATCTCCATTTCCTTATACCAAAGATATTTAAGTAACAGCTTTTGTATTCACGGGGATTGGGTCTTATTCATTAACAATTGTAATGAATAACTTGCAATTTACAGTTTAAAGAATAATTGTAATGCTTTTTTAAAAGTTTATAAATAAAATGAATTTACAACATAAGACAACTGATCACCATTCAACCAAAACATCAAGAACATTGCATGCTTTTTGTTATAACCATGTGGATTTAAAATGTTAATAAGAATGACAGGTTACAAAAATTAATTTGCTCTAAATTGATTGACAATAAATTAATTGTATCAGCATACCCCATATATAACAATATTGCTACAAATAGCTATTCCTACCAACAGAAATGCTAACTTTTACAATCCCCACTTCCATTCCCAATAAATAAAATGCAAACAACATGCCAGAATAAAAACTTCTTAATTCTGATGTGTTTTCCTTAGTGGCAACACACATGCAATTCTATTGTGCCTCAAACCTCTCTCGGCCTCAATAGGCTCACCAACTAGAGTTGCCTCACTGCACTTTCACGTCACATTACTTCTGCTTTTATAACTTTTCCACTTCTGAGCACTATCAATTATGCACTAGAATAACTGAGGCCTGGCACAGCAATCTAACATAAAGGCCAATTATGAGAATAAATAATTTAAACACCTGCATGCCATGTTCTTTTCACCACTGATATGTAGCTCTTGTAATGCCATATACATATTGGTAAAGACTGCTCATTCTGCTAATGTACAGATTCTGAATTTAGAGAAGGCATGGTTGGTGCATAATTTAGCCCCTAAGGCTACAGCAAATGATTGACTCTAGATAAATTAGAACAGAGCTTTCTTTTCTTTTAAGTTAGTTTTGTTTGAAAATAATTTGCTTCAAATGGTATTTGGTAAATCTCAGTTAAATTTCCATAAAGGAAACAAAATTGCTGGTAATAACAGAACAGGAAGGAGTGAAGAAATAAGGAAGCAAATGGATTTATCATCAACTATATTGCCAACATAGATGTTAAGTATATTTACAACTAGGGAAAGGAAAGAGTAGTGCTAAGCATATGCAAAACATTAACAATTCCTATTTCCCATACAAAGATCACGACTAATAATTGAAAAGCTATAGTTTTCTGTTAACTTTTACTTGGTTTTTATTATAAAATACAAAACTACTTCTCATTCTTCCGGGATAAGCTATGTAATGCTATCCGTATTGTTATACAACACATGTTAAAATAAGAGCACAGCAAAAAGGAACAGATGAAGGGGTTGGAAATAATGTAGGATTCATTTTGGAAAAAACATGTAGGGTTTCATTAGAAACATACTGCAGTTTCATGATTCAGCATTTCCAAGTTAGTAAATTAAAGTAAAAAGGGGGGGGGGGAATAACAGCTCATGTAGTTCTAAAACAACTAGGAAACCTTTATAATGAAGTGCAGTTGAGAGGGATGGATTTAAATTACACTTTCTGTTTGCTTTTGAAATCCACTAATAACATGATATAGCAAATGGAATGTTTCCATTTGAGAAGTATATTTCATGCTTCAGTAACAGAAAGATTGTTGTTAAAGCAAACTCAGCTCCTACAGAATCCTTTCAGACAAATCTATGTTGTAAGCAAAGTTCAGAAGAGAGGCAAAGAAAGAAAATTAATAATTTGAAGAACATTAGATCTATTTCTCCTCCCTCCCCAAACCCAAATATTTAAAAAAAGAAAAGAAATGGAAAAGGATATACTTTTGAAAGCACTGCTTCCAGAAGAAGTTGGGATTTAGCCATGTCAATTTCAAATTGAAGAGTAGTAGTTGCTTAAAAAAGCAAACTCAGTTAATGGTATCCATATGATGTAACCAATCAGCATAGTCAGACTCGATAAACAATCATGCAGTTGTTTTTGTGAAAGTTATCATTATCTGGTTTGAGCTAACCATCAAGAGCTTTCACATTCTCCCTCTACCAGATCTATCTTCAAATTTTAGCTTAAATGCAAAAGTGGAGTAGGTTATAGATCTCATATGCAGAAATTGATTTGCATATTATGAACATTTCAGTTTGATTTGTTTCATACTATCCAGAAGTCATAAATATTTTTCTAATGAGCAGTTTTTAAACCTTTCCTCAACTGCATGCAGTTTTCCAAGGGTTTTCCAATTTTAGATAACTTTTTAAGGTTTTAGTTTTCTAATAAGAATTCTTGGACTAGAATTCTTATTAGATAAACTAAAACCTTAAAAAGTTATCTGTAACATGTGAATTCTATTTGAATAGGGTTCATTGAATAGGCCAGTGATGAAATCCTATTCATCACTGGCCTTAATGTTGCAATCTTTTATAAAATGTTTGAAATACACTATAAAATCACTGCAAAACTATCGTAACTTGACTGACCTGCTTATCTATTCCTAGCACACGTATACCAAAAATAAATCCGTGGCTTCATATTATATAACACATAAAATAAACTAATATATATAAACATATTTTTCTCATCTAGTGGGCAAATTCCACTAAATTGAATGGTTACTTCATATATGTATAATTTTTTATCCATTTTGTCCATGCAGAAATAGAGAAAACAATCATCTCATAGGAATCCTTCTAATTCAACACATTTTATGTGTTGTAATGAGAGGCATTTTATAGAGGTGGTAATTATCATGGTTTTTAAGCCTTAGGTAATAGCCACATAGTGGGAAGGTTCAGCAAAGGCAGTTTCTAATTAAGTAATATAAATGCATTTCCACTAAATGCTACATGGATAGATAAAACCATATTTGTAAAACAACCGTCTCACCTATGGGATGAAAGATTTAGCAGAAAGCTCATGAACAAGATATCTCTACTAAAGTGCCAGCAAAGAATAAAAACAACATAAAGATAGTGTTTATTTGTCCAGTTAAGTTACTATACTAAAAGCCAATTTGGCACACATTTGTTACACCAGGAAATCCTTTTCTTTGTGTATGGACTACTACTACTTAACAACCAGGTCTCTGAAGTTAAAAAAAAATCCTAACATCTCCAGGTATTACTGAAACTGACGTGCTGCAACTCTAGGTGTCAAACAATGATAATCATGTCAGCAGTCATGGCTCAGATATATTTACAATAAGCAAAATTCCAGAAAATTTAACTGGATCTCAGAACTGTAAGAGCCACTTCCAGCAACCATTCTAACTATTCCAGTTTTATGACTCCTTAAGATATGCCCACTATGATTAACAGCAGGTACAGAAGGGACATCTTAACTATAGAAGAAAGATTACTTAGTCTCCTCCTGCACCAAGTCCCTAAACAAAATTGGAACAAAACCTAGTGCCCGTTGTAAGTGTATACTATAGAGAAAAAGTCCTTCCCATCCCCCAGAGACTAATTCTACTCCTGGTTCAATAAAGAAGACCATTTTCCTGTTCCTGGTGTTGCATTATATTTTCAGACATTTTCTAGGAGATCACCATTTTGAAGCTATACGAAGAAATTATGCACGCTATGCCCAACGGTTTTATCTAGTCTCTCCTGGGAATTTTTTTTCATTATTCGTGCGCTAAGGTCTGCCTGCCCTTCCTGTTTGTAAGCTTGCACACAGCTTTTAATAATTAATTTAGTCCAAGGCACACAGCATGCACAATTTCAAGATGAGGAAATGCTTTATCTGCCCCATCATAGGTTAATAATCAGATAAAACTAGAAGCACCAGGGAATTCATGGCAAATTCTGTGGAAATGACGTATAGATGCTTTAAACATTATAGTCAATAAATCAATAAGAATAAAACCATTTTAGATTTACATTTATTTTAATATTTTATATGTACATTTTACATTTATTTTAATATATACATATATAATATTTACAAGTAATTATTTAGTATCAGTTATAATGAAATCAAGAAACTACACCATTAGTGTTTTAATTAAAAAAAAACCGGACAAATGTTATTTAATACATTTGAGACAATTAAATATAGTTTATTTAGCTAAAATTGCCAATTTTTTGTTAATTTGTTGAAGCGTACACAATATATTACTTTAAGTAAAGGCTTATTCAAAGGGTATGGTTCAAATTCTGTTTTGTAAAAAATATTTTTGAAAAAGATTACAAAGCTATTTAGATAATCCATATTTAATTTTGAGATGTTTTCTGTAAATATCAAAGAATATATATCTTATACTATTACTCCTTTTTTACCAATTTCCTAACATTTTGACCTTGCTCATACATTTACAAACATACATAAATGCACTCACACTTTTTCAAATATTAAGAATTAAAATGTCAATTTCTTCAACAGAATATACAATGTGCCTTCTTTATCCAGAAACTAACAGCCAATTATCTTTGCCCATGCACTGTTCCCACATAACATTTGAACTTTCTATGAAACATATACTACTGATAAAAATATTGATAGCATTAAATACTGAGAAATGTATATAACTCTGTTTATGTTGAGGCATATAGACAATGTTGTCATAGTAGATAGTTGTTCATATGTACAGAAAAACCAAACAGATAATACTTAAATAGACACAAAAGAATGAATAATTTGATTACTATACATTGTATGTACGTGTATGTGCATGTGTGTGTGTATATATAGAGAGAGAGGGAGGGAGGGAGGGAGGGAGAGAGAGAGAGAGAGAGAGGAAGGAAACAGATGCTTTTCTAAAACATCACAATATTCTTTGGATTAAGGTTAGATATCATACTTATTCTAAATTAATAAAGTTAACTATATACAAAATTGAACAAAGAAATATATAATTTATTTTGCAACAAAGTATAGATTAAATTTAAAAGCATGTTTCCTAAATAAGACGGATATACTTCAGACAGGTATAGGACTACACATATTTCGTTTTACTTTTTATCAAAATATGTAATTACATTCTCTGTGCGAGAAAGATATATAGGTTCTCCAACTTTCCAGAATTTCTAAAACGATTACATTTTAGGGGACAGTTGTTTTTATTTACAATACAGATTTTTACAGCAAAAACACCTATACAGCTGAATTTATAATTTTACATCACGTCTTCTTGTTGTTAACTTTGGTTTAATCGCGAATTCTCTGCATTTTAGCATCACAGCATTATTATGTTGAGTTACAATATAATAAATAAGCTAGGCTAAAGGTAAAACATAATGGATACTTTTTCATTAGACATCAAAAGATCAGGACTTTAATTAGATGCAAAGGACTTCAGTTTTTCTTATTCTTTACCTCTTTTCACTTAAAGCCTGACTTCCAAAATTCCAGTCAATCTAAAATTTGGTTTGGTTTAAGATTTAAACAGATATATTTTATTGTAACTAAGCCAGAAATAGATACATCCATTACATAGCAACATGTGGCTAAAATGATAGATGGGCAATAGTCAGAGGAGTGTTTACAATAAGATAAATGATTACATAGAGTAGCAACTTTTGAAATGTTCCACAAGAATTTGTTTTTCAGAATGCCATAGCAAAAATATCCATCTTTTTAAGACTCTTTGTCAAAGCCATCTTATTTTTCAAAATCTGCACAGTATTCTAGATTTTAAAAATCATTCCTCAGCATATTTTCTTATACAAAAGGACTATCAGTACTATTTCCATGTGTCCTGGACAGTGATCTATCATCAGCTTTCTTTCTTTCTTTCTTTCTTTCTTTCTTTCTTTCTTTCTTTCCTCTTTGTGTTAGTAAAGAGTAAAACATTCTGCTCATTTAGAACTGAAATATACTGAAATGAAATGAAAAATAATAAAAATTCTAAAGTTCTGTAACTCAATTTGTAAACAACATATTGAACACTTTACAATCAGTAGAATTATTTAACTTTTTAAAATAGTATTAACTTTTTTCTTTATATTTTAGAGCTTTTTGTTTGATTATATAGAAAACCTGGCTATATGATGAATCTCAGTATAGACATGCACATTATTTCATTCTCTATTTTTTTGGTGCCTCACTTCCCTCCCCTTCTTTGCTCCAGTGAGCTGTTGTTCTTGGAATACGATCTGCTCACATGCAGAACCACAACCATCTGGGCCTCTGAAGGGTCCTCACTTCTTGGCCCTGAATGGTAATTGTCTCAGAGAGCACCCTTACAGACATTTCAAGCATAGAAGCTTATTAAAATCCTGAAGGGCAGTAATCCCTGAATGCCACTAAAAAGATCTCCAGCTGCTACCGTTTATGAAGTGGGCTTGACAAGAGAGAGAAAAGAGGAAAGGGCTACAGAAAGAGAAAAGAATTTAGAAAAGGGCAAGTTATCCAAACAACTTCCCTTGGGGAGAGAGTAGGGGGAGAAGAGTCATGTTTTATCAGCTTAGGTTTCCTTGCCTCAGTTCCCAAAAGGTATTCCTCTCCCTGCTGTTTTCCTTTTCCTCAAAGAACACAAAACACACGCTCTTGTTCAATCTTCTTTGTATTTTTAAAATATCTCATGAACATATTGGGACAGAAAGTCTAAAATGAAGTGAATTGGAAAGAATAGATCAAGAACCCAAAATCCAAACTGAATCTGAAGTTTCCCCAAACACACAGAAGACTCCTAAAATGTGTTTGTGTAAAAACAATCAAAAATATAAAACTCTTACTTTCTTTGCAAAGGTTTTTCATTTGTAAGAGTTGATTAATAAACATTCAGCGCTTTGCTCATGGCTCCTCACAAGAGGTGCAGCAAGTTGAACAATGCAGGCAGAAGGCTTTTGTATTTGGAAACAATGAATAGGATGACTTCTTAAAACCTTCCTTGTCACCCTCCATTAGAAACAGATGGACACCTTGGATCAAATTCTTTAGACAAACATTACATTGTAACACTCCTTTATCTTCTATTAACTTTCATGAAAGGGTTTTTTAACCAGTCCAAACTACATGGGTTTTTGGATATACATTTTTAAGCCACCAAACTATAGAAAGGAAAGAAAGAACGAAAGAATGAAAGAAAGGATCCTTTTCATCTAATAAGCAGGACACAAGGCATAGACAGGTAATCGGAAGCTAAGAATAGTTCTTTCAATTAGATAAGATCGTAGATAAGTTTCCCTTATCCGCTATGTGAAGTCCCTTTGGATTTAAAGCTAAAAAGTACCTGGGAGTACATAGGACACTCATGCAACTCAAAGCACCTGGGATTACTGCAGCTGATGGACCTCAAAAACTCTGGTGCAATTCCCAGGAAAAGAAGTTTGGTTTGAGAGAGATGAAGATAAAGTCCTATTTTTTTCCAATTGACTTTTTTTGCCTCTGATTCTAAAGTACTGCGGAATCATGTTTGAAAACTATATTCTAATTTAACTTGTTAACAACATTTGATTGGTCATTTACTATGGTCCTCCAGTAAAATAATCAGAGAAATAATTATTTCTCAAACCATCATCACAGAAAGACAATTCAACTTTGTACAATCATTACTCATGAGTTCAATAGAATAAATTTTCTATATAGAAAAAAAAGACTATAGTCCTTAAGGGATCTATTGTAAAAGCCAATTAATTAGAATAAAATCAGTTTGTATTGAAAGCAAGAACATTTATGAAGATATATTGATTGCAGGATAACATATTACTAATATTTTACATAAGCCCTAGCTCTTTTTGCACAACTGTAATTCTTCCTTCAAGCAAATATTTGTCCAAGAGCTAATGTCTCTGTTGCCCCAATACACACACACACCACAAAACTGAGTTTCATATAACATGTTATAAAACCAGGATTTCTTTCACATATTACTAATTTATTAACTTATCCCACTTATTTTTTAACAAACTGTAATGGCATCTCCTTAGAGGTTTATATTCTTAGTCAAATCTTTAAGCTTTTCTATCCCATGTAAAAAGAAAACCTTCGTAAATGAAAATGAATTCCAGAATTTTCTATCATAACATGACTTCTGGTGTATTCTGCGTACAACTGGCTAACTGAACAAACTTTTACTTGGTATAAAATGTGATTATAAGAGATTGATTATGCCACTTTATCAAGCAGTTCCCTGAGATCAATGGATATAAACTTCATGACATACAAGCTATCCACTTTTAAATTAAATTACCAATTTTAAAAGTGTGGATGTGTGTTTTTTCTTGGAAGTTCCTTGATTAGGGTATTGTTTTCTACTCATTTGTCTAATATTAATCCCTGCTTTTCTGGAAGTAGACTGTTGGGTGAGATTTATATTTTACTCATTCTGTCAAATTTGAATATCTTATTTTTTTAATAAGTGTTTTTTCAATAATCAACTATATTTTTATCATTATCTTATTCTGTGATTTTATTTCCTTCCTGTATGCCATCCAGAATCACTTTAAGTAAGATTGGTGGTTATATAAGGCAGACAGAAAAACAGTCTTGGTGTGGTACTGCTACTTGAAGACTCACAGTAATGTTTTTGGTTAATTTCCTTTCAAAACTGCTATGTATTTTAAAATTTATGAAGGAGCTAAAAAGGACCATGTCACTTTAATGAAGAGAACTGCTGCACTTGTCTAGTATAGAACATTATTAGTTTTCAAAGCACGCATAACTGTATTAATAACATTAAACAAATGACTGAATTAAATAAATATGCTATTCAAAGGCATAATTAGCTTTGTTCATATTTATTATTTAATACACCCACTGAAAAATATAAGTTACTTGAAACAATATGTCTATCTTTTTGATAATTCATTATGCTCCATATGATCAGCAAACTAATTTAACAAAGTTGAATTTCACAGGAAAATTATTTGATCTATTTTGATTAATTCAGGGAGCTGATTAAAATAATCTGTAATTGAAACTACTGCTGGTTGGATAATTCCAAACACTTTAACATGCTTCTAAATACTTTAACATACTTTTAAATACCTTACCACAATTTTCATGCTTAATAAGCACCCATAATACTTCTATTATTTGTTGATTTTTATTTGTAGAGTTTATAATAAAAACACAGTGTATTTAAATCAAACTGATTTCTATAATAAATTCAATCCATTCCGTATTTTTCTATTTTTATTAAAGAAGAAAAGCAGCTAAACCACAATATATTCGAGATAACTAATAAGCCATACACGATATTATATAAAAACATTAATGGTTTAGAATACTGTAATTTTTTACACTTTATAATAATACAAATAGTACTTAATATTGCACCTTAGGAAATTGTGTTAACATTAAGTTAAAGTATTACTTTAAGCAGAATAAAAACTAGCACTAGAGTCCTATGTTTTATCACCTCAGGATGATTTCTTTACCAGTACTTGTTTATGCATGAACATGGTTAGAAATATTCAAATGTACAACCGAAAAAGATCAATGTATAATTATATGTATCTCAACTACATTTATTAAACACAAAGCAATTTTATACACGCAATATGCTCCTTTAAATAAATACAGTGGAAAAGTAATTTTCTACAAATGAGTTGAACTAAAAGACAAAAAGTACTGTCAATATAAGATGGCAATTATAGAAAACACTGCAAATCATAGAATAAAACTATTTTTTTTTGACGTGACAAGGGCAGCTAGATAGCAATCCAGATTATATGGTTATAAGGGAAAGCAGAAAAATTATTCCTTCCTCCAAAATCTGTACTATTTTGGCACAATAATGAAACAATCAAAAGTGGACTCCACTCAATTGGACCCAAATGCTTGTGGAAAAAAACAATTTTAAACTCAATCATCCAGGTCATGGTTGTCCAAAAGGTGCCTTTTCCAAAAGGCAACTGGATTTTCTTGGGGATATTATTTTCTTCCCCACCAGTCAGTTAGAACTGAAGAAGCTTCTTGGATGAGAAGTGAAATATTTTCAAAGGAAAAAAAACTCAAGGAATTCCCATTGTCTTTCGGAGAAAACACCTTTTGGATAGGTCTTACTAGCTTTTCTAAAGCGTAGTCAAATTGTGACAGCCTGATGTTTATGGGATGGGAAGAGGGGGTATCATTCCAGTGCATTCTTCCAGGTTATTCTTCGGTTTTCCTATCTCTGATCCTTCATCATGAGAAAGTTAATGTAAGTGCTCCTTACTACAGAAAAGTCTAAAATGTGAAGTAGGTCACAAATATATATACATACATCTATTCCATTACAGAAAAAAGTAATCTATTTCTAAAGCATTCAAAGTTTCAAAAATTTAAAATGAGCTATTACCCTTCATAATGACGACATCCATTTCTTCTCAATAGAGTAGAATGGAATTCAACTGTGTTCTGTGTTTTATGTGTACCATTACTTTTTCCTAACAGATGAATACTTCAATCTTGGCTGTGGTGTGTGACTACGGAAAAATAATTGGCTTTTTAAATAGTCAAAGATATATTTGAAAAGAATTTAGCTCACAGATCCTATCAGTATTTTGCAGCAGTTTAGATTTGGTATGCATATAGCCTCAAGCAGAATATACAATTAGATCTAAGATTAATATATCTTATTTTAAACAAAAATATAAGCAGAATGTAGACAAATCATATATGAATACCAATTAAGAAAAAGGTTCAGGAAAAAAATAAGGATAAAAAAGGAGGAACACAATGAAATGGATGATTTAGGTAATTATTCTAATGATAACATAAATAAAATAATTAATTTTTCAGATTTAATTATTTATTAGGAAAGCTTGCCAAAAAGGATAAAATACCAAACTGCCAGAGGTTTATAGAAAAATCACCTGGAACAATTCATCTAAAATATGAACATAATATTACTCTTATAAATTCATAGGAATAACACAAGCAATATGTGGCTATAGAGAAAAACTGGATACATATCCTTCATATAATAGCATACTAACTGAATATATTATATGTTTTACTGGGGATAAAAGTGTAACTATAAGAAAATGCTATGATGTAGGAACCTTATGAAGTTAGTATAGCAATCAAATGGTAAAACAAATCATCTGACAAGTAGTAGTAGTATTGTGAAAAAAGTAATTTTTATCAGAAATTCATTTAATATTTATTATTTCAATGTATACAGCCACCCATCTCAAATGCATGTCTCTGGGAAGTAATAAATATTAAAAATTATAACAGCAAAAATACAACATAAAAACCATACAAATGAAGTCAGCAGCTAAGGAACAATAAAATAGAAATAGCAATTAATATAACTGTTGTACAGGTTCTATTACAGATCCAAATCTCCAAGCTTAGTGACAGAACCATGTATTTAAGCCTCATGAAAATTAAGCAGGGTCAGGGTCTTATCTAATCTTTAGAAGGAAGAGGATGTTCTAAAGAAAGAAGTTACATCAGAAAGGTTTTTTTCCCCGGGGCACCGTCAGACGACATTCCCAAGTAGAGGGGATCCAGACCATGGCTTTCCTGTCAGACCTGATATGATGGACAGAAATATTTGGGGAGTGGCAATTCCTTAAATTATCTAGCCCAATGCCTTGGAAATATCCCATTAAAAAGAATGTGCTTTAAATACTAACAATTTAATCTAGATAATTTTCCCATTGTTGTGAGATTGCAGAAATCCAAATAAATTAGTCCGCTACAAAATAAATATTACAGCCAGGAATAAAAAGGATCATAATTCATGGGACTAGGTTTTACAATTATTAAAAGCATTGAGAGATGTTCAAGCATCCCTTTTCAAAAGAAAGAGGAACAGGAACATTTTAAACCCTAAAAAGAGTTAATATTAAGTCCATCGTAACTTTCTGAAAATTATGCTTTGCCAACGCAATGGAAAGCAATCCTCTATTTAATATGTGTGTGTATTTGCTAGGGTTATTAAAAAAATTTGGATCTTTTATGAATTGAGTATATCTGAAAGATCTCAAAAGCTTACATTTCAACTGTTCAACTGTTTCAAGATTGAGGGAGAGTGATCTAGCAGAAAAAATTCTTCACCTGCACTTTTTTTTAAAAGAAAAGTGTTATGAATTTTTTAATTTCATGAAAACACCTGGGTTTCCCTAGGTAAGATAAAAACCAATTCATCTATCTATTCACCTAAACGCTAATTAGTCCATCAGCATACAACTGTTTAATTGATCCCCATATTAGTGCAAAATCCCTCTTGAAATTAGAAATGTTGCCTTAGGTACTGGAAAATAGAGAGAGATCACTTAATCTATGAACTATTCATTTAATAATATAAATTAGCATTTAAGAATTCCTTAATTTCAATGTCTTGAGAATTATTTTGCAGTATGACATAATAAAGTATCTGATAGCATACTATATAATTTGTTTCATAAAATAATTGTAACATTAAGCCACAATTATGCTTTAGGCCCAAATAGGTAATATTTATTGCTAAAGGAGAAGGGATAAAATAAAATAAATACATTAAAAATATCCCTCTTTTGCACAGTACTTTTTAGTTATTAACAGTGAAGGCGTCAGGGATGACTATATGTTTGCATTAAATCAGCGTTTTAAAAATTGGGTCATACCCTATTTTGAGTTACTATAGTACCACACAGGCTTTCTATCCTACTCTATTTTACTATCTTAATTTTTAGAAAATACAAAGCAATTCCCATGCTATGCATTGAATAGTACTAGTTTCCAGTGCAGATTGTACCATCTTATTTTTTGGAACCCAATAATTATTGAACTAAAGGGAGGCGGCGAATCTGCAAAATTATTCCCTTGCTCTTGCAACTTTTTGGCAATTAATGCCCACAGTTTTTCTTTTGTTTCTTGTTGAAAGGAGGAGTTTTGATGATTGGGGCTTTGTTCACTTGTGAACTTGGGAGCATTATAACCCTTTACCTAAATCTTATTCAAGGTTTAAAGCATCAGATTTTTAAAAATTATTCTTTGTTTCCTTATCAAAATCCAATGCTATTATGCAGCAATTGCACCAATTTTTCACAGAACAATTTCAGAGGGTTCCAGCGAGGCCAATCCCAATTTAGAAGCTGATAAAAATGAAAATCATATGCTCCTCCTCATATACTCCAGGTCATCCTCAACATCTTCTTATATATGTTTCTTCTAAGGGTTTGGTACGAAAATGTGTAAAATATATAATATATACATTTGTTTATTTTTAATTAAGAATAATTTCTAGTGTTTTATGACTGCAACAAATAATTTAGTCAAACTAAATATTGCTTTTTGTTTATGAAATGCAACTGCATATTTTCTCAATTCAAATTTAAGTATGGAAAATGCAAGCCAGATCAAATCTTATCATGCAAAGGCTATTTTAAGTCATTGCATGGATTTCAATCCCTATTAGCTCAGTTTGCTTTTTTAAAAAAATACCTATGTATTCCAAGGGAGACTCTGTTACATATCCAATTTGCAAACACAAAAGTCCTTAATCTGTATGGTAAAAACACCAGTTTTAAAACATTAGATCTCATATTGTCAATGCGATCAGAACTGTTATTTATTTTAACAAATAACTTTCCAAATGCAAACCAAATTTATACAAAAACTTAGCTGATTTATCTGGTGTTGTTTTCATATAATGTCTGCAACATGGAAGCAGTTAAAATGGGTTGAAATTCTAAACATGTTTACTAGAAAGTGAATCTCATTTGAAAACAATAGGAATTTGTTTTGCTTAAACATGCCCAGGATTTCAATGTTAAGTTTATAAAATCCCAACTTGTTTATGTTTTCACTGATTACTTATTTCATACTGCTAATGGATTTATTTTGGGATTTAAAACTTGCAGATACCCAAAACAGTTACATAGCTATAGACTTTGAAAATACTAATTCTGTTAATCTGTTGAAGCAAAATGAATGTTTGTATTATAGTATGCCAGAGATTAACACATTTATTATGTATAATATAATCTTTTGCAAAGTATTTTAGTATTTTAGTAATAAATGTAGCGGTCAATAATTAAAATACGAAATAAATATGTATTGTGAATTTAAGCAAATGATTTCTTTTATTACCAAAAATATAGCTAAATTCCTTTGTGCATACACATATTGTTCTGCAGGTATCTGACCTTTGAAAATGAAGAGTTCAATTACAAAATAATATTTTGTATGGCAAAAATGTAAAAGACATTTGGATGTTTCGGGGTTTTATTGTCCTACCTATTTTTCTACAACAGCAATTTGTACACCCAGAAAATCAGCGACTGACATACAAACACGAGTCATACTGGCCCCTTATGCTGGTATTTCATATTGCATAAAGCCTGCAGCTGGAAAATAAAATGAACTGCCCGATACATGGATATGTTGTCTGAATCGGATATATAACAATGCAAAAGTAAGTTCCATTAAAGTAGACTTTTTTAATCTTAGATAAGCAGATACCAAGTAAATGGATAATAGATAAACATTTAATTAAGGGTTGTAATTGTTTCAGCAATCTGTAAAAATATTACAATGCAATTCTGTGTCTTCCAAAACACGTCTTTCAAAGGTTCAACATATACTGAAAGTTACTCAAAACCTTACTAAAACTGAAGGGGATATAATTCTGTGTGGTAGAAAGAAGAAAGTCTCTTACATGCATGTGACTGTATGGATGCCAACATTCCTCAATTGTGATAAGGAAAAAACAATTGCAATTGCATGCTGTAAACAAAGCAACCTTTAAGTTCAGCCCTCAGAATTTACTGCTACTTCCTCACAGCTATTAGATTTAAGTATGTATTTGTACATTTATAAATAAAACAAAGAATAATTGACTTGATACAAGTGGAGAAGAAAATACCATTAAATTATTATTAAAAAATTACCATAACTTGATTAAAAGAACAAAGGCCACTCTGATGCTGCAACTGAAGAAGAAAATAGCTACTGTATCTGTTAGAAGTTGGCAAAGTCACCTAATACCTCTACAGGAAGAGCTGCACCAGTTATCAACTTATTCTAGCTACTGGTGATTCCTTATAATATTGTAAATGGGTTGGGTTCACAATATCTTTGTGTCCAACTGATTAAATTTAACTCATCCAATAGTACCAATTAAAAGTGGGGACTGCTGAGACTTCCTAAGAGAAATAGGCATAGTGGAACCTCAGAAATAAGACAGGTTTGGAATAATTTATATCTCCAAATCAAGGTGATTTATTCCCTATTATGTACAAAAAAGAGTTAAATGCTACTCTTCTACAAAACCTTCCAGGAATAATGTTATGCCATGCAGTGGTTAGAGTAGTTGGCAGATGGATGATTCAATGTTCCGATTATTGTTTCATTTTAACATAGATTGTTTTTCGGTGTTACATCTGTATTATACTTGTAATCTACCTAGATTCTATAGAATGAGGCAACATACAAGTCTGAATCAAACATAAATAACTAGAAACTATAAATCATACTTTTTTTCTTAACAGCTTTTTTTTAAATACAGCCAAATAAAATGTACATATATTCTATCTTGGATTTTTTTTTCTTAAATGCCAAACAAAAATACAGCAGTGTAAGAGGGTTTTTTAAAAAATCCCATGACAGTTGTAACTCTTGCCTTTCCCACTGTACTATTAAAAATGTGCTAATTATGGTGTCACAATTATGATAAAGTCTCTGCCAAGAGTTACTGGCAACCCTGCTAGCAGAAATATTGATATGTTGCTTTACTTTCATACGCCATTGCTCACATAATTGGGGGAAAAGGACTAGACCCTTCATCCTTATGTTCTGCTGAAGCTGTTGTTTATTAATACGTTAAAGTAACTGAAAGCATCAGTAACCATTATTTCACAAAACCCAAGATCTATTTTACTTTTCAAACTGGAAAAGTCTTATAAATAGTGGCAAAGTCTTATAAATAGTGGTAGCTAATATTTGACCATTCTCTCCCTTTTGTTTCCTTTTCTGTATTTTTTATTCAATATGTAGAAGAAACTCCCTCTTCCTACAATGTCAGCTCTAGTTGTTGCCTAATTAGGAATTAGAAGGCACACATTTGGCAGCTCTTGTATTGCTATTATTTCTTGTTGCTTGGCACAAAATTCCTCTAAAATACTACTACTGTATCCCTCTTAGTGATGGATCACTAATTTTTAATAAGCCAAGCTGCTAAAGAATGGCAAAATGCACTGAACCAACAAGAGTAAACAAATAAAGAATGATGTTGTCTTACATGGACATGTTCTTGGCTTGTCTGATTTGAATGAATTTACCAATAAATGCATTTAACAAAATATAAATGCACGCATATGGACAAAAAAACTGATATCAGTTTCCAAAAAATTATTGTTTTTTTGACAAAATATATGAAGCGAAGCAACAAATATTTTTTTCTTCAAAGATTATGAATCCTTGTTTTCACCAATAAATAAAATTATTCTACAAAAGTTTTCTTTGAAGAACTGCCCTAGAATTCTAACATGGTTAGGAACAAACAAGAATGTGTGGTACTAAATATTGCTTTATTACTTTTAATTTTTTATAATTTTATAATTGCAAGCAGATCCAGTTGAGTTAGGTGGAAATTGATCGATTGATTGCATGAATGAATGATATAGTTAGTCTTATTCTGGTTTAGAACTATGATTTGGAAGAAATATTTCAGAGCTTATGCGTGCACAGTACCTGTCTGCTGATGAATAAAGCAACATATATATTTTTTACACATCAATGCAAAAAAAGATGTTTTCTGGAATCCCAAAAAAATTTAATGAATGAATTTCTTAAAATTCCATCACAAAGCCTGAAAAAACTCAAGTTGCTTGAAATTATAGCAAAGAGGTGGTGCGTAATCTCAAATTCCGACGCCCTTCTTTCAAATCATATTCCAGAGGATATGCAAGCCTTCATTTACAATACAACCTTACACTGGTTGATGCAATGCAAAAAAAAAGAGTTCCGCTTATGTTTCAGGTCATTCATTTCAAACTAATCCCGCTTTACAAAAATTATTAAATAAATCCTGTATTCTTAAACTAATTTGTTACAAAATACTATTTTTTCTATGAGTATGAGAAATGTATAGGATTTTGTCACTACCTTACCTTTGTTAAAACTATTTCTAATACTAATTTGTTGGGCAGATCTCAAAATTAATTGAAGAACGAATTCACCTTAATTGGAAATTTTAAATGTAATCCTTCTTTGAAACATTTTAGCATCATATACCACAATTTCCAATTAAAGGATTTACAAGCATCACTTTTTGACATAATGATCAACTGAACATCTTGAAATTTAAAGTAAAAAAACCTATGTTTAATATATATTTAGATATACCCATCAGTCGTTATATAAATTATATTAAAAGTACTAAATGGTTGCCATTTTGTTCTAAATATTTTCTCACTTGATACATGACCTATGAATGTTCATTTTTTCTGAAAAGATACATTAAGAAAAGATTTTGATTAGCTTATAGGGGCTTTTGATACATCCTGTATACAGTATGTGTGGTTTGTATCTCTCTATGTATCTATTTATTATCACTTTATTTTTATGTATTCATTCCCTGTAAATGTATATCAAAATTTAGAATGCTTTAAATTAAAAATACAGAAAAGAGATTATTATAAAAAATCATTATTATAATCTGAACCATTACTATTTGTTGATGGTGCATGTGTATAGGAGATCATAAAACTTTTAATAATTCTAAAACTGGTAGGTTTAAATTAGGTCTTTCATAATAGAGAATACTGAGTGCAGCAGAAGCTTTGGCTGAAGAAAACAGAAGGCTTTTTACAAATTTCTCCTGCCTCTTCAACATCTTTGACCAACAGTTAGTCTTAATCTAAATCTGGGAATAGAAAAAAACTAGCAAAAATCGCCTCTCCCCACCCTATGGGAATGTATATACATTAAATTAAATTCCATTTTCAGAGATAGTTCGTCTGAATCATATTTCAACCTATAAACATTCAGTATATTAAGTTTACTGAGCAAACAGATCTGACTAGAAATGGATTGTAAAAGAAATGTTATTTTATGACCAATATTTTATAATTTTTAATATTCATTTCGCATTAAAAAATAGGCCTAGTTCACTGGCATAACATAGAAAAATGAATATAAGTAAAAAAGCTGGTTAAAGCCACATTTCTAAACAAAAGCTCTTAAGTGACAAAAAAATGAAATCTACAAAGTAAGATTCATCACTACAGTTTTATCTGCATAAATATTATCTGGGGTCCTTCAAAGAATGTTACTTTATTTATATAAAAAAATATAATAGCTTTTGAGTCTTATACATGTACAATAGTTTAGGATTTGATTTTAAATATTAAATATATCATTTGCTGTATTTCCATCCCCTTTTGTTACTCATAATAAACAAGACTCAAAATAATTCAATGATTCACACAACTAAAAAAATTAGTAGATGAAAACTACCCTTAGAAATTGAATCAATGGATTAGTAACACAATTCTTTGCCAGAACAATTTGTACATTTACAAATAAATGAACAAATGTGCTAATAGTTGTTCTCAATGTTAAATTGAGTGGAGTATAAATTTAATAAATAAATTATAGAGCCATTTGAGATTATGACATACCAAATTACTTATATATTTTTTTTAAAGTCTTAATAGGAAATTTTCTTACAGTTTTTCATTTATATGGTGGCATATTCTAACCTGGATTTTCTTTTTTTTTTAAAGAATTAGGGCTAAGGCTAGAGTCAAAAAGAATTGGAAGGTACTGTTCACAAGATACATGGTTATTACGTATCATTAAGAACAGAATTTGTACTCTGAACAGTTCTTGTACGTATGTTATGCTTGTAACTGTAGAATGCAGAAAAGTTTGGAGTGCCGACAACAGCTGAGTATACCCAATATGACCATAACCATGTACAATTTAAATGTATGTCAGTGATCTGTTGTTGTTTTTTAATTAAGTGATATAAATGGCTTTGTTTTTTACCTAATCCATTTTCCCCCACTCTGTTCTGCTTACATAAATATACTAGCAGCATATAGGCACTGAGGACAATGTATTTTAATCACAATAAATAGAACAAAGTTTTTATTTTCTGCATTTATTAATAACATTTTTAGATTTGATCACATTTTCTCACATGATTGAAAGATCAGGACTTTGCAGGACATTTTCACTGATCTATAAACTATCAGATATACAGAGGATCTCTTTGGCAATCAAGCCAAACACCTCATTATATTTACATGATTAATGCAGCACTAGGTACAAAATTAACTTCTTTAGTACAAGGTATATTCTAATTAGCAATTCCATCTCTCTGTGTCTCTCTCTCTTTTGCTTTACAAGAAGGAAATATAGACTTAGTTTTGCAATTGTTTAAAATCACTAGTCTATCTCTAGTGGCTTTTAGAATAATGTGCATGAATCATACCCAAGTTTAAGACTAGCTACAAGAAATATTGAATGTGTTGAGTGTTACATGTGGGTGATAAATCAATAGCTCTAAGGTCAGCAGAAAGTGGTTTCAAAAACATTTGTCTTATAAATTTGACATTTAATTTCTGAATGACTACAGATTTGAACATAAATGGAAGAAATATATGCACATGCGCATACACACATACACACACAAAGAAACTGCTCTCAAAGGCATATGCCTCATTAGAATTGTAATGCTGGAAAAATGGTTTAATAATCTAGAAGTTGAAAAGTAACGTGTTTAATGTAGAAATTTAGTTTGAATTGTTCGTTGTTGTAATATTCAAATTCTTTATTATAGGTCAGCAAACTAGACTGAATAAAACTAACATTTACACTTAGAGCTACAAGATAGAACATACAGACTGAAATAAAATGGACAAGATAAAAGATTTATAATCGCACGATATTGCTTTCAGCAATTTTGAGTTTTTAAAACTGCAAAAACAAACTTTGCTACTGTAACATTAGTTTGCACTGAACAATAATTTCAATGAAAACTAATAAAAATAAAAGTATTTGACTATACAAAACAATATATTCAGCTTCTAAGGATAAGATCTGATCATTCTTAGTTTTAATTAAGTAATCTTTATTTCAAGGAACATACTTTATTACATATTGTATAATAATTTATGGAAGCAAAATGTATAATCAGTAATAGTTATCTTATAAGGCCTGATGAAGCCAAACTATAAACTCAGAATTATCCATTGTAACTGGAAATGCTTAGTTTTCTCATTAAACACAAACAGTAAAATCATTATATCTTTTTTGTTAGTTTTGTTAGTTCCTAAACAAAATATAAAATACAGTGTAATTAAAAAGTATGAGTATAATGTTAACTAGGCAACTACTCTCAACAATGTTTTTCCCACCCTAACCTTAATGTCAGCACCTGTGTGCTTGTGTGTACATTTATCTGATCAAGTCAACACAGGCAGAAAGCCCAGGATGTCTGTTGGACTTACACTATTTGTTTCAGAGCTGGCAGACTGCTAGGTCTGCAAGAAGAGAAATATTGTGTAAGGAACATTATCTAGCTATTTCTAACAATAAAACAGGCCACTGTGTCCTAAATTTCAAAACACATCCTTAAAGAATATTTGTAAAAGTAGAGATGTGTTTATTTACTTTACTTTTACTGATGAATTGTAAAGTCTATGTAGCTGCTGAATGGATGACGTCTAAAGCAAAAGGCTAGACTGTACTGATAATCACTGTATACAGAGAACTATCTTCAGCCCAACTAAAGAATATGTAATGCACTTCTGAAGTTTTTTCCTATACACTTCTAATCATAAGAAATTCCCTGGGCTGGAGACTGGTTTCACCAGCTTTTAATTGCCAATATTTTATGCTGTGAAAGCTTGAAATAAAACCACTGATCTCTTATTAAAAATAAAATTATTGTATTAAATAAAGTGTTATATTCTTATTAAAGAAAAATAAATTTAAAACATGTTTAAATAACATTACAGTTGTATTTATTTCTAGTGAAAATTTATATGCCATTTGGAACAAAACTACTTGAGTCATCTGCTACAGGATTTCAACATGTTAAGTCATGAACTTTAAGTGATATCCAAAATTCAGAAAAAATGCACACAATAAGATATTATTAATATGAATGACCTTTCATTATGAATAGCTAAGCACTTTTAATGTAACATGAAATTTATTAAAAGTTATAATTCTAAAGTAGCCTGCTTGGTCATACTCAGCTTAAAGTTCATAATACAATTAAGCATAGGTGCAGTCTCAATATAATAATATATTTAAGTCTAATTAAGTTCACTAGCAAACAATTCACAAGAACAGTCATTATTATAGCTTTGTGATTATCTTTGAATCTCTTTTAACGTTTCTTTAACAGAAAGAGCAATTTGAGGATAAGCTATTCATTTTATGCTTCCATATTCCTTTTCACATCTCTGATAAATTGTAGTGATAACTACTATTAATGAATCTATGGCTAATATTACATTATTATATTAGACTGGATCCCCTAGAAGGAAAGATTTCTAGTAAACATGCACAGGAATGTACTGCATAGTATCATTCTTGCACATAAGAATACCTTTTTTGCATTTACCATATTTCTCTGGAAATACTTAAATGGCCATAGGTTTCGTACATGTTTCATTTTCATATGATTAACTATATAAATGGAAAGACTAACTATATGCACACTTTGTTTAAAATTCTTGATGGAATTATGATACATTTCTATAAAATACTGCTCAAATATATCTGCATTTGCAAGTTTTCAAAATGTATCTGTAATCTAGAAACACAATAGACAGGAAAATATATTTTAGTACTCAAAATTATAAAACTTATCACTTTAGAAGAACTGAAAATAGAATTCAGACTCATAAATCATAGACATCAGTGATAAAGAGTTTAAAGTTTAAGGTCTATATATGTCCTTAACAGAATCTGCTATGCCAACTGTAGCTTTAAAAGAATTTTTCAAATATTTCATAGCACAGATGATGCAACCCGTTTAAGAATTGTGAATACATTTGAAGAATAAACTTATTTTAATTCATAATTAGTGCTTATAGCAACATTACAAATCATAATTTCTTCAATACTTGATTTGCATTCATAACATAGTTTTCAAAATATAATCAAATGTATTTTAGAATAAAATTTCATCAGTTTTTACATATATTTGTATATGTTTATTTTTTGTAATATATTACTTGTAATTAATTAAAATGTAAATGGGCACTCATTTAAATCTCAGCAGACTATTAGTATATCCCATTTAAATTATTTTTTCTAATTCTGTATATTAACTGTATATAAAATTCAGGTACACATTCTAATTAGAAGTGCATTATAAACTCAGAAATTGTTACCGAAATCTATACATAAACTTACAAAAGATATAAAAGTCTGCTTGTCAAGTAATATCTCTCATGTTAATTAAAACTTTAAAACTCCAATGATAAATGGGCTTTGAACTTCCAATGATAAAACATAAATTGGGAAAATGTATTAAAATCTAGAATTTGTCTTAAAAAAGGCCTGTAGTGAGTAAGTCAAATGAATGAACGTATGGAAAAATATATAATTTCATCATATTCTATTTAAGATCAGAAAATCTATTTCATACATTTTAATACAGTAATATGGTAGGAAATGTATCACTTCATCAACCACTTTGATAAAGTTCTATAACCCACTACTTTCTGATATTTTAAAATACATATGTACACGTCTGTTTCTTTGCAGTGTTTAAAAAGGTATTCACTAATACAACTGGTTTCTGGGTTCATTGGTTTAAATGTTCAAGTTCTGACCTCACTGTCCTAGTGATTATTTATACTGAAGTATTGCACTACACTGCATGTTTAATTGATACCACAACTGGCAGAGAAACAAAACATTTAATACTGTGCTTTGATTTAAGCAAAAGAGCAACATGTGCAAGTCATTTGGTCAAATTCAAAGCAGCAAACATTTCCGCTTTCACAAGCAAAGTGGGCAAATTCAGTTTATTATTTCATCACCTTTGACAAATGCATATTTCAGCATGTTACTTTTATTCTGTAACACTTATCATTCAAAAAAACACAAATTCTCCCACAGCTCTCTACCTATTACAAAATTGTCTTATTTTAGTTGAAATATTTTAGCTAGTTTTATTTTTAATAAGATGGGAAGATGTGCCAGGGTTTGTAAGTACAATAGTACTATCAGGGAAATTAAGTTACAGGAACATATTCACTGCTAATCCTCAAGTATTGTTTTACTTAAAACAATACATTAAAATTCACTTGATGAACAGCCAGCTAAACTTGATGTATTTAAAAACAAACAGTTTTTACCTTTTATTTTTTACTTGGCAATGTGTACTTTCTCTCTACCATCAAACACAGTAAAACAGTTTTTGGCAAGCACTACTAAACTATTTTAAAACATTACCTACAACAACAACAGAATCAATATGCTACAGTATTCTGAATCCATAGCACAAAGCTAACATAAGGTAAAAACATCTATAAACCTAGAGTAGTCCAATAAGGTTTAAGAAAACCAAAACAAAAATCCTACTGATATATTAGAACAACTTTTTTGCATTTTAACAAGTTGACACAACATTCAGTTGCCTTATTTATGCACAAACAGCAATGGAAGGATTACTATTATCAGCTGGTGAAAAACAAGAAAATTGCCAGGGGGAGGCAGACCCCTAAAAGAACTTTCTAATCCAATTGCATGTCTCACTCTTATAATTGTTACAGAATTAAGAAACAACCCCCCCAAAAGTTTTATTTGTACTTACAATTGTTTTTTTTAAAGCAAAGGAAACAAAGAAGCAACAGAAAAGTTGTTTTTACATAATTTCAACTGAACATTTTATATTGAGAATGTTCAGGGACATAAAGCATATATATATATATATATATTTTAACAGCAGAATAACCTTAATTTCATTCACTGACAAATGATGCTAAATCACCATGAAATCATCAGCTACAGACAGGACACTTTACTTTTGCACTATGAGAACATCACCAACTACTACTGCACGTGAATGCATACTCTTGACAGCATGAGTCATTCTGCTGTGGAAAGCCTCCAAGACCAAGGATCATCTGAAAGCACTGAAAACCTTGGGGAAGCAGGAGGAGGTTCTCTTTATTCCTTTAGTCTGACTTAACCAGCTTACTCAAGACTAACCCTGTTAAACAAAGAGGAAAAAACTGAACCCCGGGGTGGAAGAGCAACAGTTCTGCTTTCTTAGAGCCTTCAGAACAGGTGCTACATGTAACTGGAGTCTCCCCGCAGCAGCCCAGGGCGACTACAAATATAAACATAGCTTAATATTTTAAACCTAAACACACTTCAGACTGACATAATCTCAGAGCACCGCGGCAATTCTCGCTGCGCTGCCTCTTCAAAATTTCCTGAGGGTGATTCCCCCCCCCGATAACATTTGTTACCTATCAAAGCAGAAAAACACCAAAAACCGGTCCTCCACAGGATCGCGCGCGCGGACGCCGTTTCAGGACATTTCGTTTCCCACCGATATTCGCTTTCGCGAGTGATTTACCGATGATCCAAGAAGAGATTTTGCCGGCCGTACAACTAGGTCATTAGGGAGAAATTAGCTGGACTCATCACTGAGGCGACATGGATAATAAAGAGAAGTGAGGTCCTAGGCAATGCCCGGGCTCATGACTACGAGAAAAAGTTTGCTCTCTTTTTACAAACAAGTGTCCCCCCCACACACACACACTTACGCGTACTTGAGAGGCAAAGCCCCTGGGAGCGTCCGAAAGAGAAGTCGTTTGTCCGTTTCCCCGAGGCACCCCTTTGAAAGAAGCACAATGCTGCCGTGCCAAACCCCTCAAGACTGCGCCGGTGCTAAAAGTGCGCCGTCTTCCTTCCTTACCTGGGATTGGTGCTGTTCCAGTAGACGGCATAGCGATCGGCCACCGTTTTGGAGCTGGGATCTTGGCTGAAGACGCACGTCCAGAGCAGCAGAAAGACCAGCGTCAACATCTCCACGTGGAACATCACTCCCCGCCGCAAGACTCGGCGAAGTGGGAGAGAGAGAAGAACAAAGGAAAACACCGAGAGAAGGGAAGGAGGAGGAGGAGGAAAGGGGAAAAAAAGAGAAGAAGGAAGGACGAACCACAGAAAGTCACAGGACACACACAAAGAGAAAAGTACAAGGGAAACGAGGAGGCTTGAGGAGATCCCCGCCGAAAAAAAGCCGGTCCCGAGGAGAGATCCTTAGTAGGGAGCCTGAGTGCCCCGATAGGGGGAGCTGGGCGACGAGACGGGCAGCAGCAGCAGCAGGCGGCGGCGGCGAAGGAGAAGGCGGGAGGCGCTCATTCACCGCGGCGAGTCCTGTGTGGAGCCTAAGGCGAGACATGCACCGGCCCTGCCCCCGTCCAGCGCTGGTATGGGCGGCTCCGCCGTCCTGGCTTCCCCTCCCCTCAGAAAGGGCTGCTCTCCCCCCGCCCCGCGCTCTCCCTCTCTAGGACTTTCTTCTTTCCGCCTTTTGGCGCGAAGGGTCCGAGGGAGCGGAGATGGAGGCCGACGAGGAGAAGGAGCTGCTGCGGCAAAGCTTCCGAGGCGGCAGCAGACAGCCGCTTGGGCTCGCTTATCTCCTGCTGCTGCTGCTGCTGCTGCTGCTGCTGCTGCGGGAGGCCGGAGTTGAAGCGTCTGGCTCACTCTGGGAGGGATGCTCCGTTCTTCTTCTTCGGCTGATGGATGGGAGGAAAACCCGGCCGGAATCCACAGACCCAGAACCGGCGGCAGGAAAGGAGGGGAGAGAGGATCGAGAGGAGTTTGCAATCCCAACCGACTCGCTTCTGGAAGGGGTGCTCGGAAAAGAGAGGATGAGAAGCGGAAAGTGGGAGAAAGGATGTCTTCCAGCTCTCGGGGCTTCTTTCTCTGAGAGGGCGAGGAAGCAGCTTTTCCGCTCCCCGGGAGGTGGGAGCAGGCGGTCTCTCCTTCCAGCTTCGCCAAGTGGCTCCGGAGCGAAGCGAGGTCCGAGTCCCTGGAATGTCAACTTTGCGAAAGAGGGAGGCGGCGGTGGGATTAAAATAAAACGGGGGAGGCGGAGGGGGGGGGGGGGGGGGGGGGGAAAAAAAACGGGGGGGGGGGGGGGGGGGGGGGGGGGGAGAAGAGGTCAAGGAAACCCAGCAGACGCCTACATCAGAGGGCGAGCAAGAAAGGCAGGGCGATGGGGGAAGAGGAAGAAAGCTATCCGGGGCTTGCCCGGCAGGCAGCTGCTCCCCGCTCTCAGAAATCGCCGCGGTGGGAGTGGAAAGAAGCGGGGGAGCGCCTCTCTCCCCAGTCCGCCAAGCAAATGAAAGAAAAGTCGAATGCAGCGGCTGGCAGGCAGGGACCGCGAGGAACAGCCAGGATTGGAGGAGCAGAAGTCAACACTGCCAAAGAGGAGGAAGGAAAGGGAAAGGGGAGGGGGGGGTCTTTAAATAGTCACGCCCACTTTTTTCTCTTTTTTCTTTCTTTCTTTCTTTCTTTTTTTTTTTTGCAACGACCGGTTTCTTGCCCGCGTATAAATCGTCAGCGGTCACCAAGGAAAAGCGGGGATGCTCGCGGGATAGCTGGCTGTGAGCAACAGACGGGCTGCGTAGATGCTCTATGCGGGGACCGTGGCAGACATCCTACATGTGTCTGCGCGCAAGGTTTGGAAGCCTCCGTTTTATGTCAGTGCGTGTGCACAAAAACAGCGCAAGCGGCTGGCTTGGGAGCGAAAGCGCTGCTGCTAGATCATGTGGGATTTTTGCAGGCAGTTTACTTGTGTGGGAAGAAGGAGGACGAGGACGAGGAAGCTCGGAGCAGCCAGTCAGAGCCCAGATTGTTTGCTTATTGATTGCTTTTCCCCTTTTTCTGTCCCTCCAACCCGATTGGACTCCGATCTTATCAAAAGAGGCGTCTCCTTCGCCTTATGGCCCGCCCTTACACCAAACAGACTCTCCCACCTTCTGAAAACCTGACTAATTGAATTACACCAAGTGGTTTCTTGATGCAGCAGGTAACCGTTTCCACGGGGGAACAGCGGCAGAATTGCAGGGCGATGCCCGGTGCCGGCTCTTGGATCTTAGCTCTTCCCACTCCCCCGTGGAAAGGGAGGTGAAAGGAGAACCAAGTGAAAGCCATTCACCCAGATCTGGGAGGAAGGAATGCGGCATCGGCTGCCGAAGGAAGCGATCATATGCCGAGATCCATGGAATTTCATCCCAACCTGCCAGCTTAGTCTGGCTCTTTTGAGAGTGTGATTTGTTTTTAAAGGGAGGGGGAGGGAGAGAAATGAGCTTAACCATCTGATAAACAATTTGCGTGGAATCTTCTGTTCCCGATGGATGCCTTGCTAAAAAGCAGGTCAATCCTAGAAGTTTGCATAAGATTGTTCAAAATAAAGTGCTCTTTGCTCGATCTGCACTTACATTTGTAGGTTCCCAAGCCTCTCACTGAGTTGAATACCCTTTCCCATCCTTGAGTCGGCAAAAACGACAGTGCTTGACTGTGTATATCCTGCTCTCTTTTTCCAGGGTTGGCCAGCTACCTAACTTTTTTCCAGAATAGCAGGTGATAAAGTCTATTTGATTTTACAAAGATCACAGAAGACGGTGCTTTAACTCTGTCTTATTCCTGGGTGGGGACAAGGCAAACTCAGATGACATGGCAGAAAAAAAGTATGCCAGAAAAGGTTAATGCCATGTCATGCTTTGATGCAAGCTGTAATGTCAGAACATGTGCTGCTGAGAGAGAAATTGTGGACCTTAGCAAGTCCCATTTCATCCGCTTTGTTCCCAGGACAGATACCTTAATGTCTCCAGGCAGATGCATTTGTATGCTACCCCCGCTAGTGAGCCGGCTCAGGTGACCTTTCTCCAGAAAGCAATTTTAAAGTGTTGTACTTTTATATGGATCCACCCATCACCCCTTCACATATTTTTTTTTTAAAAAAACTACCCCAGTGGGGACCAAAATCCCAGGCCAATAACTAAAAATAAACGCCGTTCCACAAGTTATAAGTGGAACTTGACTATACCAGAAAATAAATTAAGAAGAAAGGGAGTGCAATGAATTGTACGCCTTTCAGAATCACTCTGTAAGTGAGATGGGCAGTCTCTAAATTTGATATATAAATAAATAAAATTAATCTTCTTAAAGGAATATAGTCTGCTTTGTGTCTGTTCTTTTGACAACTTGGGGAAAGACATGCAATACATTTTGGGCAGGGGTTTTCCTTCCTGCTTTCTAACGGCATTACTTTTAATTCTGTGAGAAATGTTCTTTCAAGTATAACAAAATAGTTTTTCAGCAACTGCACCCTCCCCTAGAAGTATGTGTTTTAACTGCTCTCTCTGGCTAGAATTTTTTGAAGCTTTCCAGTTGTTTCAAAGTGCCCATGTTCCCTCTAGTGGTGAATTGTAAGACAACACCTCAGGCATTCTGCACTGGGTTTATTTCAATCAGTTTGCCTATACCAGGTAAGATATGCTTCAGTATTTTTTAAAAAATCCATTAAGAGTTGCTAAAAATATGAAATAAACTTTTCAGATAATCTAAGAATAGGAAAGGTTTTGAGAATGCAAATCTACCAAAATATATTTCATGACATGGAGGGGTAGATTCAAATTAATACCATAATAGATGTAAATATACATAACAAATATAATATAATATTTGCTGACACTGAAACAGAAAAGTATGCCACTGTACTCTGCATTATAGTTTTCCATATTGCTGAAGCTGGTTTTTTTCCTTGTAGTTATGCCCAAGATGGCCAGTATAGAATTAAGCTGGTATAGTGATAAATTATTAAGAGGATAACAGGTTACAAGCAAAATGCAATTGTCATAGTTCTATTTTCAAGCAATTGACATTAAAGAATAAACAGAAGCAATAGCACAATAACTTTGGATCCATTATCCTTTTCCCCCCATGGCTTTCATGGCAAGTGCCACTACAAAATAATTCATGTGGGTTTTTTGACTTAAATTTTATCTATTAATCTGTGTGCCTTGTAATTAAACAATTATTGAAACTACTTATTTTTGCCAATAAATATCTTCGACTTTTGTCTATAATTATAATCATAAGGTACGTTAAAGAAGTGAGTTATTCTGCATAAACATGCACTAGAAATTGAAATAAAGAATTTTCACTGAGGAATACGAACAAATATAACACAATAGTTGCGATGCTTCCCCTTGCCACTCTAACAATCAACAAATACTTCCATGGAACTTCTTCCTTAGCTAAAATGAAAAATAAACAAACGGGACCTACTAAAGAGATTATTTTACAAGTCATGTCTTAGAGTGCATGGCACAGGAGTTGTTAATAGGAAATAAATGCAGAAGACAGTGCATTTTAAAATGGAATAATACATTTTTACAGATTTTTAATACTCAACATAAAAATGTCTTGCACTGAATTAGTTCCCTGATCCACTTACCTTCTATTATTTTTCATTTCTTGAACTGGGCTCAAGATTCACATTTAAGCTATTGTGCTGTTTGAAGAGAGCTTATTGATTCCCATCCTTTACCATTTTAATTAAGGATGCAGAATGGAGAAAATGAAGCAGAGGAAAGAAAATTTGAGGGCTACCTGCTACTAGTGAATTAGCCCAAAATAATCCATGCTTGTGGTTGAAAGAGGAATATTTGCCTTTTCACTTTGGTAACACACACAATAATAAGGCCTATTAACACACATTGAGGTTGTATGAAGAATATTTATTCTGCTTTTGTATCTGCGTGCATGTAAATACATTTTTCCAGAAGGGAAGCTGGCAAAACACAAAATGGACATTATGTTTCAAAAGTATATTGTACAGTTGACTATTGACAAACAGTCTCAGAAGACTTTCATTTTGGCATTTATTTTTAGAAAAGTAGCCATGTTAGTTTGTTTCAGTCCATTAAGTAGCATCTTAAAGACTTAATATGTTTGATTAAATAGTTCTACATAATTTGCCTTAAATGATAATAAAGAAAGATAAATATTTCCCAGGCCAGGAAAAAAAAAACGGATTGACTTCCACAGATCCTAGGATCAGCTCTGTTGTTGCATCCTCAAATATAAACTTGCAGTTGCACTGGATCTTGGTTACAATGGTTATCTATGCCTTGTGATTGAAGGGGCAGCAAAGTAGGAAAAAAGACAGCAAGTGAGAAGGTAAAGTCAGTAAGTTGTTCGCCTTCATCTTGTAAAGATAAGATGAAAGCAAACAACTTACTGACTTTGCTTTCCCACTTGCTGACTTAAAATCTCAAAGGTCGGGGGGGGGGGGATGAGAAAGTACTCATTCAGCCCTAAGATGTGCAAGAAGCAGAAGTTACCTTAAAATGATTTCTATCACAGGAGCAGGTTCCTTCTCAATATCAACATGGACTTCAGAGTGTTTCTGCTGCCATGGGGACGAAAATAAAACAGGTATGTGTCAATCTTTATTGCCACTTTATTAAAGTAAGGAAACTCTTTTAGAAAGCTGCCTGCTCTGGTATAGATTTTGATTGCTTGACACTGAGCACTTGAATGTCTTTTTTTTTAAAAAGATAAAGACTCCCTCTGGCCAAGAACTGATTCTCAGTTCTTTCGGAGTACACAAGGCATTTTGTGTTTGCTAAAGAGGTCCTTCAGAAAATGTCTTGAGGAGAATGTTTGAAAATTAATTATAGGGTGACATGAATAATCATGAATAGCATCATTAAATTTTTCTATTTATTAATGTATAATAAAGGATTATTTAATGTATAATAAAGGATTCTATTTATTAATGTATAATAAAACTTTACATTTTTCTTGCTTAATAGAAAAAAAATCCATGGGAAAATGGCTTATCAAAATTTAGAGTGATTTCATTTCTCTCCCCAGAGATTAGTGACCAGCTATTTGGGAGCTAGAAACTTCAAAGGTATTAAAGTAGAAGGCAGGGCAACTCAGCCATACACCATCTAATCACATTTCTCCAGTATACCAAGCTTCTGTTTACTGTCTTCCTTTTCAGTGATTTCAGATATTGAAAGGCATCAAACTTCACCTAAGCCAATAATATGAGAGAGAGTGGGAGGGAGAGTCATATAAGTGTGCTAGGATGTTTTGAAAAGAGGCTGAATAATTATAGATTTGAAGTTCCACACAATATCATCATTATAATATAATTGGTTTGCACATCTGTTGGGAGTAGAGGGGTATATCCACGTAAAAGCAAAGATGCTTGTTTGTCTCCTCATACGAATTTTTTTAAAGAGACGTTTCAGATGTGCCTTCATTGTTACAATCATCAGAACATGTAGCAGCTGCAGTGCTGATTCTAAAGCATCTTTCTGAGATGCGTGAACATAACTGGAGCTTTGCAGAACATGAGTGCGCAGCCGTCAAGAGCTGCATAATGATTGGTAAATTGTAAAAGAGAAAGTTAATTAAAAGAATTCACAAGTCAGCCATCTAAACGAAAATGCTAGTAACTTTTACAAAGTTGTGCATTATCTTTTTTTATGAAAGCATGTATAGTAATATAAATGAAAAAGAATTTTGACTTGACTAGTGTGACATTCTTAATCAGAAGGAGATCTAGAGGAAGCAGGAAAAAATAACTTCAATACAGAGGACATAGCTGACATTAGTTATTGCCTATTACACATAAAGTTTTCTGTTAAAGACAACTGATGTTATCTCTAACATGCAAATAATAGACTTTACTTTACAAAAGGAAATAAAATCATCCTTCTGACAGCCCTATTAAACTCCACTTTTGCAAATAAGGATCAAGTAATAGGATAAAAAATTAAATTGGGTAACAATGTACTGAACACTGTAGTCTGATCTTAATTAGCATATTTACTTGAACAATGGTGCCAAGAGACATTTGTATGGTGCATATGTTATAATATGGCGTTTCTTCTCCCTTGTCATTCAAATACTCAGAAGAAGTTTGCTTAAATAAAATCAGTTTGCTGATCCAATGTGCTTTATGGTAATTGATCACAGTTATTGCCAGCCTAACTATATTAGGGTTGACTCACAATACCACTTACAATCAGTGGTGGGATGCTGCTGGTGTAACAACTGGTTTGGTGATAGCACACGTGAACTGCTTTCCAAAAAAACCTTACCTGCTATGTTACTACTGGGGAGTAACACAGCTGAGGAGCAACAATCCACTCTGCTGTGAAAATCATCTAAGAGGATATAGGTAAGTTCAGTGGGTGGGGGGACAGGTGGGCCTACATGATCATCCAAGAGAACCGGTTTGCTTCCAGCTGATCCGAAGCAAGGGGTTCGACCGAACCAGTCTGAACTGGTAGAATACCACACCTGCTTACAATTGTTTTCAATGCAGTTCAGTGTTTCAAGGGCTTTGCCTATAAGGAACTAAGGGATAATTTTTATATTTATTAAAAAAAATAGCTGGAATTGTGGTATCTGCCAGTGGAATAACAAAGGGATATGGTGGCAGCTGCCACTGACACCCTGTATGGATATCCCTGGAATATACTATAGCTCTTACAGTAGCTGTCTGAGAATGTAATATGCTTTAATAATGGCCAGAATACATGTATCTGGTTTTGTACAGCAAGAGAAAAGGTCAGGGGTCATATGCAAAGTGTTGAGGGAGGTTGGGACTTCCTGCTTTGAAACAAAAATGTGTAGCTGTGTTCTTAGTTTGGATGAAAAAGTAGGTTCTGCTAAAAAATAAGAGATTTTTAGAAGAGCGTGACCTGAGATTTGGATGGTATGGATTTTTATATGATAAAGCTAAGGTTAATATGGGTTTTTAAAATAACTATATTGGAAGTGTCATAATTAAGAATTATGGAATAGATATCAACCCAAATTGTGATTGTATGGGTCTCGGCCCAAGAAGCATTACACAGAAAAGTATCAGACAAAAAGAAATTATTAATACATAGAGAAATATTAAAAGCATGGAGAATATAAGATAAATCAATTGCAAAAATATTCAACTTTCAAAAGTTTTCATGTGCACAGTTAAGAAAAAGACTTAACGTAGCTAAGGAGGCATTTGGAACTGAACAGCATAAGACAGATTTTGAAGTTGAATTACATACAAACTATTAGCATGTAATCATTAAAGTATATAAACTTTTGTTGGAATTTGAATTTGAAGAAGAATAAGCGAAAGACTATATAATACACGGGGAACAATTGGAAAATATGTGGCTGAAAGGACTGAAATTTACATTAAAATTTAAAAGATAATTTGTATAATGATGTACCATTGGCACATGACTCCTAAAAAATATTTAGTATAAATAAGGGCGCTTCAAATTTACTAGAACTGTGAACAGTATGAAAGTCTTTTAATCATGTTTAGTGGACTTGTAAAAAATGGCGGTACACTGCATATATAATGCCAGTCCAAAAGTTTTAATACAGCATCTTTGTCAATGTTATATTATTGTGCACATTCTTTTTGCTGCCGTTTTGTTTAATCTTATTTGAAAATAAAATCCCATAAGAAACTTACATTGGAATAGTCCATAAATGCACATTTCTGCATCCATTAATTTGACTGTTTCCTTATTGATGCTGAAAACCATCTTGGTCAGCCCGGTGGATTCAACACCAGACATGGAAACAAAGAGTACTAAAAAAAACGGAAGACTTAAGGTGGCAATCCTTAGGCAAATGTTGGAATTAAATCACAATAGTTCCATTTGCATCATATCCTACGTTCAGAAATAAGAACATATCAATAGCTTGACTCCAAGTAATGAAAGAGTCCGGCCTTTGGATTACAGGGTTTTTGTTCAAATGAAGTGAATTAAGGCAAAGGTCAGCTTAGTAGTATCAGATGCCCATTGCATGCCACAATAGTGCCCATGCCTTCTCCTAATTAAATTGCCTCAGATCTCACAGGATTATAAACATGGCTAATAGCAGCTAATTACAACATTAAAGTACTCATGTATAACAAAAGGCAGCATAGCAGAATGTCTGATTCTTTTCTGGGGGTGGATGGTTAAGTCCCTTTTAAGGACTGGGTGGTGAGATGGACTGAAAGAACTCCTATGGAAAACTTTCACTACCAATGGAAATAAAATATATCAATATTATAGACTCCAAAAGTACTTCCATGTCTTGCAAACTAGGCACTATGCATTTCACCATGGTTCATTTTTCAACTTTATTTCTGCAGGCATCGTACACTTCAGTGACAAGGTTTAACAATACTGCAGATTAATTCATAACAGTATTTTTGACAACCAAGATATCACCTTTTATTTTGCTTTTAATATTACCATATTGCGTATTCTATGAAATGGGTAGTAAAATTAATTCGTGGTAATTCATAGTATTTAAATGACCTATTTAAATTTACGTTTAAAACCAAGCATTTATATGTGATTCTGACATTGTTTTTAAAAGTTGCATTTACATGATTTTGGCCATAAACAGCTCTGAGCACTTCAAGGAATGCATGAATAAGGTCATCAACAACAAAATAGCTACAGTTTGTGTATTTCTCATATATTAACACATTTGGAGAAGCAAAGCCCGAAGCATCTGTTATGTACATACATGCAGCCAAATTATTTTGCTCTGACTCTGCATTTCTGAGAACTTGAGGCCAACCAATTCTGTCTGTGTAACATAATTAATTGGATTATATACATAATAATGTTCCTACTTTACAGAGATATATTTTTCTTTTTAGTTAAAAATATTTCACAAAAATATTCCTCATGACATTGACTTGCATGAAAACCACAAAATAAAATGTGGCGCCCATTTAGCTTCACATTTAATCATTTCAGTGCTTTACATATATTTCAATGCTTATGTTCGCTATTGATACATTATTTATGCATAATTTTAATTTTCAATTTTGCCTGTACCTCTTTCAATAGTGCAGTATATACAAAGGAAACTTCATCTCTTCCATCTCTAAATAAATGCTTTGGTTCAGGCAATTGTCATATCCATATATTTCTGTCATATATAGCAGTGTACATATGCCTAATCATCAGTGAATTAACTCCCCAAATTGTTGATATTGATCCATGGAAATATAAATAGATTGAATATCTGGTCCTCAGGATGATACTAGAAAAGGACAGTTCTGGCTTGCTTTGATTTAATTCTGTTTTCTGTCTTTTCTGTAAGGACAATTTAGATAATTAATAAAAGGCATTGTAGCCTTTTATATGAACATGCACATATAAAAATATTTAACTGCATTTTCCTATCATATAAATGAGCTGGTGTTCTAGAAAAGGAGTGTGTATCTCTTTGGGAAAGAACATATTGGTTGGCAATAATAGGATATGTAGTCTAATTCTAACACAACTCTAAGATGACAAGTTGGCAGATTTATATCGTAAGCGGAGACTATGAAACTCTGGTGGGTTCTCTTTTCTCATATATTCATGTCCGCTCATTGGAATCCAGCCCAAGAATTTAGAACTCAGAAAGCATGCAGAGAAATATAATTAACATCATTGAACATTATCACTTCAAAGAGAATAATAATTTAGGGTGTCAAAAAGTCAGACATAGAAATTTGTTTTATGATAGTCTTCAAACCACTATTTCTCCAAGGATGCTGAAGAGGCAGTTTGTGAATGAAGAGTGTTAGGTGTGGTAGGTCGAAGAGGAACAGGAAACATAGAGCTAAATTTTGAAAACAAGTAATTGAAGGTTAGCAGCTACAAAGAACCTAAATCTGATGCTTTTTAGGGGTTGGCTGAGTTGAAAAATGGCACAATGCATACAATGCTTTTCCTCTTTGCATACCGAAGAAAGTTGATGCTATCTATATTAAAAATTGATAGGAATTTTCTGCATGTAAGACTGGTTGCTTTGTTCCTTTTTGCACAAGAAATCGTTAAATACTTGATGAGAACTCAGAAGCAACATGCCATGCCAAATAGGAAAGTCTATCACAAATATATTTTTTCTCAATATTAATTTTTGTTTATTTTTACACATAGAAAATGTGCATCAATTGTAAGTCATTTGAATATCCCTGGAAACTTAATGCTTCATAAATATATAATGAATGAAGAACTGGCTGATGTCCATCTAATTAATTACTGTATCGGAAGCAATTGCTGTAATTGGTGATAAATGAATGCTCTTTCCATTTGTTGAATGATTTGATATCGTAATGTGCTAACTCAACATCAGCCTTAAATATAGAACAAGGTCCTTTCTGTCCACACCTGCCCATAGCAGTCAATGCCTTTTACCATGCCAAATAGTTATTAAATTTAAAACATTTCAATAAGTGATGTGGAAGTATATTTCTCATATGTTTAAGTAAAGCATACTAATTAGAAAACAGTATAAATCACAGACGGACATACACACATAAAGTTCTTGAAGACCAGGGTCAGTTAATAAGCTGCATCTGAACTGTATCCCGGGTGCAAGGGAGATCTTAGTAAATGACTGAACTACTGTGAAAATGAATAACAATATCCACATAGAAAATTAGAAACAGTAGGAAACAAGCTAAGAATGTTCAGTATAATAGGTAGGTAGATAGCAAAAAACTGTTTTGTTGTATCAACCAACCAACAACCAAGAGACAAATTTACAACATCAGTGAAAACTCGTTTCTGGTTACCAAGAAATCCCTCTAATAAATCAATGGTTCCTAACAGTGGCGGGATTCAAAATTTTTTACTACGGGTTCTGTGGGCATGGCAGGGGAAAGATACTGTAAAATTACCAGCCAGAGGTATTTTCACTACCGATTCTCCAGAACTGGTCAGAACCTGTTGAATGCCACCTCTGGTTCCTAAACTGTCTAGTACAATAAGCCCTTTTTCTGGTCTCAAATAATGTTATTACCTTCTATACACACAAAAAAAAAACCTGTTGTTTTACACAGCATCTCAGCAAAAGTACTCCCAAATTGGATCTTGATTCACAAACAAGCAATTAAAAATTGTTCCATTATCCAGGAAATGCCCAAATTACATATTTGAGGGTAATTACCCCAAGTTTAAGAACTACTCCAATACACAATAAAAGTAGGACACATGGATTGTTTTACAGTCAGGGAGCTGTGCCATCTTAGATATTGTATTCCATGTTCCCTTTCATCTGAATTTATTTTCCGTCCATGCTTCACAATTATTGACATTTTGTGGACTTTCAGCACATTCTGCTCTCATTTGGCTGCATTGGGTTGTCCAATGCAGTGGTCGCCAACCAGTGGGCTGGGGGCCACTGGTGGTTCACAGAGAACTGTCCCTCCCAAAGCACACCCCCCCAAAGCAATTAATCCAGGCTGCATGGGAACACAAGGCTGCACTGCCCAGATGGCCTGCCCACCCGCTGACCCCCACCCTTCAGCTGAGCACAAAGCTTACCTTGAGTAGAGCCCTGCAAGCTGGAACTAGAAGGTAAGACCAATGGCAGGGGAGGGAAATCCACCCAGGGATGGCTTGCTGATGTTGGTGGGAAAGTCGGTCCCACATTCCAGAGCTGCAGTAGTCACATTACTGGCCCTTTGGTCATCCCAGAGCATTTGCTCCTCCACCCAGGTGCACTGGCCAGCCATGGACTGGAGGAGCAGCTGCTCCAGGAGGACCAAAGGGCCTGTCCTTTGACTACTGCAGCTCTGGAATATGGGACCGACTTTCCCACCAACGTCAGCAACAATCAAAATTCATATTAGTGGTCCACGGGATTTAAAATTAAGAGTTTGGTGGTCCCTGAGGTCCAAAAGATTGGTGACCCCTGGTCCAGAGTGATGCTGTTTCTGTAATATAGGCAACAACATAATAGAAAGACACAATATGTAAAATTTTCCTGGTTGATCTACAACTATAGTATTTCCTATCTTCATCCTCAAGTGGTCAACATTCTCTGTCACTGAGCATACTTGGTCCATGTTATTAATTTGAGCAACTTTATCTAATTAGGTTTTTTTGTTTCCTCTGTAGCATTTCTTGGCACAAGTTAAAACCCTATGTAACCCTCTAGGGTGGAAGTGGTACCTGATGACTACAACAATGACATCACAGCTTGAAGATTGAAAAAGTAGAAAAGATAATGCAGCATTTGACTTCTTCAGTTAGGACAGAAGTTCTATTCATTAAATTTGGGGAGAGGAAAGAGAAAGCAAGTGTGTGTTGCTTGCCAGGACACAATGTTTTCATCTCAATTTACCAATGTTATATGCCAATCTAGGTTTTGGTTATATCAGGAGAAGAGTGAGATTTTCTTTGTACATAAACTATGTGTGTTTATGAAGTAAATATAAAACATGTTGAATTGTATGTAATTTGATTGCAGAAAAAAGTATTAATGGAAATAATACAATTGATTAAGATATTTTCCACTAAAATTCCCCCAAGTCGAAGAAATTTATGAATTTTCATTAAACATGCTTTTATCCAACAGCAATCAAAATTATTCTTGGCAGTTCACATATTGCTCAGAATTGTTTTCCCAAGATATTTATGGGGGCCAAAGAAAACATGGCATGTGATAGGAAAAACTGGAAAAAATGTTACAGATGCAGCATCCTATGATTAGATCTTTGAATCTTAGTTCCATGCAGAAAGTAAATAATATTTTCATTTTCATTTGCATTGATTACAGGGAACATTCCTGAAGAACCACATATAAGGAGAGATATGGACTTGTGCTGACATGGTAACTCACACCTCTTATACTATGTAATTTCACCTAAGAACAGCTAAAAAGTTTTATTCTGTTTTTTAACCCACAGTTTTGGACTTAAAACATTTTTTGGGATTTAAGGCAATTTCTACTTCTTTGATTAACTTTGAAGAGTACAATATTTTAATATGCAAGTGGAAATTTCCACATGTACAAAAATGCCTTAAAAGTCCATATCAAATTCTGCACAGCATCAGGACTTAAAATGTTATCAAATTATGATTTTTCCGAATATTTTGACTTTCATTATATGTATTACTGGGACATTTTTTTTATTTACTGCATCTGTATTCTACTAAATAGCTTCAGAGGTCTTTAACAAAAGACAATCCATTAATAATATATTATCTACAACACTACATACAAAGGAACTATCACAATCTGCATGCACAACTCTGAAAACTATTTACACCAGCACCAAGCAAAACAACATCATGTCAGATGAAATGTTAAATAATGACACTGGGGATGAATGATTTTAAATGTTGAAAAGAGAGGATCTGGCAAGTTTATCCAGAGCAATAATTCAAATTAAACTATGTCACAGTTGGGAAAATTTTAATTTTGTTCCATCACGCAAATTTCAGACAAGAAGAAACTACGTGGTTATTTATTAGATTTTTATTCTGCTTTAATTACTTTATATGTAACTCAAGGCAGCAAACATACTTAATGTTGCTTCCTCCTCCTATTTTCCTCACAACATCAGTTCTATGAGATAAGTTGAATTGAGCTGAGAGAGAGTGATTGGCCCAAAGCCACCTAGTCAGCTATCACAACTAGAACTCACAATCTCCTGGTTTCTAGATCAACATGGTAACCAAAAGACGAAGCTGGCGTCCATAAAGACCTCATTGTCCCCAAATTTACTAAGGTGTTGCCTTCATTGATTGAACAAAAGTATCTTTCCATACTTCACCATTAAGAGCAATTTTCTCTATTCTGTATACTGGGAACAGTATATACAATAATAGGGAATGATAATATAAAAACATTTCTTAAGTCATTCAGTCCATCTTTCTACACTGCAGCTGGGCATTGATATTAAACTTCTGGATTCTAGTGATTGCAGTTGAATTCTATGGGCATATGTGCTTTTAATTGTATTTTAACTATTGTATGTATTCTGAGATCTGTTGATGTAGACTACGTTATAAGTTATAAATATTGTGACAAATAAGATTCCTTTTAAATTAACAAAGTTGGATTAAATTGTGCTGGGGAGCAAATACAGGTGTCTAAATCTGAGATCGCATCATACAGGACTCATGCCAGGACTCCAACAAATCCACCCTCATTCAAATCAAAAGGCTCTATCTGCATCTCAGAGAAAAGTAAATTAATTTATTAGGAATGGACATGTTGGCATAGCCAATACTGAATTATACCATACATTTCCCCCTTGACCCTGGTCTTCCCCCCACCCCCTGGATGTGACTTTTCCAATGGGACACATCCATCTCCAAGAGTCATCCATAATGCTCTCCAATAACCTTCTTATGCTCTAACAACTTTGGGCTACCAAGGTGATTATCTAGGCATTTAAGGAATGCCTTGTTTTCCTCCACTCCCTTTTTCTGGCAGCTAAAAAGATCAAAGGAGTAACTTTTTAATTGACATTCAGCTCCCCTCACTTTCTGAAGGGACCTGTACAACACAGAAAGAAAACAAATTTATTATAGGTATAGAACTTAGGGTTGAGGAAAAAAAAGGCCAGGTTTGGTTGGGTTTTCTGCATGGAACCTTGTCACAAGGTGATCAGTTTGGCCATTCCTACTTTTTACCCAAGATTCCTCTGATAAAGGGTAGCCTTTCCACTTGATTAGATATTGGAGTTGTCTCCTCTATCACCTCAAATTGAGGATTCGCTGCACCTCATAATGGGTTTAATCCCCTATGACCACAGGGTCTGGGGGTTCATGAGGTGGTGGCCTCAGGGTTGATCCCACCACAGGTTTTAAGAGGCTACTATGGAATACCGGATGTATTTTCCCTAACAGTCAGGACAACTTCAGTTGCACCGTGACTGGGTTGATGGCCTTTACTATGGGGAAAGGTCTCATGGCCCCAACTTTTTACTAGGGAGCCTTAACCTCAAGTACTTGGTGGATAGGTAGACCTTCTCTCCCACCTGGAATGGCCTTTGTGGGGCCCGTTGTTTGTCTGCCTGTTTTTTATAGCTTTGTGCCAGTTTTGCCAGTGCCTTTTTTACATTTTCCCAAGTTGCTTTCAGCGTTGACATCCAATTGGTCAGGCTGACTGAGGAGGGGGTTGGATACTCAGGCATTGGGACAAAGTCCATGCTGCTCACTACTTTGAAGAGGGTGAACCCCATGCTATTGTGAACAGCATTATTGTACACGATCTCCACAAAAGGCAGGAGGTCTGCCCAATTATCAATTGCTGATAATTCACATAGCATCTCAGATACTACTCTACCATGGCGTTCAATCCCCTCCCCCCCCCCCCCATTGGTGCTTGGATAAAAAGCTGAGCTAAGACCCTGGGACAACCACCTCATGAACCCCCAGGCCCGTGACAACTCACTTGTACAATTTCTTGGATATCTATAATTTTAAAAGCTGCATGTTTATGTAATTAAAATTATCTTCTGTGGCAATATTTGTAGCATCCTATAATTTGACTGAGGGATGATGGTACTCAAATCACTATTTGCAAGGAGTGGACTGGTATATAAGTTAAAATTTGTACTGTTGTTCAAGATACTCATTTGCCACAATTCTATTCTGCATTCTTGAAAAAGTTTACCTTTTGTTGTTTATAGCCTTTTATTCACAGAAAGGCCTGTCTTTGATCAGAAGTCAGAAATAAACAGAATTTTTGTATGAGATTAGAGAAAGAAATTGAAAATCTCATTGGGAATTTGGTGACCATTGCACTGCTTTAAACAAGGGTGTTTATAGTTGGTGCTGCTGCTGTTGTTCTCTCTTTCTTTGAACATCATGCCCATTGGATGGTTACATAATTTCATTTCCTTTAGATGTGGGTGCCTAAAATACAACTATGTCCTTTACCATTTAAATAATTGCTTTACTCGAAGTAGAACAAAAATATGTTATTTTTGTCCAGAGAAAAATTGGGTTAGAATTGTTATATATTTATTTATGCAGGTATTTAGATCCCAACTTTTATTATCTTTATAAATAACTTAATATGGTAGACATACCTAATACTCCTTCTACCTGCTATTTTTCCCATAACAACAACCTTGTGATATGGGTTGAGCTAAGAGAGAATGACTAGCCTGAACACCCAAGCAGCTTCCATGCCTTAAAGCAAGACTAAAACTCATAATTTCCTGGTTTCTAGGCTGGTGCCTTTACCATTAGATCAAACTGGCTCTCTATTTAAACTTTAAGTTTCACAATTTTTATTCCAAAAAGTAGATTTAATTTGTACTTGTTTGGCCCAATTCTTTCTTAACATAAACTGTGTATTGTTTGATCATTGTTGCAGATAACCTTGAATTTAATCTTCTTGGTGAATGTCATGATATTTAGAAGACAACAATTAATTTCTGATTCTAAACAATGCAAACACCTCCCTTATTTTGCATTATGTTTTTATTTTTCTTGCTTTATCTAAAATCAATTGAACCTTCCCAAATTTGCTTTTGTTCTGGAGGGGAAATCTGAAATTTGCAATAGTAGATATATTGAGAAAAATCACTATAATTGATCCTATCAAAAATAAGACTATATTATTCATAACGGGCTTGTTTCATTTGTACTGAAGTACTGTATCCTGGTTAACTTTATATATCATCTATTTATATAGAAATGTCCTTGGCAGTGATGTTGTAGGCATATAGTAAATGGCTTTCAAGTGCAGGAAGGAAATAATGTCAGTGAATAAGCTGAGCCAAGGATCAAGGATATTAATTATGACAATAACTACATATCATATACTTGGTGCTTTATAGATTACAAAGAAAAGAAATATCTCTATCTCAATATATTACAAATAAATTTAATTTGTGCAACCAGAGGTTCTGTAAAAGGCTAACATAATAGTAGGTGGATGTGAATAAATGCAATGCATCATGTATTTTATTTCAGTTGGGCAATCTGTCTAAGGAGATTCTCAGTCATCCAGGTCATGGTTTTCCCAAAGGTGCTTTTTTCAAGAGGCAACTGGACTTTCTGGTTTTTCTTTCAGGACGTTTTGCTGCTCATCCAAGAAGCTACTTCAGCTCTGACTGGATAGTGGGGAATGGAAGGATTTATACTCCTTACAGGCAGCTGTTCATTCGCATTCTTTTAGCAGATTGTTAAGGTCACCTGGAGATACACCCTGATGGCACAGATAAACCTCCAGGTGACCTTAACAACCCACTAAAAGAATGCAAATGAACACCTGTCTGCAAGGAGTATAAATTCTTCCATTCCCCACCATCCAGTCAGAGTTGAAGAAGTTTCTTGAATGAGAAGCAAAACGTCTTCAAAGAAAAACCAGAAAGTCCAGTTGCCTCTTGAAAAAAGCACCTTTGGGACAGCTGGGCAATAGCTTTGCCTGACCCAGAAAGTGACCCCCCCCCAAAAAAAACCCAAAACAAAATCTAGAGGCAACAGGCAGAAAAAGAGAAGAGAGAGAAATAGAGAAAAACTGATAACATGAAGGTGCATAGAGTGGGAATAAACAGAAGGCTAGAATATTTCTGAGCCAGCAACAATTCATCACAAGTCAGGAAAGTAGAGGAGGCCAAAGACAGAAAATGAGCAATGCTGAAATTGACAAAATGTTGCTTAACACAGAAAAAAGGCTATCTAGAGAAGGCTAATAACATAGTAGTTCTTAGAGATTAAAAAAGAGTCCATCAGCCTGACTGATTGGGCCAGTCAGCTGGGTCTGAAATTGTCAGCAAGAATGTTGAAACCAACAAGAAAGGTTGTAATATTGTTAGAGAAAAATAAGGCAAGGCTGTAGACTTAAAAATGTGAAAGAGCTAAAGATACAGCCTATGTTGCTGCAGAGGTACTGAACTCCCAGCACACTGATGGAGGTTCTGGGAATTGTAGTTGATATTTGTAGGACAAGTTAATGATACAGCATATTGTCATGGATAATCAGCAGGAAGAAAAAACTTCTAATGAACTGGAGCAGTAGAACAGGAGAAGCAAGGAGATAGTAAATATTGCCACTGCATCTTCCAGGAAGCAGTGGCAATATTTCAGGGAGCAGTAGCAAAATACTTCAGGGAGCAGTAGCAAAATTAATTCTAGATGGAAAGTACTAGTAGTAGGATATGTCCTTGAGGAAATCAAGAAAGAAAAGCTATGGATGAAAGTTTTCTAAGCAATGGGATGGTTGGATATGATATACAGTATTTATGTGCCATTAGCAACAACATTGAAATATTTTATCTAGGATGATCTGTCCCTGGTCTAGCCCTTCAGGCTTCAGTGTACCATTGCTGCTCTAATCAAGTCCATCCATACAAGAACTTTGGATTGATTTATTGTATGACCCATCTTTATGTCGATACCACTACATAATGATTCAATATCATTCAATGACATGAATCAATGTCACATTTTTCTGGTTTTCCTGCCCAGGGCTTCTACTTCAGTTTGAACCCAGTCCACTATTCCAGCTGCATATATAATGACTGGAATCACTCAGATACCTTAATACCCTTAATAACCTTAATGGTATTTCCATCACTAAGTTTGGCCTTTAAGATATTCTTCGGTTTTCTTCTGGGATTTTCTTTCTTATATATTTGGGCTATATTCTGCCCACGAGGCTAAGAAGAAGGAATTCTCTACATATGAAGAGAGATAAGTTTGAACTGGGAGCTAAGAGACAAATTAATATTAAAGAAGCAGACTAAAGGCCACAGGTGTAAACACACCATGATGCCGTTTTCTCCATGCCTAACAAAGGTGAACCTAGAAGAGTGAACTTTATTGTATCTTTATGAAAAAGAAAAGCAAGGCAAATTAATTGTATTCCATTATCTTAACAGCTTGCACTAACAGGCACCTGGTGCACAAGTGCTATTCATTTCATTTTTAGATTCCCAAAACCAAGCCCTGCTAAAATTAATGGAAGTTTCACAGCCAGTGATGGTTGGATAGAAGTGAGAAATATTGATCGTTCTAAAACCTGCAGGAAGCCCACTATCTAAATCTAAATAAATAAATAAAATCTAACAGTGAATAACAGATTAAAGTATGTTTCACTAGGTTCCCTCTGCTGCACCGGTTAACTCAGAAATATAAAAAGTTTCTGACTTTTTAATTTATTTTTAAACAATGCAAAATTGAATTCATTACTCAGATACTATTCAAGTAGTACATATATAAATATTTTCAATCATTTTTTTAAACTTGTTGTGTGAAAGAGTTCAGTTGCCATCCTGTTTTCTCTGGGCTCAATGGATGTTGTGCTTCTTTTATGCAAATATGCATATGATTGTGTTTCAAACTTGTTATTAAGCTGAAACCACATACTATTTTTGCATGCATACAAATTATTTTTGTGACACACTGCACAAATTAGGATGCTACATAATTTTTGCTAGGATTTCTTTTTGCGATGGAAGAAATAGACAAGTGAGAAAGTTCTTGCCAATTACTTGCAAACTTGAGAAAAGACAAAAGATATCAGAGGAGACCTAAGAGATATGTTTCCCTTCCATACCTTAAATCAAGGTCAATTTTAGATTTCCTGCCAGTCATCAGCAGCCAAATAAGAAAGCCTTTGAGAAAAGTTTCAACTTGGGAAACAAGAACGAATGGGACACCGAAGCTGATGGCTGAAGTTTCAGGTGTAATTAAGAGGAAAAATGGCAGCATGTCACATGCATCTTTTGTAAGCAACCTCAATCAGGATGGCATCCCACAAACAATAGAGCACCTTTGTTCATCTATTATGCATGTACCTGAACATTTGTGGAGAGGGCAAAGGGAGGAGGAATAGTGCAAAGAGGTTGAAAGAAGGAAAAGCTATAGCAGAGGATAGAAAGTTTTAATGTCAGCCATTCAGCTGATTGAATTGATACAGTGAGCTAGGGTTTCTTAACACTGAAGCCTCTTTCCCCCCCCTTTCATGAAGTCTATTGTGCGAGCAAAGTTATAGGTTTAAAGTCATTTAAAATTGAGCCTTGTGACACCTATTAAGCTAACAGATGTAGATACGCAGCTGGATAAATTACAGTGTGCTTCAACAATGCTTGATTCATTTACAGGGACAGAGGTGTTGTGTGATGGTTGAGATTTTTTTTCTCCCCATCGGCATTTTCACATGAGGCACACTCCTTTCTTGGTCTTTTGTCTCTGTCAGATGTTTTCTATTAAAAATAAAAGATGGTCTTCCCTAACAAGAAGGAACCAATTTGAGAGTCAGCACCAAGAGAGGTTTGTTTTGCTGGCTTGTTTGTTTGCTCTCCCGTCATTTAATTTGGAACAACAGATGCATTTAAAAGAAAAGAAGTGCAAACTAAATGGACTACATAAAAGAATTGTAAATTTTTTGTAAGGGGAACTTGTGCACAGGGAGACATTCTTGTCTCACAAAATTTACAGTAAAAGGAAGCTATGTCTTTGTTCTTGAAGGAGAAAAATAAAAAACCAACAGTAGTGCAGTTTAATTCTGTGCATGCTTATTCAAAAGTAAGTTTTTCTATATTCTATGGTTTGTGCTTTAATAGCCATAGCATTTTAATTTCAAGAAAACTTAGAAGTAGTAGGAAACCCTAATATGTATGCCTGCATCTGTTTTTCAAACTTATTTGGTCCTTATTAGCAAAGCAATTAAGGGCCTAGTGAATGCAAAAGTAATCCTTCTTTTCACAAGTGGGATCCCAAGTTTTCATGCTTGCCAAAAGAGAGAGAGAGAGATATCTTACAGAAACACATCACTGTAATCCAGATTTCATTGTCTGGAGTGCATTTATTCTTCTGGAGATTTCTGTTTCTCCATTACAACTCTCTGCGGTGTATGAAATCTGGGGGTAGACATATCAATTTGCTCCCTATTTTGGTTATCCCCTCCCAGTTCATCCATTAGAGAAAGCTGGTAAGCACGTGTGCAGTGCCAAGTCTTAACTCTCTCTACTTCCTGGATGGTCAACTACATTGTCCAAAGAGAAGGAATAATGTTGCAACATAAACCATATCCATATTGTAGAAAAGTTATCCAAGCAGCTTTGTTTCTATGCTGCCTAAAAACTGGACTGAGCAGAGGATATTTGTACACTACATAGTACACTATGATGTTTTCCTTCTGAAATAAGCCAGTTCAACTTGCTGGATTTTCAGGGGATTCTTTTTTTTAAAAAAACCCATCATATTAGGTCCTTTCCTGATTGTTTTGATTCTAATTCTAATTTAAAATTTATCAACTACATAACATGCTGGATTCAGATTACTTATTCAGACAGTCAGCAGCTAAATGAACAAGCAAAGGAGAACATACACCAGTCTCTGCTAAACATTTTTCTATTTACTTTGCATTGTTTGGCTGTTCTTATCCATTCAGCTGTTCTTCTTCCAGAATCTAAGAGGCTGTGATCAGCATGCTTTTCTTCAAATATTTTTAATGTCAGGGATACTTAGATCTCAAGGTAAAGTCTCACTATCATTTTCTATTATGCATATGAATGAAAAAGTAACTGCAAGCCTTGACTGGCACATTGCAAATTATCCAGTAAGGCAAATAACAGTTTCATGGAATTACTGGTCCAACAGCTAAAAACAACACAAAAGTCTGCCAGACAAAAAGAAATGGCCTACTTTAGCCCTAGGGAAATATTTTGGCATCATTGCTTCTCCCTGATACCCCGTATCCCCTCCCCAGTTTCTCACATAAAGCTGACTTAAAATTGCCACACTACTTTCTCTCACAATTACATATTCCTCTTTCACTTAAAAATACCCACATTTCCAGACAGTACCTGACTTGCATTTTTATAAGAGTCTGTAGAGGGAAAATTACTTTCAGTAAATGTCAGTATGGAGTGTCTGCTTGATTCTGCTGTGTAACATTTGTCTCCGCTAAGCACTTTATAAATGTTTGAAATCAGGCAACAGATTAGATTATTTTATGCTGAGAGCAAGTTGAGGGGCATATCAAAGGCTACTAAACCTTTCCGTCATCATCTAAACTAACTTTCACATCTTTGAACAGAGCTGCTTCATATACTGGGTTTGCAACCTCCCTCACAATCAGCAATAATTCTGTTGGGAGTGGGAGTGGGAATTGTAGTTAACAATAATAGGAGAACCACACTTTGTGTGTCCATTTGTGGATTAGTTGGTTTTGATTTAGCCTGCTGGGCAAATCCAAACATTGTGATTGGTGTATCATGGTTTTGATTTAGTATATTCTATGAACTCAACTAACTTGATTTACTGATGCCATGATGAAGTAAATCATGGCACAATGATGGTGTAAAAGAACTTCACTAGTCGCCATTTGGATGGGATTCTAATTTATATGATAGGATAGAAATTTTAGGGGCCATGATTATTTTTTGCAACTCCTATTAGGAGCAGAAAGTACTGATGCCACATACATCATTCCTTATGCAGATTACATAATATGCAGCACTAGAGTGATAACATCATCAAGCATATTATCACAGAAAAAATTGACAAGAAGCTGAATCCTATTCAACTATTCAACCGAACTCTACTAGCTGAGTCACTGCTGCTCTTAAATTAGAAAGAAAAATTATACTGAGCCATACTAAGCCCAGTACAATGATCACTACATGCTTCTGACTTTTTTAGGTTCAATTTTTATTCTGTAAAGTTCTTCATAACACTGTTAGGAGAGAACTAGAGTAATCAGTTGAAATCTTTATTACGGTCAAAAGTGAGGATAAAGAGGGTAGGATACATTTTTTTTAAAAAAAAAATTCTCTGAAACAGTGACTCGGTGATTTATCTGGTCCTATTTTAATCTGGATGTGAATCTGTTTCATGATGTTTTTTTCTGTATTGCAATGCCTTTGATTATTAATCCCCTGTCAGAAATTATAGCAATTGCAGGTTGGCATTTGCAAAGTTAGCCACACTATGGAGCATGCCTTCTAAGCCAAATGGGAATCGAGGAAAAGTCATAATATTTAATGCTTTTTGTTTAGAGAAATGGCGTATAAAGCAACATGGCAATAATACATGCTGTGTGCAAAGTGTAAATACACTTTGCTCTCTTTCTCATAATATGAAAGCCTGAAACATTCAATGATATTGCAAAATGGAAGGTATAACACAGACAAAACAAAGAACTTCTTTAGATAGTGCATTAGAAAAGATAAGTTTACTAATAATTATAAGTCATATTATATTCTGGGCATATTTCAAATGCATAGTCTTTAACTCCCTGACTTTCTAGCCAGACTGTCTACACAGTTGGATAGTATCATGCTAGGAAAGGTTGCTATATATTTTTAAATTCAATAGCAGAATATTTTTAAATTGCCAGTTGCTTGAGAGCAATAGTCTTTAAAGGATTGTTGCTTGATATTCTAGTTATGGGCTTCTCAGAGTATATGATTAGCTTCTTTGGAAATGGGATACTGGACTATATAAGCCTTTGCTTTGAACCAAATATTCTCTTTTTATATCCTAATGGTATTCAGTAGCAAGAACTTAAGAACGGTCTCATTGTTTAGACCAAAAACTTATTCCTAATTCAGCATAGTTTGTCTTAACCAGCCAGATGCTACTGAGAAATTTATTAGCACAGGATATGAGGGCAACAGCATTCTCCTGTGGTTTGTCCCCTCCATCTGGTAATTAGAAATGCGTTGCTTCTCACTGTCACATTTAACTATCATAAAAATCATAAAAATAAGGCTAAATAATATTTCATTCTTCCTATGTATACTCTAACCTAGTCAATATCATATCATTACAACTTCAGAAATGAATTCTAGATGTTAATTATTCATTGTAGAAAAAAACATTTCTTTTTCTGGTGTTAAATCTTATGCCAATCAATTTAATTGGATCATCTAAATTCTAGTTATTTGAAACAGTCTTTCTGGAAGTAAAAAAAAAAGAAGTTCTTATCTTGTGAACTTCCTTTGTTAAAAAGGATGTCCTGACTCTTTTAGTTATTCTTTCAGGAACCTTTTTATAGGATTCCAAATGAAAGTTCATATAGGACAGATTTGTTTAATAGCTCTACAAAACTTGCTGTTTCATTTAAACCTGCCTAAGATCTTCCAGGCCTGACAGCACATGCGAGGTTATATTCTTACTTGAACATAAATTTTTCTGTTTTATGTTATGCCTTTCTTCCATCATGAAACTCAAAGTAAAATACAGGGAGCTTCCTAAGTGGCTAAATACTGACTAGAATTAGCATTCCCAAATACATTTGCACAGGTTGAAATTCACTAACTATAATAGGACAATTCCCAATACGCATGCATAGAATTTTCAATAGTATGCAGAACTATTATTTAAAGCAAGTTTTGGGACTGAATGGACTTCAAGAACTACATCCTGAATAGTAATAGCAAATTGGGATTCAATGGTATGTATATTCTGCACAGTTGGTGTGTTTATTTGTTTGTTAGATTTGTATTCAAATTTTCTCCCAGTTGGTACTTATAGCTCAGAAAATTACATTTTAAATCCAATCTGTATACAGAGGGGAGAAGAGATATTAAAGGAATTCAAAAGCCATTAACAGATAAAAAGGACAGTAAAGAAAATATTGAGACAGAAATAACTGTAAGAAAGAGACTCAAAATAACCTCACCTTGCTTCTGTATCATATAATAAAAGACAAAATGAAATTCTGGCATGCTTTCATAATTTTATTATCACATTCTATAACAATAAAGTACTCCAATAGTCCTTGCAATATCTGATTCATGAACAGACCTACTTTGGAAGACTGAACTATATTCCCAAACAAATAGTTTGATGTAGATGTTTTAATTCTGCTAGCTCCTTAATAAGGCATTTTATTTTTATGATGTATGATTAGAATTAAAGTATAATTGGTTTCCAGGAGAAAATGCTGGACTGATGACAACTCTGGAAAAATGGAGCCAACTTTTGTGGCATTAGCCAGGGAGCTGATGAGTAGAATGGCTCCTATTATCCTCTCTGGATAAAAGGGAGAGATATGAAATTGTGCAAGCTGTTTCTCCTTGCGATTGCTCATCACAAAGACACTACAAGAGAGCAACTTGTAGAAGTGGGAGTGGAACTGGGAGACAAGAGAATTTACCATAATTGCTTCAGCTACAAATAGAGCCTTTTCAAAGGCACTAAATTCATGCACTTTTCTCGTTCAAAATTTTCCTATTTTCAAAAATTGCCTATTAATTGCTTCATAGAAGTTAAGACATCTGCAAAATAACAAGGCTAGAAATATTGTGTGAGTACCTTCAATCCTCAGTATAAGATATAAAGTTCTATTTTTATAACCCTTAAAATCAACACCAAAAAGCAATACAAGCTTTTTGTTGGAAACACCTAGCCAGGCAGGGGGAAGACCTCAAGTGTGGAATTAACAGTCCTTGCAGAGCCACAAGAAGGTCCAGAAGTAGAACATCTCCCCTTAAGTTCCTTAGAACCTTATCTATTCCAAGACTCAGCCTGGCAGTCTGGAGAGATTCCTGTATAATAGGCAGAATATAATATAGTAGTGAGCTTGAACCTTACATGTGTAGGTCTGGCTATTTGTGAATGACAATTTTGCCATAGAAAGTTTTAAGAACTGAGAAAACAGAACTTTGGACTATGAATATTAAGATTTTAAAACAATCTTTAAATGTGTGCTTGTGGAAAAAATAGTTTTAAGATTGGACAAGTAATTATAAGATAAATAACTTATAATAGTGTTCAGAAACATCATTGAGAAAATGAACCACAACTTCCATTGGGAATTTGATTCAATTTCATCAGCTATGGTATGTCTTCTTGGAAAACAGTTTGTTCCTGAAGATGTTACAGAACAAGATAGGCAGTGAAATTTACCTAAGATAAATATGAACGAGAACCTGAATAAGAATTTGTTATTATATATAAAGAGAAAACTAAGAAGCAAATAAAAATGACAATTCCAAAGAACAATTGAAATAATTTCCTTTTGTTGGATTCACAAAAGAAATGGTTTAAACCACTGAAGAACTTTACAGCAAGTATCAACAACTATCTGAAAGTATTTCAGAGAAAGATGATTATACAAGATATGATCAGAGATAAAATGGGATAAGTTATTGTTCTTAGTGGCTGTTTTTGGGTTGGATGATGAGGCTATCCATTCAATTTTGTTTGATTCCTGAGGATTCTAGGAAACAGCTCCTTCCACAATTTTTGATATTGTACAGCTTCTTTCAGTTGCTTTATGCTCTGGCTGATGGCAGCTTTGATAGTGTCAGGCCATGATATTTTTTGGCAGCATTGTTTCCTTTGACCTTTCATAGCATCACTGCTTTTTCCAGTGAGTTTGTTCACATGACATGTCCAAAATAAGTAAGGTGGAATTTTGTGATTTCGCTTTGCAGCAAAATGCCTGGTTTTATACAGTACTTGTTTGTTTGTCACTTTTGATGTCCAAGAAATGTGCAGGAGCCTTCTCCAACATCACAGCTCAAATGGATCGATTTTTACCATGTCTACTTTGTTCATGGTCCAACTTTAGCAATTGGGAAAGACGATAATGCAGACTAATCTGCATTGAATTGCCAGGCCTAAATCCTTGCTTTTCCATACTCAGTTCATGTTCATCATTGCTATGCAATGCAATACTTTATTTCTGGAATGCATTCACTGCTTTGATCAATCAGTGATCCTGGGAAAATAATTCTTGTATACATTCGATCTCTTTACAGTCAATTGTTATTTTGATATTTTCATTTCTTGCAGTGGTCATGAGTATAGTCTTTTTGATGTTCAGGAAGAGGCCAGACTTCTTTCTTCTTTAATCCTTTTGATCAGATATTTCAGGTCTCCTTTGATATCAGAGAGGAAAGTTATGTTGTCAACATGTCGAAGACCATTAATGTTCCTTCCTCCAATATTTACTCTGATTTTTCATCTGTCAAATTCCAGCTTTCTCACGAACATTTTGGCATGGAATTTGAATAAAAAAGGTGAAAGAATGAAATTTTTTCACTCTTTTTTCTATCTTAAATCAATCAAGGTCTCCATATGGGGTCCAAACAGTAGCTTCCTGATTTGTATAAAATTACTATCAATTTGACCAAATGTGTAGATATTCCCCAGGTCTTCTACAGCTCTCCGAAGCTTGTCATAAATGACACAAAGGATGTCTTGTAGCCAATAAAGCAGAAGTTATTTTGATATTATTGAAATTTTTCTATGATCCAGCACAGATTTGCAATAAGGTCATGAGTGCCACAACTCCTTCTGAAGCTAGTTGAACATCTGCTAATTTTCTTTTGGATGATTTAACATTGTTGTATAATCTTAAATCTTGCTAGCATGAGGCATGAGGACAATTGTGTGGTAATTGAATCAATCCTGAGTCACCCTTTTTGGTAATGGAATGAACATTTACAGTGGTAGGATTCAAAAAAATTTAATACCGGTTCTGAGGGCATAGCTTGGTGGGTGTAACTTGGTGGTCATGGCTTGGTGGGTGTGGCTGGGTGGTCATGTGACTGGGTGGGCATGGCCAACAAAAAGAAAATATACCAAAAGGTAGTTTATTGGCCTTCAATTCCTAGAATTCCCAAGGCTGCATGTAGTTCACCCATCTTAAACTTGCCAAGACCGAAAAATGCTGATCTACAGAAAAGGATTTTTCCATTCCTCTTTTACCGATTCTTACTTACTTATAAGCAATCATAATGCAAAATCCCCACTTCCACCCCATCTCAGAGCAAAGATAATGCAAAATCTTCACTTCCATCTCATCCCAGAGCAAAGATAATGCAAAATCCCCACTTCCACCCCATTCCAGAACACCTGCCATTCCCACACTAACCTGCTTTCCAGCTCCATTCTCCCCTGTGCAGGGCAACAAAAGAAGACTATGTGACTACCAGTTTAAAAAAAGTTCAGTCAGACCTTCCAACTCCTCTGGGGAGGGGGGAAAGATCTCACAAAGTTGTAAGGTCTGATTGAACTGACTGATTAGCTTCCCAACTGATCTGGGCTGCTGGTCCATTGGCGCCTCCCAGCTGATCAGCGTGGCTCCCAGTCATGTAGACTCCCCATCCTGAATGGCAACCCTAATGGGGGGCGGAGTGAGCAGGTAGGGGTGGGGCCAGCCAGAGGTGGTATTTGACAGTTCACCAAATTCAAAATTTTTGCTATGGATCCGCCAGAACTGGTTCAAACTGGCTAAATACTACCTCTGAGCACTGATCATTTCCAATCCTGTTAATATTCCTTTCCAATTCATTTCCAATCCTGTTAATATTTTCTGCAGGTATGGAATTTATTCACATGGAGCCTATTTTGTTTGACAGTTGTTTCATTGCTCCAACAATTTCTTCCTGAAGAATGGGTGGTTCTAATCCTGCTTCCCCTTCCTCTTCATCTTGAGATTGAAGCTCTTTGTTGCTGGCATACAGCTCTTCTGTATTTTTCACCATTTGTTCTTGACACCTTGTTGGTCAGACAATTCTTTCCCTTGCTTGTTATTGATGCTTGTATGATTGCTTTTATGATGCTTTTATGAACAGGAAATGGTATTCAAATCTTTTTCAGTTACACAAACACATTCATGGTGTGGTCCTTCTTGCAGTCCTCTTCAAGGTGCTTGCTGGTCCCAGTAACTTTCCTTGCTGGTCTTCTGAAATCTACATTCAATTTCTTTGCTTTCTCATATTTGGTTGCTGCTTTGGTTGCGTTTCTCTGATCAGTAATTCTGATAGTTTCATCTGAAGCCACTTGCACTTTTTTCTCTGGCTTCTAGTATCTTATGCTGTTCAATTGGCTTTCAAATGAATCCAAGGGCATTCTTAGAAAGATCTAATGAGCTAATTCCATTTTTCATTTTGCATGAGTATCTAGGCAAATCCAAGGTAGGTGACCAGAGTCAATGTTGATTCCCACAAATGCCACATGGGGATCCTAGCCATAAATCATTTATCATTCACAATTTCTGAATTCATATAGCACACTAAGCCAAATTATGTCACAGGCAATTGGAATCCAGACATTCTTTTCCTAAAATTTCCTTTGATGGTTTGATCCAGAATAAAAGTCAGATTAAAAACTATGCAGTTACATTTATTTGTTAATTGTTTTGGGGAGAACACTTTTAATGTATGTTTTTACCTCAGTTTTGCTAACTCATGTATATGTTTTACATTCTTTCTTCATAATTTCTTGATAGAAAGTCAGCTGCATATATTTTGTGTTTTGACTCCTCAGGCATTACATTTAGTTGCGTATTAGTGTCTTGGCAGGAAAGGCATAGTATTTTTGCTATTTTTGTCTTAAATTACTTTTTAAATTGTTCTTGCTTGTCACAAAGCTTTAAAAATAAAGACATGAAAAGTGAAATAAATCAAAGCACCAGCTTAAGCAATGTAGAGTTGGTAAAGTCTATCTGTGAAATAATATATAGCCAACTGTAAAATCTCTTAGGACAATGCTGTTCAAAATGGGGTGTCATTAGAGCTCTTTATTTCTTGTAACTGCAGCTCTCAATCAGAATAAAATAATTAAGCACATAGATCTATTGGGCAACTAGCAAATATCTTTCAGGTTAAGTGATTACATACTTTGCTATTGGCCATCAAGAATTTTTTTTTTAAAAAAGAAACACTAAAAGAAAGACTGGCAGTTTGCTGAAAACATCTATGGTTTATAAATATCAAGATATATACACTGAAATTTGATTATAGGTATTTAATCACAAAAAGTTGTCAAATTACTAATAGCTGTGCTCTCTTCTTGCCATTTTAAAACCTTACAAAGCCTTGTTGTTGTTGTTGATGATGATAGCGCAGTCAGCCAGATGTTTAGATTAGTTTTTTGTCTACCTATCAAGTCCTTCCCAGGATCTGGGATACGCAGATGGAAATAAAAGGTATGATCATCGGATTTAAGATGTTCCAAGTAAAGCTGCCTTTTACAATTGAGTGGTGGTGCTGTAAATGGTGCTACAGTTGTTTTGGGATTGCACTCAAGATACCTATTACTGTCCTTTGCTGCTATCCTTGGGGGAGGGGGGGGGCTTGCCACAATTGTTCTATTTCTATTTGCAGGTCCTTGTATTTTGTGATTTTGTCCAGTATTTAAACATTCATTAATATCGTTCTCATGAGACTTTTCTCATCTAGAATCTGTTGCTGAGCTATTCATTTAAAAAAAACTGGGGGAGGGGGAAGAAAAAACAATTTCTTTTTAAAAATCTAGCTATAATATTACTTCTGATTTTCTCTTATTCACAGAACATTCCATGACATAGAGATGATGATTTAACAAAAGTTACCTTAAATGTAACTCAAATATCTATGTTACCAAGATCTAATTAAAAACAACAACAATCACCTCCACTCTTGACAATTCTAATCAGGAAAAAAAAGATGTTTCTAAAGCAACCCAATGAAAAGTACAGTCTATCATCAAGTATTTACTTAAGTAGATTCAGGTGAGTTTAATGCAGGAGATTCTTTGCATCTTTAATCATGATTTTTCTTTGAGCAGATATTGGATTCTACTTTGGAAAGAAAGATTGGGTCACACAATATAAACACTATTGTAAATGGATCTCTCATATTTCTAAATAGGAATAAAGGCTACATTCAAATAAAAATGTAGGCAGGAGTCGGCACTGTAACTTTCAGAGAGGGTATGCTAGACTCATCATTTTAAATTGGCTGTTTGAAACCCCAGTGGTGCAAAGTGTTCAGAAGTGATTATCTCAGATTCTGTGAGAAGGTTGCCTTTCAGACATATTGGAGGGCAAAGGACATTGAGAACAGCTCTGATCTGTTGTACTCTGGTTGAACCATTCAGTGTCAAGGGTTAAAGGTTATGATCTACCCCATTAACAAAAAGAAAAGAAAACAACAATAGAAAATAAAGTGAAAGTTTGGTGAATACTAATTCATTACTCTGATTTACTAACAAAGTTTGCCACTCAGGCCGCTTTTCTGTCTGCAAATATTGTTGCATGCACATTTGGCTTGTGCAGTACTGAAGACAGGCAATTCTACATTTATGATAAAATTTGAGGTAAAGGTCTTAGTTACCTTTAATATATATTTAATAATGTTAAAGATAATTATCTTTAATATATATATTGGATTCCTCACATAGAGTTTCACATTTTTAAGATCTGTAGCAATTATGAGTTGGAAGGGTTGTGCTAAAATTTAAGATGACATGGGAGGAACACTTGCTTCTGCAAGGTTCATATTATGTACTATTGCACTACTTTATACTGAAAATTCTTTATTCCTGTTACTAACAGGGAAAAACATTGAATAGCCTGTTAGCTTAAGAAGGATGGGTTGAAATACTGTGTAGTAGTGTAAGGTTGTTCTCCTAGCTTGAGTATATTTCAGCAGAGTGCTTATGAGGACACCAAACTGGTCTTTCCCCAAGGGTTCTATTGCACAAATATCCTCATTTGATGGTATTTGTCCAAGGGTATATTGCATACTCCCCTAGGAAAATACTCAATTTGGGGTGAAAAAGTAATATGATTTTGGCACTTGCTCAAGCGATAACTTCCTTTGAGTTTTAGTATTTGAGCTGCATTGGAATGGGAATTAATATTATATACACAGCAAGCAATTGGTACCAATCACTTCCATTTTTTCAAGATATCCTTGCCAAAAGATGGTAGTTTCAACCCCCCAGATTTCAGAGGTTTACAAAAATTATGTATTTTTTTTTCTAACAATATGCCTGCATTTAGCATAGTTCCTGAGTCTTGCACCTTATTTGGGGATAACCAATTCTTGTAAACAACTACTACAATTCTTTAATTCTCATGGATCACTTCTAATCATGGTCTTTTAATAGAAGTGTCGACCCTGAAACTGACCTGGGCAAAGCCATCTTGAAGCTTCAGTGTTGCCACAGTGGAGCAAGGGACAGGGAGGGGGGTGATTAGAAATAGCTGGGCTTGTGTAGTCAGAATAAAATACTTTCTCAAGACTTCCTCCTGGGAACCAAGGACATTCTCACACCTGGCTGAAGGAAGGTGATGTCACCAGACCAGTAGATACTGCAGTGATTTGGCCATGTGACTGATTGTTGGGGGTTGAGGGAAAAACTTTTTTTAATTAGGTGAAAACCAAAGGCCCCCTCAGTGTTGGTTTTCACCAGCTATGTGCCAATATGATATTTCCAATAAAGCTATTCTTTGAGGAATTGACCTGCCTTGGAGCTCTTGCTTGCAATAGATTTATTACTTGGAACCCTAACAAGCAGCCTATTTCTCAGAAGTTATTATACTTAGCTCCATGATGTGTGCAGATTTCTATTTTTACAAAAATATATATATATATAGAAAATTGGAATGGTGGGTGTTAAGATGATATTTCTGCAGATATCTCTATATGATTATATAACTAACACATGAAAAATAAAACTTAGAACAACCCTGGACCAATAGCCCATGCCACTTTTCTCTAAATGAGTAATTAGATGTGTTATGCAGTGGTGGAATTCAAAATTTTTACTACTGGTTCTGTAGGCGTGGCTTGGTGGTCGTGGTGTGGCTTGGTGGGCGTGGCAGGGGAAGGATACTGCAAAATCTCCGTTCCCAACCCACTCCAGGGGAACAATACTGTAAAATCCCCATTCCCTCCCCACCCAACCTGCTTTCCAGCTCCATTCTCCTGTGCAGGGCAGCAAAAGAAGACTCAGCCAAGCTGGGATTCGGGAGGCAGAGAGTAGATGGGGGCGGGGCCAGCCAGAAGTAGTATTTGCAGGTTCTCTGAATTACTCAAAATTTCTACTACCAGTTCTCCAGAACTGGTCAGACCCTGCTGAATACCACCTCTGTATTTAAGTTCAGTTTACAAGTTCCCTAGCCACTTGGCTATTTATTTGCTTATACGGCTTATAAGAACTAATCCCATTCAAGATGGAAGTAGTTCATGAAAAAATGGAAAGTCACACATCATGATTTTATATCTAAAAGTGTGTGAAATGTAAGTAGGGAAAAGTCTTGTTAGTCAGAACCTCTCAGATGTTTATTACTGCTCAATTTTAGGGCATGTTAAATTTTTCAACTTTTGATTTCCAAAAATTAGGGGTGCTCAAAAGTTGTGAAATGCCTTGGGGATTATAAATATATTTTGATTACTTTAATATAATTTAGATGTGCTTGGTAAGTAACTACATAATATCATAACTTTTAAACATTTTGTTTGTTTCATTCCATACCATTTTTTGAAAATGTAGAACTCTTGCATTGTAGTAGATTTGGGGCCAGAATCAATGATATGTTCAGAGAAGCATCCCTCTATGACAGAGCAGAAGGATCCAAGTTCATTTCCTGCTATCTCCAAGGGCTGTAAGAAAGCCCTGCCTGAGCCCATGGATGGATACTGTCAATCAATACAGAGAAATGCCAAGCTACCTGGGCCATCTGTCTGATAGGGAGTTTTCAATGACCATTTTAAATATATATATATGTTTTCTTATATATATGACTTCCGGTTTGAGTTTCTTCACTGACAGACCAAAACCGCGATTGTGCGCAGTTTCGATCAGTGCTCACCACCGGAGCACCCTGAGGCGGCTGGCTTCAGGGCTAAACCATCCTGTAGAGGTGGTGAAGAGGGGGGAGACTGCCAGCAGGGTTGTGGAGAGCCGCATCTCTCCTCCTCAGCTGGCCATTACTCCCTTTCCCGAAGGCAGTTGCAGCGTTCAGGAATGGCCACCTCAAAGAAGAACTCGACTGGAAAAGAATGTGCAGGAGGAAGATAAGAAGTGAAAGTCTTGGTTGACTGGGTTAAACTGCAAAAGCAACAACTCAAGGTACCTTAGTATTTAAACTATAAAAAAATAACATTGTTCCCAAATAAGATTTTGAAGCAGTGAAGGAGAGAGAAAAGGGAAAGGATTTAGTTTGTTTTTGCTCTTCCCTTCTATATACTGACAGCTAAGAGACTTAAGCAAGAAATTGAAAAAAAATCCACTTTGACATCAACAGGCATTTAAACTGAAAATAAAATGTCAAAGGGATAATAAAGATTTCTGGATACTTCAAAGCTTTGAAAAGCAGGAAAGGAGAGAAAAAGAATAAAAGTGCAGGATCTGGAAAAATGGAGGAGACTGCGTGGAACTAAAACCTCAACAAGATTCCTAAAAGATACATTTTAACTGAAACTTGGCAACAAAATAGTAGAATCCCAGGAAGAGAAAGTTGAAAAAAGAAGCAAGAAGAAACAGCTTGGGATTATTTGGATTATTTGGTGATCTCTGGATTTTTGGTTACTGCATTTAAATGACTAAAATCAATCGGGCAGTTGTTTAAAAGTGTTTAAAATGGCACCACTTTTAGAAGAACTGAAAATGGAACTTTAAAAGTACAAAGAAGATGCACAAGAAAGGAGAGGTTCTTTTGGCTTCGTATTTCAACTCTTAGAAACAAATCTGGAACTATGAGAAACAACAAGAAATGCTTGCAGAACAAGAAGATTGGGACAAAGAAGAAGCCATCTTTAATGATCAAGTTATTTTATGTGGGGGAAAAAAAAGAAAGGTGGGAAAGAGAATGAAAAGTTTAAGATTTGAAAAAACAACCAAAAATAAGAAGAATAGTTCGAAAAATAAGTATAATATTAGAAAGCAACAGAAGAGGGGATTACAGAAGAGAGAATTAGAAGTAGAGAGATAAGGGGGTAAAAAGGGGAGGGAGAAGAAGAGAAGGAAGAAGGAAAGGAAAAGAAGTTATAAAGGACAGAAACAAGATATAAAGAAACAGGGCAAAGGTATAAGAATTGAAAGTATAAGCCTGTTTAGAGATAATGGGTGAAAACTTAATTATAAAAGGGATTCTGCAAAGGTACATAAGATAGTATTGTTATATTACAAATAGAAATAATCTTTGAAAATATGCTTAAAATGATGGATAAAATATTTATTGTAATCTAGTGGAATGCTTGTTAATAAACAAATGAAATAAAGTGAATGAGAGAATTAAATTACGAAGGGATGGGAACATTTTAATTATTATTAGTGATTTATAAGATATAAGTGAAGACAAATATGGAAAAAAAATTAATTATGGAAAGTTTATAAGTGTTCCCAAGTAAGTATGATATTTAATTGAAAAGAAATGTTAAAGATGTTAAGATGTTAATGAATATTAATGATAGAATTGATTTGGAATGGAATGAGTGTTTTATTTACACACACACACACACACACACACATATATAATCTTTTTTTTAAGAATATACTGTGTATTTTAAGAATGTGCCAAGCAGAATTCGATTGGAAGTTATGTATTATATTGACTGCTATAATCTTAAAGGTATACATTGAAGCTTAAATAAGAGTTGAATGGATAAAATTAAAAGATATAAAGGCGTCATAAGACATAAGACATAAGAATTTTATTTGTCATTACACTCGCAAGCAGGTGCAACGAAATGAGGTGCTCTTCCACAAGTAAAACTGGACAACACTATTGAAAGAAAAATAAAATTAAACACAACAGACCATACAATAATCTCTAAACAATTTAAAAATGTAAATACCCCATTACTCTCAGCCATTAAATTCCACAAAATCTTATGACCCTGCATTCAAACTCAAAACTGCACTTGGATAAAAACTGTTCTTAAATCTAGTCGTCCTTGTTCTTAATACCCTGAATCTCCTTCTCGGTGGTAATAGTTCAAAGAGCTGATGTCCCGGATGAGAGGAGTCATTCAATATATTAAATATCTTCCTCTTACATCTATTCCTATACCGTTCTTCCAAAGAGGGGAGTGAGCAGCCAATGATGTTTTGGGCCATCTTAATCACCCTCTGAATTGCCTTTTTCTCTGCCACTGTGCAGCTCGAGAACCATACACAGAGACAGTAGGATAATATACTCTCAATTGAACTCCGATAGAAGGTAGTCAGTAGACTCTCAGCCAGTTGTTGTTTCCTAAGAATCCTTAGTAAATACAACCGTTGTTGTGCCTTCTTAATTAAAGCAGCGGTGTTTGCACTCCAGGTCAGGTCATTTGTAATGATGGTCCCGAGATACTTACATTCAACCACCTGTTCCACACGAACTCCCTCTATATACAGTGGCTGAATGTCTGCTCTTTTTTTCCTATAGTCTACTATAACCTCCTTGGTCTTCTTAATGTTAAATAGAAGATTATTATTTTTGCACCAGTGGGATAGCTGTAATACCTCATCCCGATATGCAGACTCATCATCCCCAGAAATAAGTCCTACAAGCGTAGTATCGTCTGCAAATTTTATTATCTTATTGTTGGGATGTTTATTTGTGCAATCTGATGAATAAATGGAGAACAGTAGTGGACTAAGGACACAACCTTGCGGAGTGCCAATGCTAAGTGTCTTGACAGTAGAAATATAATCATTCAGTTTAACTCTTTGTGGACGATTTGTTAAAAAATCCAATATCCATAAACAAATAGAATCTGGAAAATCTAGATCTTTGAGCTTGGCTATTAATCTGTGCGGTATGATGGTATTGAAAGCAGAACTAAAATCTGCGAACAACATTCTTACATAATTCCCCGGTGTTTCCAAATGGGATAAGGCCATGTGAAGCACAGTAATAATTGCATCCTCGGTTGATCTATTTTCTTTGTAAGCAAACTGAAGCCCATCAAAGGAATCAGGAAGGCAGGAGATAATATAATTTCGAACTAGCTTCTCAAAGCACTTCATTAAGATAGAAGTTAGTGCCACCGGCCTATAGTCGCTAGGACCATTTGTGGGCAACTTTTTAGGCAGTGGAACGATGGTGGAAGCCTTGAGTCATACTCCAATTAGTAACTGTTTAATGAGAAAAAATAATATGAAATTGAAACAGGACAGACAAAAGTATAAGTATAATAATTTGAATTGAGATGAGATAATCAAAATAAAGTTGAGAAAATTAAAAGAGGAGAAAAACTATGTAGAAAATGTAAAACAGTAATAAGATAGAACACAAGAATGAGCATGAAATTTGTGTCTGTATGAAGAAGTGTAACCCGGGACCATGCTATTTTTTTAAAAAAAGATGTTTTATTTGTATTATGGTTTTTTTGTGAAAACCCAAATAAAATTTTCAAAACAAAAAAATACTGTATATATAAGCAAGGACTTTGATAATAGGGCTTCAGCTCTTCAGCTCACAAGCTTTTTGCCTATAGATCACATTACTTCTAGGGAAGCCCTGACTAATTCAGTGCCAGAGTTATTCCAACAAATCTACTCTAATAATGAAAAGTCATCTTATCACACTCTCCCCTCAGTAAATTTAGTATATTCTTTGATAAGGTTGCAAACAACTGGCAGGCAATTGATCTGTAATTAGTGTGGCAACTGTGCAAGATAGACTGTGCTGGGATTTTGTCATTTATCTACCTGGTGCTACACATTTCTGCTCAGCAATAAATTATTTAGGCTTTCCCTTAAATACAAATGGTTTTATACAAGCACTGTTATTTAAGGTGCTTTCTAAATGTAGAGGACCATTGAAATTTCTGATTATCTATCACCAAAGGCATTTTTGCAAGCGAGATAATTTTTCACACACAACTTGCTGCACAATTACTTAGCATGTCATTCCCCAACTGATTCTTTAAATGGGAAACTAAGAGCGGGCTCTTTTATGTTTTCCTGGCATGCCGCATTTATCACTCCACTGAACAAAGCTTTCTGACCAATCTAATTTCTAGAGCTCCGTTTGTCCATAGTCACATCATCTGAGCAATATAGATACAAGGCTGCACAGTATCATAGCATTATCAGTAGAGGTTTTTCAGCTACAAACAGGTACATTGACCCCCTGGTAATTTATAAGTGTATGCTATACAACATTTTACAGATTGGTCGGTTTATGGGTGTTTTCATGGGACAGGGCCTTAATCTTCAGAAAACAAATCAGCTCACAGCAGTTGGCCTCTTTCGGCATTCAAGACAAATCCTGACAGATATTTAAAGAATGGCTGGGGTCACTGGACAAGTTATGCACCATCCAGGAAAAGTCTTTACCATCATTGTAGGAAGATCTCACTAATGCCTAGAGAGACTCTGGGAAACAAAAAGAACTGAATATATGGGCATCTGCTCCTTCTTTTTGCCAACAGAAGCTCATAAAATTTCAGAGGTCCTTGCCAACAGCTGATTCACAGTAATGCACATGAGTAGTATTTTCTCATAGAACACTAAAGATAATACTTTTTAAAAAGCAACAACTGATGGATAAGCAACAACACTTCATTTACAGGAAAACCATTGTTAGCTTCCCTAATTTATGCTTCGTAATACTCCATTTTAAACAGGTAAACAAGCCACTTTGTTTTAACTGCAAGTATTGTCACCTTTTAATTCTGTCCTTTTTCAGTGTCATTATTAGTAAAGATTAGTTTTCCCAGAGATTGGGATGGTTGCCACACCCTGTTAGCTTTTCAGAAGGAACGTGAAGCAGGGCTATGCTAACATTGTGCCAGTTGATTGTTTGACAAGTTGGATTGCTTCTTTATGGCAAATTGAAAGTGAGACCATGAACCTTAGTTATGTGTATTATTAGTTATTTTATTGTTGTTTCCCCCGACCATGAACCTTAGTTATATGAATTATTAGTTATTTTATTGTTGTTGGATTTAATAATAAACGTAGTTATTGTACAATGGACAACTAAATAATTTCTTTTTAAACAAATTAAATGTGCTTATAAACAAATAATTATGTTTTGTGGTTCACTGGGAATTTATTTTCACACACACACACACACACACACACACACACACACATGTATGTATGTATGTATGTATGTATGTGTATAAATGCTTATCATATTTTAAGGGATTATTTATTTATTTATTTTTCACATTTATGAACTGCCCATCTTCCTGAAAGAGGACTCTGAATGGTGTACAATAATGTGTTAAAATATTAAATAGTATATATAAGTTTTTTTAGTTAAAAGAGAGAAAGAAGAGATTAAAATTAGTTAAAATGTGAAGGGAGGCCTTTCAGGAGACCACCAGGCCCGTAGCAGTGTGCTCCTCTGAGCTCTCTACATGAGGCTGCGGAGTTACATTTTACCTCCTTTTCAGAATGCCATGAGAATGGGAGAGGGGGATGCCTCCTCTCCGGAAGAAGAAATTCCATAGGGTGGGGATAATAATAGTGAAAGCTCTCTTCTTAGATCCGTTAGTAGGAAGTCTTTAACTGACAGAGACTGCACCATACCTTCCCTGCCAGACTGAGTGAGATGGGCTGATGCAATGGGTGGAACAGGTAGCTTGGCCCATGTCATGTAGGGCTTTATAGGTCACAACCCAACACCTTGAATTAGATCCAGATGCAAACTAGAGCCCAGTGCAGTTCATGGAGCTGAGGTGTTATATGCACTTTTCTTTGGGCATCTTAAATTACCCAGGGCATTTGTGTGAATATATTCAAATATTATCTGCATTTACATGCCATGCTAATGTGGTTTGTTTGATAGATGTACTATTCTGTGTGAATCTAGCCATGCACAGTTTATAAACTCTGTTTAATACTTTAATGTGATGGTATACCCAACCATTAGTAGCTTACTGAGAAGTTAAACAGCAAAAATAGCATGTCTAAATCTGAATATTGTATTAGTCAATCTATCATGATCATATCTGATCATATTAGATATACTGATGCAATTGTTGTGCTAGTGTATCCATAAGGGACATGTGACTTTATTAAAATTCAGACATTAAAACAAACACCTTTATTTTCAAAAAACAGAATTCTTCACCCTCCCAAAGAAACAAACATTGAAGATGCAAAGATACAATTAAATGATTGAAAGACTGATAATAAAATGTTCAGTTCGTAGTGGCCAGGTCTCCAGCTGAAATCTAGCTCAGAATAATAATTTTAAAATGTGACTTCATACTCTCTCAGAAATTATTGGAAAGATATTCGCATGTGTATATCTCTTTACATCTATATCTGTTGCTTTGCATATCTACAGAAATTTTATATTAAATAAAATGTTAAATAAATATTTAGTAATATAATATAAATATATTAAAAATGGGGAAAACATGGCTCATTGACAAAGACAGAAACAATATTTGGTGCTCACATCAGGAAAACTATCATTGCAGTACAAGCTCTGCCCTTTTTAGATGAGCCTGGTGCAATATTATGTTTGCAAGAGAATCTTACAACTCAATATTTCAATGCTTATTTCCTCATTAGCCATCTCCCATGCTGTAGATGCTCATGAGCATAGAATTCCTGTCAATAAACAAAAAAGATGGTCAGCTAGGTTTAACTGATGCTATAAGCAACTTGTCTTCTCTGCAGAAATGGAATGTATCAATCTAGCTTTCTTCACTGGTAGAGAGTTTGATTGATAGCCGAGAGGCACATAAGTTCCAATGATGTGGCTGTTGCATTTGTAGGAGAGCCTATTTTTCATTGTGTTATGTTTGAGACTTCCCAAGCTCTACACTAGGCATCTTTGAGATCTTCAGAAAGTCTTCAGAGTTTCTCACAGAGATGATTCAAAAGAAAGGAGTTGAATTGATAGAGAGCCTGTATCATTTTTTATTTCCACATGAAATATGAAGTCATAACAATAGGTAGATTTTAGGATTCTTCAGCCAGGATGCTATTCAGTTCTAACAGCACTGGAAGTATCCCATGTAAATGCTAGAAAATGCTCTTCTTTGCATGGAAATTCTGGAAAATATTTTGCATTCCTGCTCTTTCAATAATCTTAATCATTATGTCTGCAGTTTTAGAATATTACCAGATGAGACTTTCATTGACCAATTCCACTACCTTATCAAGAGAATTTTTTGAGAATCCAGATAAGGATTGAGATCTTTTGTATCCTTCTTATCTTTTTCCATCATTGTTCCTGAAATTCTGTTTTCCAGGAAAAATAAGTTGTCTTGAGGAAGCAAAGACTGATTGTACTAGAAGCTAGCCACATCTCCATAAAGATTTATCTGGATTAGGTTCTATTGAAATTAGTGCCTTTTGTTTTTATTTAGGGTTAACAATATTTGTATAATAAGAATTACATATTTTTAGTAAGGTTGACTTTTGGTCCTTAGCAATACCAAGTAATGAATATATTAATGAACATTTTTGTGTTCACTCTAAAAAAGACCTGATCTGAGCAAATCAAGTATTGTCCTTTGAGAGTCCCATTAGCCTTACAGAATTTTGTTTCATAGGATATTAAAGCCCTTCTTCTACTGATTAGAGCTTCATAATACCCCAAATATTACAATTGTGGTAATATTTTGCACATTGGGCAAAACACAGTCCTGATCTTCTTGCATTTGTGATTGGCTAACTAAATTCATTGACTTGGTTGGTAAAATAATGACCAAGGCTAAGTTGGTCACATGAACTGAAAAGGAGCAGGAACACTATTAGCGCTCACACCAGCTTATAGAAGAAAGATATAGGAAACATAAAACATAGGAAGAAGTTAGTTGATATCACAAATGAGAGATAAGATGCAGCCAGCGCTATGTAGGTAGGTAGGTAGTAAAATGAATGTTGCTAGCAGATTTAGAGGCCGATCTGCAGCCAGGCTATGCACACTCAGTACTTAAAAGGTTTCTGCTTTGAGAGACATGTTAATTTTAGAGATTTTTAGGGATGAATGCATTTTCTCAAGCTCGGTGCATTAAGCTGACACAACAATACTACAATAACCACCAGTTATCTCAGAGACTAGTTTGGTTGTTGAGGAAACTATATTGCTCTAAGTCAGGGTTTTCAACCTCACATCATCATGGTATTATCACATGACATATTGCAATTTTCCTCCCTTCGATAAACTGGACATGAACATGGCCAGCACGTGACATATCTTCCCCATGGGCCACAAAAATTTGACAGCCCTGCTCTAAGTGATCTTGGAGAATATGCTATTTTAAACATGTTAACGTTGAGCCACAGGCATACATCAGTGGCTCAATACAGGGAACAGCTCTATAAAAGGCCAAGTATTCCTGGCTTAGCTCAATAGCTCCAGATCAAAGATTAATCAAAATTTCACTGAATTCATATATCTTGTTAAGCCAGTTGTTAGGTTTGACTTAATGTTTCAACCAAGTCACTATATTTTAAAATCATGATTTATGGTTAATGTTAAGGGTAATCCACAGCAATATTGTTGAACATGTTTAAAACTACAACATACCAAGCCTGACAGTATAAACCAGTGGTGGGGTTCAAATTTTTTTACGACTGGTTCTGTGGGCGTGGCTTGGCGAGTATGGCAGGGGAAGGATACTGTAAATCTCCAGTCAGAGGTGGTATTTGCCCATTCTCTAAACTGCTCAAAATTTCCGCTACCAGTTCTCCAGAACTGGTCAGAATCTGCTGAATACCACCTCTGGTATAAATTTTATAGATTAATTTCCCTCTTTAATACACTATTGCTTATTGGATATTACATGCAGTGCTTCAAACAATAGTTACTTAAAGATTTAGTACACTGCTCTGATATTTTACCAGCACCCTGGTGTGTGATAGATATGTTTCCAGTATCCAGAGCACTTTCTGGAAAAAAAAAAGTTGGCTATGCCCTATAAAATGACACAAGAATAGAGGAATATGTAATAATTCCATGTCAAACACAAAATATTTGAAAACGAGACCATATTTCTTTCCTCTTCCTCTTAGCTGCCACCTTATTCTTGCTTATTATGGAAAGTTTTTTTTTTTAAAAAAACCCTCAGTGCTTACATGTTTTCTGTCACATTTGTGAGGTGAAAAATGTGGCTATTACCCAACCAGTTCAAAATACACATACAGAGGTAACTTATGATTTTTAAAAAAGTTTCAGCTTGAGAAAACCACACTAGATGAATAAGAAAGCACAAGTGAAAATGATTATATTAAATATGCTAGACACAAATAAGGGAATTACAACAAAAAGAAGAAAACACAGGCCCAAGATATGTGAGTGAAAGCAAATGAATGAAGCCAGATTCAGTGACCTTTATTTTAATTTTCTTTAGCTCTGAGACTTTTTATAGCCAAGACCTAGAATGCACTAATCTGATTACCTTGAAATGTGAAGAAAAATATAATTTCTTCCCATGCTGGAATGCTAAACCAAGCAGCACTCCATTTATCCTTTTCTTTCCTGAAAATCCAAATAAAACTCTAAATCTGTGATGTGTGGTCAAGGATTAATAATCGAACAAGAATTTAGTAAGTACTTGAAAATGAATACGTCTGACAGGAAGTGAAGCATCTCATTGCCGAATTATAAAACACCAGGATGGTGGTGGCAGTGGTGTCCTTTTTCATATTATCCAAACAAAGCCCTTTCTTTCCCTCTGTATAAATATTTACATTATTACTAAACTTTTCAGCTTATTGTTACACATCTGATATCCTCCTGCTAGTGACACAAGAAAATGAGTAAAAAGCACATTGGCTATACAACCATCAAATTTCAGTGCCAAAAGTCTGCTTCAATTTTGGGATATATTCATTTTGTAGATGTATATACTTTTTTATTATATTATACATTATTATTATTATTATTATTATTATTATTATTATTATTATTATTTAATTTTAGCCCATAGAATACCAATCTAAGTTACACCTCAAGTTCCTTTTGAATATCTCAATATACTTTTGCATCAGTATTAGTGTCTTATATATGATTATGGGCTCTTGCATTTAAACTTTTAAAATTGGAACTCTTAATATAAACCTGTAAAAAATTATTCTGAATTATTACATTCTGTACTATCCAGGAATCCTGGCTGTTATTTTAAACTTGAACTGGTTAGTTTATTAAAAGTTTTGCATTAATAACATAATTTAATAATTATTTCATTATTAGTGTTAACTTACTCAATTATCAACATTAAACTACAAATACATGTTTTTTCAGGGAAAAATATTTATGTAGGACAAGGTGACAAAGATTGAATATTGGTATCTGAGCATCAGTAAAGTAAAATAGACTGTAATTTGTTATTTCACATTAAAGAAACATTATTTCTTTTGTTGTAGAAAAAAAAATTAAAACAAATGTGGAACCCAGAAAATGATGACATAATTTCCATTTGGATCCAATGAGTGCCAGTCAAGATTTTGTTGATCTATGTCTGTGCTCTGCATACAATAACTGCAGAGAAACTAGAAGCTGAACAGGTCTAAGCTTACTTTAAACACCTGATAGACACCAATTCCAAAAAAATATATTATATGAATTATAGGAAACTGGAATGCTGACATTGAAATAAAACAGCATCTGGAATAATGGGAAAGATTGGCCCTGGTGTATTAAGAAAGATGAGACAGACTAATAGAGCTCTGCCAAACAAATGCAATTCCTTAACATTATAAAATATGACATGGACATCACCAGAGGGACAAGAATGAGATCAAATTGCCTTACATACTCTAAAAGCAATGATGAAGTTTTATTGTCAGCAAAAACAAGATCTAATGCTGACTGTGGCTGAGACCATAAATTCATTTTATGATCAAAATTAGAATTTCAATTAAAGAAAATGAATAAAATCATCAGACCAACAGGATACAATCTCAGCAATATTCCATGTGATTATGCATTAAAAATTAAATTTGACAAAATTCCTGGAGGACTCTGAAATTTGTGATATTACTGCAGAACAAAAACATCCTGAAATTCAAGCACCCCCCTACTAAAGACAAAATGGTTATTTGCAGACACATTGGATGAACTACAGGATGAAAACAACAATAGTGGCAAAGGAAAATATGCCCAACTAAAGTTTAAGTTCCAGAGAAGATCATGAGGAGACAAAGAATTATTTCTAACTAAATAGATAACAGATAACTGAATGGGAAGGATAAGAAATGTATTTAATTCCAAAAGAACATTTTTATGAAACATTTTTATACATTTTAATAAAAGATAAAATAGCTAAGGATCTAATGAAGAAAGATTAAATGATATGAAGGAGAAATGACTATATAGAAGAACTGTAGTAAACTGTATAAAAAGGGTCCTAAATTAAACAAATTTAAGCAAGGTGCTAAATACTATCACTGATGTTATGAGTTCATAAGAACTCAAAGAAGCTGTTACTGAAAGGAAATTCTAGTGAAATGATGTTCTGCACCTATTGCTTGTCAGCCATAGGAAGATCATTCCAGTCCTATTCATCTGTTGAAAGACAAGTTGAAATTCCATTACCACTTCTTCAATCTCACTCTCTCCAAATGCATTAAAACAACTAGCTGAGAAAGTTTGGAGGCATTAAGTTGAAAACCTTTTAACAAACTATAAGGTATTTTAGAAGATAAAATATTAATGTGACTCCTGTAAGAATAATATTTAAGACAAAATATGAAGACCTAAGAGAAACGCATGGCTGTTTTTCTAAAAGTAAGTGCTAGGCTAGGTTTCATAAAGAGAGCACAGCTCTGAACAGCTCTTTCATCTCCATCTCCATTTCAGATGGAGAAGAGAATTGGAAGAGAGACTCTGATTATGATCTTAGAACACACTACATTACACACAGAAAAGATGTCTATGCAGATAATAATCTCATAAACTTGTGTCAGACTTTATGAATCAAAATCAGCAAGTAAGGGGAAAAGTCTCTGTGACAGCCATAGTGAATGCCACTATGTGTGGCATAAAAATATGTTCTGCTGTGAGAACAATTGACATATTGATTTAAAGCTGGTGCCAGTGCACAGAGCTTTCTTAATAGCTTCTGTATGTAGTGTACTGTCTGAATAATCAATGGCATCAAAATTTTCTTAGAATGACCTTTTTTAAAGCTTCAGTAGATATAAGAGCTTACCTATACCTTGAAATTCTATACAGAACTTTATCTTTACTTATAATCTGTAGTATGAGGTCCCCTATATAGAAGCCAAATGTACATCCTGTAATTGTATCTGCAAATATTTTCCTCTAGTAGACATTTGTACACCTGGGCACTATATCCTCAGGGATATTGTTTATTCTGGTCCCACCTACTTTTTTGGACTATGTTCTCCAGTATACAACTCAAAGTCCGAAGGCTTTGTTAGCGACAGTAGGACTATAAGGGAACTACTCAAGCCTTCTACTAGGCTTCAATTTAGCTTGCAATAGCAATGATTTATTTTATTTCTATTCTGTCATTATTATTTTTATAAATAATTCCAGATTATAAATAATCTAATATTCTTCCCTCCTCCTATTTTCCCCACAACAACAGCCTTGTAAAGTGGGCTGGATTGAGAGACAGTGACTGGTTCAGTCATCTAGCCAGCTTTCATGCATAAGGAAAAACTAGAAATCACAGTCTCAAGTTTTCTAGCCTGGTGTCTTCACCACTATACCAATTGATTCAGTCAGGACTCCGGTGGATATTTAGCACTAGATATGTAACTTGCTTTTACAGTTACTTCAGCTAATGCTACTTACTCCTAATTTTCTCAAAATACAAATGCCAAAAGTCTGATAGACAAGGATTTTCATGCTCAAAATGACTTTTTCATAAAATTTCATAAGTGGCTTTTACAGCTAATATGCTTGCTTAACCTTTTTCCCATATGCTGTTAAGACCATGTTGCTTTAATAGCTGCAAGTTAACAGTATCAGATCACTCTGAAGAATATTTAGTTGTGCTATAAGATTATCCAATTTCCCAACAAATGAGGTTGCAGTGCCATGTTAAGTCATTCATTTTGATGTTTATTTCTTCTAGAATTGGTCCCAAGAGGGAGATCTCCTTTTCCTCTAACAGATCCTGCCTTTTCTTTCTGCCAGCTGTTCCACCCTTTGCACCACTGACAGTTTTGGGTTATAGAGATTCATTTGTGCTTCACTTCATAATGCAGTAGTGACAGAATGTCAACTCTAAACCATACTAATAAGAGATGAAAATAGTCATTAAAATTCAAGGATGTGCAATGGTACTGAAATTTAATTTAGACACTTGGGAAAGATGAATATATATTATTATGTTTTGTTTAGTTGTTTGTACTAATAGAAGAATTTAACTAATTTATAATTACATAATCCAATCCATTAATTCAGGGGTACAAAGCCTTCGGACTTTGAGTTGTATACTGGAGAACATAGTCCAAAAAAGTAGGTGGGACCAGAATAAACATTATTTGATTAAATACAATTGCTATTAAAACAATTTCATCTTATTACTCCTCAAGGATACCATGACTTTTTCCTTTTGTCATACTCAAAACTTTGATTTATAGTTTGATGGCAACTTTTGGAAAAGTTCTGGGATAATATTAAGGCTTTAGGATATGATACATGGCCCTAGACTCTCAGTTGTGTACTCTTTAGGTACAGAAAGTCTCCAGTTTTATTTGCATCTTCTACATATGTTGTAAACAACAGTTTTACAGAAGCATCAATTTATTTCCATGGGATATTTTCAAGTTTTTACTTGATAAATGTCTTCATAGAATTTTACCATTTTATCATAATAGTTTCTGTAAGGATATTCATCTTGATCCTGACAGAGATTTTGTGCAGGAGGGACAGTTGCTCAATAATGGAAGAGTATTCTGAAGAATATTCCAGGTTAAGTTTCTAGCATTCTCAAATAGTTATGGAAAAATACTTGCCTGAAACCTGCAAACACCTGCTGACAGTTAATGTAAATAAGACGAGTGAGAATCAATGTCTGATATCAGAAAACATCTTGTTACCAAGGAATAATTAAGATAAATAACATAGGGTTGTGTACTATAGCATTAATTCATTGGCAATTTGGTCAAAGCACAAGATCCTATTAAAGGCTCAGTGCAGCAGTTTCCAAGGCATCATACATCAGCAATCCCAGTCTTCTATCTTTCATTTCCTGAGCTTTCTTCAAAATGATTCATACAAGCCTAATATAATATGTTGGCTAGAGATTCATCTAGCAAATCTTTTTTAGATGACACAACATATCCCAGAAAGCTGCATTTTGTCTATGCCTTCCTGTTGGCTAGCACCTCAACACATTTTTCTTGGCCTGGTCATATTTTTCATTTTTAACACATGAAATTAAATAATTAAAAGTAAAACAAAAGGGATGGAGGTGAAGAACATTAAGGGTAAATCAAGGAGTAAAATAATAGAAACCAATTCAAATATGCATAATTAGATGTCTGTGCCTTGTAACACTAGGAGCTGTAAATAGTCCCAGTGGGGGCTCTGCCAGAAAGCAGAAGTCTTTACAAGACTCCAGATATATTCACTAACTTTATCACTCTTGTTATAACTATAGTCGTTATTGTGGGATGTGTTCATTAAAGCTGGAAAAATAATTGTTTTTGGATCTTTTTTGTTATTGCAGAGTTCCTGAGAGGAAATTGGGTGTGGGGCAGCAAGATTTTAATATATGTTTATTATACATAGTTGTACTGCGAAATTAGAAGAGTTTTGAAGGATGTATTTATACATTGCTAATGCTGTTTCTACTGAGCTGTGTATGGCCACTTCTCAAAGGCATGTTGAAGCATTCCGTAACATGCATAACTCACAAGAAAGGAAAGAGTTGAGATAAGTGAAGCTCTTTACCTCATGCTGGGAGTGTTTATCCTTTAGGGTCCTAGCAAAAAGAATCATTCAGGTTCATTAAGAGCAGCAATTTCAGTTTGGCTATGCATATGGAAGATTCCTTCTCTTTGCAATCAAATCTCAGTGATGCTAAGCTGTCCCTATGCTTTAAAGGGACATGTGACATTTTAAAGACCAATATGTTAATTTCAGTGCTGTTTTCCATGAACAATCCACTTCTTCAAGTTGAAGTATTAAACTGAGAAGGAAATCCATGTATAGCCAAGGTGAGAAGGTGGAGAATAGTAAAAAAGGCCAGAAGGAAATAAGATGCAGAAAGATGCAGACCAGGATAGTGGTCAGTAGACCATTGCTATCAAAATAGTTGCAAGCTATCACATATATATATTTACATCTATACTTCAGGCTTATCCACACTGTATTCTTAAGTCACTTCTGTCTTATTGACAGGCAAACTTAATTCTAAGTTGAGAGGTTTCCAAAGCCTTTCTATTCCACAACTGAAAATCCTCTGTGCCAAAATCCAAGCAGGATTTTCAGCACCTGAATGGAGAAGCAAGTCTCTTTGCTCTGGGGTTGAAAAATGTTCATGCCAAAATCCAAGCAGGATTGCCAGCGATGAAGGATTTTCAGGCCCAGAGCAAAGAGACTTTACAAACCTCTCTGCTTGGATTTTGTCACGGACCTTTTTCAGCCAGCTTCCAGAGATTAGAGGGACTCCTCATAGCAGATAGCAGTGGCTTGTGCCCTTGCTGCCAGTTCCCCATTGGCTTGCTGGGGAAGCTGGCAAAGAAGGTTCTAAATGGCAATCTCATGAGGGTGGAGCACTTGAAAACATGTAATTATGAATGGGAAACCAAGTGCCCAGATCATAATTATCTGACCACTGGTGGCACCACAACAGTCATCAGTCCTGGGTCATAAGCAGGGGTGATATGCTACCAGTTTGGACCAGTCCGGCTGAACCAGTAGTAAAAGAAAAGCCAACAATCAGCTGAGAGGAGGAAAACAATCCTCCGACAATCAGCTGAGAGGAGAAAGAAGATAAAAGCGCAGGATCGGCCCTCCCATCCACCCCTGCACTTTTCTCCTCTTTCTCCTCTCAGCTGATTGGCGCTGCAGATCTCAGCTGCTATGGGGAAAGCTGCATGCTGGCATTAGGCAAAGCATGCCCACCAAGCCACACCCACCAAACCAGTGGTAAAACAATTTGAATCCCACCATCTGTCATGTCTGGTTTTTTTCCACACCATTGTAAGTTTGAATAATTCCTGAATGAATGATTGTAGGTCAAGAACTACCTTGCAGGCTATAGGGCAGAAGTAGAGAACCCGTCTATCTGGTGTTCACAGAACAATCTGTCACTGAATGTCCATAAAACAAAAGAACTGATTATGGACTTCAGGAAACATGGACAGGACCACGCCCCACTTATCATCAACAGAGAATGAGTGGAAACTGTCCCTAGAATCAGATTCTTTGGCATCCATATTTCAGCTGATATCTCCTGGTCCCCTAATACCAAGGCCATAGTGAAGAAGGCTCAGCAGTGGCTGCACTTCCTGCGGGTTCTCAGGAAGAACAATCTGGATAAGAAGCTGTTGCTGGCTTTCTATAAAGCCTCTGTGGAGACCACTCTGACATATTGTCTGGGTGTGTGGTATGCAGGCTCCGCAGTTGAGGACAGGAAAACTGTACAGAGGGTGATAAACACAGCTCAAAAGATCATTGTTTGCCCTCTGCCCTCCCTGGAAGATTTAGCCAGGTCCCGCTGCCAAAGCAGAATCAAGGCCATTATAGAAGACCCCTCACACCCTGGCAATTATCTTTTTGACCTGCTGCCATCTGGACGGCCTTTTAGGTCAATAAAATCCCATACCACTAGAATAACAAATAGTTTCTTACCCTGGGCCATCCGAACCACAAATAAACACGAAGTCACTACCTTATTAAGATGTGAAAAGATGTGAAATCTCGATACCCCATTCAGATGTATAATAACATATTACAGTACAATCCATCTCTTGTGTATTATACTTGGCTAAGCGTTACAGTCAGTGTTGGATGTATATTTTGTGTATTTTCTTGATATTGTACTCTCAAATTGCAAATGGAGACGTGGGTACTCTATTTTTCTTATCTTCATTTTTAAGTGCTTTGGTTTTATTGTATTATGAACAGTTGCTGGGGTATATCCACAGTTTCATTGTACTTGTACAATGACAATAAAGTTCTTCTAATTCTAATTGCAAAATATGCAGTTGCACAAGTATTTATACAGTTTAAAATTAAAATACTACAAAAGTCGATAAGAAAAGTGACTGGTCAACTTAAATGAGCTGTAAACTTTCACCAGATATACAGTATGCAGCCAGTGTACACTATCCGAGGAAATCCTGATGTTGAAATGCACAATTCAAACATTAACAATAAATAAATACTATTAATAAATATCATTTCTCCCTTTATTCAGCATACAAGACACTGGCCCCTGCAAAAGTAAGCATCAGCATTTCCAAGTTGAAAGGAAAGAATGGAGCTTTATAGACACACACTCAGCTTTAGATGGAGAAGGTCCCAGATATATAAGCACTGGCCACTCTGGGAATATCTGGAGCATTAATGGCAGTCTTGTAGACAAGCCTGAATTACATGAGCCAATTGTAAGAAATCATTAAATAGCTGGAACCTATTTTTCCCTCTTCAAAAGAGAGACATCCTTGCTGGACCATTGCACTAATCTGGCATTGGCTATGCCTAAATTAACTTATTTTAATTTCATCAGTAATTCAAGAAGATGCCTGGAGTTAAGCCATATTGTATCTTGAGTCTGAAAAAATTAATATTGGTGCTTTTGTGCTGTTATTTCTGTGTTAGAAATCATTTTCTAATTTCTGGGCCTAGGCTTGCTGGAAAGACACCTTTGGCAGCTGAGAGCATGTAGCAAGAGTTTTTGTTTAAAAAATGATAATAACTAAAATTTATTCAATCATCCTGTTGTTTCTAGCAAAAATCTTCAGTTAGGAAAGGAACAGGAAATGCGCAGTACTTTCTTTCATTCCTCAAAATATAAATGCTTTGCTTTATCTAGCCATTTATGAATTTCTCTAGGAATTAGAATCTTTTTCACCTCAAGGGCCTAGAAAAACAAACTCTTTCACATTTATGTAACAGTTGTGAGTATTCAGAACACTTAGTTATATTAGTAACCCTTACAAATGGTTCAAGAAAGCATGCTGGCACTTATTTATGTGCTCGTTTAAGATCTATTAGTCATTACTCTTGAAACTAAATCTATTTTAAGAGCAACAATAACAGAACAACAGCAGAACAGTAGAGTAAAATAAAACAATAAAAGAGTAGTGTCTTGAGTATACAAAAACCCAACTTATTAATACTCAAAACTATTTTCCACTGAAATAGTTATTGGGTAACTACAGTATATATTTACCTATCTTTTTACTAAGCACCTGAGGGTAATTTTTCTATTTTCTCCACTTATCCTCATAAGAACTCTCCTGAATTAGATTCCTTAAAAAAAAAGACCAAAAGGATCTGATTTATTTATTTTTGTATTGAATTATTATGCCACTTCTATCCCTTCTACTGAGATCATGTCTATCAATTTAACTACCACTATAGCTTACAACACTAAAAAACCCACAAACTATGAACATGCTATGTTAATTTAATTACAATCAAACATTAAAATGAATAATGTAGCAATATTTATTTATCATATATTGAGTTTGTGGCCGTCCTATTCCTGTCCTGACTCTGTGTAGTCAGCAATAAAAATAGCATCCATTCATGGTCCTATCCTATCCATAGTCTCACAATTGGACATAATCAATTTATCTATCTAACCCAAGACCCTTGGGGAAACCATGCAGCCGTCCAGATGCCTACCTCTTAGATCCCACTATATAATATTGCTTAATTGAAGAGAGCCAGCACTGTTGGAATGCACTGACAGACATGGCAGGGACAGGTGATATTTCAAAGAAGTAGGCCGTATGCCATGCAGGCCTTTATAGATAATAGCCAGCACCCTGAATTGTACCTGAAAGTTAATTGGCAACCATGCAACTCATGCAGCTAGGGTATTACACAGTGTCATGGTATGTGGGAATGACTTTGACATAGCAACAAGACACAACTAAGGGAACAGTCAAATAAATGTTAGCTGAGCACACACCAGAAATTTGGGCAGGGCAAGAGACCCTCCTAGTTTGGGGTCTGTAAAGGGGACTTGAGAGAGAAGTACCTTCAGACTTGTAAGATTCTGCTAATGTGATCTTAAAGTAAAGTATAATTAGCTCATCTAGTTGTGTTTCCTGTCTAGTCTACCTCGTAAGGCTGACACACAGGCCCAGCAAGACTTGCCCAGCACCAGTTGTGTATTCTGGACCTGCTATAGTTTCCCAATGTTTTGTTTTAATGTAGATAATGCAATCGTCTTATCCTGAGGTGACTGATATATGAGTGACATTGAAGAGGGCTTAGTGACTCTCTATACTGAAAGAATTAAGGCTAAGAGCATCTTCTTAGGAAGGCCATTTCACAGGCCTGAACACCATCCAGTTGAAGACATCTTCCATGTATAGGCAGTCCTCACTTAATGATCACTTTTTCAGTAACTGTTCAAAGTGGGGAAGGGAGTGGTGCTTTCTTCTCCATTGATTTTTTTTTTTTGCTTGAAAACTGGCAGTGAAGTTTCTAAATGGTAACCAGGTGATAGTGAGGTATTGCAACTGGCTCACACTGACTACCAAGTGCCCAGATTGTGATCAAGTGATCATAGGAGTACTGGGACAGCCAAGGACCGCTTATAACCACAACTGAGTGGGGCCCTTTTTCAAATTCTGTACTATTTTCCAAAACCTCTATATGGTCATATTTATAAAGTCGCTATTAATCAAATTTGGCAACAGGTTATTTTTGATATTAGCATTAATTGTTACATTAGAAATAATGACCAAGGACACTACCAAACTGACTTTTCTACATGTACATGTTCATAAGCCTACCCCAATTTGAGATCCTCCAGATATGGTACATTTCATCTTTCCTGTTAGCTAGTAATTATGGGAACTGAACAGCAGCACAACTGAAAACATTAAAACATGATAACACTGAAAACGTAACTTGATTATACATGGGCATGAGAAAATCCTGTCCATACTGAGAGATTCTGGCAACAGACTGTATAGTTCAAATTGCAGGCTATCATATCCTACACTGGACAATTCTCTTGCTGTTGTGCTCTCCCCCTTCCTTTTCCAGAAAAACAATTACTAATCATTTTCTTGGATGTACAGTATATACTTTTATGTAGATAGCTAGATTGAAAGTCAGATCAATATAAAGATAGTTAAATTGATTTTACACACACACACACACACACACACACACACACACAATATATATATATATATATATATATAGATCTTTGGTTGTTCGGGTTTTCTCCCGCGTAAGATTCGAAGTATCTAGGCAACGTTTCGATGAAGTCTCATTCATCATCTTCAGGCTTCTGTCTCCGGCTCTGTGCTTCTCAGAGTAATGTGAGATTGCAGCTGCTTCTTCCTTTTAACTGCCAGTGGGGGTGGGACTTGATTGGGTGGGGGCTTGGCTGTGTTCTGATTGGGTGGGGGTGTGTTCTCATTGGTAGGGGGTTTGGCTGTGTTCTGATTGGTTGGGGGGTTAGCCGTGTTCTGATTGGTTGGAGGCGTGTTCTGTTCAGGTGGGGGCTTGGTTGTGCTCAGGTTAGTCTTAGTTGCTGGGGGATTTGGAATCAGGGGAATCAGCACAGAGCCGGAGACAGAAGCCTGAAGATGATGAATGAGACTTCATCGAAACGTTGCCTAGATACTTCGAATCTTACGCGGGAGAAAACCTGAACAACCAAAGATCCACATACAAATACCCGCGAGAACCTCAGAAAACAAATATATAGATATAGATATATATATATAGATCTTTGGTTGTTCGGGTTTTCTCCCGCGTAAGATTCGAAGTATCTAGGCAATGTTTCGATGAAGTCTCATTCATCATCTTCAGGCTTCTGTCTTCGGCTCTTGCTTCTCAGAGTGAAGTATATATACACACACACACACACACACACACACACACACAAAGAGCATCAAAATATATTTGGTGAACAACCAATTGTAAAGAAATCCTTTCTTATTATCCTAGTGTTTTAAAATGTTTTTTAGACAACTTTGATCATGAATGGTATGGTAGCAAAATGATTGTAATTCTTGCCAATAAAGAGAAGATTGCTAGTGTAAAGGCCAGGAAGAACATTTTAATTACTTTTCTTTTCTTGAGTTTCCTATTTTTTCCTTCATTTTTATTAAAAAGAAATCAAATGGTGCACAATTTTTCCACTTTTGTTTCCAGTCAGCTAAGGAAGGAGGACTTCATTGATTAAGTCCACTCTTGGTTGCCCATATAAAAAGACTGAAAAGCAATAGATTCAAGTCATAAGGGAAACACTTTGTTGGACAATCTTTTAGCTAGAAACCCGTAAAATGGAAGAACTCTTAATTTAATAATATAAAACAATCAAGTTTAAGGAACAAATAGTTGAAAAAGGGAAAAAAGCAAAGGAAGGAAGATCACCAAAAAATGGACAAAGAACAAAGCAGTTTACATTTGCAATTCTTGTTCTCTGAAGTCACTTAGCAATAAGAATCACAAGTGAGATGAAATTAATCTGTACTGCATTCTAATTATAGTTTGAAAAATGGAAGATGTATAAGTTGTCCAAGACAGTTAATTCTGAATTATGACTTCTACTGTAACACTATATTGGCAGCCTTGAATTAGAACATTTATCATTCTTTCATAAAAATGTCATTTTTAAAAAATGCCAGCTACAATGACAATTCTGCCTTCACTTTTCAGTGGGCTTTTAATAATTAGATCTTCAGAGGACTATAGTTCAGGTTGATTGTGTGACAATGCAACATAGCACAGAAGTTGGTCATCCTTTTTCTTTAAAGGTTGGCAGAGAATGGCTTTGTCTTACTCTTTCCTGAACTCTTTTCAATGTCTAGACTTATCTTTTATATTTTTTCTCCTAGGTTGAGATATGTATCTTCCAGTATAAAGGCAGAAAGTGTTTAAGAAGTTAAAACAATTCTAGAAGTGCAAGTAACTTAAGCTTCTTGTCAAAGTGTTCAAATGAAATATCCATAGCTATTCAACAAATGGAAAATGCTCCACAAGCTTATAAAATTAAACTATACATACCTAATATAAGGATGCATGCATGTGCATGCAGAGAGGGTAGGAGGAAGGGAGACAGAGGGGCAGGGAGGGAGGGAGAAAGAGAAATAGAGAGAATGAATAGTAGAACTACTGCAGTTCAAATTTCAATATTCACTGAATATTTCAATATTCAGTGAGAAGCCATGCCCTATCACAAATCCACTTGTTTATGTCATGCTAAAAAGCAGAATAATAAAAAGCACATTCAAAGAACATATGGGGAAGGAAGACATTAATATTATGAATCAAGTTGACAAGAATCTGATGATACTAGAAATATTAAAATAACCCAACCCAACACATTATGTGCCAAATGGTACAATATTAATGCAAGTACTTTTTACTTCTCTAGACTTTGGCATTCTGTTGGCTATAATAAGGTCAAATTAAAAGTCCAGAAATATAGAATCAGTTTACTTTTGTTTTGTATTATCTCAATTATAATTTTCTTAAGGAGAGGTTAATATCCTTTGTTTCCCCCCTATTCTAAATAATGTGGTATAATATTTTGTGAATCTTTAAAGAGCAAGACCTAAAGCAGATATTCTTTAAAATATGCCCTCATTGTCTTTGAAAAGCAGTAATTAGAGTATAATAATCCTAGATATGAGTACAATATATTGTGTATATTTGCTTATTCCAATATAAATACATTTAGTATCAGAGCTCCAAAAACAGACCCACCAAGATAATGTTTTGATTGAGGTTAATTAACATGCTCACAGTTTGGTTATTGAACAGTTCTTTTGCTTGTTTGCTTTAATTTACATATCTGGGATGCAAAAGGGGATGTAAATTGAAAGAGTTGAGGAAAGGAAATAATGCTACTTTTGGCCTTCACAATTGTTACTGCCTATATACACCTCTCCGACGATAATTTTGCGTTAAATCTAGGAATTCAAATGATTTAATTGCCCATTTTCAGGCACCTTTTTGTAACATCAGTAATTCAGATGGGATGACTGCCTTATTTCACATAGAGGTCAACCTATTTTGAGAATACCTCAACACCTCCTTCTAGGCCACCCTAGCAGCTTCTGATACTGACATTGAATGTATATCAGCCTCTTTTACCAAGAATCATGAATCTCTATCACTAAAATTTGTTCCAAAAAAATTCCATTATATGTTCTATGATATCTCTGAAAGGAGATGTTTGTTTCATTTTCACCTGATTTTTAGTGCTGGATTTGTTTAAAGATAGGACACTATACAGCCAAATAGAAATTGCACATTGGAAATCAGCCATATTTCTCCAGAATTTTAATGTCATAAATTTGGCGTTCTTTAGGAACTACAAATAAAATGTCAAGGTAGACCAGGAATTTCAGGTTGTCCATCTGTGATCTGTTACTGGCTTTTAACAGGTCCTGGGAGTCCAAGTTTAACCAATGTATTTGTCAACTGCCTCCAATCCTCTGCTGAGTAAATCTCTTTTCTGAAATTTCTTAATCCTGAAGGCTGCTTCCTCAAGCTCTACTTTATTGGTTTTATTTTATGCATATTCACTGCACTGTACCTTCTCACTCTCCTAAAGTAGTTGGCTGGAAAAGTTTAGCTCTGTTGCCCTATAGTCCAGGTGACTATTATTTTTTTTCAGCTGCTGTTTGCTCTGGGAAGATGTTCCCTTTTAAGGTGGAAGAAATTTCCATTTACTATTAATATAGAATTTCATTCCAACGTTAGATTAGCTTTAACATTTGTAAATTTGTAAGCATCATGTCCAGGGGTGGGATATGACAGGGTTAACTACCGGTTCTGGATTTACGAGCTTCCCTGCATGCTGTGAGCTGCGTGCCTGTAAATTGTCATCAGCATGCTGTGTGCAGAGACGCAACCTTTGAAACAGCCCTCTTTTCCTGCTTTTTTAACTGCAGCTGTGCCTCGGCAGCTGAAGTTGTAAAATCAGGAAATAAAGATCAGGTAAGAGCCAGGTGGGTGGGTGGGCAAAAATATCAGCAGACATAGAACCGGTTCTATCTCTCTTACTCTTCAGAGCTACCGGTTCTACAGAGGTGGACAGAACCGGTAGAAACCCACCCCTGATCATGTCTGCAGCAAGAAAGCAAGGTTTTTTTCAAATAACCTTAACTCTGTAGCAGCAATTCTACTTCCATTGTATCTTTGTGACACGATACTCTTAAGCCACAAATGAGCCAAACAAATTCTATTCAGTTCATGTGGTCAGTTTATGGTTCTCTGTGTTGTGCAGTACAATATATCCAAGCCAGAAACGTAAAATAAATCATGAAAATATTATAATGTGGACTTTAGTTCAGTAGCTGAAATGGGTTGCTTTCCTTGTGGTCAGGCAATCTGATGCTGGAAAAAGTTCAGGAGAAGCTGCAAAAAGTCAGTCAGTGAGATATGGGAGAGCCGTTCCATTGCCAGTCATTGGTTTTAATGATAGGCCACTGAACTCTTGGTCTGCTGGGGAATCGTCTTTGATTGGATTGAGGGCTTGGGCTGGATGGATGCATCAAAAGGCTTCTCTTCACTTTCAGGGGTCAGGCAGGAGGTTTATCAGGCTGGAGCTGGTCAGAGCAGCATTAAAAAAAGTGGTCAGCAGACACTGCCCAATGGAAGGTTGCTTTGAATTCAAAATTGGATTCATTTTGAAAGGCTCCATTTCAAATTCCAAGCAGCTGTTTTGAATAAGAAACAGATTGTTCTAATTATTGTGGTAATATTCCGAACATGATCATATTTGAAAAATTGTACTGTACTCTTTCTGAGCTTGAATTAAGGATGTTTCAGACTTGAGACATTTCTAGAACAACCTGTTTTGAACTTTTATTCATTCTTATCTAAAGACTTCTCATAATTTTCACTGGCAACTGACTATGTGAGTTATTATGCCAAACATGAGGTTGCAAGGAATTCAGAAAAATGAAGAGGAAAAATAATAAGTCTGAGATACTTCTGTTAATCAGATTATATTACATAGTCCATGCTATGTCCTTATAGATGGATTTTTTTTTATTTTCAAATGCTAGTAAATATTGCAGCAGAATAAACAACAGTCATTATTGAGAAGGAAGTACATTGTAATGGGAAAAAGCTTGTTAAGAGATTAAAATTCAATTTCCACTCAACCATTTAACTGATTTTCCATTTCCATTTCCTTGTACTAAGTAATAACCTAATTTGTGGTCTTGAAAATATATGTTTTGGCTAATGCAATTTTTACTTCAAAGGCATTATTTTATGAGTTCGCTGCTTTCAGAAGCTCAAATGCAAGAATGCAGATGCAACCATCTATGCTTAATAATATGCTATTTTAAGAATTGTTATGCTCATAACTATTGTATTTTTTAGATCTTTTATACAGCAGCACATTTCCTAACAACAACCTTAATACACATTTCAAAGGATGCTTGGGTTATATAAAATATGTGTAAATATAACCTTGATCTGATTTTACAGATAAACACATAGGGAATGTGTTTAATTATTTTTAGTATAACATTGTTTTTAAGTTTTAGTTCATTTTTTTCAGTTGCAGAGTTAACATTTTGAACTAAGCAACAGGTCAGAAAGCAATGTAGAACAGGAAAAATAGAGCTGCTTCATTAACTATTTAAAAATCATCTAAAAATAAAATAAATCCAGAAATATATGTTGTTGTTTTTTTTAAAATGTAAGTGGGCCAAAATCTGCATCTATATATTTTATAATTCACATTCCTTTCAATATTTTACATATAAGGAGAAGCTAAATTGGTTTCTAATCTCTGCACAGCACCTAATATAGTTGTAAATGTTTAATCAATTATTTATTATGCCATTTACTTGTCACCAATCCTTTCCAAAATAGTTCACCAATATACATTTTTGTAAACATTACGGTAATACCTCATCTTTTTATGATTGCCAGTCCCTTAGTTAAGAAAAAGTGGGTTAGGAGTTTGACAGACTTATCTTCCAGGTAAGCTCTGTTAGCTGCCACACAATTGATGTACCTCTTCTGATGCCTATAAAGTTTGATCATTAAAAGGTACTTTTTTTTTCATTTATCCATGCATATAATTTTCTTTGACAACTCTTGGAAGACTGGGGTCATTTCACCATGACATGAAAATAGATTTAATATGGCTTTATGTGACCTTTAGGGGCACCGTAGTTTGTCATGCAATTCTTCAACAAGATTGAAATGGGAAAAGAGCACTAGCTTTTCTTTTCATAAAGCACCATCTTAAAAATTACAATATAAATTGTTTCCTGAAGTACAATGGGACTACAAGTCTTACTAATCTACTCCACAAATTTAAATCTTTTAAGTGGGGGGACACACTTCAACCCGCTTCCCCCAAAATATCCCCCAATGAATAAAATGGGCAATGCAGGAAACAGAGGGCCTTGGTGCCTTGATTGCTACACTAAGATAAAAATCATTCTTCACACTTTGAGAAAAAGTAAATGCCAGTTTGCAATGTTAAGAACCCCGGTGGAAATAAGATGAAATGAAACAAGCCTTCCAGACCTGTGAGAAAAATCAATCTGATGGAAAATTGACAAACTTGTTTAACGTGTCGGCACAGGATCCGAGAGCTGACCCATAGAGACCTCCACTTAGACACACTGTGAAGTTACTGTCAGTTATCTTAATCTGTTCAATTACACAACAGGATCTCAAAGGGGAATTTTTACCAAACATCACTTTAAATTAACTTTTTCTCCTTTGTGTTTTAAGCCTTCAGTCTTCTCTTCCTTTTTAAACTAATGCCTCCTCAGCATCTCTAATAAAATATTTAAAAAACCCAATTGCATGTCAATGAAAAATTTGAGGAAGATTGATTTCATTTTTGTTATTAAACTGAGATGCATCAATGAGCCTAACCAACACGACAGGAATCTCAGTACTCTGTATTTACAAGTGATCTAATTCTTTTTCATACACCTTATATTCAAAAATAGGAATATACTTGCAGTTTACATTCCTTATTCAATATGAATAAATTAAATGTTCTTTGACAATGCTGCAATTTAAAAAAAAACACCGATGGAAATGCTTGTCCAAGAATGAAAAAAACAATTGAGGCTACAATCTGTTACTTCTAAGTACTTGTACCTCATTTTCCACATGACATGAAACAAGACAACTGAAGTTATGAAATTAGATTTATAGTCCTAAATGAACTTACTTTGAATCCAGTCTAATGAACTCAGTATGACTCCTCAGTGAACATTTCTGGACTTCAGACTATATCAGATGTTGGAATGTTAAACTTTCTTTTAAAGAAAAAACTGTTAAAATAAAAATCTTGAAAAAATTTGGACCCACAGAATCAGAGAACACCTAAATTAGAAAATTAAGTAAAAGGAGCCACAAATGTAAATTAAGCCACCAGAAGTAAACATATTATGTAATTATTGTATAATTAAATTAATCATGGAATGGCTTGCCTCGAGAAGTTGTGGGTACTCCATCATTGGAGTTTTTAAGAAGAGATTGGACAGCAATTTGTCTGGAATGGGCTTCTGCTTGAGCAGGGGATTGGACTAAAAGACCTCCAAGGTTCTTTCCAACTCTCTTATTCTATATTCTGATAGGAAAATCTTTGTATCTATCCAAATACTTTTAAACTGTAAAGTTAGGCAAGTTTGTTATTCAAATGGAAAGTTGAAGTTTGTCTAATTAAATATATAATATACACAATATTGAAGAGACTATATATATTAGCATTTATCCTAGAAGAATTGCCTTATTTCTATTCCAAAATAAATGATAATTATCAGCTTATTCCAGATTTTGTCACAATCCTTGGAGTCAGTTCAGCAGATGAGCACATAGAATAATACTTACCAGTAGTAACACCCAAAGACCCAGGGACAGATTGTTCCCATGCCAGGAAAATAGCTTTTTTGCAAACCACTTTATATTGATTATGCCTAGAGGTGCATGCAGAGATAGGTACCCATGAAAGTTACAAAAGGCCTACATTTATATCCCAGAACACTGCAACTCTGTTTAGTGAAAAGTCAGCTGTGCTCAAGCTGTGTTGATTTTTTTTATAAGTCACATAAAGAAAAAGAAAACAATCTAGTGCTGCAGAATACTCTGTACTTATATCAGTTTAGACGTTCCAAATTCAGTTTGGATGTTCCAAATTTGTTGATTCAAAGCTTTAAGCCAGAGAGTCATGACACAGTGGACAGAATGCAGTATTGCAGCCTGACTTTGCCCACTGCCAGGAATTTGATCCTGACTGGCTCAAGGTTGATTCATCCTTCTGTGCTTTCAAGGTCAGTAAAATGATGACCCAGATTGTTGTGGGGGCAATATGTTGGCTCTGCAAACCTCTTAGAAAATACTCTAAAGCACTATGAAGCGATTTAAATGCTAGGTGCTTCTTTTGGCTAGCATGTTACTAGGAACAGTTTAATAATGAGACAGAGAATTGTGTCATGATATAACATATGAATCCCTACTTTCAATCAATTATTTTAGCTCAAATCAATATAAAACAAAAGAATCTAAACAGTATCTTAACAAATCTTGGAGATACCCAAATATGAGAGGGAGAAGATCACCAGTACAGATTAGAAAAGCTATTTATGCTGATTTAGAAAAGTCAAATCAGATTATCTGCAAGATGCCATATGTAATATCTATCACTAGGATGACAGGTTTAAATGAATGAATTATTTCAGTAGGCTTCTGAAATACACTTTATTTTCAGCTATCCACTTTTATGTGAATTTCAGACAAATGGAGCAATGGATCAGGTATCGTATTTGATGTAGCTTCGTTAGAGAAGCAAAGGAAGTCTGAAATTGCCCTTCAATGCTTCACAAATCATGCTACCTTAGTTTGTTTATTTTTAGTTTCATGTGATATATGAATGCACCACAGGAAACAATGATTTACAAACTACTGTAGATGGATAAACATGCGAAGCCCAAAACAAACAATCCACTGTATTGCTTTGGGAGATATGTGAGCCATACATCCTGCATGTATTTCATGAGCAAGAGAGCAGTTCTGCCACTTTGAAATGATCTTACCATTGACTGCACAGAGTCCTAATCAAAGTATTCCATCAAAGGGCTGATGGTGGTGGCTGAAGAAGGAAACTAGCAGAAAGTTCAAACAACAATCAGTGTCAGTAAGACCTGGGGGGTTGGATCATTATTCACACTGCAGCCTACTTGTAGCATTATGTTTTAAAGTTTGCTACAGCAAAAATGGTAGAGCAGACTTTCTCGCAAAAGTGACGATCACAGAAAGTATCCTTTAAGATCTGCTAGGAATCCATACACTTGGCTCCTTCTACATGACTGAGACAGTTATATGTTATCCCATTGTTAGGGGGCTTCTCTTTTGTTTCAAAGACAATGAAACCTTGGACTGGATTCCAAGGAAACGTGCCTGGGAAATGTGTAAAGAGTTCGCCGTGGCTGTGATGTTTGGACGGAAGCAAATCTGGCATCTCAGGCCCCATAAACAGAGGATACTTTAAAATATGCTGCTTGTGGTGACATGTTAAAAGCAGGCACCGTTGTAAATTAGTTGTTTCTTTTAGACAGATGATGTGTTTATGCTTCCCTAAAATGGCAGTAAAAGTCATGATCAAGGTCTTTCTGGAGTTCCCATATTATTTCACAGCATGGATTAGGCTTCTTTCCAAAAATATTTGAGTGGTGGAAGGAAAGAGAAAAAGGAAAAAAGAGGAAAGGAAATGGGGTGAAGGCTCATTATTGAATCCCCCCCCCCATTTCTCTTATTTGAATGATGATGGTGAAGTGTGCCTTTAAGCAGTTTGTAAGAATGGAAGCTTAGTTCTAACCACCTCTAGTTCACATACCTACTGGTACTGAAAATGTCAGGAAATAAAAATAAGATTGATTATTTGAAAAAGCTGTTGTTGGCTAGCAATGGAGAATAACTGCTTTGTAACTCACTGAGAAAATATGTGCAAGAGGATGGCTAAGAAAGAAAAGAAGAAAGAAAGTGTCATTCATTCTTTGCCCAACAATCAAAGTAAGTACTTTGCTGTTGCAACATGGTTAGATTTAACTATTTACCTTGGCACCTGCAATAAAAATGCTAAGAAGTCAGCCATGGAACTCTTTCCATGAAGAGAGCCTTGACAACAAATGGCAAGATTTCAGTGATAACCAAGGGCAAGTCACTAAATTATAAAAGGCAGACAAACCATGCTTCGCTGCCTGTCAAAGATCTAACTGGCATTCATGAGACTATATGATAATGAATTTTTTTGTGATTTTCATCATGTTTATTTAAAAGAGAATTCAAGTTATTTCGGAGGGTAGCAATCAGACTGGCATCAGAAACTCTGAGTGAAGGACAAAGGCAACTATATTTAATTAGAAAATGTAACTATTAGAAAAAGGACGTAAAATGTTTGATTGATAAAAATTTGGTGAAGAATTTAATTCTGTAGCAACAAAAGAAGAAAAGGGAAAAAATGGAATTTTGTGCACAAATTCGCCAACTAAAACCAGAAGTATTAATTAATGAGTCAGGTAGATTTGCTGGTGTTAATTTCTGTGTGGTTAAGACTTTGATACTGGAAATTTATACCTCAAATGAGGGCAAAGCAGTTTTATTTATGTATAAATTAATATTTTTTCTCTTAGGAAAACTGGTGGTTTGATGGGGAATTGGAATGGTGTGATTTCCTCTCAACTGAATAGAATCTCTGAATAAAATATTAGCATTATTCAATGAAAATGATCCACATTTTTTTTAATCTAATGGACAATTTAAGTCTGGTTGATACATCAAGATAAAAACATTGACAATTTAAGAAAGTTTACTTACCTTTCTGAAAGGCATAAATCTTTTCAAGAATAGATATGCTTTGGACTTCAATCATTTGGCCACTGAAATTTTAAAATAGATATTTCAAAGATTTTGTTCAGCTTACAGTCCTGTGAATTTGATTTATAAAAGAAAATCTAATTCTTTTAGATGAAGACTAACCAACTGTTGCTACGGAAAGAAGCAATAGTGAAGGTTTGTAAAATAAAGTTAAAAGAATTTTTGAAAATAGTTTAGGTAAAGGCACTGACTTAAGAATGGTTTGGAATGCAAGTAAATCTTGTATTTGAAATCATTTTATACAGTATAACAATGACTTTAAAAAGAAGAGGCAAGAGAAAATATGCTATTTTGAATGGAATAAAGAGAAAATAAGACCCAAAGAATTCTCCAGGCATGACAAGTATCTCTCAACAAATTAAACCTCTACAATGGCAGTTATCTATAGTATGTTAACAGTTAGGATAAATGAAATAAATGAATTATGTAAAGCAAAAAAAAGAGCTTCCAATTTACCAGGGAAGTAGTTAGCATATAAATTATGAAAATAAAGGGAAAATAAATTATTGAAATTACAAGAGGGAAATGCTGTATTAATGGACAATGCAGCCATACAAAATGTATTTCATCAATATTATTCTATTTTGTATAAAGGAAGTGACATATCCTTAGACTAGAGAAAATAGATGCATATCTAAAGAAAAAAAATATTTAGAAATACAGCAGAACAGAGACAAAATATAAATGGAACTATAACAATACAGGAAATTTCTGCAGTTATGAAGAAAAGATTAAATAGGAAAATGATCAGATGCCCAGGCAATTGGGTCTTTTGGATTCAGAGACAATGGGCAAATTATTTGAGTGAATAACGAGATTTTAAGCTTTATTATTAACTCAAGCAAACACATTTAAAAGCATAACAGAAAATGCATATATAACATGCCTTTGATAATAACCAAATCTTCTTATAAGCTGAACACAGAGATTCCCCCAAGAGTGGCAGATTTCACAGGAGCCAGTGCTAGGTTCTGTGCAGCAACACTTCATTTAAAAGCCAGGACTAGGGCTGTTTAAAAAACCTGCCACAATAACTTCATGACCCTGGACAAAATCACACCAATTAACTATTGGCACTGAAAGCAGGCCAACTTTGTTACAGCACTTAGGACTAACATCCAGTATAGAAGATGGATAGTTTCCCAAAGAGCTAGATCCTATGCCATGTATGGTTTTATAAATGACACCCAGCACCTTGAATTTTGTTCAGAATCCAACTGATAACCATTGAAGTTCAAATAGCAGCCCGTTATATGTGCATAGTGAATCTTTCCCTGCTTGAGTTGCCACATTCAACTATCTACTATAGCTTCCATATGATCTTTAAGGGCAGCACCATATATAAATTGTCCAAACACAAGACGAACAAATCATGAGTGACAGTGAGAAATGCTTCTTGATCCAAAATGGGCACTTTGTTAAGGGCCAAAACTTGTTGATCCCCAGCCACTTGGTCTTGTTAGGGTTGAGCCAGAGTCTGTTCATCCCTACCCACACTTTTATAATGTTCAGGCTTTGGGACAAGACCTTAGGAGCATAATTTAGTCAGGCAGGGACTAAGATATATAACAGCGTTAGGGTGTGTCATTTAATGGGGTGAAAATTAATTTTTACAATTTTTTTCCAGTGAGGGGTAATAAAAATGTGTTTTTACACCAAGAATTCAAATCTGCTGTTATTTTTACAATTGTACAACATTTAGCTTGGTATGGTAAATCCACATCTGATCACGCACCCTGCAAATTCTTTATCTTCTCAAAATTACATCCTGTGCTACAAAAAAAAATAATTCTGCATGAATCTTATCTAGCTAAGCAAAAAATAATCCATACAATCATAAACTAACATCGGAAAGCAATTATCTGAGTTACAAAAATATTTAAGTGAGTTTCATCAAGTCTTGTTTTGATTCATTCTTTGACATCTGCTGCCGACTTGCTTCTTAGCCTCTGATATAACGCTCATGTTTCTCATGTGTATACACTCTGTGTGCTGCCTCTGTGACCTGTTTCACACATCTCTCTATTGATTGGGCATGACAGGCCACTGTGGTACTTGCATTGGTTTGTCAATGAACTTCATTTCCGCTTTATTGCATGTCAAAGGTGGCTTATATACACCTTCAGACCAGTCAATCAGTTCCAGCAAGTGGATGCTCTGGCTTGACCTCTACCCAGTGCATGGCAACACCTTCATAGCCAGTATTAACTTTTGAAGAATGTCCTCCAATGGCCTTCAAGCTTTTGTCAATGCTTTTCTTCTTCATGAAACACACCAGATTATCTACAATCACACTATTGAAAGGTTAAGGACCCCGGCCCTGCTTGACCCAATCTCAGGTCCATCATAATCATCTCTGTATTGTGTCCAGAGTTGAAACCTAACTGAAAAGAATCCAGATAATCCATTTCTTCCAAGATCTTTTGCAACTGCAACCAAAGCATCTTCTCAACAATTATCCTTTTTTTTAAAAAGGAGTATTGGGTGAAAGTTGTTCAGAACAGTTGGATCCGTTGCCCCCTTCAGAACTGGGAGAGACCAGCACCATTGCATGGGCTGAGTTGCATGATAATTTCTCAATAGCCTTCACAAACCAGGAGGAATATGAATCTAACAAACAGGTAGCCAGGTTAACAGTACCAGTTTGAATGATTACTTTCTCGAGTTCCATGCTCAAACCACTCCCAGTACATGATCATGCTTTTTGGAACCTTGACTGGACTAGCCTAAAGCTGCAGTTTTGAACTTATGCTTGAGTGCTTCATTCAAAATAGTTTTGGTTTTTTGCCTTTAATATACTCTTTAAAGATACACTTTTAATACATAGATGGTTACAGAATATTTTGCACTATATTGCTCTATCAATGATTTATTTTTCCACTTTAATTCTAAACATCTGACAGCTATTTTTCAGTTGAAGATTCCAGTATCAAACCACTCCAATATCACGATCCTGATTTTTTAATAAAAAAAGCAAGATCATTGGCCTAAGTTTATCCTATTCCACAAGAACAGCCATACGGTGTGCAAATTTGCAGATTATAGATGTTATTTGGATTGCACTCAAATTGTTCAACATATGTGACATTGGTGGCTATGAACATATTCAATTGAAGCTATTATTCCAAAGCATGAGTCAAAGCTGGATTAGTCATTAGATGGTATTCTGATATTGTTTTGAATGAATGGTAAGAATATGGAGGATTTATTGATCCATGTGTGCACATAAAACTCAGTTTCTTACTCAGTCTGCACCTAGTCCCATGCCAATTCTCAGCATGAAACTCTACTGCAGACAAATGATATAGGAGTAGATGATTGTTACAGTAGGGAAATTTATAGGTTTAAATAAAAGCCTTAATTCTAACAGACATTTTAGAGTTAAGTACATGTTCCTTTCTACTAATCATACCTACCATGTAAAATTTGCATATAAATATTTCTATTAGGGCAGTTTTTATTTCAGACTGTTATAAAGGCAAAGCTACACTTGCATATTTTATTAGTCATTGCTGACGCAAAGCTTTTACAGTTGGTAAAAATCTCACTTTCATCCTGATTTCACTTTGATAAGTGTTTGTTGAAACCTTTACTGTATAGTCACTGTATAGGCACATTCACAATTTATTTCAACTTCAGTCACCTCTTGTACAATTGCTACTGAAATATATACTCTTTAAACCTTTTCTATATATGTTGTATTGGGTAAGATCTTATAAAATTACTTATTACTTACCATTAAGTAATTTTCAAAGTAAACATTATAATAGTTTTAGTACTCACATCAAAGAAGGAAAACAGAATATTTTCCTTGAAAAAATTATGTTAGTGAGATTTATTACAATTCAGAGTCTCTTTTTGCCCAAGGTGAACTCCTTATTCCATCGTTCACAGGAGTTGATTTTGCCTGACTTTTGTCCAAAGCCTAATCATGCACTGGAAAGAAAATGGCACACCCTGGACGTTAGGAGGGCCCTCCGTATTTACATCAAACGAACCTATTACCATCTGGCAGATGGTACAAAATAATAAAAACAAGGACAAAGAGGATGAAAAACAGCTTCTATCGCAGGGCAGTAGCTCTTTTGAATTCTGCTGTATACTGCAGTATTGGTGCGGTGTCAGGGGTTTTCAGTTTAATGTGTGTTTGTGTTTATTTTCATGGTCATGGTCATGATGTGCACTGAAGATAGTGTTTGATTTTGTTGAACGAGGTGCAATGACAATAAAGTAAACTAAACTAAACTAAACAAGAAACAAGACTAAAAATATAAATGTTATTTTATAAATTATTTTGCATTTTGAGAAAAATGACAACTTTCAGGTCAATTGTGAATATTTGATATTATGGATTAAAATGCATTAACCTTTAAAAAACAAATTCAGTGTTACAACATCTAAAAAATCCTTTATTAATTTGTTACATTCTAAAGGTTATCTACTATTTGTTTTCAGTGTATCTTTGTCAATTATCCTGAAATGTAACCTTTCATAGTAGACTAATGTACATAAAAATAACATTCTCTTGTTTATATTATGGTGATTTTCTAACTATATTCAGTTAATCGATTTGGGGAATCAGAGGAATTCTCATAGTAATACAATAATGCTGATTCTATCAGATGAAATAATAATATGAAAATTATCCAATTTAATTATAAATGATAGGGAAGTATTTGATTCCTTAGTAGATAGCACTCAAGTCTTTGCTAAAGTTTGGGTATGTACCCAGTTAATTCCCTTTCCTGGATTGAGAAGCCCTTCAATCACTCATGCCCTGATCATTTCCCAGATGGACTGCTGCAATGTGCTCTACATGATGCTACCCTTGAAGACTACCTGGAAGCTGTAACTGGTGCAGAATGTAGTGATGTGAGCAATTGGCTTCTGGGTCCAATTTAAAATATTGGTTATCACCTTTAAAATCTGTCATGGCATGGGACAAGGGTATCCAAGGTACCTTCTTGTCACAATTACATGAACCCATCATACCTGGTTAAACAGAGAGGGCATGCTGTGAATCCTGTCAGTTAAAGAATTTTGACTGGCAAGATCTAGGAAGGTGGCCTTTTTTGCTGTTTCTCCTGCTTCTGGAACATTTTAGCCCAGAGGTAAGGCGGGCCTCCACTGTTCTAGTTTTCTTGGCTGTGCCACTTAACATGAGGATTTAAGATAGTTATGCAACCGTGGGAACGGTTGGTGGCTTGAGGGTTCTCCCTCAATCTAGTTTACCTTTTTAGTCTTGTGAACACTTAAACTTTAATTTTCACTTTTAACTGATATATTTTAACTTTGATTTTAATTGTTTTTAACTATTTTGCTTCTAGTCATATTTTATATTGTTTCATTATGTTCTTTGTATACCATGCAGACTTACTTATGTGAAATGAACAGTGTAGATATTTGATAAATAAAAACTAGTATGCCTCACTAAAATGAAACTCTGATTCTAGATAGAAGTTTCTCATCAAAAAAGATTTTACAACTGTCAGTACCAAGTATCTAATGTAATCAAAATCTTCTCTTTACCTTACGGCAGCATTTGATATTCTACGTTGAATGAAGAATAACAATGTCATTCTATACACATCTGGCCAGATTGAATTCCATAAAATTTATTCCTAGGATTATATAACATGGTGGGATAATAAACTTCTTACTAAGGGATGATTTACATCAGTATAGTGTGCTTTATGGTTAACATGAATGCAGATACATGGTCATACAAAGTTTATTTTGAGCAAGTGATTTTATATGCTGTCATTTAAAAAAAAAGTTCTTAAGATTCCATCTGAGATTACATATTTCATTATAACTTGTCATTATAGTTGTAAACCTGAGTGAATGACAGCATAAAGATATTTATGAGCTTGGCCTAATTTGTTTTTATAAGTACAGTAGTTAACACATGCAAACATTTTTACTCAAATCCAAGGCCGATGAATAGACTTGCATACTTCCTACAGGAGTTTCCATGTATTTTGAAAAAGTTACCATATTGGCATGGATGAGAGAATGCTTTATAAAAATGCATTATGAACATTAGATCTGAATCACAGTTGGGCATCATAGAAAGAGTCAGCAGTTGGGCTTCATAGAAAGAGAGCAAAACAATTCATTTCTAGTTTGAAATAAATTATGAACATTTTGGGAGAAATACATCTCCAAACACCTTTGTTTAAATTATATATATGAAGAAATAGGCCAGAAACAGATACTATAGTTTGATTCTGACTTGTTTGACCTAACCGTACTTTCAATTAACTACAATTCCTGCAGATTTAGATATAACAGGAAGTTTAAGTGGAGGCAGATGTTTCTTTCCTTTTCCTGTACAGGAAATGCAAGTCTGAGGTTTCTTTACACACTGAGGAATCCTGAATCCTTAGATACTCTACTTTTCACCGATCTAAATAATAAAAAGTGCTGAAAATTAAAAAAGATGTATAAAACTGGAAAGTGAAAAGATGTAGAAATGTAATCAAGGAATATCCACTTAAATACACACATTCACAAACAACAAAAAATATTATTTTAGAGACCAGTCAGATAGTCTGCTTAAATTGCCATTATGCTATGTCCAGCATTTATTAAAGATTCCACTCAAAATAAAATTTATCATAAAAATTGTTATATTTTTGTACCTTTGTAGATTTTTATAAATGTGCATTTCGAAAATGCACAAGAAGTTAGCCATATCTGATCTGATTTAAGATTATCTATTCCTTCTAATTTAAGAGGAATTTGGGAAAGGAGTTGCAACTTACAATTTAAAAAGAACTATGAACTATTAATAATAAAGAAATAGCACGAAACAAAAAGGCATAACAACATATTATAGAAACTAATCTTAGAGCTAGAAGAAACTCACTTGCGAAGTTAAAACCTAAAGCTCTTAAACAACAAATAAAAAAAACTTATAATGAATCTCTAAAGAATTGTTTCTATCATGAACATATACCTTGAAAAAACATCCAAACAGTATTCTAGTTTATGTAAACATTCAATTTACAAAAAAGGGCAAGCTCTCTGCAAAATCTACTGATTTGCAGATTTTAAATTGACAAATAAACATTTCAGAAAAATTAAATATATCTGACCATATTTTTCTTCTGATATTTCCATTAAAAGACTGAATAAACATTTGCCATACACCCATGCTCTCTCTCTTGCATATACATACACAAAACATATATTTAACAAAAAGCAAGAACTATTAATTAAAAATCCTTAACCATTTTCAATTGTTCAGTTTAAATCTCTTTTTTTAATGCCATAGCATGAGTTAAGAGGCACTGGACATACTGGGTATCCAACCCATCTGGTATGCCCGTTCCAAGGTCCGCTTGCAATCTTGTAGCACTGTACTGAAGGTGATATGTGGGTGTTGCTGTACCAGTTGTTCCACAGTCACTTCACTCACCTACATGTAAAAGAAATAATTTTATATAATATTTATCACTAATACCACATGCTGTCTTTTAATCTTACTCTAAACAAGAACAAGAGAATGATTATCTTTCAAATACAGAATTGCTTGTATTTAGAATTATCAGAAAATCTTTTGGAGCAATATCCTTCAAAGCATTAATAACTTGCCTAAAATTAAACAAAAGTAAAACAACTCTAACATCCCAAGCAAAGAAGCTCCAAAGTATGAATAAGTATGGACATAGGTAGGTATGGTGAGAGGCTGGGAGTGGGCTGTTCCAGTAAACATGGGCCCAGCACCTTAGAAGAACATGAATCTAATAGGTTCATAAGAATAAAGGTACACATATTGGACCATAAGAATCAGAATCTTGAATTAAACTCCCACTCGAAATCAATGGATTTGGAACAAGGTTGATATAGTATAATCATATTAAAAGACAATTTGCCCACAACATCTTAGATATGTTGGGGTTTCTGAACACTCTTTAATTGCATCTTCAGGTAAACCCATTGCAATCACACTTTGATCCACTGTAATCATAACAAAATCTCCAGAAAAGGCCACAACAACACAAAAATGGTTAATATAGCAGCCACTTGGGCTTCCAGCAGCAATACTGGATGGAAAAATGTCTCTAAACTCTGAATCTTATCATTCAGAGTGATTGTAATACTGTCTAGGCAGGCTGTATTGTTACAACAATTCAAGCAAAAGGTAACTATGAATCTGAATATATGAACTTGAATCATATATTTTTAGCTGTCAATGAAAAACCCATCTTTTCATGAGAAGGGAGGGCAATTTTGCCCCTCTGCCACATTTCTCATTGGGAAAGAATTAAAGTCTTCCCCGTGTAATAACCACAATCGTCACAATCAATAATTAAAACGTACAGCTTAGAAGGTCAGAAATATCTGTGCTAGACCTTAAGTAGAGATATTACCTTTAGTCCTCAATCATACAAAGCAATCAATAAGGCCTAATTAAACTTAACATCTCTACAACTGCGGTGCTGTGAAAGGATTAATTTGTCAATTATTTTTAAGCTGATTATAGTTCATATCACAGAGCCAGACAGCTTCCATCATTCTTTAGATTAAAAAGCAAGATTAACCCAAGAACATGACTTCTAGGTAGCTTTCCTTAGAATTTTTTATTGAATTTTAAAATACATCAATATTTAATTTCAATACTGTTAACAGTGCTCCTCTGTTACAATTGTTCACTTTATACTTTATTGAGTCCAGTGTTGAACTAAAATAAATTTACATATCCAAGGCATTTTCCATTCTTACCACAAATACATATTTAATTGTCTTACAATCCTTGGGCGAGGACATGTTAAAGAACAATAACAGATGCTCTTCAAATATCTCTTTTCTATTGTTATTTCCTCCCTCGTCTTGTCTCCCCCTCCCAGTCCCACTGCCCTGAGCAAACACCAAACTGAAGCAATTGTGCTAGGCAGTGCAGAGAATGAACAGTGATTGCATTTTATGACAGGGATAAATGACGGGTTTAATCTACAGTTCTTCTGCTTTGATAATAGAAACATTCAATCTTCATTGGGAGATTTGTCAACTGAACAGCAACTTAGATAGAAAATTGGTTTAACTTCTATTTCAAGTACACAGAGACATTGCATGCTCTAAACACTTTTGTAAACAACTACATTATAGCAACACTGAATGTGTCTAAAAAACAGGAAGCACCTTTTAATCAATCAGAATGAAATCTGTAGTGGTACAAGCTCTATGGCAGCTCAGACATATCAGTAAATCACATTTTAAAACTGACCAGAAATGTTACTCCAATATGTGGATGATCACAAAAGGCCTATATTAGCCTTTGCCAATGTTGGCATCTTCCAGATGTTGAGATTGCACTTCCCAGACTTCTATGAAAACATGATACTTTCGTACACTGAGCAGTATTTTAACAACTATATTCATTGCTTAGATATATATGTGGGGGGGCCTTACTTATCATACAAAATAGTTGCAAAAGGCTGAAGAGATATTAATTAGATAGGGCTGCATACTATATGATCATCCTGAGTAAGTATCATAATATTGTGTGTACCTATTGCTTGATAGGATATTTACAATGATCTCCTAATTTGCAAAGTAGTCTCTAAATTAGATATCTTAACTTGCATAGAATAGTGTAAGCATATTTCAGATAAATTGGGCTTAGGTTGAATGTGTGGAATACTGGCCAAAATGCTCCAGAACTTAAAAGATAGCATCGTGTTGTAAAAATATGGATGAGAAAAAAATAGAAAAAAAAATACCTGCAAATAAGGATTTTCAAAATGTTATATACATGAACTATTATGTATGCCAAACAACGCATTTCATATGAATAATGTCTGAACCCGAACACTTGTTTTGGATGTTTTGTTCTTTATACGAGATGAAATTAAAGTTCTGAGCAAAAGAGTTTTGGGAGTGGCATGTAACTGACAGAAAAATCCAAATATATCAAGAGCTGAAGAGAGGGAGGGCATGCACTAGAAAGTGGATAGGCCAGTGGGATGTGGTATGCTGTGTTTATTGTTGTCACTTTAGTAGGGAAGAGGCACATCAATAATTTGAATTGGTGAGGGGAAGGGAGAAAAGGAAGGTCCTGAGCAGCCAGAAAAATAAGCTGGTGATAGGATATGCCATGCTGAGAATTATTGAAGGGATTAGAAAAGTGATATATATTAACCTTGCCCTACTTGCTGAATAAAATTATCCAGGATCCCTTATGATTTTAACACAGGCTTTTTTTTCAAAACAATCATATAAAAGTTCAGCAGAACTGGAATGTGACTCAAATGGAACTCATTTGTTTTGAGTTCTAAAGAAAAAACTCTCCTCAAATTGCAAAGAACATGGTCAGAACAACCAAGTATTAAAAGAAGCAGAGAATGAACATAAAAATGTGATGAAAATAAAAATGTTTGCAGAATGATATTTGGTCTGTTGCAAGGAATGTTTCTCCAAAGAAGCAAAAATGGGTATATATATAACCACATTGTTCTGTGTACTTTGTACGTCAGGAGATAAATAAAAGCTGAATGCAGTGGGAATAGGTTACTTAGAAAGTATGTGTCTAATAAAATAGAAAAAAATATGAATGGGTATTGAATGAATGTGGACTGAATGTAAAACTGAATGACAAGTACAAAAGAAGTATATTAAGGTGATCTGGTAATATAGGATGAGTAAATGAGAAAATGAGGGAAAATATATTAAGGAAAGGGGAAGGAGACTGAAAAAAATAACAGTTAAATTGTGAAATCCTCAAAAAATCAATGAAATTTGTAAACAATAAAAGACAATATATATAAATGATGCATATAAGTGATGAAATCAAGTCTAGTTGGTAATGATAGAAAGGTATAAGTATAGTAAATAGTTTTGGTGTACTAGATTTAGTTGTATTTCCTTTTTAAAACTCATGTCTTTAACATTTTCTGTGCTTTACATAAAACTGACTGCCCCACTCCTTAGAATAATGTAATGCTTATGTATTTCCATCCCCACCCCCCCCCCCCCCCCCCCCCCCCCGTTATGAAGCAATTGTAGTAGTTAGTGCAGAGGATGAATGTGGGTTGTCTTACTTGGATGTTCTTTCATGGCGAAAGACAAAACCAAACCACATACTAGTTGCAACAAGTAGCTGTAACACACTAAATAAAACTTTATTGGGATAATTTAATATTGGAAATTCTGGTTATCATATTTGTCTAGAATCTCCTATGAAAGACCAAACCAAATACTAGTTGCAACAAGCAGCTGTAACACACTAAATAAAACTTTATTGTGATAATTTAATATTGGAAATTCTGGTTATCATATTTAGAATCTCCTATTGTATATCCAGTATGAGAGAACAAATGTATCAATTAGCATATCATGTGTATGATTCATAACTGCAAGCTTTAAGATTTGGCTCTATCCAACCTGATGGATAATAATGAATATCATCTTTTTTTTTTTAAACTAATACAGAAACCTGAATTTTTGGGACTTGTGGCAACAGGCAACAATAGATAACATAAAGACCAAAATAATCTATTTTATGAATTTGACCCAAAATTGCCCATGTATATCAGATAAAAGCACTGGTGGTAATTATGGAAATTCTACAATTCTACTGACAAAACCAAACTATATTCTTATTCCAGAAACTGATTGTAATATCTAATATTATGCTATATCAATTTTGTTTTATGATTTTATATGGCGTTATATTATTTTTGCTACTTTTGTTTTTTGGATTGGCTTCTCCCAGAGTCTGGTATGGAGATGGTCAGCTATACAAATTTTACAAATAAACAAATAATCCTGGTGAACTATTTATATGCTTAAGATATCAAATTTACTATATCTACTGTTTAGAAACCTTTCACATGACCATCTTTCTTTTCAATGATTTTAACAAGTTTCTGTGTATATATCCTGTGTATTACTTTCTCAATTATTTTTAAGTATATTTTTTAACTTAATAGTTGAATGAATAACATTCTCAGGTGGCCTAATTATAATTCTGCCTGTAGCTACAACATAATAAAAGGTTTGTGAAATCATTCTCTGTGAAGTGCTAGGCACTTGATCTATTCAGCTGAGATGTTCCACAGAGTTTCAGTGATTACCTCAGTGCTGATGGCTTAGGGGTAGCTGAATAATACAGTCACAGAAAAACATCTGCATCTCAGACAATGTGCTTCAGTCTGAATTATGGATTAAAAACAACAAAAGTGGACAAAGTGATGGCACCTTGCAAGGCTAGCATCTACCTGAATACTGATGCATTACTTTTGTCAAAGTGAATTTACTCAGACCCATTTCTTATATATTATTCTTGTGAAGTAGATCATAATTTCCATGTTCTGCCATAAATACCACAAAGTCTGTATGCAAAATAATAAACAAGGGTTGTTTCTCTTAAAGCTTAACTCGTTCCCAAGTGGCTACCTCAGTCACCTGACGCATATGGTACCCTGTTGTTTGAAGGGAGTATCTAGTATAGCTCCCATATTACAAATTGAGTAACGGTGAAATGTTGAACTGGAAATACCATACTAGTATTAAACTAATAAATTGTGGAAAAATTACTAATAAAACATTACTAAAAAAAACCTGTACAAGTAACTAAGTGCCCCAGTAGAATAAAATTATATATATAAATGTAATAGTAATTATTTGCACTCCTACATCAGACTTGATAAAACAGTTGTACAAAACTTTTAATGTTGCATTCAACTCAGCTAAATATGTATTGAAAAGTTCTTTCTCTTTATGATTTTTATTAATAATATGGGGATTAATTAGTTGATTTAGCAACCACCTTTAGACGGTTTCTCATTTTATTCTATCTTTCAAAAAACTAATGTTGTAGATCTAAATTTAAAATAAAGCAGCATGATGAAGGGGATGAAAGTGGATGAAAGCATTCAAGTAAATTGCCTTCTAATAGGATTCTGTGAGTTTTGAATATCAGATATCCAATTACATATAAAATTTCAAAAATTCACGGAATCAATTATGAAGCTTCTTGATTTCTGCAAATTATAGCTATTCACAAGAATGGGGGGATAAATGCTGCATACATAAATAAATGTCTTTTCTTATAAATTAAAAGTTATCATTGCAATTCTTAAACCAAGAATATTGTGAAAACCATTTTTATTTGACATAATAGGAAGAAACATTTTGTTATCTACACTACAATTCTTAATTAATTCATAAATATTATTTAATGTTTACTATTTACTGATAATTCTTTATGCCTTTTAGTAATATTACAGAATATGTCAGTGTATAATAAACATGTTCAGCCAAATGGGTTCATTTTACAGAAAAATTTAAGCCTTCTCCCCTATGCATATTGTATGTATATTTTAATGCAGCTGGGAAAGAACAGTCTAAACCAAGTTTAATTGGATTACATTGGGACATAATTGTAGACATTCTTCAATTAATGTTTTCTTTAAAAAAGTATTTTCTACATTTGGGGTTCATAGAAACTACTAAAATTATTTATTTAATGAAGCTGCAAACTGGTGGCTTGTTTGGGACAATTCCACTTTTCTATTGTTAAGGTTTAAAATAAATATATATTTTAAACACAGCTATGTTAGGCAGTGAATGTGTATGAATTAATGGAAGACAATAAATGTAACAATATTCGTGTCTTGTTCTTTTGAAAATTCTAAACTGTTTCCTATTTTGAAATGAAGATGTAAGTATAGTTCATATATAAGTATGGTTCCTTATATGTTGGTTATATTGCTATTTATATCTTGCTGCTCATAGTTTTGTACTTTCTTTTGAACAGCATTTTAAATAATTAAAAATCTATAAATGTTTTAGTATTGAATAAATATATGTAACTATTAATTTTGATTAAATGATAAATATTATGCATGAAAAATTCACAAAAACAGACTTCATGGTAATCTCACATTTTTAGGATAAGATCAGTGACATCTAGCAAGATTGAAGACATCACGAGTAGTGGGAGCCCTTCATTCAACAACCTCCAAATCCTATATTCAAATGGAATTTTTCAGAAACAAAATGTTATTTTCTTCTCTTTCTCCACTATCTCAAAATCTGTCCCAGAATGGATTTTGAGGGTACATGGGAAGTTCCACTTATTTCATTAATGGAACCAACCTTTTCTTCTTCTTAAAAAAACATTTCTATTTAATGATTTTCTTCTAGAAGACTACTACTCTCAACTAGGCTAGGAGTCATGCAATAGTTTCATCCTTATTCATTCAGACAGCTAAAAGCATACCATTCTTAGATCCACCTTTCTTAATTAACATTTCTATTCTACTTTAGTGGAAGAATGACTTGATAGGACAATAAAACAATATTTTACTTAATATTATTATCAAGCCATTTTGTTTCTTAAAGTTGTTGCTTCAACTGCATGAAAATCAAAAGAACTACACTAATGGAACTTGATGAAAAAGCAATTAATCTGATTATTTTCATAGGGTGGATCAATAGCAATAGCCACTAGTGAAGTCTGTGGCCTAGAACCAGTTATATAATCAAACGGAATTAAGCAGCGACTGGCTTTAGCCAGCTCTGCAGAGTCTCTGGATTAGTTAGCACTTATTAATTCTAAATTTATATGAAGTACACATGAAAGAGACTCCAAGGAGATTATGTCATTAAAAAATGTTTTAGGGGGAATATTGGAATCTTTTGCTACATATTGCTTATAGTCAGTGTCTTGATAAGTTTTTCTTCCATACCTGTTAACATCACATATAAAGGGAAGTGTCTATCTGGCATAGCAACATTATTCAATATTTTGGAAAAGGTTAAGAGGTGAAAAATTGAACCCAAGTGCATGGCTGAACATTTTGTTGTCACAATGACCTTTCCTACTTGCCAAATATTACTATAATGATGTTCTAAAAGCATTAGTTGGAAAATAAATGAATTCTGCATGAAATATGAAAAGTTAAGAAAGAAAAGTTCTCTATTTTCTGACTATGAAAGAGAAATGAAGCTCTTAAGCTGCCAACATTGCATCTAAAACATTTTAAATGCAGCTTCTGAATTTTGTTCTTTTTATGGCTATTATTCGGCTTTCCCTTGCAGAGAGAGGTTTAACAAGCAAGTTAAATGACCCCCAATGGTGACTCTTATGCTACACTTTACAGCATTCTCATCAAGATAGCCAATATATATTTCTCCATTAATCAAGAACAGTTTTCCCTACTTGCTCTGTAGCACTCTCACAGATTCTTATTCTTGTTAGCTAAGTTGTCTCCCTTCACAGCATGCAGGTCTTTTTGTAACAAGTCGGGAAAACATAAGCAAGCAATTAAAGGAACACAGACAATAGTGTATATAGATTATACATGGTTTAAGTGATGGCATACTAAAATCTGTTTAGAACACCAAGGTCACTGAAATGGACATGGACTTTTTAAAAAAATAAAAGCTTCTTTTAATGTACAATCAAGTTTAATTTTACCCACAAAAATATGTAAAATTGATCAGATAATTGAAGACCTAACTTAAAGTCAAGGAATTAAGCAGATATTTTAGCATTATTCCTCAAATAAAACTCTCAGTTAATGGCAGTCTACGTTTAACAACTGACTTGTATGGTGACCATTTGTAGTACAGTGCTGAAAAAATAATTTTGCAAACAATCTTTGCATTTATGATCTTTGCAGGTCCAATATTGTAATGTGTTTTTGAATAAGCAAGAAGCAGTCCATAATGTATGGAAATTTTAATAATATATAATGGTTAAATTTTAATTATGTCATCTTAAGTAAATATATTATGCTTGTTTTTAAAATGACTTATGAACAAAAATGTGAGGCAAAATTATGACTTTTACAAAGTCATGTGTTTTGGTCTTGGGATATTTTTAGATTTTAGGAATGGGATATTTTTAGATTTTTATTTTAGATCTAGGCAGATTATTATGTTAATGAATTATATATAATAATCAATCAGAAATTAGGAAATTCAGAAAGTGAAATTATATAACTTCAATATTAAATAATCAGACAGGACCAAAATATCATATACAGAACTTGCTTTTACTGTCTTGCTTGAATAGATTTAAGAATGTGGCTTGTAAAACACATGGGGATATAGGTTTTTTATACGATGTATCTTACCTTATCACATCTCATCAATCCCAAGTATCGGAGTGATTTACTAGTCTGAGCAATCTGGGTGGCTCCCTGATCTGTGATTTCTTTGCACCATCCCACATCAACTGTCTCTATTGTCATACTGTATCTTCCAATGGCTATCAGGGCTGTAAAACATGAGACAACCAGAACCAGAAATGAAACATAAATCAAACAAACATTTATTTTATAAATACATGCAGAAATATATCAAAAAGTTAGAAATATTTTCTCTTGAACTTTCTGTTTGTTGTACCTTGATTGATATACAATACTTATTAGCTCATTTATAAACAAAGAACTTTACACAGTTCTTTTCCTCCTTAAAAACCATACTGTAAAATACTTATATTTGCCTTGCTTCATAATATGTACTGGTTACATTTGTTTAAACTTCTGTTGTAAATATATGGTCTTAATTTTGCCATTATTCTACAAGTTTTAGTTTCCAATCTGGTATCTTTGATAAAGTTCTTCTTTTCTAATGTTATGCTAAATTCATTCTCACAGCTGTGACCATATTTTAGTAAATAATTGTGATTTTGTTTGTTAAAATGCTGTAGAGTTATCCCTAGAAAGAAGATGTCATTTCTAACATGATTTCTAATATTTTCTTAATAGGACTATCTATTTCTTTCTTTCTGGTACTTTTGAGTTATTTTTCGTGTCGACTACCATGTTCTTTCTATCTCATGGTATTTCCACCACTTATATGATTTGACTGTCTTGGCAATTATTGACATAGTTATAACTTAGAATAAAAGTGTAGGGTAGAATTCATAAAAGAGTTTTGCAACAAAAACTCTGTCCTTTTCCAACATGCATTGGAATGTTGCACACATATACAAGAAGTGGAGCTTGCCTCCTCAAAAGGTATCTATATCATTTCTATGAAATCCTGACCTATCATTGACAACCTTGATTTTAATGGATTGGACTAGGACAAGAAAGATCCATACGCACATACAGAAGTTCTAGCCATTATCTTTCAGATCAACTAATTTCACAGGATTAAAGGAGGATTTACTATATAAACAGCCTTAACAGCTACAAAGGCAAAGTTTCTCAACCTCTTTAGCTTTCATGAACTCTTGAAATAATTATCAAGTTTCAGAAGTTTCTGAAATAGAGAAAGGAGATTCCATAAATTGTATAGCCAACCTCTGAAGCTAATTCTGGGAATATTAATCTATTTAAACATTGATTTTTATTAGTGCTGGATTACTCGGAAAATATAATTATTGAAAAAAATTGAATGTTTTACTTATATTTTTAGTCACTACTGATACACTATTTTTAATTGCACTAATACATTTAGATTTTTTATTTATTTGCCAGTAGTCTAGATATTTGTTATCATATTTGTAATATCTTTGTTTAGCAAAAATGATTTGAGAGATTTTATCTGCCACCAAATCACCTATCTCCTTTTATTTACTATCTGTTTATATATGCTACCTAATCTAGTTCTTGTATATGTTGCTAGTAATTGTTAATTTATTTTTTACTAATAACTTTATTGGAAATTACAAAATGCAAGTAAAACTAATGTAAACTATAAAAAATAAAGAGCAACAAAAAAGAGAAGAAAGGGGAACTTTCCTTTCCTATCAAGTAAGCCTAAACTTATCACCACCTCTTAAACTATAAAAAACTATTCTTGATCCCTGATATCAAACAAATCTTTAAAACGTTCTCCATTCTAATTTGCAAAAATTCACTAAGGTGTACCAGAAATAACAATATAGCTATTATAAATTTATAATATCACTTAAAATCCTTTCAATTTTTTTCAAATACAATCAGTAAAAATCCAGCATAATTTACAAAGAAAGTAATAGAATTATATTAGTCTTAATCAGATCTCTTAAGCAAATTCTTCAAATCTCATTATTCAAATACAATCTATGAAAATCCTATAGAACTTACTAAAAATGTCAGCATTAATTTAGGCAAATAAATTTAAAATGTAACAAGTAATTTCTTTTCTACAAAACTGCTATTTATAAAATACCTTAAAATATATTCTTTCATAGCCAGCAAAAAACCCAAAACCATTACTAATTATCAGATATGTCTGTCTGTCTAGTTGAAGAAGATGAAAAAAAACCTTGATTTTAAAAAACCCCTGCATGCTAGGTGTAGTTATTCTTTTTAAGTCAATAACATGCAGAAAATCTCAAGAGAAGACTAGTTTAATCAGTGTAATATTATAATCTGTAATAGCTGAAAAGAAAATGTTTTCAGCATCAATAGCAAGTTTGCTTTTTTTGAAGGCTTCACCAAGTATCTTCTATGTTAATAGATATTTTGATTTCACCAGCATGCTAGATAGCAAATTTCTCAACCCATAAGGCAAGTAGTTTTCATAAATAAGTTAACCTGGAAATTTTAAAAATATAAATACTTAATTTATATAAATATACATGGTCATAAAGGAGAAGTATATTAATAACAACATAATCATGTCCATTCATACATTATACTGCACTTCTCTTTTACCCACTTTACAAGCCAAAATTGAAATGGCATAATTTGGGAGATAACCTACTGGTTTCAGAATCCCTTACAGAGGTTCTTAATTGTTAGAACTTTTAGCCCCCTCTCCCCAGTTAACTCAGAAGTTAACTGAGTCCATGATATCTGAAACATACAAATAAACATTTACACCATAATTTCTTCTGTAGACTCATCAAATCGCTTTCAGATAATGACAGCTGCAACTCATATCCCAAGATAAGATGTCACTGGCCAGCTGCACCTTAATTGCAACTACTGCAGAATAATAAAGCTAGTAACATTAATTAGTACTCCTCTATATAAAGAATGGGATGTAATGTCTTGAACATAGTTGACTGTAATCATCCTGGGAACACTTTAAACAGTAATTAAAGTGATGGAAATGCAAATAAAAATGTACGGTCCTAAGGGTTTGAAAAAGACTACTTTCTCCTCAAGTAGTTTTTAGAACTCTTCGTATTTAGCAGCATAATTTACCTTTCAAAATATTCACCAATAAGAAGCATACCAGGGGAACATGCACAGATGCATTTCTATGTGGGCTGGGATATAGCCAACATTATATGAACAAAGACTGACATGGGCTACAGGACGTTCCTCTTCCCTGCATTACTAATGTCAATGCCCCCAATGCATCAATTTATTATACTGATGATAAGAATTATACTGAATTTTGTAAGCTGTTCTAGAAGCCTTTTCATCTAAAGAGTAGGGTAGAGTCATTTGAAATAAACCAGGCTGGACAAGCAGTCATTGTTTCTCCATCTGTTACAATTTACTCAGTTAAAAATAAACAATTACAGCATGTAATTCAAATATGTACATCATGATCTACAGCAACTAGTTGCTGCATCTGTACACAGAGAGAATGAGACAAACAACTATATGTCAGGGAATGTGAAGAGCATTTTCCCAAACAAGTGATCGATTTTTAATTAACTATTATAAAAATACACATCAGGAAGATGTTTGATTTAACCATTTCTAAAGAAATTGTTGGAATTTAATTTTTTCTATTGTTTATGAACAAATAATCTTCCCTATAAAATGTGTGTGATGAAATCATAATTCTATGTAATTTGATCTGTTCTGTGGTGGTCTGACAATTGAAATGAGACGCAGGGAAACGTCTGAGCA